>JAPFRF010000010.1:22660756-23304410 GCA_029282475.1 Phrynocephalus forsythii | reverse complement strand
CCAGATTTTCCCAAATGGGAATTCAGGGCGGTTAACAAGTATAATAAGTATAATATACCACAATTCAAAAGAAATAAAAATAGTTTCCACAGAGTAAATATACAAAGAATCAACAGCAAACAGTGGAACCCAAAATTAAGAGCTAAAAAAGATTCATAATATTGCACAAATAGCAGAGACACCAAAAACCAAGAAAACAGATTCCCTTGTTGAGGCAAGGAACCTGATGAGGCTTCAAACTTCCACATTGAAGTGTCATATGATGACAGCCTAAATCATTAATAATGGGGAACTGAGCCAGTATTTGTCACACTGCTACCTCAATTATAATATCAATTTAATGTATTCTCGAAGGCTTTCATGGCTGGGATTAGAGATGGGCATGAAATGAACTTTTGGTTTGTTTCGTTATTTGTTTCGTTACCTAACAAAATGAATATCGAACCCCAGAGTGAATTTAGAACTAAATGAAACGAAACAAAAAATGGTTCAGTTAGGTTTGTTTCGTTAATGTCGGCGCCGGAGATGTCTCCTACCTGGTGCTGGTCTTCCTGGTCCAGTCTTCCTGGCTGCAGGGAGGGGCGACCGGGGGGGGGAGTCGACCGGCCTGTGCTACAGCTGTAGCATGGGCCACATAGTCGGAAGTTTTAAAAAATACAATAAAAATAAAATAAAATAAAATAAAATAAAATAAAGGAGCACCGACCCAGCCCTAGGGATGGCTGGGTTGGTGCGCTATATGCATGTTAGGGTGGATTCGGGTTTCTTCCCATGTAGAAATCTGGTTGTTTTGGCGACGTTTCGACGAGGTCTCACTCGTCATCTTCAGGCTGGTGTTCTGGCTTCTTTCTTCTTGAAGCAAAGCGTGATCTCAGTTGAAGTCCTTCTATAAATACTGCTGGGGGTGTGTGGTTTGCTTGCTCTGTTGCTGATTGTAGGTTCCTTTGTTCCTTTGTTCTTTTGTGATCTGCTGTGTGGCTGAGGCGATCGTTAAGGGATTAACTGCTGGTGGCTGTTTAGATGGCTGTTTAGATGCTGGTGGGTTAGATGGCTGGTGGGTTCTGGCAGCATCCTGGGCTTTGGTGGAGTGGGGTCCTGTGTCTTGTGAATTCATTTTGGTCTGGCTACGTGTCTGTGGTCTCCCAATGTTTTTTTGGGGTGTGTGAGTGTGTTCCATGTGGTGACTGGAGTGGGGTGCCGCAGTAGATGGTGCAGTCGTGGTTTTGTTATTGGATGGTGGTTTCGTTTCATCTGTGGGAAGGGTCTGGGTTTGTGTTTGGTGTGGATGGAAGGTGGTGGCATCTTGTGTCCTTTTGGACCTGGTGTCAGTCTTTGTGACAGAGGCTCGTCTGTTGACCAGGGCTAGTTTCCAGATGTCAGGCAAGCGGGAGGTGTCATCACGTTTATTCATGTTGTTTGGGTGTTTCTCTATTTCAATGGCTTCCATGATTATTCGACTGTTGAAGTGTTCAGTTTTGGAGATGAGTTTGGTTCTTTCAAAGTCAATTTCAAGAGAGAGGAAGATTTTTCTTCTTTTTTGACTGCGTTCTTGTGTTCTGCGATGCGTGCGCTTATTCTCCTGTTTGTCTGTCCGATGTATGTGGCTGGACAGACTTTGCATGGTATTTCGTAGACTCCTTGGTTTTCTAGCTCAATCTTGTCTTTGGGGTTTCTTAAAATGTTGGCTATTTTTTGGTCGGTGCAAAAGGCTGTCTTGATATTGTGTTTGTGGAGAATTTTGCTGATTTTGTCTGTGGTGCCTTTGATGTAAGGGAGGAGGGCGGTGCCGTTGTTCTCTTCTGTTTCTTGGTTCTTGGGGGGTGTTTCCTTTTGGATTAGTTTGGTGATGGTGTTTTTTTGGAATCCGTTCGCAATTAAAACATTCGAGAGAGTGTGTAATTCAGTTTTTAGGTGGTCTTTGTCAGCGAGGCGTTTGGTTCTGGAGATGAGGGTTTTTGCTACGGAGTTGATCTGTGCAGGGTGGTGGTGTGATTGTGCATTTAAGTAGCGGTTCGTATGTGTTTTTTTCTGGTAGATGGTATGTCCTAAGGATCCGTCGGGTTTTTTGTAGATTAGGACGTCCAGGAAGGGAAGTTGGTTGTTGGCTTCTATTTCCATAGTGAATTGTATTTTGGGGTGTAGGCTGTTGAGATGTGTGAGGAAGTTGTTCAGTTTATCTTTCCCGTGTGGCCTAGATCTGACCAATCACTACCTAACCAACACATACTTCATCCACAATGGACAAAGATCTGGCCACACAGCAGATCACAAAAGAACAAAGGAACAAAGGAACCTGCAATCAGCAACAAAGCAAGCAAACCACACCCCCAGCAGTATTTATAGAAGGACTTCAACTGAGACCACACTTTGCTTCAAGAAGAAAGAAGCCAGAACACCAGCCTGAAGATGACGAGTGAGACCTCGTCGAAACGTCGCCAAAACAACCAGATTTCTACATGGGAAGAAACCCGAATCCACCCTAACATGCATACCTATACCCGTGAAAATCTACGAAAACAAATATCCGACCTCTACGGGGAGGAAACCTTCCAGCTGACCAGAACCTACGAGAAACTAGAAGTCCGAAGAGCCACCATCTTATGTGACATTGCATTCCTACGCAACTGCCGAGACAAAAATGTGATCCCCACAAGCTTCCAACTGAAATTCCACTCAAAAACCCCATCCAGCGAAAGGATCCTGAAAAGAACAGAACTAGCCCTAATCAGAAGCGAACTACACAGGAAAAGATACCTACTAGATCAAACCAACAGAGACCTACTCACTCTCCACCTCAAACTCAGCAACAAAATCCACCCAACACTCTGGAACAAATCCAAGCAACTTGCCGCCTGGAGAGCTGAAACAGAGACCTCCCACAAGACAGACACACACACCAACAAACTCCACAAACTGGAAAACGCCAGAAGCCCAACCCCCCACAACAGCCCATGAAACAAACAGTTCACAACATATCAGACAGGACACTCACCATCGCAGAGACCAAAGTCCTTTCCAAAGGATTCAACTTTGCAATCGCCCCAGACACATCCCCACCGAAAACATCATATGCGGAGTGGAAGCCAGCCTAACCAAAATCACCCCGATGAAGCCAACAAAATCAGACTCGAAGTCACCAATGTCCTCTGCTCCAGCAAACCACCCAGAAGCAATTTACACAAAGAAGAACAAAAGCCCTCTCCAACCTGAGGAAAGACAACAACATAATCATTCTCCCAGCAGACAAAGGCAATGCCACAGTGGTGATGAACACATCCGACTACCAAGCCAAACTATCCAACCTACTACAAGACCCTGCTTACATACCTTTGAACACAGACCCCACCACCTACCTGGAAAAAAACCACCAAAGCCAAAATAAAAGCCTCTCCCTTAAGTGAAGAAATCAAGCCAAGCATCATCCCCAGAGAGAAATCATCCAGATGCCCCAAGCTCTACGGCCTCCCCAAGATTCACAAAGAAGGAACACCTCTCAGACCCATAGTCAGCTCCATAGGCTCACCTCTACAAAACCTCGCCAAATTTCTTGCCAAACAACTCCAGCCCTATGCAGAATCCATCACTTCATACGTACAAAACTCGTTCCACTTCATAGAAATTATAAAGAAACAAGACCTACAACCCAATGACCTACTCGTGAGCTTCGATGTTGTTTCGCTCTTCACACAAGTGCCCATTCAAGAAGCCTTGACAGCTATCCACAACAAATACAACCCCCCCAAGCACATCCTAGATCTGACCAACCACTGCCTAACCAACACATACTTCATCCACAATGGACAAAGATACAAACAGATAGAAGGAGCACCCATGGGATCACCCCTCTCACCGGTCATCGCAAACCTATATATGGAACACTTTGAAACCAACGCATTACAGAAGTCCGAACATAAACCCAAACTCTGGCTCAGATATGTTGACGACACCTTTGTTATCTGGCCACACGGGAAAGATAAACTGAACAACTTCCTCACACATCTCAACAGCCTACACCCCAAAATACAATTCACTATGGAAATAGAAGCCAACAACCAACTTCCCTTCCTGGACGTCCTAATCTACAAAAAACCCGATGGCTCCTTAGGACATACCATCTACCAGAAAAAAACACATACAAACCGCTACTTAAATGCACAATCACACCACCACCCTGCACAGATCAACTCCGTAGCAAAACCCTCATCTCCAGAACCAAACGCCCGCTGACAAAGACCACCTAAAAACTGAACTACACACTCTCTCGAATGTTTTAATTGCGAACGGATTCCAAAAAAACACCATCACCAAACTAATCCAAAAGGAAACACCCCCAAGAACCAAGAAACAGAAGAGAACAACGGCACCGCCCTCCTCCCTTACATCAAAGGCACCACAGACAAAATCAGCAAAATTCTCCACAAACACAATATCAAGACAGCCTTTTGCACCGACCAAAAAATAGCCAACATTTTAAGAAACCCCAAAGACAAGATTGAGCTAGAAAACCAAGGAGTCTACGAAATACCATGCAAAGTCTGTCCAGCCACATACATCGGACAGACAAACAGGAGAATAAGCGCACGCATCGCAGAACACAAGAACGCAGTCAAAAAGAAGAAAAATCTTCCTCTCTCTTCCAGCACATAAAAACAACAGGTCATGAAATTGACTTTGAAAGAACCAAACTCATCTCCAAAACTGAACACTTCAACAGTCGAATAATCATGGAAGCCATTGAAATAGAGAAACACCCAAACAACATGAATAAACGTGATGACACCTCCCGCTTGCCTGACATCTGGAAACTAGCCCTGGTCAACAGACGAGCCTCTGTCACAAAGACTGACACCAGGTCCAAAAGGACACAAGATGCCACCACCTTCCATCCACACCAAACACAAACCCAGACCCTTCCCACAGATGAAACGAAACCACCATCCAATAACAAAACCACGACTGCACCATCTACTGCGGCACCCCACTCCAGTCACCACATGGAGCACACTCACACACCCCAAAAAAACATTGGGAGACCACAGACTCCACCAAAGCCCAGGATGCTGCCAGAACGCCCACCACCAAGGTCGTTAAGAAACAAAAGGCTGATAGACACACATCCAGCACCTCACCCACACAGGATGTCTCTAAACAGCCATCTAACCCACCAGCAGTTAATCCCTTAACGATCGCCTCAGCCACACAGCAGATCACAAAAGAACAAAGGAACCTACAATCAGCAACAGAGCAAGCAAACCACACCCCCCCAGCAGTATTTATAGAAGGACTTCAACTGAGATCACGCTTTGCTTCAAGAAGAAAGAAGCCAGAACACCAGCCTGAAGATGACGAGTGAGACCTCGTCGAAACGTCGCCAAAACAACCAGATTTCTACACGGGAAGAAACCCGAATCCACCTAACATGCATATATATATATATATATATATATATATATATATATATATATATATATATATATATATATATATATATATATATATATATATATATATATATATATATATATATATATATAATAAAACCAGTGCCAACCCGGCTCCAGGGGTCGCACGGTCAGCGCTTGAAAAAAATAAAAATTAAAACAAAATTTTAAAAAAGGAGCATGACCCAGCCCCAGGTGGGGCCAGGTTGGTGCTCTAAAATCAAGAAAAAAAATAAAAAAAGAGCGCCCACCTGGCCCCAGGGGCCGTGTGGTGGGCGCTTGGGAAAAAAAAGAGGCGCTGGCCCCATGCCAGCACCTCAAAAAGCCCCTGCCACAAGGGCCAGGATCCGCTGCCACTGCCGCCACTACCACAGTAAGAATGCGAATTTGTTCGGGTTCGTACGATTTTTTTAAAAAAATTGTATCAACCCAAACCTGAACCGAACGAAGGGTGGGCCTGAACCAGATGAACCCAAACCATGTGTTTTCTGGTTCATGCCCACTTCTAGCTGGGATCCAATAGTTGTGAGTTTTTTGGCCTGTTCACGGCCAAACAGCCCGGAAAACTCGCAACAAAGACATTTAATCTTTATTGAGCACCTACCATGAAACTAGGGGCCTTTTCACACGACCCCTAAGATCCACTGGCCACTTAAATTTGGACCAGAGATCTTGGGTGTTCATTGCTCTTCCTGCGTCCCCATCCCTCCGCACTTCCTTGCTCCTGTCTGCGTGAGGGGAGGGAGAAAAAAGGGACAAAAGAATGCAGGCTCACCTCTGTTTGCCGGTCCAAGCCGCCCCGAGCCGCATTCCTTCTCTTAAAGAGGCGGGAGGCAAAAAACAACAACAAAGAAGCGAGAAGAGCCCGCACTCACCAGATTACATCCGGATTTTGTGATTTTCACCCTCCAAGAGCAGGTACATGAAAAGTGTGTTGGGATGCGCTTAGGTGGGCATGGTCGCACTTAATTTCCTTCAAACTCCAGAGCTGGTGGGGAAACAATTTTAAGCTCCGGAGCTGGGAGCCATTTGAGGCGGAGTTTAGGGGTCGTGTACAAAGGGCCTAGGATTATGTCAATATTTAAATTAATCAAAGAACCAAAAGCAAAAGAAAAATACAATACCCAGATTTTCTGCTTTGTTGAACATTGTTCTAAAAAACGTATGGGTGGCATCGGGAGACCCGGACACCTTCTATGGGACAGGGAAATTAGAGTCTCACCTTCTCCCACATACAAGTTTCACAATGTTCTTCTTAAAGCTTTTTCCCATTCCAGATTTATAGGATCATATCCAAACTTTAGTCGAAGCAAAGCAGATTATTGAATCCACGAGACTTACATATGGTGACTGTACTAGTCCCATTCATTCAGCGGCTCTTCTGTAGCTGATATTTGCATTTAGCCTGAAGAAATCTTCAAAATGGGGAAAATCTGCCACTAAATGAAGCATGTGATAGTCCTTCTTCACTGTCTAATGAGGCTGCAACCCCATAGTTGTAAAAGTGGTTAAAAAGCTACAGTTATATTGAAGAGGGACTGACATTATCTGTTATAGTAATAGGTGAAATCCTGTTGCTTAACATAGTAAGTTGGAACTGTGTTATCATTCTAGTCAAAGGCATTATTTTTATTGGAAAAAAGAACAAACTAATTGGGAATTATACTGCAAGCATAAAACGGGGATGGAAATGTGGAATAAGACAATAAACACACCTTTAAGTGTAAATTAAAAGGTCCCAGCTTGGTTTCAGGAAAGGAGAAAGGGTGCTTAAGCCACATGCAAAAAAAAATGGTTTCTCTATATTTTATTAATCTATTAATTGATAAAGACTTGTTTCTATTAAAGCATCTGCTAAGTGCAATCATCTCTGGAAAAAATGGCCAGACTTGCTGGGTAAGCACATTTGGAAAATGATTGAATTCCACTAAAATGATGAAAATGAAAGGGAATTAACTCACCAAGCCCACCGCGTTGCGTTCATTTCATCTCAGAAACCGGAATTAATGAAGGGCAGTGTTCTCACATTTGCTTCAAATGACCTGGCTTTTGTAAATTTTAATGTAAATGTATCCTTTCAGAATGAATTAGAAGTACAGTAAGCACAGATATAGACATTAGCATTAATAGATGCTGTTCAGATAAATCTGTATTGAATTCATCAAAGACAAGATTGGTGTTAGTCCAGTGTATTCATCCTGGGTGAGAACTTCTAATCTATCTGTGTCCTAAGGCTAACTGCTCTTCTCCAGCTTTCTTCTGCATTTATCTAAGTATTCTTCAACACATGCAGAGAGAAAGCTCTTAGTGGGAACAAAAAAGGAGTAGGTGAGATGGTCTCTTTAGGGTCCTTTCCTTCTTAGAGTGTATCTGCACTGCACAATTTGATACCACTTTTAACAGCCTTGGCTCTATTCTTTGGGATGCTGGGATTTTTGTTTTGATGAGTTACTTCAAATGTTTCTGTACAGCAGTGGTGTACAGTCACCCCCCGCCATTTCGCGGTTCAGGTACTGCAGTCCCGCTATATCGTGGGATCACAGTAGCTGCGCTTCAAAGCTGTGCCGGGGGGGGCGGGGAGCGATCACATTGCTCCCCCTCTGAAAGGCCTCGGAGCCGTGCGGGGGGGTGGCGGGGAGCGATCACGTCGCTCCTTGCTGCCCCCCACCCCTCTGAAAGGCCTCGGAGCCGTGTGGGGCATGCCACACACCCCCAGGCCCCACCTAACCCGCTTCCACATATCACAGATTTTCAAGCATTGTGGGTTGGGTGGGTCCCTAACCCCCACGATGGGGGGTTACTGTAACTCAGGGGAAAGGCCCTAGGGTGTCACTCAGCAGAGGATTCTAAGTTCCTCACTAAACTACAAATCCCAGTATTCCATAGTTCATATCCACACTATGGATATCCAACTGCTGCACCTGGGAATTATAGGTACACTTGATGAATTGTGTAATTTGAATACTCAGCAAAGACACAAGGCACATTGCTTCAAAGCACTGTTCAGAATGCATGCCATGTTTCAATGCATGAACCCCATTAAAAAAAACCTCTTCAATGCAGAAAAACCTGGAAATAACCCCCCCTGCCCAAGGCAAGAGACTTCACACCATCTCGGACAGGTGGCTGTCCAATCTTTTCTTGAAAACCTCCAACAATGGTTTGTCCAAGAACAGATTGGACAGCCATCTGTCTGGGATGGTATGAGATCTCTTGTCATGGGCAGGGGGGTTATTTCCAGGTTGGCTCCCCCTCGGATCAGTTTCCACCCACTGATTCTTGTCATACTCTCCGGAGCAATTGAGAATAAACCGATGCCCCCTTCCCAGTGACAACCCTTCAGGTAGTGGAAGACTGCTATCATATCTCCCCTCAGTCATCTCTTGGTCAGGCTAAACCAGCTAATATCAAGATAAAGACCAAGTGAGATATGCCCTCTCTGATGTGCCAGCTTTCGAAAGGCAGGAATGTTCAGTGCCATTTGTGCACCATTCTATGCAGTTTGGGCTCTGTGCCTATCACTGGTATCCTGTTACAATTCACTTCCAGAACATCACAGTCATAGGTGCAATAACCTTAGTAGAATGTCTAGCAGAGTTGTCATCTTAGTATTTCACAGGTAGCCACTTTATAATGCTACAGTGGTTAAGTCAGAGGTATTAATAGAGCAGGCACATCTACATCTTATAATTTCTTGAACACCATAATTTCATAGTTTACAGGGGGCAGTACTCTACTTTAAAAGTGTGCATTTCCTAGCAGTCCAGTGGCAAAATTGCAACAATGTGCAAAAATCATTTTTAAAAAAAGCCATTTGGGGTTTACTGTGACCATGTTAACTTTGCACCCCGTGTAGGTGGCCATATAGTATATCATTGCTGCACAAACATGCAGGGATAGATACTTTGTGACAGGCCAGTTCACCATTCCATAAGGCAACTCAATAAAGTGAAAAAAAATTAAAAAAATAGATGAGCCAAACAAAAAAATCATTTGAAACTGGACCTCAGATCAATACAAAAATTAAAACAAATGTAGCAGAGAGTCTGCTCTTCCTCTTCCTCTCTGGAGATATTTGGGTAAATGGTTTTGAGTTACATTAAAAGTGAAACTGCTTAATCCCCCACGCTAGTGCAGACATCAGTGATGTTTTCTGTCTAAGATTTAAAATAGATACGATACACTCTGAAAATACCAAACTTGCTTACCTTGAAAGAGTGGTTAGCCCCAGCCACCCCCTTTTTTTCATTTTTGAGACCAGACAACAAGGGCAATAACGTTGAAAGACATTTGAGAGACAAAAAAACTTTTGAGCACCAATGTTCTAAAGCCAATGGCAAATCTTTAGCACTCCAGATGTTTTGGACCACAACTCCCAGAATTTAAAGCCTAGATTGCCAATGGCAAAGGACTGTGGGAGTTGTGGTTCCAAAACATCTGGAGTGCCAAAGGTTTGCCGCCACTGTTCTGAGGAGACAAGCAGTTCAGCAGTTGGGTGGTCAAGGGGTGGGGGAAAGCTGAACGTTTGACCTTGCCAGTCAAGGCCAAATTAACAGAATGTCATGAGAATTTTTGCATTCCTTCCAGACCAAAAAGACATTTAAAAGAGTTTCTATTTCTGGTATAAAAATGATATTTTAAAAACAGCGAATAAATATTAAAAGCTCACTCACTTAAGCTGTATTTATGTTTTTTTGCTTGTGACTGGGGATGATCCACCTCATTACCCTTTTCCATATCTGTCAGTTAGAACTCTCCAAAATGGAGAATTCTGATATTTATAATCCAAAATATGCCCAAATCTCATCCCTATTAGCCAGCAGTAGGTTAGTGCTATTTGTGTAGACATTGGAAGCTGCTTCAGTTGTTCAGGAAAGAGAAGACCTGCTAGCCCTAATCCGGACCCTCAGTGTACTGGAATTCCCAGATGGGAGTGGAAGAACTGTACAAATACAGTGCAGGTTAAAAGTGGACCAGAAATTCTAGAGGCCTTGAAATGGCCCTTCAATAATAACACCTGCCGAGCATATTAAGCAAGCATGTGGATCACGTGTGCTGAAAAATTCACTGCAAACCAACACTGCGACACTTGTATGGCAGCATTGCTGTGTAATAAATTGGAGTGCTTAAATATTTCAGCTAGCCTGCATTTGGGAAATGGACTAATTTGATCTGTATGACCAAAACAAAAGTATAGATGAGAATGTGGGCTACCTTTTTGATTTCACGCTTTCCCACATTTTGTGATACAGTGCTTAGCTTTAAACGCCTAAGAAAATGTACATCGGAATTTGCATAAAATATCAGAAAATGTCTATTAAAATCATCATTTTTCATAAAACGCATAAAAGTGCCTTTTATCAAAAAATCCATAAAATGCATGAAATGTGTATGAATATCTATGAGGACACCCCTTCCAACAAAATAATCTTCTGCATATTAATGCCAAAAAAAAAAAAAGCTGTGGGAGGAATTTATGAGAAACTGATACTGAGAAGAGAAAGTCAGATTTCTATGTCCTTAATTATACACAACATTCCCCAGTGTAGTTTCACACTTATCTTAAATCCGGTTCAGACCCAAAATGCACCACCTCTTAAAAATCACTAACTCAGTTTTAAACCATTCAACCCCACCACCACCCAACACCCAATGTCCAATCAGTGAGGTGCTTTTTCATCAACAAAGGAAGTTTAAAAATATGTTGATTGCTTCAATGACAGGAAATTAATCATCAACACTTTTTAAATGCCTTTATTGGGTGGGCACCTCTTTCTAGCATATTTTGTTCACAAATGTTTTTAATGAAGCCAGGTCGTTCCATGGCCAGGGAGTGTGGTGCAGTTTGCATTAATAACTAACAGAATAAATCATTAGGAAATGTAACACACAACCATGCCCTTGACATTACGGAGGGAAAATCATGGACCGCACCACATACACCTGTTTTCATGCATATTCAATTCTGTGAGAACTTTTATAAGATGATCGTAATATTTTTATATTCCTATAAACAGAGACTACGGCTCAGCAGCTGCATTTTCCATCACAGTTTTATTAACATGGCTCCATAGACAGGCTTGATTTGGTCCAGGTTACTTCAAGGGCCAAATGCAGGGGAGTGGTATCAAAAGACAGATATCTAGGCTTGTGCACTCCCAGACACATCTGCTGGGGCCACTGTGAGATACAGGAAGCTGGGCTGGACTAGATGGGCCTTTGGCCTGATCCAGCATGGCTCTTCTTATGTACTTGTGGTCTCTGATATAAGAGTTGATGGTGCAGATATATTCTCAGGCAGTTTTCTAAATTCGACCCATTCCTCAGGCTCAACATCAGCACCCTACATATGGTTTTTTTTTACTGAAGCCAAAACAAAACATGGAAAAGCTATTCTATGAACTCTGGAAGTTGAGTCACGGCAACTGGACTTACTGAGAGACTGAGAGGTGTCACTACTCATCCAAACAGCTTTGTCAGTCTGAATAAAGTTTCAAGTCACTGTCTCACTCATCCAGATAACCTCGCCTGGATAACTGAGAATCTTCACAGACATACTCTATGAACTGAACTTTTAGTATCCTCCAACCCAATATGGCTTCTCTCTGGTTGTGTTAACTAGGGGATTCTGTAAGACATCTTTCAAAAAATTGGGGGGGGGCTCACCCAGCAATGGGGGGGGCTCACCCAGCCATGGCAGTGACCCTTTGTAGGACCCCTTTCACATGTACCTGCTGTATGGGAAGGAGGCTGCAGAGTGCTCCATCTCCTCCTACATTGTTGGCTTGCAAAGCTCAAGTGGCAGTTAGCATTGGGGAGACAAAAGGGGCATCATGCCAAAGGCCCCTCAAAATTTGGAGCTGGATCTTCTATTCTTCTTCTTCTTCTTTTCTAATTTTAGTTTTGTTTTTTGTTTTTCTAACACCTGAGATAGCTTTCAATCTCATTGTACTATGTACAATGACAATAAAGTATCTATTCTATTCTATTCTATTCTATTTTTGCTTTATCTATTTTTTTTCTTATGTAATATGCTTAGGCTTCTGTGTGTCAGATATATTTTGATTTGGATTCCTGTATTAAGTTGGGGGTTGGGCTCCAATTCCATTATTCTATTATTCTAAGCTAGCAGGTTGCTTTGTGGCTACACAAGGGAAGTAAAAAGAATGCTTTTTTCCCCTGAAAACCAAGCAGAAATGCTTTAATACGAGCAATTCTTAAATTTAAATAATACAAAATCTACAAAATACAACAATCATGCTTTGCTGCTTGGATTCATAAAGACTGGAAGAATTAGAGGGGTTGTTTTCATATTTTTTAAAAAAAAACATTTTATCTTCACTGAGTTCAAACAATATATATTGACAGGAACCAAGATCTGGGGAGATAATTCTTTCTATTCCTAAGCTTGAGTTCAGGACAGCAACAAACCATGGTTTCAGTTTGTGAATGGTTTACAAATCATGGCTTGTTGACAAAGAAATGCTTACATGACACAGGAAAACAGAAGCCAACAAAGGAACCTAGGGTGGATCGTAATATGATTGATTGATTGATTGATTGATTGATTGATTGATTGATTGATTGATTGATTGATTGATTGATTGATTGATATGCTGCCCATCTAGCTCAAGGTCTACTCTGGACGGTGAACAATAAGCAAAAGTACAAAATATAAAACCATCAAGTAACAAAAGAAAATGCATACAATATTATAATACTCAAAATATGAAAAATAAATCCAAAATCAGACCAAAAATATAATCATTAAGAAAAATCAACCAGGTAAAAAGAAAAGAAAAAGAACAGAACACATATGATCAGTAGCTATTATTTTTCTCAGCTATTTTTTCAGCTATTTCCATGGTTTGAATATGCGGTGCGGTGCAGTTCTGTGAGTTCTTCCTACATTCTGACTAACTATCCTTTTTTTTTCTGTAGGTGTTGAGATTCATTCCTGAAGCGGGTCATATCAGGAGACGGAGAAGAACGAAGAACAATATGGCACTGATCGATATTCAATTGGAGCACCACGAGCGTTGCGATTGCGTCTGTAGCGGAAGGCCACCCCGATAAGAAAAAAAAATGAGACTGGTCCCTTTGTATTTCAAGGATCATTTTCTCTTGAATGAGAAGCTGTCCATGGAAATTTTTCCAGTGGCCACCAGACTATGTTAACAACTTGCACTGTAACTGGTAAAATATCCACAATCTACCAATACAGAAGTACCAAGTGCCATGACAGTTAGTCATGAGCAATGCAGATTGCTTTGTCTGAACGCCTTAAGAAAACCAACAGCTTCCCAAGGGCTACAATTTTCAGTGCCTGTAATAAGAACCACCTGTATAGAAGCTGTATTCCTCTGGATGGATTACCTTAGTAGGCTTTTAAAATCCTACATGCATGGGTGATGCGGGAGTATGCATCCATGTATTCACATACCCCTCCACAGAACTTATGGCACACATGAGACTTAAGCACACTTATAATGTAAATAAAAGGGGAGGATCAATATATAAATAGATGCATGGCTTTTAACATATAAGTCGTAACTTACAAGCTTGTTATGATATATACATAAATATAAGTAAGCGTGCACATTAAGGAAGATGCTGGGGGATGGCTGTAGTCTTCTGTATGCATTGCTTATATATGTGTGTGTGTGTGATTTCAAATTAGAATAATTTGTTATGCAGAAAATCTGACCCTTCCCTCAAAATGCAAGTTTAAGAAATACATAATGGACGGGCTCATACAGATACATTTTCATGCAGTCAACTTGTATTCCTGCCCTGCACTGGGGCCAAGTGTTGCCTAATATCTAAAGTCATAAGGATGATCAACCTCTATCTTTTCCAAAGCCATTCTACATTCCAGGCATTAATCTAGGGGGTGGGCATTTATTTCCTTTATTTAAGTTTCAGAAGATGCTAAGTTTCAGAAGATGTTACTAGAACATTGAACTTTTTCTGCCTAGAAATGGAAGATTCCTCTCCACCCCTAAAGGCACCCAGTACCTCTAGGCCTAGACTGGAGTCTTGAACATGCCGTTTTATAGGGGTGGCTGTAGCATCTCATAAATGATGAAATGATTGATTTACAGATCCTACCCTTCACAGCATGGACCAAGCTCTCCACTCTGCACTGGGAGGCTCCAATCTCTTAACAAGACCAGAGATCTGGAGGGAGGCACTGCCGCAAGATGTTAGAATGATGAAAAATTACTAGCCAAGAGTTAAATTTTTAACATAACGTGATTTTTTTCATGAAACAAGTGTGCCTTTTCCCAAAAAGGTTGAAAAACACTGGCCTATAGAATGATGCTAGCCAAGATAATACTCTGTATCTCAAGCAGAAGCCACCTGGTTGGGTAGCCTTTCCATTATAAGATAAGATAACTTTATTGTCATTGTACATTGTACAACAAAATTAATCCCAAGTACAAATATAACTAAACGTAAGGACATAAGGACAGCCTTGCTGGAAGAGGCCACAGCCCATCCAGTACAGCATTCTGTCCCACACAATGGCTCACCATTTGCTTCAGGGTATTCCCAAGCAGATGTCTTCACCTGCTTACGATTCTCTGCAAATGACATTGAGATATATCCTGCCTATCTCTCCAACACAGAGGTTGTCCTTAGTCATCCATAATAATAGCCATTGATACCCTTGTTCTCCATGAACTTGTCCAATCCTTTCTTAAAGCTGTCAAGGCTGACAGCTGTCGCCACATCTTCTGACAGAATTTAAACACACACATTATGTATTTAAAATAGACATGGGCATGACTCGGCGAAATTGTCATTTCCGTTTTCGGTTATCGTTTCCGTTACGTAATGGAAACGGTAACGATAATTAAGCCGTCAGAATTCGAACTCGAACCGAAAAAAGAAAAATTTGGTCGGGTTTTTCGTTTCCGTTTGTGGCATCACGGTGATCGCGCAATGCGAAGCATAGAAAAAGTTTTTTTAAAAAAACCCGTGGGGGGGAATCCAAAATGGCGACCGCAATTTTTCTTTTGAAATCGTGGTCAAAAAACACACCAAATCACCACAGAAACATGTGAAATTTATTTATTTTAAATGCCTGAATTTTAATAGTAGCAGCAGCTGGGTTTTTTATAGCAATAAAACGTCGTATTTATTTTATTTTATTTTATTTTATTTTTTATTTTTTTAGACCTGCCCATTTGGGCTGGGCATGGGATGGGACCATGCAATTTTTTTGAACCATTCCACCAATGGCATCGCCAGGTTTTTGACTGATACTTCTGGATGTCTCGGAGGGCATAAAAAGCCGAGGCACCTTCCAGAAATCGCAGTCGGGTGTATGGATGTGGTTGAGGGAGGAGGGCTGGCTGCTGGTGCTGGTGTGATCCGATCGAGATTGAGGAGGGAGGCTTTAGGATTTAAGTTAGGCAGGCAGGGAGGGAATTGAATTTAGAAAATAATTTCTTTGATTCCCTGCAGCTTTGTCTGCTGAAGGGAATAGCAGTTTATTCTTTATTTCTTCTCTGGCAGTTTGTGAGGATTTTTTTCTGATATTGGATAAAGGGGGAGGTTCGACTGGGAGTGGGAGGTGTAGATTTATTTTAAAAATATATTATATACTACCATTTATTTTCTATTTTCCCAACTTCAGTTTGCTTGCACACACACACACATTTGGGGTGCAAGCCAAGAACAGAACCTCTATCCTAATTGATATCCTAACTGCCCACTCGCCCGCCCATGGCCGCCACCCACCCATGGCCCACCGCCACTGCCGCCCGCCCGCACCTCCCCCTGTCCCCCGCCCCCGCCCCGCCCGCCGCCTAGGGCGCAAAAACACCTAGCGCTGGCCCTGATTGCGGGACGCCCCTATGCTCTGGGAAGTCAAATTGTGCTAAATTGCAGTGGAAACAACAAATGACAAACAAAACGACAAATTTTTGAAATTTTTTGCAACAAACAGAAACTCGAAACATCATTTTTTCTGGTCGTGCCCATGTCTAATTTAAAATTTCAATCCTCCTTTACAGTTCCATTTTATGTTACTGACTGTGTGCGTAAACTAAGTAACTGTCAAATGGCTTTTATTGATAATATTTGGCAAATTGGCACTTTTGTAGTGCTTTCTAGGTGCTTCACATGCATTATCTAGTTGCAATTGTCACAATAATATTTTTGGGTAAATTTTGTATTATAATCCTCTGTAATGCAGATGAGGAGACTGCAGCTGAGATGCAAAACATTATGGGTTCTTTGGACTACAAAACCCAGAACCTTGCAGCCAAGATGGTTGCTGTAATAGTAATGGAATTCTGGAAATTTTAGTCTAAAGCAAAAAAGAAAAAGAAAGAAAAAGAAACCATACATTTTTTCCATGGATGGGCTTCCTAAATCCTTGCTAGTGAGTTCCTGGTGGATAAAATGAAACCAGGAAACTCCTGTTTCATTGCTTAGTATCTTAAACACTATTGCATGTCAACACTTCTTGAATACATCTGAAGGTAAGCAAGAATGGGTCAGGTTTAACCAATATACCTTTAGCTACTTCCAAAATGCCATACTTATTATATACTGTAATTTTAATTAACTGCCAACTAGCTTCAAAAACAACCAGCACTTACCGGAGAAAGAAAAAAAGTTGGAGATTATATCTCAATGAAGCATGTTAATGCTTTGATATTCACCTGATTCTTGGAACAGATCACTAAATGTTTATTACTTCCAGAGAACATGGACATCATTAATTTACTGCCCAATTATTAATAAAGTACAATAAGCCACCATAACATAACCAGTTTCCTGTGCTTTTGACTATTGTGAGAATGTCCTTTAGTTAACTGCAAAGTAGAGGACCCATTTTGATTAGGCTGGCTCCAACAGTTATCCATAGAAAATGTAGGATGCCTAATGGCCTAAAGTGAAACACACTTTTTGTTGTGCATATAATGGAGAAAAGAGAGTAGAAGGCTCCATAGGCCAGGATTTGTCTTTAATAGCAATCTGAACCCTGTACATCATTTTTATGTGTTGCTTTTTTTGTTCTCATCTTTGAGGAGGAAAGTAATGATTTTGCAATAGACGCTTCATTTATTGAACTGAAAATTGGCTTGTTATCATGTAATATGGCAAACTTTAAAGCTATTTCTCTTATGGTGATTAGAGCAACAGTTGAAGAGTTCTAAAGTCATCTCCATGCTCTGGATTGCTTTCTTCTATTAGGCAGAATCTGTTATCAGTTCTATATTTTTTAGTCTCTCCCATCAAACTTTTCTTGCCATTCCTTTTTAATGTTGACTAAGTTAAGAGTTAACAAGGAATGTTTCCAGTTTGAACAGTTGACGAGAACCAGACATACCCTATCTCCTTTTTTTGCTTTCCTTTTTTTTCTTATTTGGTACATCTTTTTCACTTTCTCAACTGCTCCAGCATGAAAAAAGAAACTAGGATACATTTTGACTTTCTCATGTAAAAAGATATCTCATAATTCCTATGTCATGTCTGGGCCCAAATTTTCCAATATTCCAAGATAATACAAGAAATCAGAATGCAGAACTAGTGCACTCACAATCTTTAAGGGACATTTGTTAACTAGACGTCACTGCTGTTACTCTGTATGCCATCACACTGAATTTAATCAGCTCCTTTTCAATTTGTTCCATTGAACCTGATTAATTCACTGAATCATGACTATTTGCTTCAACTATGGGCTGCCCTGGAACTAATGTCACAGCATATGTATTTAATAATTATTTGCAAGATGGTGTTTAGCTGACAGATATATTTGAACAACCTCATCTTTTCAAAAACTGGACAAACATTGTGACGTGCCAAGGGGATCTAGTGACAGTCATTGATAACTAGATCACTTAAGATTGGTCATTCTTTTCTGGGCCCAAAATAAGCAATTCTAAGATATCAAATCCACAATTGAAAGGCCATTGACAAAGAAACCTGAAATGAACCCCATGCTATTAAAGCTGTTCTACTAGCTGGAAAGATGGCTTTTAAAAGGCCCATGGTATTCTAAGAATCTCTTTGGTGAGTGCAATGTATGTATTTGTGTTATTTCCATTGTTCTTCTTTTTGTAGTTTAGCATTTTGAGAGTACATCACGCACAATATTTTGTCCTATATTGTCAGTTAAAATAAACTGTATCATTTGAAGAAAGTGGGTTTGATTAATTAATATTTATCAATGTTATTTAATGTACAGTAATACCTTGCATAATGAACGCTCCTGATAACAAATTTTTTGGATAACGAACGGACATTTCCAGCACCCCCCCAGCCCCAGCCAGGGGCACTTTCTACAACTTTCCCCCTCAGCCCAGGCTTCCAGTAGGGATTTCTCCACCCCGTGCTTCTTCCCCATTGTTCCCGACTCTCACCAGCTCCTGGTTTGCAGCAGAGGTGAGGCAGGAGAGGTAGGGGCTGGGGGAATTGAGGAGGAAGAGGCAAAGGCGCCGGCTTCGCCTGCTACCCACTTACCTAGCAGCGGTGGTGGCAGCGAAGCAGGAGAGGTGGGGGCCAGGGTGTTGGGGGAGGCAGCACTGGTGATGCACAGTTTTTCCCAGCTTTCACCCACCACCCGGGTGTCCAGCGACGTTGGCTGCAGCGAAGCAGGAGAGGTGGGGTCTGGGGGCAAAGGGGGCAAAGGGGGGAGGCAGTGCCAGTGGCACGCAGCTTCACTCACCTCTCCCAGCACCCAGGTGTCCTGGGGGAATGGGGAGGAGGCATCCTTGGCAGGGGTGGGCAAGGAGTGGGAGGAGTGCACTTTGAAAGTGCACTTTGTAAATAGATCTCAAAAAGACTCTCTTTTTTTGCCTTTTTTCCGGACCTCTGGAACGGATTAAATGTTTTCCCATTCATTTCAATGGGAAACCGTGTTTTGGATAGCAATTTTTTTCTGATAAAGAATTGCCTTGGGGAACCAATTACATTGGTTATCAGAGGTACCACTATATATGGTGGCATGGCAGTTGTCAGCAAAAGAATCAGTTTAATCAATGGAGCATTTTCCCTTTACAAGAGATGGGCACGAACCTCAGTTTGGAGGTTTGTTCCGGTTTGTACCCATAGCATCACAGGTGCTGTACATTTGTTTCCCCCGCCTCCCTGGCTGGATCCCCCACTCCCCAGCCTGTGCACGCTCCTCTCCTCCTTTTCTTCACCTGTTCAACCCATCCCTGGCAGGAACACAGGCTTCTCTGCCATACCTCCTCAGCTGATCACCCACTCAGACAAGGAGATGGGATAGGAAAACCCACACTCCTGTCATGGTCTGGTCAAACTACCAAAGAGGAGGAGGAGAGGAGTGTGCCCTAGCTGGTGAGTGGGTCACAGGCCGGGGAGGTGGGTGAAAGAAGAGACTATGTAGCATCTGTAGCATGAAGCTCCTTTCTACTCTTTACCATCAACCCCCTTCTTGTGCAGATCTTTCACCCTTGTGTAGACCTCTCACTCTCCTAAAGCTTAATGGGGACCAGCAAACTTGCACCCTCATTCTTAAGTGAAACTTTTGATTGAAAAGCCCCCTTGGGATCTTCTGGTGCTACTCAGGTTTCAACACACACACACCATTTCTTTCTCTCTTTTTTAAATCATTGACTATTAGAGAATACAAATGAGGGGGGTTAGTTTTTTTAAAAGCCAAGGAAAATGTCAGTTTTGGCCACACATGTTTGAGTGGCCTTCCCAAGGTATATGGATGAGTAAATGAAATGCCTGGATTTCTCAAAGCTGCCTACCTTAGATCAATGGAAATCTATTTTGATTTGTCACAGACCAGCACTTAGTTGGGAATGCAAGCTCTGGTTACAAGAATAAGCATGTGGTTTACTTCTGCCTGGGGAGGGAGGGTATTGGGAAAGAAGGGCACCCAGGCTTTTCATGCAGAAAAGTCTCCACTTAAATCCTAAGTGCCTTAAATTTAAAATATAAGCAATTCTCTTCTCTACCCGAGACACTGAGAGTTGCTAGAACAGGCAAAAGTCCTAACTTAGTGAGAGCCAACTTATAATCATGGAAATCTGAATACGCTGTACCTTGAACACCCTGAAAAGGGAAATCATAAGTTGACATCGACTCAAGGGCATATAATTAATTAAACAATGGGGGTATATTGTTTTTGTCTGTATAGTTCTGGCAGTAAAACTGATCCTCTTTCAAGCTACTGATGAGGTGTTCAATCCTGTACTTATCTTTTTTGCCTTCTTTTTATATCCCGAATTACACAGTTGCTTTGAGGCTGCATTTTGTGCTGGTGGCTTCAGATGCCAATTATTGGAATTAAAGCTATGATGTTTTGAAACTATTTATCATAGACGGTTACTTCACTTCCATTCTCTTCCCGGGAGGAAGTTCGTTGAGTGTTGATGTCGATCGCGGTCATGTGGTCTTCTTCTGATTCTGTCCCTGTTCCCGTGTATGCATGGGCGTGATGGATGATACTGGCATAACTGTTACTGCACGTCCTCATTCCATGATGAGATGTGAAATTCCATGCCTTTGTTCTCTGTTTTTTTTCGGCCTGACCTTCTGTTTTTCAATGTTTCGATTCTCCAAAGCCTTGCCTTCAATGCATTATGGAGTTAATTTGAGGCATTTGTCTTTTAATCTCTCTGCACTGCATTGCTGACTCCATAGGGAATGTACTGGTGAATGGCACTTAGCACTCCTGCCACTAGATGGAGAATGGCACGTTGCGTGACGAGCCTTACCTCACGGGCACTCGTATCAGAACGAGAAGCGAGACGAGGACATTCCTGAGGCCAGAGAGGGGAATCTCTCATCCTGCTTAAATCGCAGTTCAAGGGGTGTGGTCGGGATGAACTCCCCTCGTCCGGCAATGTATGAGCGGTTAGATTACTTCGTACCAGTCCCAAGCAGGACCACAAACAGTGATGAGATGGATGTGAAGTATCAGCCTTAGTCATCTTAGAACGGCAGAGCTGGGAGGGTCCCTGTGGATCACTGAGTCCAATGCCTGTCAAGGAGCCATAGTGAAGAACTGGACTCTGGTCAAATACCTAAATCACTGAGCTATTCTCCTTCTATTTGGATTTTTGCTCCAAATCCTAGTTAATTTGTATGCCCTCAATTGACTCTCATTTGAAAAACCAAAATGACTAACTTTTTAATTTTGGACCACTGTGAGTGAAATCAGGAGAGATGCAAGACCTTAAAATGGGTCTAAACCTGGCAAAGTTTGAGATTCTATCTTCATGGGCCTTTAAATTTGTCCTTTTTAAAAAAAAAACAAGGGGAAAAAAAGAAGGCTGAAGTGATTTGCACCCCATCTTGTTGAATGGAGACTCTGGAAGCATAAATCAGTTTCTAAATTTTCATCACTTTACCCCAAAGTGAATCTGAAAATCCTGCTTTGAACCAGACATCTTATAAATCAGTGTGGAAGAGACCGTCTTGGTTTGGAATTTGGGAATTGACCAGTTCTGATGCACAGCCTTAGCAGAAATGAATTGTATCCTGCCTTCCTGAATAGAATAAACAGTAGAGAGGGAGGAGGATTCTGAATTCCCTTTAAGGTGTCATTTAGGAAAGAAACCAGATTCTGATAAGAACCAGACACTCTGCATTTAGATGATGAACCACTGAACAGGCAAAGTCTCCTACGAAAAACCCTCAGTGGTTCAGAGGATGGTGTTCATTTGAAGTGCACACATGACATTCACAATAAGCTTTACATCTTTAGCATGGAAAGGCTCCATCTTTTCAGCTACAGTAATTTCTTTTCAAAGGTCAAGCAAGGATTTCTACACAGTCATAAAGCAAACTTGGTCCACGGAAAAGAAGAAGCAGCTTCTTTTCTCAACACACCAAAACATTGTAGTCATGTTTTGAAACTACATTCAAACTACATTCACTACATTCAAAGAACAATTTCATTCTTAGTTATTGAATTGAAAGAAATTCTGCATAAATGTGTGTGGGGAGGGGAAGGGAGGGATTATGAAACCCCTCCTTCAATGTTAATGAAGGTACTTGGGCCCAATTTAAAGCATTGACAAGGAAAGGTAAGCAAATTAACTTTCCCAATGAAATGTATTTTGCACGCAACCAGGATCTTTGAAGCTAAATGATTTTGTTAATTAAGAACCACTGTGTATGTATATTGTTGATGTTTTTAAAAAATTCTCAGCAAATTATTAATTGAAAGCCCAACTGTGAAGAGAAGAGTTGGCATCTTGATATTGAATTTTTCACTACCATGTTGAAGCCAGAGTTTAGAAAATGTTTTCGCTTATAAATCACATGATCCTTTGGCCAGAGGCTAGGTTGACTATGTCCTATGGCAGTGATGGCGAACCTTTTAGAGACCGAGTGCCCAAACTGCAACTCAAAACCCACTAATTTTTTTGCAAAGTGCCAGTACAGTAATTGAACCTGTATACAGGTAGCTATGAAGGGGTGATGTCAAGTGCCCACAGAAAGGGCTCCGAGTGCCACCTTTGGCACCCGTGCCATAGGTTCGCCATCACTATCCTATAGTGTTTGTAGTCTGGAAAAATAATTTTCTTAAAATCCAGTTGATGCCAAAAACAACTTATGTGTTTGTGTAGGTGGGGAAGGCCATCCAAATTAACTACTATCTATGCATTTCAAAAGAAAAATCCCCCCCCATCTTTTGGATTTTCACAGGCACTTGGTGCTGCTTACAATAAACCCATTAACGTTCTGGTGAGCATTAAAAAAAACTGCTATAAAATCAATACTAATTAAAGCAGTGTAAAATCCAATGAGAAACCTTTCCCCTTACTGACATTTCTTCAGTTTCTTATTTATTTATTTATTTCCTGCATTTGTATATAGACATGGGCACAACTTGGCGAAATTGTCGTTTCCGTTTTCGGTTATCGTTTCCATTATGTAACGGAAACGGTAACGATAATTAAGCAAACTTGAACTCGAACCAAAAAAAGAAAAATTTGGTCAGGTTTTTCGTTTCTGTTTGTGGCATCGCGGCGATTGCGCGATGCGAAGCACAGAAAAAGTTTTAAAAGTTTTTTTTCAAAAACCCTGACTCCCGGCCAAAAAAGCAGGCGAAAATATGCCTCCCTGAGGTTTGCCACCTACCAGAGGGGTGATTTCTGGGGGGTCCTCGGCCTTCCCCCCCCCTCTTCCCCTGTCCTGGGCTGCTTGCACCAGGCTGGCGGGGGTCATCCTCGTCGTCTGTCTCCCTGCATGCCATGCATTGGGGGGGGGGGAATCCAAAATGGCGACCACAATTTTTCTTTTGAAATTATGGTCAAAAAACATACCAAATCACCACAGAAACATGTGAAATTTATTTATTTTAAATGCCTGAATTTTTATAGTAGCAGCAGTGGTTTTTTTTACAGCAATAAAATGTCGTATTGATTTTATTTTATTTTATTTTATTTTTATTTTTGTAGACCTGCCCATTTAGGCAGGGCATGGGATGGGACCATGCAATTTTTTTGAACAATTCCACCAATGGCATCGCCAGGTTTTTGACTGTCACTTCTGGATGCCGGCACCTTCCAGAAATCGCAGTCGGGTGTATGGATGTGCTTGAGGGAGAAGGGGTGGCTGCTGGTGCTGGCGTGATCCAATTGAGATTGAGGAGGGCGGCTGGAGGCTTTAGGATTTAAGTTAGGAAGGCCGGGAGGGAACTGAATTTAGAAAATAATTTCTTTGATTCCCTGCAGCTTTGCCTGCTGAAGGGAATGGCAGTTTATTCTTTATTTCGTCTCTGGCAGTTTGAGGATTTTTTTCTGATATTGGATAAAGGGGGAGGTTCGACTGGGAGTGGGAGGTGTAGATTTATTTTAAAAATATATTATATACTACCATTTATTTTCTATTTTCCCAACTTCAATTTGCTTGCACACACACACATTTGGGGTGCAAGCCAAGAACAGAACCTCTATCATTCCTAAGTGATACCCTAACTGCCCACTCGCCCGCCCGCAGCCGCCGCCCACCCATGGCCCCCCGCCACCGCCACCCACCCGCACCTCCCACCTCCCACCGCTCCGCCTGCTGCCTAGGGCGCAAAAACACCTAGCGCCGGCCCTGATTGCGGGACGCCCCTATGCTCTGGGAAGTCAAATTGGGCTAAATCGCGGTGAAAATGACAAACGACAAATGGAAATGACAATTTTTTGAAAAATTTTGCGACAAACGGAAACGAGCCGAAACGGACCCATTCCGACAAATGAAAACTCGAAACGTCATTTTTTCTGGTCGTGCCCATGTCTATTTGTATACCACCCCATTTGTGCCAGGGTAATGATGCCCTGAGCACATCCATTCTCGCCTGATTTTGGAAGCTAAGCAGGATCTGCCCTGGTTAGTACTTGGATGGGAGACCATCAGGTAATACCAGGTGCCATAGGCACCTGGAGTAGGAACTGGCAAACCACTCCAGTATTCCTGCCAAGAAAACTCCATGGACATGGAGTCATGATGAGTCAGTCATGACTGTAACAACACAACACAACACACACACACACACACACACACACACAGAGAGAGAGAGACATACACACACACACAATGTTCTGGACAGTTAACAAGCTAAAGCAAACAACAAGCAAATGATGACATGAAATAGCACAGAGTTCAAATGAAAATGAGAAGATAACTCTGTGGTAATTGTACATTGAAAGGTGATAAAATGGTGAATTGGCAGGGCAAAAAAAAATCAGGAGAGGTTGCCATCGAACACTTCTGTAAATAGCTCTGTCCTTAGCAGCTTCTTAAAGATGGGCAAGGAGAAGGCCAGGTAACCTTGACTGGTTATTGGTACCAAAGTGAAGGGGCCACTGTTGAGAAGGCCTTGTTTCTTGATGATGATTTCCTGAGCTCCTTTGGTGTGGCCACCCAGAGAAGGATTGTCTGAGCAGACCTGGGGGTGCAGATGGATGATCTAGGGAAAAGATGCTCCACCAAGTAATGGGGTCCTTCCAACCATGGAATGCTTTGTAGGTGAGCACCAGAACTTTGAAGCTGATCGAGGACATCACAGGCATCTGATGGAAGCAAGCCAGAACTGGGGTTATGTGGTTGAATTTGCCCATACATGTCATCAGCCTGGCAGCTGCATTATGTACCTGCTGAAGTTTCTAGGTCAGCCACAAGGGAGGCCCCACATAAAGAGTATTGCAGTAATCAAATAGTATGGCAGTAGTCAAGAGTATTACATAACTTCCCCATTGCACCCAGGGAGTGAAACCCATGGCCCAGCCCTAGATTTGAATTTCACTAAGCAAAAAAACTACAGTAATCCCCCACCTGTTGTGGGGGTTAGGGACCCGACCCAAACCGCAATAATGGAAAATCTGCGATATGCAGATACCAGGTTGGGTTGGGACTGGGGGGCCTCTCTTGGGCCTCCTACACTTACCTGAAGCCTGGTGTTGCCCAAAATGGGCCTCTGATAAGCTTTCCGGCCCTTTCAGAGGCCCCAAAAGTGGTTTCTGATTTTCCAGAAGTGACTTCCAGTTTGCCAGAAACCACTTCTGGGGCTTCCAACAGGGCTGGGAAGCCCATTGGAGGCCTGTTTGGGGCAGCACCAGGCCTGGGGTTAAGTGCAGGAGGCCTCAAATGGTCCCATGCAGCTTGCCTCAGGAGCCCTTTGTTTTATATACTGTGGTCCCGCAATATACCAGGACCGCAATATATGAAACACGGAATGGCGGGGGATGACTGTAGTCATTGCTTTCACCTTCCAAGGTAATTTTTCTAATTCCAAATAAAGGTTTTATGCCTTCCAAATGAAGGAAGAACTCCCCAAATGAGGTTTTATTTATTTATTTATTTATTTATTTATTTATTTATTTATTTATTTATTTATTATTTAAGTTCAGCGTTAGCTCTTAGGAAAATTTAATGCTTAGTTGGGAAAGGAAGAAAAGCCTCATCAAATCACCAAATTGTTCTGCTGAAAGAGGTCCCTAAGGGCCATTAAGTCCATAAACACTATGATGTGGTATTCAAGCAGTGGATAATAATTTAAATGAAACCAAGTAAAGTAAATGTAAGGGCAGCACTTTAGCCATTAATAAAACAGACCAAACCATTGCAAAATAAATAGATGGATCAGTGCAATGCTTATACTTGTCATTTTGTGTGGATTGCTCAAGCATATAAAGAAGAGAAAAATTAAATTTTGCATACAGATTTTCCATCATGTACAGTTACATGCTGCTGGTAGCCTACCTGAAGGCTCTTAGCTGAAATACTTTATTTACCCTTCTAAATGATATTATTTTCTGGCTAACGAAACAAAGGCTCCAGCAAAGAATGCAAGGAACCCATTTTGCAGGCTTTGGGATGCTCAAAGCAATGCAATCACCAGCTGTCACAAATTGTCTACCAGCTGCTTGCTTTATCCATAATAGTGTTTCTGTACTTATTTTCATATACTGCAGTGTGACAGTCTGAAATACTGTATGTTTCTGAAAACAGAGGTTTACCATGCAATTTGAGGCAATCCTAGTTAGTAGACATGGGCACGACCAGAAAAAATGACGTTTCGAGTTTTCCTTTATCGGAACGGGTCCGTTTCGGGTCGTTTCCGTTTCTCATGAAATTTTTCAAAAATTTGTCATTTCGTTTGTCATTTGTTGTTTCCACCACAATTTAGCGCGATTTGACTTCCCCCAGAGCATAGGGCGTCCCGCAATCAGGGCCGGCACTAGTTTTTTTGTGCCCTAGGTGGCGGGTGGGGTGGGGGGGGCGGTGGGGGGAGGTGTGGGCAGGCGGCGGTGGCGGTGGGCCATGGGCAGGTGGCGACAGTGGCAGGGGGGAGGCGCAGGCACGGGAGCGGGCGGGCAGCGGCCACGGGCAGGCGAGTGGGCGGGCGGCAGCACGGGCCACAGGCGGGTGGTGGCGCGGGCGGGCGGGCAAGTGGGCAGTTCTTGGCTTGCACCCTAAATGTGTGTGTGTGCAAGCAAACTGAAGTTAGGAAAATAGAAAATAAATAGTAGTATATAATATATTTTTAATATAAATCCACACCTTCCACTCCCAGTCGAACCTCCCCCTTTATCCAATATCAGAAAAAAATCCTCACAAACTGCCAGAGAAGAAATAAAGAATAAACTGCTATTCCCTTCAGCAGACAAAGCTGCAGGGAATCAAAGAAATTATTTTCTAAATTCAATTCCCTCCCTGCCTGCCTAACTTAAATCTAAAGCCTCCAGCCTCCCTCCTCAATCTCAATCGGATCACACCAGCACCAGCAGCCAGCCCTCCTCCCTCAACCACATCCATACACCCGACTGCAATTTCTAGAAGGTGTCTCGGCTTTTTATGCCCTCTGAGACATCCAGAAGTGTCAGCCAAAAACCTGGTGATGCCATTGGTGGAATGGTTCAAAAAATTTGCATGGTCCCATCCCATGCCCAGCCCAAATGGGCAGGTCTAAAAAAATAAAAAATAAAAAAATAAAATAAAATAAATACGACGTTTTATTACTATAAAAAAACCCACTGCTGCTACTATTAAAATTCAGGCATTTAAAATAAATAAATTTCACATGTTTCTGTGGTGATTTGGTGTGTTTTTGACCACGATTTCAAAAGAAAAATTGCGGTCGCCATTTTGGATCCCCCCCCACCGCATGGCATGGCATTTCTTTTTTCAGTTCAAGTTCGAGTTCTGACGGCTTAATTATCGTTACCGTTTCTGTTACGTAACGGAAATGAAAAACAGAAATGAAAACGAACATTTTGCCGAGTCGTGCCCATGTCTACTACTTAGATTTAAACCATGTTGTGGTAGAGTTTAAGCACACCTTGGAAAGAATTAATCATAAATAATACAAATCAGTAATTACTTAAATGTTTGTTTTTAAAAAAAGTATGCCATGAAATTTCATGTAGAAATACAATGTAACTTTGAGGGCATGAAATTGTACTGCTGGTGTCATGAGGAATGTATTCTAGTTGCTTTTAAAAGTCATTTTGAAGATTTTTTTTTGTGTATGTATTTTTTGTTGTTGGTTGGTTTGTTTTATAGGCATTTAGACAGAAGTTTTCCACTCTCTTGTCAGTCCTGAAGGCTTTTTTATATTAAGCAATGGAAAATTACAGTGGTACCTCAATTTACGAATTTAATCCGTTCCGAATGTATGCTCTTAAATTGAACTACTCTTAAGAAGCCTCGTGGCGCAGTGGTTAAATGCCTGTACTGCAGGTAAAACTGTGTCACGACCTAGGGTTCAATCCCAGGTAGCAGGCTCAAGGTTCACTCAGTCTTCCATCCTTCCGAGGTTGGTAAAATGAGTACCCAGCTTGCTGGGGGGGGGGCAATGTGTAGCCTGCATACTGTAATGAAACTGTAAACCACCCAGAGACTACTTAAAGTGGTATGGGGTGGTATATAAGCAGAACACTGCTTTAAGTCAGGGTACCTACCAAAAATAAAAAAATAAGTTAAAAACTAAAAAATGAAAAAATGTATTTGTAAATGGAGCAGACGATATCTAAAATTTGTAAGGCAGCAGTTAAAACGCCAACAGTTTTCTGCTCTTAAGTTGAATTGCTCTTAAGTCAAGCTGCTCTTAAGTCAGGGTACCAGTGTGATAGTAAACAAGCAAGCAATGCATTAGATTGGTTCAAAACATAGATAGGCTAAAATTACTTTTATCAGATTTGTATTTTTTTCAATCAGATTTCATCAGATTGTATTCTTGTTGCAAATACTGAGGGAAGTGACAGGTAGACTGAATTCTACAAGTAGGCATTTCACTGAGAATATTGATGAAAAAATTCATGGGGTGCTGCAGCCCAAGGCATCCAAAAGAAAATGGCAGCAATAATGTTTTGTCCTCTTTTTCTTAAGCTTCTGAATCTCGAGGTAGCCAGGAAGTACCATTTGCTAGTCTTTTGCTGGTGTGGGCAATGTACCACACTGGCTTACTCCCATGCAATAAGCTATTTATGCAACCCCAGCAACTGTAACAATGAGTGGCCTTTGGGCAGGCCAAAGCAAGGTGTGATGCAAACAGCTTCTTGATGAAGGATTGATGAAGATACCAAGAAAAGAGCTGCCCTCCCCATGTACAAAGAAAGAGGAGGCACATTGTCAACATCAGAGGCCTTGACTGCAACCACTAGGTAAACCTGCTTCTTTTTGATCTGGCTACAATTGACTACACCTAGTGAATTTTACTATATTTTGCCCAATTTCCAAATGGAGTACATGTTTTTGTTTTTGTTTTGGATATACCTCCCCACCCCACCCCTTCTGGCCAAAGGGGCTATGGTCTCGAAAGAGCCAAAGGGAGAGAAGGAAGGGGGTTGGGTGGGCATGGCCTATGTCCCTTAGTTTGGAGAGCTGGGGTTTGAAACCCAATCTTGGATGTTGATGCAGTTTAACAACAGCCTTGCTTCCTACCCCATCAGAAGGTGCATTTGTACACCATGGTTGTCTGGCACTTTATGCTACTCTATCATTGCCATGAGTTCATCTTAAGGAATACTAGGGTTTGTAGCCCTCTTCTCTGCTCAAGAGAGATTGTCTCCTGAAGTACAATCCCTCTCCAGTACAGAATCAAACCGATGCAACTCTCAATCCCTCTCTTCTCAGAGTGTCTTGATGCCTTCTTAGGACTCTCCAAAAATGAAGGTCCAGAACAGGCAGCCATAGCAAAGAAAAGGGTATGAAAGTGGTGTTAACTTTGTAGCACAGAGGCTCATTTATTCTCAGGAAGGGCCGCATAGGCTTGCATCTCTGATGTAAAATGTATTTCATCAGCTATCAACAGCAGTACCTTTCAGTAGCAGAAGAAGGTGAGGAAGAGGATTATGTCATTGGGATTGTGAATATTCGGAAGTTCACAGCAAAGGTGCATTATGCAGCAAATTTCTTTAGGTTCTGAATGGAAAGAATCTGAGAGCACCACTAAAATAATGAAGAAGAAGAAGAAGAAGAAGAAGAAGAAGAAGAAGAAGAAGAAGAAGAAGAAGAAGAAGAAGAAGAAGAAGAAGAAGAAGAAGAGGAGGAGGAGGAGGAGGAGGAGGAGGAGGAGGAGGAGGAGGAGGAGGAGGAAAAAGAGAAAGAAATCAAGAAATTTGTTCCAATAGTCAAATAACTCTTAATATTCTTTATTGAACCCCTTTGGTGTCAACTGTGTTAGTGACAAATCCAAGTCACTGGGTTTTAGTTTTCTTAGAGAATTCTCCTTTTTAATATACCGCTTATTTTAACAGTGCTAATAGACAACAGTTTCAGTTTAGTTCTGTGTTTTTAACTGTTTCCAGTATTTACAAATCATCTATTTAGGACAGATATAGAAAGAACTTGAGCTTTACAATTTTGGAAGGCAGGAAAGAGTGAAACGAACAGAATTCCATCCTGAACCTTTGGAAATGAACACAATGTCTGTGCTTAGCCACCTGGTACATCTTAGGCTGCCAGGTCAGAAAAACTGCTGTGTATAATTTTACATCACCTCTAGCATATTGATTCACTAAGCTAAAAATCCTTCAATGTTTTCTGGTTCCCTCCTTGATAAATCACTCCGGTTTATCCTTATTTCAACTGTCCTTTTCTACAGTTTACTTCAGTGCCCAGCAAAACAAAACTTTGTAATTCTCCCAAGCTTTTAAACAATGGCCAGAAGCCTGTTTCCAACTTGTGCCTGCCTAAAGGAAAGTGCATAAGTCTTGGCAACCATGTGTTGTTCCTGAATGAACTGTTAGCTGGCTGGATAGCTCAGTGGTTGAGGTTAGAGATGGGCATGAAACGAGCAATTTTTCATTTTCATTTTCGTTTTTTCATTTTGTTACACAACGAAAATGAAACGAAATTTTTTTAAACAAAACAAAAACGAAAACAAAACGACCAAATTTGCCGTGTTTTTTGTTTTCGTTGCAGCAGATGCATTGAACTAAAAAGAATGCTAACGAAACAGCAATTTTTGTTTTCATTTTTGTTTTTTTCGTTTCATTACCTAACGAAATGAAAATGAATTTTTTTGCAAAAATGTCACGAAAACGAAAACAAACCGAAACGGACCCCTAAACGACCAAACGACAAACAAAACACCATTTTTTTTTGAGTCGTGCCCATCTCTAGTTGAGGTATCTGGTTGGATAGCCAGAGGTTAGGAGATCAGTTCCCCCACTGTGGTTGCTGGCAGAAGATCCAGCCTGGGCAGCCTTGGGCAAGCTGTACAGTCCCAGGATGCCCCCAGAAGAAGGGAACAGTAAATCACATTTGTGTATGCCTATATAAACCCTGGAACAGGTCACTATAAGTCCGAATGGGCTTGACGGCATGCAGTTATGATTTATTAATAATGAAATGTTGGTTGCATTCCTGGGTGCATGCCTCTTCGTGGGATCAGCCATGTGTCAGGGAATACAACCACAACATCATTGCAGGCAATCTCACTCTGAGTGGCCACGTGTAGAGAGGCAGGAAAAATGATCATTAGGAGTCAGGCCTTCTCCATGGTTGCCCCGACATTATGGAATGGAATCAGCTCCTGAGTGAGATTTGCCTTGCAGAGTCTTTGCCTGCCTTTAAGAAAGTGGTTAAAACGCTGCTTTTTAGAGAGGCATTTGGCGACCTTTAATTTTAATTTTAATTTTTTCTATTGTTTTCTTTTTTTGGACCAATAACAGACTGCCTGCTGGCTAGTTATTATTTTTTTACTATTATGTTTACTGTTGTTGTGCTCTTTTGTTTTTATTGCATTAATGTAAACTGCCCAGAGTTCTGTTAGAAGACAGGTGGTAAATAAATAAATACATAAAACATCTGCAAGCTCCTTTACACAAGCATTAGGTGTCCTGCCCAATTCTTGAATTCTTAAAGCAGGGATGTCCAAACTTCTGCCCTCCAGATGTTTTGGACTGCAAGTCCCACAGTCTTTTGTCATTGGCAATCTAAGCTTAGAAATCTGGGAGTTGTGGTCCAAAACATCAGGAGGGCCGAAGTTTAGACATGCCTATCTTAAAGTTTTTTTAAAAAATCATTTTTTAGGAACCGGAAATTTACACTATCATGCCTTTTACTGTTGCTTCTAATAGAGCCAGAGAGTCTCAGAGGCCACATGGGACAATGTAGTCTAACCTTCTTCCTGTTAATGGGACAGAACTTTTATAATTTCCTAGAAGGTATTGTTGTCTACTCTTTGCTAAGCCAACCCGGCAAGGTCATTCGGCTTTGGAAAGGCAGTGTTTATATTTCAGGCAAAGCAAGCAAATACGCAAAGAAAGTGTGGGAGGGTCAGCAAGAAGGGGAAGAAACCAAGCTAGAAAAGACAGAAAAATCAGCTTCCAAACTCTGTTCACATTGCTAGCCCTTGGAATGACCTTGCTACTCTGGAATCAGATACAGCTCAGCCAAGCAGAACGGATGCCAATGAGAAGTGCACTGAAAAGAATGGGAAAGCACTCAGAAATAGGAGTGAAAGGCCAACGTTGCACCGAGAGCAGGGATAAATTGGCTTTTGAAAAAAAAATATAAGAGGTATTCTAAATCGCCCATAGGGAGATCAATAAAAGAAGATTCAGGAATTTGCTGTGCGAGAGTAATTCAGAAGAAATCAGAAGAAATGTTTCAGAGTGGGGAAAGATGCCAGCTTAGTAAAATTATCTAAACTCCATGTTCCAAACTAAGAAAATCATCTCAAAATTAGGGGGGGGGGGAGAGGGAGAGGGAGAGGGAGAGAGAGAGAGAGAGACCTTACAACGAGCCACTTGGTTAACCACAATTATATTCATTATCCCTGTATGGTAGAGCTGTTGTAGAATTTTGTCTTAATTTTTTGAGCAAATTTACCTAATTTGCACTTCCCAAGTTACAGAAGGGGTGGCTCACAAACTTGGGTTGAGGGGCACCTCAGCCCAAAATTTAAGGGGTAGGTGCCATCCTGCTGCATTTATAAACAGCCCCCAGATTAAAGTACTGTTGTTGTTGTTTGGACATTGTACTTCTGCAGTCCTTTTAATTTACCAAATTTTTCACAGCATTAAGATACACCAGATCATAAGACACAACTAGTTTTTATAAGTATGTATTAGAGATGGGCACGGAATGATTTTTTTGTTTGTTTCATTTTTCCTTTTGTTCCCTAACAAGATGAAAAATGAACTGCCCCTCCAAAGAAAAATGAAGCAATGCATTCCTATGGGAAACTGCTTTAAAAACTGTACACCTTTCCCCCCAATGTGCTTCATCAGGTGTGGGAAAGCGCTGGATTTTTAAACTTTTTCTTAGCTTGCTTAGGGGACTAAAAAAAGTTTAAAAGCCCATGGTCCCCCCATGTGCTTTTAAAACTTTTTTTAGTACCCCAAAGGAAGCCCCATACGCCAGATGATTGGCACTTGCTTCAGGGACCAATAAAAACTTTTAAAATCCCACACTTCCCCATCCCCGAAACACATAAAACAAAGGTAAAAACATAATAAGCACATAAACACACACATTAGTTACACAAAACATGCACAAAAACACGTTAAAACATTAAAAATGAAAAATGAGACAAAATGAAAAATGAAACGAAGATAAATAAAATGAAAAATGAAATGAAATGCCGTTTTTGCATTTCATGCCCATCTCTAGTATATGTGTGTAAAAAAAATTCACACATACATACTGTGGCCGGGTCTGGAGGTCTCTGCAGCAGCGAAGAAGAGGAGGGTGTGACGCACTCAGGCTACTTGGCCCTGGGTGGCATATTGCTGCTAGCTTTTCCTCAGTGAGTGGGTGCTGTGGTGGCGGCAGCAGCAGCAGAAGCAGCAGGTCCTTCACCATCAGGAGAAGGAGGAGGAGGAAGAGGAGGAGGGAACTGAGGCTGCCACCAGAGGTGAGGGAAATCCAGCAGCAACGTGCCACGCTGGGCCAAGTACCTGCTGCTGCCACCTCCTCCCTCCGGCCTACCTGACCTCCTGTCACTGTCCATGCCGAGTGGCAGCACCTCGCCATGGCCTCAGTAGGATCTGCCCTGTTGGGTGGTGCTGCTGCCGTCAAGGCTTCCACCAAGCCTGCTGCTTCACTACCACCACCACCACCACCACCACCGCTAGGAGCCTTCAGGGTGGCTGCCACCAGGTTCTGAGGTCTCTGCAGTAGCAGTTGTCAGGAGCTTCCAGAGCAGGTGCTGCTGGGTCTCCACAGTGGTCACCCTGGAGGCTCCTGGTGGCCAGCACCACAGAGACCTCTCGACTTGACAGCAGCTGCTGTGGAAGTGCCTGGCCAAGGAAAGGAGCCATGGGATGCAGCGGGAGTCTTCTACAGCAGCTGCTGCTGGGTCTGGAGGGCTATATTAGCTCTATAAGATGCACAGACATCCCCCCCCCTTATTTTTGAGGGATGAAGTGCATCTTATAGAGCAGTGATGGCGAACCTATGGCACGGGTGCCAAAGGTGGCACTCGGAGCCCTTTCTGTGGGCACCCGACATCGCCCCTTCATAGCCACCTGTATACAGGTTAAATTATTGTATTGGCACTTTGCAAAAAAAAAAAATAGTGGGTTTTGAATTGCAGTTTGGGCACTCGTTCTCTAAAAGGTTTGCCATTACTGTTATAGAGCAAAAAATATGGTACATGTTCTGGGCTCAATAGTGATACATAAAAATATGTATAATAGGAAACGTTAGCCATTGAAAAAGAATACTCAGATTATTAAGAGCCAGCAGGAGCGTCTCAAAAAAGCAAGTCATGTCATATTAATTTTATCTCTCTCTTTCTCCTTCTCCCAAGAATTAAAAGTCTGGTAGATGGAGGCAATGCTATGGATGTAATGTATCTTGATTGCAGTAAGGCATTTGATGGGTTCAACCATGATACTCTTGTGACCAAGGGCGCTATATGCGGAGAATGGAAAACTCTGGCTTTTGCCCTTACCTGATCACCTGTTTGAATATGTGGGTTCCGAGGTCCCACATCCCTTGGATTCTGCTCCGGTTCTGTTATGTCCCCATGGCCCTAACCAACAAAATGGACAACCAGCCCCAGGGACAGCTGCTGGAAGCTAAGGAGAAATAAAAAAATTTAAAAATTAAAAATTCCCCGACCAGCCCGCAGGCCAGGTGACTGGCACTGGGGGGGGGGGGGACAAAAATAAAAAAATTAATACAAAACCCTGGCTGGTGGGGGCTAAGGAAAAATTAAAACATTTAAAACATTTAAAAAATGCCCCGACTGGCCTGCAGGCCAGCTGACTGGCTTTGGGGGGAGGGGATAAAAAATTGACAAAGAGTGCTGACGAGCCCCAGAAACAGACGGAAAATGCTATGGAGGGAAACATCATATACGTGCTCCCACGGACTTTGGGCTCCAAAAATGTGGGTTTTTGAGTGAGGCAAAAAATTCCCAACTTCTCCAGTAGGTATTGGAAAACTCGCTAAAGGGGGCATTACCAGGGGGGTTGTATTTATTTTTTAAAAGCCCAGTGGCTATAAGGACAAGATTTTGGATATGGTTTATCTTGAAATTTAATCTGGATTTAAAGGGACGTGTGACAGAGCCCCAAGTTGGTCAATTGTAGGATCTGAACCTAAACCACCATTCAAGAAGGATATTGGCATGTTATCTGTCTGTCTGAAAAAAATGCCCGATTAATGTTAGGCATGTAGTTTGCATCACAGAGACAATTGATAAGGTATAAAGAGCAAACAACGCATTTAAAATAATCAAATGGAAACAAAATGAAAAATCAGAGCAAAAACAATACAACCATTCGTAGATTTCAATAAACCTAAACAGGCTCCAGAAGGTAGGATCTGAAGGAAAGATTCAGACTGAAAGTTTGGATGATGCTGGGAAGGTGTTGGGCAAAAGTTTGCACTAGAGATGGGCACAAAATGAATTTTTTGTTTCAATATTCATTATTTGTTTCGTTACATAATGAAACAAATAACGACCCTAGGGGCAAATTTAACACAAAATGAACCGAACCGGTTAGGTTTGTTTTGTTAATTGGGGGAGATGTCTCCTTCTTGGTACTGTTCCGGAGGTCCTTTCACGCCAAGCTGCACAGAGGGAGCACACACCTCGTCGGTGCCATTGAGGAACGTGGCAGGCTCGAACCTCAGCCCAGCCCCAGGAGGAGAGATAAGCAGGCCTTGTTTAGGCGGCCAGAGCAGCGCAGCTTTGAAACTCCCCCCTTGCGCCTCCCTCCCATGGCCCATTATCGCGGGGCCGATCAGGAGGGAAGATAAGGAGACCGCGCTTAGGCGGCCAGAGCAGTGCAGCTCTGACTCCGCTCCCTCCCTTTATTCCTCCCACGCCCGTTTGTAGGCACCCTCCAGCTCTGACCGGGCCCCAGGGCACTGGGGGGAAAGCGGGTAAAACTGAATAACGAATTAATGACACAATGAAATAACTTTTTTGCAAAAATTCGTGAAAATGAAACAAAATTATATTTAATTGTAAACCGCCCAGAGTTCCATCCAGAAGATGGGCGGTATAGAAATATAGCAAATAATAAATAAATAAATAAATAAATAAATAAATAAATAAATAAATAAATAAATAAATAAATAAATAAAACCAAACTCCTTAACGAAACGAAACAAAACACAATTTTTATTTGTGCCCATGTCTACTTTACACTGCTACAATTCTCACCTAGATCACAGCATCCCACCCTCACATTCTCCTTCACTCTATTCCAGTACTTTCAATGCTCTCCTTTGCCCTTTTCACTCTTTTGCAGCTTGCTTCCATCTGTGAGTCAACTGCGAGTGAAGCAGTACCCAAGCCCATAACTATCTTCCTTCCTCTTTTGTCTTAGTACTTTATCTCTTGCTGTTTGTCTGTACATGCACAAAGACCTGTCCCTCAAGGCTGCTCCTATCTGAATTTAAAAGTGTACTGCCTTTATGCCTCCTCCCCAGCACTAGAGCATTCTCTGTCTGGTTTATAATTTAATTATGTAGGTTTCACATTATCTTCCCACCACCACCACTCCCTGCAAGCTGGATACTCAATCTACCAACCTCAGAAGGCTGGAAGGCTGAGTCAACCTTAAGCCAATTACCTGAGCCCATCCAGACTGAACTCTGGTCATGAGCAGAGTCTTGACTGCAGTATTGCAGTTTAATCCCTGTGCCACAAGGCTCCTAACATAAATTTAATTCATACTAATTCTCCAAACAGGAGAAGGATAATGGTGAAGCAGGAAGAGAAGAGAAAGCCTTCACCTTCACATCCCTTCCACTCTTCTGATTACTTTTCCCTCAATAGCCCTGATTTTTTTTAAAAAAAGAAAAGCCACCACGAAGAAAGACTGAGTCTACTAGAGTCTACTGCATATGGAAGGAGAAAGATTGGATTTATTTGTGATCATATGCATCATTATCAGCAGTGAGAATTGCAGGAAAATGGCATGCCCCTTCCAATGGAGTCATGCCTTTAGTTTTAATTTGATTTTCTCCCCCCAGTTTTGTAAGTTTCTTTGTGCGCACATCATCGGATCACTCCAAAATTTACAAATTACTTCATAAATGCCACAGAAAGAACTTGATGAACTTGAGTTTTTAAATAAAATGAAATGTAGGTCAAAGCAAAGCTGACAGATTAAGCCACCTTTCATTTCAAGAGGGAAAATTTTGAAAGACCTTTGGGTTAAATCAGTTACTCCCAACTAGATTTGAATATTCCAATTAGATCCAATGTAATTCAGTTGTCAGTTCTCCACAATCAAAAGGTCATAAGTGTCGATTTAACAAATTATGCTCATTCATGAGTCTACACTAATTTGGATTAATAATTAAGTTTAATCCACTAAATTCAGACTCTAAAATTACCTGCAGATGCCTGTGCTTGGTGGTTACACAACAGGGCCTTCTCTGTCACTGCTCCCAGACTCTGGTGCTCTCTTCCACGGGAAACCAGACGAGCCCCGTATTTGATGTCCTTCATCAAGAAGGCCAAGACCTTTCCATTCAAGCGGGCTCTTCCTTAGTGACTGTCTGTTTTTCATAATGCTTTACCATAACATTCTTAATATAATGTTATTAATTCTTCTTTGATATTTGAATAATTTGCTGTTTTTAGCTTTTGAGGTTGTGTTTTAATGATGTAAGCTGCTTTGGGTCCACTTTTTGGCTTTTTATTTTATTTTTTTTATTGAACATAAAAAAGACAAAACAACAATGATAAACAATTATATAAAAAAACAGTAATAGACAATCATAAACAGTACAAAGTGCCCCCCCCAAGAAACCGTCCAGTATTCTTGCATCTTCTCTTTCTTCTTCATCTTTTTTTTTCTTTTTCTTCCAAAAGGCTTCTTAAGGTCCTTTACGCCAGAACTGTGTTGGGTTATAAGTTGGTTGTATCCCTTTCCCTTTTAATAGTACATGATCTATAAATTTCCCCCAAACATCATAGAAAGTATCTTTTTTTATTTCACCTCTCAAAACTTTTATATTACAAGATAGTTTATCATTTAGTGCTATGTCCCACACTTCCTTATACCATTCAGCAATTTTAAGGTCTGATTTCAGTTTCCAATTCCTAGCAATAATCAGTCTAGCTCCTGTCATAAGATTTGCTATTAATTCTTTAGTTTTCACATCATATTCATTGATAGATGGTAATGATAACAAAGCAATACACATTTAATATCAGTTTGTAGTATTTCTCTTATCTCCTCAATAATCTCTTGCCAAAACATTTGAACTATTTCACATTCCCACCATAAATGAAAATAGGTACCTATCTTTTTCGCATTTCCAGCAGAGCTTAGAATATTTTGGATTCATTCTATTCATTCTGACTGAGTCATATACCATCTTAAAACTAGTTTGAAATAGTTTTCTTTTATTCTGACTGATAAAGACCGTAAAATCCTCAAATTCCAAATTCTTTTCCATTCATCATTATTTATTTATTTCTCTATGTCTTGTTTCCATAGCTCTCTTATTGTGTCCTGTTCCCTATTCTCAAATGAATCTTGAATTATTTTATATAATTTGCCAACTGTTCCTTTCCTGTATTTCCTTTCTCTGATTCATATGTTGTCAGAAATTGCTCAAATTTTGTATATCCTCTAAGTTGTGTATTTCTCCTAATCCATTCTTTCGTCCAGCTTTCTAACTGGGCGTAATTCAACCACGACAATTCTTGAGTTTGCAGAATACGTTTAATTTCTTGTTTTGATGTCATCTTTTTAATCCAATCTTTTAGTCTTGCCACTTTCCTTAATTTAAATAAGTCTCCCAATTTCTTCATGTTCGTGGGGAAATTTATCTGATCGATCACCGCACCAAGCGGGAACCTTCCTGTATCAATTTCTTTCCATACTTTTTCCAAGTGAGCAATAGGGAACTTAGAAGAGGATTTTTAATTGGGTAACTTTTCCTTTTTGGGGAAACTAAACACATATTTATTTATGTCTTCATTTAGTTCCTCTGATTGAAGTTCCCACCATATTAGTTTTTGAGGTTTAAATAGTATTTCCCCAGGGAGCTAAGCTGATTAGCTATGTAATACATTCTAAGATTAGGTATGCCTATACCTCCCTCTTTTTGAGATCTGTACCATAAGCTTTTATTTATTCTTGCTTTTTTCCACCATTGCAGAATTTATTTAAAAGATCTTGATAAACTTTAATTTCAATTTCTGTGTATTGAATAGGTAATATTCTAAAAAGAAAATTTATTTTAGGAAGTATTTTCATTTTTACCATTGCTATTCTACCAAACCATGATAAGTTTAATTTGGAGTAATTTTGTAATTTATTTCTAATCTCTTCCTTTATTTTTGTGTACAGTTCTTTCGTTTTACTAATGTCTTTATCTAAAAGTATCCCTAGGTATTTTATACATTTACAAACTTTCAGTTCATGATTGGAGATCTCTTCCATGTCTCGATTATCCTGATTGAAAAGCATGATTTCTGATTTCTGCCAGTTGACACATAATCCGGTTGTTTCACCAAATTCCTTTAGGTGTGCTTTTATTCTTAATATATTTTCTGCGGATTTTTTATTGTTAACAAAGCGTCGTCCGCAAATAAACTAATTTTTATCTTGCCTTCCTTACCCATACCTTTAATAAGTTGGTCCTCCCTTATTGCATTAGCTAGTAGCTCTATCACTATGCAAAACAGAACTGGCGATAAAGGACATCCCTGTCTTGTTCCTCGGCCTAGGGTAATTTTTTCTGTCATCCCATCATTGACAATGATTGATGAGGTGCTATGAGAATAGAGTTGGTTTATTACACTTAGAAATTTTTCGCCAAATCCCCATTTCACTAATAAAAGTTTTAACGCAGGCCATTGGACACAATCAAAGGCTTTAAATAAATCTAGAGACAAAATGCATGCTTTGTCCTGTGATCTTCCCATCTCATAAAGAACATTCAAAACTCTTCTTACAGTGTCTGACATTTGTCTACCTTTGATAAAGCCCGTTTGGTCTTCTTTAATATATTTGTCTATAAATGTATACATTCTTTTGGCTAGAATTGCTGTAAAAATCTTGGCATCTTGATTTATAAGTGATATTGGTCTGTAAGATCCAACATCTATTGGATCTTTATTAGGCTTGAGAATTAAAATAGTTAATCTTTTTGGAGAAAGGTAAGGTAATCCTATTTTAAGTGAATACTCTAGTGGCAGAATGAGGAAAACACAGTATAGATGAGATTTGGGGAAAAACACCCTTGTTCTTGTTAAATCTCGTCATTTCCAACTAATGGGACTCTGAATTATTGACCTCCCCAAGGTCTTATGATAACAGACCTCACAAAATAAAGGTCATGGCTTCCTTTATGCAGGCACTCCATTGCATGTTCAGTCTTCCACCTCCCCTGCTGCCTTCTCATTTCCCTGGGACTAGAGCAGGGGTCCTCAACCTAAGGCCCGGGGGCCGGATGCGGCCCCTCAGGGTCCTGAATCCGGCCCCCGGGACCAATTGCAGACCCCCACCTCCCCCCCTGCTTCGCAAGCAAGCCAGCCTCCACAGCTGCTTCTATTGCTGAGGCAGTTCCCACCCCTTGCTCTTTCCCTCCCTCACTTGTGGTGCATCAAGTCAGGCCCGGCCGGGCTGGGCCAAGAGAGAAGGCAGCTTTCCCTCCCGGGCGCAGCAAGGGCATGATGGCCAGGGCGCACAGCTGGATCTGTGTGCAGTGGTGCCAGCCTTGCTGCGGCTGCTGCTCCTCATCCTGAGTGGCCGCCTAGAAGGTGATGAGGGGCCTGAGCTTGCCTGGGTTGCCACCTCCTTCCCGATGCAATGAAGGAAGGAAGGAGAGCTGCTCCAGCCGCTGCCACTGAGGAGGAGGAGGAGGAGGAGGAGGCGCAGCAGAGGGATCCCAGCAGTGGCACAACCCGGAGCAGGAGGCATTTGCGGGGGGCCCGGAGATGCACTGATCGTGGGCTGATCGTGGGGTGGTGGTGGCCCCACTTGCCCCTCCCTCCCCTGTGGTCCAGCCCCCAGTGGTGTCTGAGGGGTGGTGGACCGGCCCTCTGTTTAAAAATGTTGAGGACCCCTGGACTAGAGTATCTGTCTAGCAAGTCTGGTCTTCCCATAATGTGTCTGAAGCATAAAGTCCTCCATTTTGTCATTTCCGCATGAGATTTTATTTGTTCTAGAACTCACTTGGGTTTACTTTCCTGGCAGGATGGGTGAAGCGAAAACCTTGGAACCAGTATATTAAATTGCTGCATGCCCAATTTCCCAGAAATGCACACCTCAATAAAGGACACAAGGAAGTGTCAACAAGTACTGTTTGTAGAGATGGGTACGAACGAAAAAAATGGCAATTCGTTTTGGTTCATTTCGTTTTAGAGTTTGGTTAGATTCATTTCATTTTTAACAATTTTTTTGAAAAATTTGTTTCATTGGTTTATTAATTCATTATATGTTTTTCCCCACTTTGCGCGATTTAATCCATTTGAAAGTGCACTGTGGGGGGGGGGTTCAAAAAAAAACAACAACCCCACAGATGTTGAAACAACTGCACAAACTGGACTGACAGTATCCTCATCCTCATCATCCACATCCTCATCATCTTCTTCAATCAGCAACACATCATCCTTACCAGGCAGTGGCGGCAGCGGCGGGCGCTCCTGGCCCCTATGGCAGGGGCTTTTTGAGGTGCTGGCTTGGGGCCAGCAGCTCTCAGCTGAGAGATTCTGGCTTGGGGCCAGTGTCTCTTTTTTTTCAAGCACCGAATGTGTGGCCTTTGGAGCCAGGTCAGCACTGGTTTTCCTTTTTAAATTTTTTTCTTTATTTTAGGGTGCCAACCCGGCCATCCCTGGGGCCACCCCTGGGGCCTGGTCAGTGTCCCCCCCCCAAGCATTGCATTCAAAACAGAAATATGCCCTTGGTCCATCTGGTATGAACCGGAGCTCTAGTGCTCCCTACCAGAAGCAGCCTAGGTGTTGAGTACTTTAGAAAAGCCTTTCCTGATGGCCATTCTGTGCACAGAAGCTTTCCCCAGGAGCGCCTCTCTTTTCCTCTGCTCTGGGGATTATCAGCACCACTTCACGCTGCTTACTGCTCATTTTCTGTAATTTATTCATCAAGGCCACAAAGGCCGGATCTAATCACCAGGAGTACAGTGGGGGATCAAACTCCCAACCTCTGGGTCCACAGCCAGATACCTAGGCCACTGACTTATCCAGCTAGGCCTAAGCATATCTGACCCTCTTTAAAGACTGTCCAGGTTTACAGCCATCCTTGCTTTTTATGGTTGTACATTCCACAGTCAACCTATGCACCGTGACTTCCACAGTCAACCTATGCACATACCTCCTTAACTCCATCTTGAATCTCTTACCATTCATCTTCAGTAACTAATCCCAGGTCCTTGTATTATGTGAGAGGAAGAAAAAGCACTCTCTATCCACTTTTCTTGAAAACTGCATACTTTTGTGCCTTCTGACAAGTCTCTCAAACTTCTCCTCTGAAAAATGGAAACAGCCCCTCACAGGGCAGCCAACAAGGATGAAATCAGAATAATAAAAGGCTCTACGAGGCCGAAATGCTTTACAAGTGTCCATTATTTATAAAGGAAAAAGAAATGAGGAACTTTGGGCGTTTTGAACATTGTTCTTCAAATAATTATATAGCACATTTGGGATGCGTGGACAAAAGTGTGTTGAGTATGGGAAGGGACTTTTAAAAAGCTACTCTTTTTAAGAAAAGAGACCTTGTATGGAAAAAATGTATTTCTCGTATTGATGTAACAGCAACATTCATTTTTTAAGACTACAACATTCAGGATTCCCCAGGCTTGAGCTTGTGAAAGTCGTGCGATTTGACTTCCCCCAGAGCATAGGGGCGTCCCGCAATCAGGGCTGGCGCTAGGTGTTTTTGTGCCCTAGGCAGCGGATGGGGCAGGGGGCAGGGGGCAGGGGGAGGTGCGGGTGGGTGGCGGTGGCAGGGGGCCATGGGTGGGCGGAGACAGCGGCAGGGGGTAGGCACGGGCGGGTGAGCGGGCGGGCGGTGGCCACGGGCGGGCGAGTGGGCGGGTGGCGGCGCGGGCCGACGGGCGAGTGGGCACTTAGGATATCACTTAGGACAGAGGTTCTGTTCTTGCCTTGCACCCCAAATGTGTGCATGTGCAAGCAAATTGAAGTTGGGAAAATAGAAAATAAATTGTAGTATATAATATATTGTCAAAATAAATCCAAACCTCCCACTCCCAGTCGAACCTCCCCCTTTATCCAATATCAGAAAAAAATCCTCACAAACTGCCAGAGAAGAAATAAAGAATAAACTGCTATTCCCTTCAGCAGACAAAGCTGCAGGGGATCAAAGAAATTATTTTCTAAATTCAATTCCCTCCCTGCCTGCCTAACTTAAATCCTAAAGCCTCCAGCCTCCCTCCTCAATCTCGATCGGATCACACCAGCACCAGCAGCCAGCCCTCCTCCCTCAACCACATCCATACACCCGACTGCGATTTCTGGAAGGTGCCTCGGCATTTATGCTCTCCGAGACATCCAGAAGTGTCAGTCAAAAACCCGGCGATGCCATTGGTGGAATGGTTCAAAAAATTGCATGGTCCCATCCCATGCCCAGCCCAAATGGGCAGGTCTAAAAAAATAAAAAATTAAATTAAATTAAATAAAATCAATACAATGTTTTATTGCTATAAAAAAAACCCACTGCTGCTACTATTAAAAATCAGGCATTTAAAATAAATAAATTTCACATGTTTCTGTGGTGATTTGGTGTGTTTTTTGACCACGATTTCAAAAGAAAAATTGTGGTCACCATTTTGGATCCCCCCCCCCACCGCATGGCATGCAGCGAGACAGACAACGAGGATGAGGTGCAAGCAGCCCAGGACAGGAGAGGGGGGGAGGCCGGGGACCCCCCCCACCCAGAAACGACCCCTCTGGTAGGTGTCCTCAGGCAGGCATATTTTTGCCTGCTTTTTTGGCTGGGAGTCGGGTTTTTTTTTTTTTACTTTTAAAAACTTTTTTTCTGTGCTGCTTGGCATTGCACGATCGCCGCAATGCCATTAACGACAACGAAAAACACGACCCAATTTTTCTTTTTTCGGGTCGGGTTCGAGCTGGAGCGGCGTAATTATCGTTACCGATTCTGTTACGTAACGGAAACGATAACCGAAAATGGAAACGACAATTTCGCCGTTCCATGCCCATGTCTACTTGTCAGACTAAGGACACGCAAGCAGTCCTGGGCTTGTACATGACAGATCCACATCCTCATCCATGAAGAAACTTCCTCCTTTGAACTGAAATATTTCTCTTCAATACATCTAGTAAAGAAAGAACACTAACAGCAAAGAAGAGTAATTTTCCAACAGAGTGACTTGTGGGAAGAAAGGCTTCACAAGAGCACAGTTCTGTTTGTGGTTTGGCCGATAGAAAATTAGTCAAAGTAGGTTTCTTGTAGTTTCCCAGAAATCGCCTCTTAAGACATGTGTTTCTCACTACAGCCTGTATCAAGGCTTAAAAGCCTTAAAAGCCTTGATAATATCAAAGATAATATATGATGAATTATAATTTTCTTATTGCCATCTGGTGGACCCACAGGTTGAGAACCACTGCATTAGACCCCAGAGTCTCCAGTTCTATCTGGTGGCTAGTTCTAGTCACTATATCATGGAAGTACATATTTCTGAGGGTTTTTCTTTTCTTTTAATATTTTAAATATTTAATATGGATCTGATGGCTGTGGGTCTCCTAAGGTATTTCTTCACAGGAGAGATTAAAACCTGAATCTTGCTACAGCAAGGTGCAGTGAAAGCCACCACGTTAGGAAGAAGATTTGAAAAAGGACTGCACAGATGCCTGCCATTTAAGGTTATCTCTGAACACTGGTTCCACTAGTTTATTAGCAGAAGCAGCATGCCCCCCAGATCGGAGTTACTTATAGGGGAACTGAAAAAGTAAGCTATTGCTTCTGACTTTCCCATAGATATGTAAGTTGGCCATTGTGGTAAGAAAAGATGCTTGGCCTGATCTACCACGTTTTTTGTAAGTGTCTCAAAACAGGGAGAGATACTTTAAAAAAATCTTTGCAGCCATCCTGGTTAGGGATATGCCAATTTAGTGAGGTCCACATCAGCAGACATTATCTCTTTGTCATAGGCCCGTCTTTGCTCTATACAGCTTGGGAAAGCTGCTTTTTAGAATTCCACATCCCACCATCCTTGACCCACCATGGTGAAGCTGGCTGCAGGAGTTTTGGAACTGAAATCCAAAATGCCAAACTCCTCTAGAGTCTTGTCCTGACCCCCAGGTCCATTAAGCCTCTGTAAAAAAATTCCTCTCTTTGATTATTTTTTTAAAATTGTACCCATTGCATCAATGCAGTGACCAAAGAGCTGAGTGTTCCCACCAGGGTTTTTTTGTTTGTTTGTTTTTGTAGGCATTTGATATCCTCATAATTTTGTATGCATGCTACCTTGGGATTTGCCTGCAGTGATGTGGACATTTAGGTAAAACAGTGTCCAGCTCCTGGACAATCCCAGGCTGTGCAGACAGAGATAATTCCACCTTGCCCACAACTTTAATTTAAACATAAAAACATAAAAAATAAGAATATAAGAAGAGCCTGGCTGGATCAGGCCAAAGCCCATCTAGTCCAGCTGGGGCACCTCCCTTATGAGGAAAGGCTAAAACATTTGGGGCTCTTTAGTCTGGAAAAAAGGCACCTGAGGGAGGATATGATTGAGACGTACAAAATAATGCAGGGCATGAGTAAAGTGGATAGAGGGATGCTCTTCTCCCTCTCACAAAATACCAGAACTAGGGGACATCCACTCAAATTGAGGGCTGGGAGAGTAAGAACAGACAAAATAAAATATTATTTCACCCAGCGAGTTGTTAGTCTGTGGAACTCCCTACTACAGGATGTGGTGATGGCATCTGGCCTGGATGCCTTCAAAGGGGGTTGGACAGATTCCTGGAGGAAAAGTCCATCACAGGTTACAATCCATGATTGAGATGTGTAATCTCCAGGCTTAAAACCAGAGTACTTCAAGGGCCAGATGCAGGGGAGTGGTATCAGGAGACAGATATCTAGTCTCATGCGCTCCCAAACACATTTGGTGGGGCCACTGTGAGATACAGGAAGCTGGACTAGATGGTCCTTTGGCCTGATCCAGCATGGCTCTTCTTATGTTCTTATGTTCTTATGTTCCTCTATCTCACAGTGGCCCCACCAGATGCGTCTGGAAGTGCATGAGACTCAATATCTGAATTTCTTCACATATCCTTAGTCCTGACAGCTAAGCCTGTTGCCCCTTTGTGACATAGAACATGCATTTCTGAGCACACAGCACATGCTTGCGGATTCCAACTGTGCCTCTCCTGCTCTGTCTGTAGCAATAAATATGATTGGCTTTACTGAATTTTCCACCAGCTTGGTACAATGCAGCAGGCTTTTCACAGGTTTACTCCAGTGTATGAAAACTGTGTACTCTTTTGCCCTGCATGTGTTAACAGAAAATACCGATTATCCCTATCTAACAATATGATTTCTCATTTTAGGGGTTTGCTTTTTTTTAAAAAAAGCAACAATAAAAATTAAAAGAAGCAAAAAAAGAAAGAAAGAAAAAGAAAAACAATCCAACAATCCTTCAGTTAACAAAGGCTGTGAGCTGTCAGTCACAATGCACATGGGGCATGGTGATTCTGCTCATGAATTAGAGTCTATCTTTGGTCTTGAGAAATGTACTTATTAAAATTGCTGCTGAATGATGAGTTTGGTAGGACTATTTTGAAAACAGAGCGCTGGGTTCTTTTTCTATAGTCCAACCCACCTTTTCTTTGGTTTCCTGAAAAAAAGAAAAAGAGAAACAAAAATATATTATAGTTGGCTTTTTTTTATAAAAAAATAATCGTAGATTGGATAGGAGTGCAATATAATCTCATTTATTCAAACTGCCTAGGCAGTCATCCAGAAAATTGTAAGGTAATTGGCACTGCTATTATTTACAGTTATCACAATCGTTTACTGTATTAGCGTTTGGATAGCCACCTCCTCGATTAAGAGTTTGGTGTGACTTTTTTCTCCACTGCTACGGATGTGATACTGATAAGGGGCTCCCAGAGCCATCCATCTGGTGGCTGGTTTAAAACTGAGAGTTGTCTACTCATGAGTAAGATATAGTTATGTTCAGAACAAATGGTGGCACTACAAATATGGGCCAGGACTAGAGCTAGGAAGAAGTCTTATTAAGAGACTAGTGGTGCAGTAGATAAATGCCTATACTGCAGCTAAAACAGTGCTCACAACCTGGGGTTCAATCCTAGGTAACTGGCTCAAGGTTCACTCAGCCTTCCATCCTTCCGAGGTTGGTAAAACCTTGCTGGGGGGACGATGTGTAGCCTGCATAAATAAATTGTAAACGACCCAGAGAGTGCTTTAAGCACTATGAGACAGTATATAAGCAGAACACTTTTGCCTTGCTTAGCTTTATTCTCAACGAGACAGGGTGGCTCACCTAACCAAGACAAACTTGTTTGGGATTTATTTAACAAAAAGCAAAATAAAAAAATGCCCACACAATTTCTTGGCCCCACGCAATCATGAGAAAATGCCACTTTCTCAATGTCTGTTTGCCTGTTTCTTTACTGCCTATTAGACATAAAGGACAAGCACTTTAAAAAAGAGGACATTTTTCACCACAAAGGTGAACATTTCTGCATTCAAAATATAGAGAGCTATGATGATTAGAGTTCAGAGGTTTCCAACCCATGGTGCCCAAATGTTCTTCGACTACAACTCCCAGAAATCCTGGCCAGCACAACTAGTGGTTATGTCTTCTGGGATGTTAGTCATAGAACATTTGGGGAGTCAAGGTCAGAAACCACTGCTATAACTGAAGCTTAAATGTAATAAAACTCATGGTAGTGTAGAAGACTAGGAGCATTTGGCCACTGTAGGCCCCAATATTAGAAGCAAGATGGAGAATGAATGAATAAATGAATGGTGCTGAATAACTTTCCAAAAAATCACTATACTGTCCATTAGCTGCAGCTCACTACATGAGGCTGTATGTGGAAGATAAATAGCATTCATTGTACAATGGCACCTCTAGTTATGAGTGGTTTGACTTAAGAGCACTTCAACTTAAGAGCGAAAACCATTGGCATTTTAACTGTTGCCTTACAAATTTTAGGTGGAGTATGTTCTACTTACTTATTTTTCCTATTTATTTATTTATTTATTTATTTATTTATTTATTTATTTATTTATTTATTTGACTTTTTAGATAGGGCTGCTCTACTTAAGAGTGGTTTGACTTAAGAGCATGCATTCAGAATGGGTTAAACTTGTAAGTAGAGGTACCACTGTACATGTACAGGGCATTAAGGCACAGAATGAATGGTCTTGAAAGCAATTACTACTTGAAAAGAGTAATGACTTTTTAATTCACTAAATTGTGTTTATTCCTTACATTTATGACTTTTTTTGCTGGAAGATTTGGGTACCATGACATGACTCCTAAGTAACTAAGGCAGACTCCTTACAACATGTTCTGGAAGATGGTCATTGTTGTCTTTCAGTATTTTGGGTCTTCGTTCAAGCAGTTTGAATCAGTCCATCCTAAAATGGATTGCTTTCTACCAAAAGGAATCATGGATAAGGCAGACACTGTGAAGCTCCCCAAATATCAGCTGTGGCACACAGGTTCTTTATACTGTGCCCAACACTGTAGGTGTCTTAAGCCTGAAAGGAGACACAGCAGAAGGTACATTTTCAACCGGCTTGGGTGTTAAGGTCATCAGGAGAGGCCTTTCTCTCCATTCCGCCACCCTCAAAGGTACGTCATGTGGGAACACATGAAAGGACCTTCTCGGCTGTGGCGCCCAGACTCTGAAACTCCCTCCCACTAGAGGCCAGGACTGCCCCATCTCTGAGGTTTTTCTGGAAACAGGCAAATACCTTTCTCTTCAGGTAAGCTTTCCCTGAGTGATGGACTACCTATTATTTGTCTTTCATATGAATCTATAGGATCACATAGACTTTGTGTTTATAACCACTTTACAACCTTGTGTGATTACATTGACACTATGTTTTCAATGTCACTTTCCATCACACAGAACTTTACATGGAATTTTACTCTCCTTTTAACTGCTCATGTTCTCTTGTAGCTTTAATATAATTGTTGTCTTTTAATGCCTGTAAGATGTTCCTCAATTCCCTGTTCTCAGTACTTGAACATTTCTTAATTGTACTGAACTGCATATTATCCCTCATTACTGTAAACCGCCTTGGGTCCTTTTTTCCAAGGAGAAAGGCGGGGTAAAAATACTCAATAAATAAATAAATAAATAAATAAATAAATAAATAAATAAATAAATAAATAAATAATATCCAGTAACAACTGCAGTAGATCCACTGGCTGAAAGGGAGTTGACTCATCAAAATCCCACTGATTCAATGGGGTTGCTCTAGTTGCCAGTTACTATTGATTGCAGTCACCAAGTGAGTTGTCAAAATATGTTCACGGTATCCAAATATGGTAGCAGTGTCCAGCACCATTGTACAGGTCCCATGATCACAGTGGTCCAATATCAGCCATTTTGTGCAATCTTAGGGACCATATGTCTTTTTTCTTGTTATTTCTGTAATCATACAGTTGGCCATTCATGTCCTGAGTGATAGGGCTTAGGAGAAGAATGACTATCTGTATGATTACAGTTTTGTTGCCTATACAGAGAGAGTGCTGGAACTGAATTATATACTGTAATTGGTTGAAGTTTGAGAAGATGGGGCACCGGGGGGAAGCAACATGACAAAGTTACCTAAATAGAGTTCCCATTGGGAAAATCAGTTGTGGTATAGAAATAGTCAATAGTCAGCTTAAGATGCTGGCCCTCGGACCAGAGATCAGGGGTTTGTTGCTCTTCCTTCCTCCCCACCACTCCGCACCTGTCTGCTGAGGGGAAGGAGGAAGAAAGTGGGGGGGGAATGCAGACTCACCTCGGAGAAGCTGCCGGTGCTGATTCCTTTCCTTCTCTTTTGTTTGCTTTTTTTTTCCCTCCCGCCCCTTCTCTTAAAGGGGTGGGAGGCAAAAAAAAAAAACAGAAGCCAGGAGAGACCCGCACTGACCAGATTAAATCCGGACCTGGCGATTTTCACCCTCCTTGAGCAGGTACAAGAAAAGTGTGCTGGGACGCGCTTAGGTGGGCGTGGTCGCACTTAATTTCCTGCAAACTCCGGAGCTGGTGGGGAAACCATTGTAAGCTCCGGAGCTTGCAGACATTTGCTGCGGCGTTTAGGGGTGGTGTTAGATGCCCTAAGCAAATCCAATCTCGACTGATTTCAGAAGCTAAGCAGGGTCAGCCCTGTTTAGTACTTGGATGGGCGAACACCAGGGAATACCAGGTGCTGTAGGCGCCTGGAGTACGAACTGGCAAGCCACTCCAGTATTCCTGCCAAGAAAACTCCATGGATATGGAGTCACCTAGAGTCGGTCACGACTGTAACGACAGAACACACACATACATAGAAATAAATAAATAAATAAATAAATAAATAAATAAATAAATAAATAAATAAATTGGGGACTCTTGGATTGAAGCCTTACACTTGTAGGACTGAAAATCACAAGGCCATTATATTTTTTCCAAATGTTATGCTTCTTATTATCCAGTGTTTCTATAGAGCAGCACAACATATGAATAATTTCACCATTATTATTATAGTAATCCTTAAAGATGCAAAATGTCAAGGTAGGTGTTGTGTGATGTCAACCTGCCTCTGACTCATGGCCTGCCTATGAACGAACGATCTTCAGAATGTCCTGTCCTCAACATCTTATGCCCCTCTTAGAGAGTTAATCCATCTTGTATTTCATCTTCCTCTTCTCCTACTGCCTTCAACCTTTCCCGGTATCATTGTCTCTTCCTGTCTTCTCACGATGTGCCCAAATTAGGATGGCCCCAGTTCCAATATTATTTTGCCTCCAGAAAGATAGAGACTTGATTTGATCTAGGATTCACTTGTTCATCTTTCTGGCTGCATGGGGGAAGACTTTTGTTGTGGCTTAGGTCCCAAAAAAAGGGTAACCCCAGCACCTTAGCTGGGTATTTTAGTTCTGTGGATCCTCTTCTCTGTGGGCCAAACACTGCACTCCAGAAAGAGCTCCATTTGAGGAGGGAATTTCTTAAGTGTTGATGTGTGTCTGATTCTCACCACCTCTAGTTTGGAAATGCACATGCTCTGTTTTATATTTGGTCCTTGACTGCAAAGCATCTGCTTTCTTTGCAGGTATGATCGCTCAGGCACAGAATCCTCACTGAATCACTAGTTCAGAAAGAATCCTAACATGATTTCACTTTCTATCATGCTATCTCTTATAGTTTGACCCTATGGCACAAAAACAAACAAACAAACAAACAAACAAACAACACACACACACACACACACACACACACACACACACACACACACACACACACACACACACACACACACACACCCGTCCCTAGTCATTTTCAATTCTCAGGATATAGATGCTCTGGTTTTTCCAAAAGCATTCTTCCAAATTGGCTATTCTATAACAATTCGTGACAGTACAGGGCATCTATTTAATCATGTCTCTGTCATTCAGAGGACACAAAGCTGCAGGACAAACAATAGCTGACTGGCTGAATAGCCTCTTCATTCCCTTAAAAAAACCCTCTCCGATTACAGACTGTCATCTGTATTTTCAGTTTTTCAGGCCCCGAGATTCATTTCAGGTAAGCAGATAGAAAGGGAAATCAAACACCGATTCAACAAATCTGGGATCACTAAGAAACAGGCAAGCAGAGGAAAGATGGATGTGCTTCAGTTGTTACTTAAGGCAGAAGTTCAATGTAATTAATTACAAGTAAATAGTTGCAATTCTCCCTTTCCCCTATTATTATTATTATTATTATTATTATTATTATTATTATTATTATTATTATTATTATTATTATTATTATTATTAACAACAACAACAACAACAACAACAACAACAACAACAACAACAAACAACAACAACAACAACAACAACAATGTGCCATCAAGGTGTTCTACCATTCACAGTTATGACAGTATAATTACATCAAGACTGTAACTTCATAATGCTTGAAGATCCTGTTGTTTAGAGTGGTGCATCATAACTAGGGTAGGTCCACTAAATCAGTGGTGTTTGGCTGAGTCAAACTCCTCTATCAGTTCCTTTGATTCAATGGGCCCACCTTAGTTGGGACTAACAGACAAACAGACATTGTGACTTGCTACACTAAGCAACAGGATTTCAACCAATATATCTTCAATCAGAGAAGAGGACTCAAGTCACAGGACAATTTGAAGTACCAGAACTCACAAGTAGAAGGTGCCAGAGAATCCGCTTTGCATTCCTAGCAGGGTCTCTGTCTCCCTCTTGTGGCCAGTTCTGGTAATATGCATGGAAATCATTTTTCTAGATTTTTGTTTTCTTTTATCCATTTTAATACTTTCAGACCACGGATACAGGCAGATATGGGAATCCAGTACAAATGAAAAATGCTGATCATTCCCCAGACCTCTGGAGGTTATCAAATGATGCCTGGTTTAGAGCTTGCAAGAGTGATTACGTAGCAGACTGCCAACACTGGGTATTCTCAGATGGGAACAACCATGGGTCTTATGCACCACTAGATTTTGGAACCTAATATCATAAATATTTATTATAAAACTGCAAAAAGCTCTTTGGTTAAACCTCTGATTTAAGTTAATCCCTCCTCAGCAATATGCTTTTCATCATTCTGTTGGACATAGTTATGCACTTGACGGCTGCTGATCAGTGACCTCCCATGTATTTCAGATTTCCAGCTAAGAGATCTGCCATTCTTGCACTCTTTATGACTTCTAATGAAAGCACAACAGCTGAAGCTTTCCTTTTAGCTGCCTGAAATTCTAAAAGGTCTCTATTTCCTGACATTCAGCATAGATTCACATTGAAACTTGTACTTACTTATTTTATATTACACCTATTTGCTGCTGGCTTCCATCACAGCTTCTCTCGAACACTGATCAGAAATACCTGCAAATAACCCAACAAACAAAAAACAAACAAATAAACCCTTTTATTTGATGGACAAATGTATTTCAAACTCCATCACAACGTTCTGGGTTAGGGTAGACTCTGCAAAACTTGGAACAGTTCCTTTTTTGATACCACAATGTCCAGGGTTCTCTGGTCAGTTTGAGAACTGTGTTCCAAATAAATAAATAAATAAATAAATAAATAAATAAATAAATAAATAAGGACTCTAGAAAGTTGCCTCATACCAAATCAACCTCTGCATGAGCATATCTAGCTTAGTGTTGTCAACTCTGATGGGCAGCAATGTCTCTCTAGGATTTTTGGTAGAATTTTTAACCCACCCTATGTAAAAACAGGGCTCCTAGAACCATGCTTTACCACAGCAGTATGAATTTTCTCCACTATAGCACCTAATATCCACAACAGAATCCCATCCAAATATTAATGTGGGTTTATTTAGTAGTAACTGAGTTTTTGAATTTTCTGGACTCTGAATACCATGGTTCTGCATTCTGAGAGTTCAGATACCTGACAAACACCTAAATGGCATGCACCAGGGAGAAAAGCCGAAACTGAGGCTTAGCTGGGCCAAGCTCCACCTAAGCATTCTGCTCAGAAAGCTAGCTCCCAGCTGGCAGCAGGGCAGAAACAGGAAGTTTGAGTGGATGTAACTACTTTTCTGAAACTGCATATGAGCAGAGTGTTTCAGTGGTATGGTGGTGGGTTTTGATGGTTCAACTTTTCCAAGCTCTCGTGTTGCTTTCTCAATTGCTTGCAGTAGTTTGGTACATGCACGCTCATTGAAGCCATGAGATTCGGAACATCCCATCCCCATAGATTTCAGGGGCAAAATTTAAGACTGAAGGAAAGTCATTATGATATCACAGAGGGCAAAGATTGGAAGAAGCTCTGGAACTAATTCTGGGCCATGATATGAATATGGGACTCAGAATCCAGGTAGATCTGGGCCGTTACTTCACGAGCCGCTCACTTCGCGGCTAGCCTTCTTTTCTGTCCGAATTGAGCGTTTTAGTCCGCACGCCCCTCCATTTTAGGTTCGGTGCCGCCCCGACCACTCCCCCTTAACCATGCTCCAACCGGGGCGAGTGGTGCCCCTGGCTGCTGCCGGGAATCTTTTCGCTTCGCATCTTGCTTCGCTCCCAACGTGACGTGTGGTCTTGGTTTTTGGCTTTTATTTCAAGTTTTTTTAAAAAAATATTCAAACAGGGATATCGATGCATCGCTATATCATTTCATCGCTTTGCGCTGTTACTTCCTCGCTCGAGTAGCGGCGGCGGCGGCGGCGGCGGTGGCGGCGGGAGCAGGAGGAGCCGCTGCCGCCTCACCCGGCCAGAGCAGGGCACCCAGGGCAGGCAGTGTGCAAGCGGCGGAGGGCGGGCGGCTGTGCCATGTGGGGCTCCCCCCGAGTAGCGGCGGCGGCGGCGGGGGGGCTGCCAATGATGCCAGGAAACAGTTGAAATCAGTAGAGCCATTGCAACTGACAGTCCAGCATCAGTGCATCGATACGCCATCGGTAGGAATTTTTTTAAAGGACGGATGGGAAATAACGAACGTTGAAAAGTGGCATGCGAATGTGAAGGGAGCACGTGAGGTTGTGCTCGAATCGGTCCTAAAACTGCAGCTCGTGAGTACTGAGAAACAGGGGCGGGAGCGAAGCGAGAACACGTGACCGCCACGTGACCGCCTCCGAATTCAAATCAAAGGCAATATCGCTGCGGAGCGCCGCGCCTCGTGAAGTAAGGGCCCTGGCTAACACGACAATGTGGCTGACCTTCATTGACTTCCTGTCAGCTTCTGTGCTCAATTCAAGGTGCTGGTTGTGGTCTAGAGCTGTTAACAGTTTAGGATATCAATAGTTTTCATCAAGTCTCTCTCAAAAAACAACTACCCATTTCATCTGCTCCTCTCAATCCTTGTTGCTTAAAATGGCCATAGAGAGGGAGGCCAAAAAAGTGGCAGCATGGAACTGGGCCTTCTTAGTGGCAGCCCCCAATCTTTGAAGCAAGCTTCCAACTGAAGTTCACCAGACTCCTTTCCTCCTGATACCCAGGAAATTGGTGAAGTCAAAATTATGTAAACATAACTCTGGATATTGTTAATATTACTTTCCTATTTTTTCCCTTCTGCATTCTTCTTTTCTTGTACTGATTTTGGAACAGGGTCAGTGAACCCCCACATAGTTGTATGGGGTGTGTTGGATTCTGAATTTTATTTGTAAACTGCCCAGAACAAGTATAAAGGTATAAAACTCAAATAAATAAATAACCCAGAGGATGTGGAGAGAATCGTTTCATCATATGGATGTCTGGGAAACTGCACCCAGCAGTTGCAGCTAAGATTTGCATCATGTTACCCCTTTGAATTAGTCCAAAGACTTTATGGCACATTCCATTATGTGACCCCTTTTCAGGGAGAACATTACTGCTGGGATTTGTGGAGTGCTCAGTACCAGCCCACCGACAGCTGTTTTTGCCCACACTGGGCGCCATCACTACCAGGGTGTCTGCAACAAGAAGGCTCCAGAGTTAAGATGCTGGGATTGCATCACATGCAAGACCACATGCTCCTGCCTCTTTCCCCTATAGAATAAAGATAAGTTTAGTCTCCATTGCAAAGAGGAAGGAATTAGCCTTCACGGGAATATAGCTGGTTTTATCAGGCCCCTAAACATCAGTTATATGTAAAATACTGCCACTGGTTAACTTGGGTGGCCATCCTCTCTTTTTGTGAAAAGAGATGGCCAGAATTCTGTTGGTGATTTCCTTTTTCATAGGCTAATGGAAGTAACTTACTGTAGCAAACAGTCATACTACAAGGCATGCACCCAAAGCAGAACAGGCATGTACCTTGTAATGCAACTAGTGCCTTGTTAGTGATAGTTTGCTGTGGTGAGTTATGCAATTTAAGTTAGACATGCATTTTATTTTATTATTATTTATTTATTATTAGATTTGTACCCCGCCCATCTTCCCGAGGGAACTCTGGGCGGCTTCCAGCAAGTTGACCAATGCAGCAATGGTCAAAATACAATACAAAATACAATAAATGAGATCAATACACAATACAATACCACAGACAAACAGTAGATTAAAAAAAGCACTACTAGCACCCTTCGCATACAGATAAGAGGGCTCAGTGGCCCAACATCTTTACAATAAACAATGATAGCAGATGGCAGGTTAAAAAAACCCCAGTAAACTAAGTGAGTTAGACTTGGTCACCAAAGGCCTCTCGAAAGAGCAAGGTTTTAAGAGCTCTACGGAAGGCCAGCAGGGACTCTGCAGAGTGCACATCACTCGGAAGGGTGTTCCACAGTGAGGGGGCTGCCACTGAGAAGGCCCAGTTACGCGTGGTAGTTTTCCGGGCCTCTCTAGGGGTGGCGACCCGGAGTGAGTGCGCTCGCGACTGCCGGACTGGTCGGGCCGAGGTTGATCGTTGGGCGATACGCTCTGCCAGGTAGTCCGGGCCCAAGCCATGGAGGGTTTTATAAACTAAAACCAGTACCTTGAATCTGATCCGGTGTGCAACAGGCAACCAATGCAAGCGAGCAAGGACTGGGGTGATGTGGTCGTAACGACGCACTCCAGCCACCAGCCTGGCTGCTGCATTTTGCACCCGCTGCAAGCGCCGGAGGAGAGTCAAGGGCAACCCCATGTAAAGAGTGTTACAGTAGTCCAACCTCAAGATCACCAGTGCCTGCACTACTGTTCTCAGGGAGTCACCGTCCAGGTATGGGCGAATCTGGGCTATTTGACGCAGATGGGAAAAAGTGGATCTGGTCACGGCAGCCACCTGGGCATCCAAGGATAGCGCCGGATCCAGAACCATGCCCAGATTCCTAACCCTATCCGCCAGCTGCAGGGAAACACCCTCCAAGCAGGGGAGAGGAGCTCCATAACCAGACAGGGAACTCCCAAAGAACATGACCTCAGTCTTCTCGGGGTTGAGTTTAAGCCTGTTTGCCCTGGTCCATGCCATGACCACCCCAAGACACTGGTCGAGGGTCGTGACAGCTTCCACTGCAGAGGTGGAGGAGAGACAGAGCTGCGTGTCATCAGCGTACTGATGACAGCAGACTCCAAAACTCCGGATGACCCCAGCCAGCGGTTTTACATAGATGTTAAACAGCATGGGGGAGAGAGACGAGCCCTGCGGCACCCCACAAGGGAGTGTCCACGGGGCCAACAACTCTCCACCATGCTGCACGTACTGGGGTCGAGCCTCCAAGAAGAACCAGAGCCAACAGCGAACAGTGCCTCCGATACCCACCTCGGAGAGCTGATCCAGTAGGATACCGTGGTCGATGGTATCGAAGGCTGCTGACAGATCCAGGAGAACCAACAGGGTAGAGCAACCCCTGTCAGCTGCCCGGAATAGGTCATCTTGTAGCGCGACCAGAGCTGTCTCGGTCCCCCGGCCAGGCCTGAACCCAGACTGGCATGGGTCAAGGCAATGCTGCTGCTCCAAAAACAATTGTATCCAGACCGCGGCCACCCTCTTGATGACCTTGCCCATAAAGGGGACATTGGCAATCGGACGGTAACTCGCCAATTGGTCCGATGCCAAGCCTGGTTTTTTAAGAATGGGCTTTATTACCGTCTCCTTCAGACGGGAGGGAAAAAACCCCTCGCTGAAAGAGGCGGTGGCAATGATGGAGGCCCATTCAGGCATGGTCCCCCCCGGCCGCTTTTATGAGCCAAGCAGGGCAAGGATTGAAGGGGGTGGACGAGGGCCGGCAGTGGGCAATTGCCCTGGAGGCCTCCAATGAGGAGACAGGCCCAAACTCAACCAATCGAGGAGAGCGAGGGGGTGCGGCCACAGGGGATGGCGAAGGAGGGCTAGTGCAACTGGATTCAAAGCCGGTCCGGATAGCCTCTATTTTTGATCTAAAGAAGACTGCAAAATGCTCACTACTGAACTCAGTAGGAGGAGGCCTAGTCAGACTAGGATTGGTGAGGTCCCTGACCACCCGGAAGAGTTCCGCCTGGCGGTTTGAGGCCTCACCAATTCTCAGGGAGTAATAAGATGTTTTAGCCTCACTGATCACCCGAGAGTAGCGCCTACTCTGGATGACAACTGCAGTCTTGTTAAATGCCATCTGGCTCCTCCTCCAGCTGCTCTCCAGCCTCCTCTGTTCCTGCTTCATCGCTCTTAGCTCCGCCGTGAACCACAGCAAAGGTCGAGCTCTGCCACGGAGGAGGCGCTTGGGGGCAATCCGGTCGATGACACAGGAAGCTGTTTCAAACCATCAGTCAGCCGCGGTCTCGGCCGGATCATCAGCCAACCCACCAGGAAGCTGGCATCAAGTGCCAGCAGGATTCTGGCCAGTATGCAGTAGTCAAAAGAGGACAGAGTTAGATAAAATGTGTACACCCTGATTATATATGTACATATGCAGATTTGGCAATCATTACTGTTAATGAAATAGATATACAACTCCTTTCATCATAGCTGTGAAAACTATGTGTAAGTGACCGGCCTGTTTGTTACTCATCCTACTATAAAAATAGATGGGAAATTTCAAGATGTGTGTTGATTCTTATATGAGAAAGGAATTTGTCAGCTCTTGAAACATAGGCTGTCTCCATCAGAGGAGTACCTTCTGCTCTTCAGAGACCTGACCCCTGTAAATGAGGTCAGCTGGCCACTTTAAGATCAGCTGACCAGAGGGGTGGTTTATGTGAGTCTCCCTTAAATCATACTTGCACATATTGCTCATTCATACATGGATCATATATCTCAATACTACAGCCTGAAATCAGCAAGAGATTACCACAGGTGTGTGACCCATCCTACAAAGAAACTCACCATGACCGATTTGGGAATCCAATGCCAAACTCCATAGAATTTCCTTTATTGATTTAGCAGACACAGTGCTGGGCTCAAAAAAGCTGATCCCAAGCTGTGAAACAACTAGACTAAGAAACAATAAATTGAGTAGTAATAACTTAAATCTCATTTCTCTTGGCTTACCCATGTCCCACCTAAGCAGCCATGCCCGTCAGTACGAGACACGTGCTTATAACAAGATTCGTGCTGTTTAGGGAGCTGGCTACACAAATCTGTGAGTCATGCTTTTAAACTCAGCAGCTGCTATCAGTCCCAGGGTAGGGTTTTGGCTGGAGCTCAGGGGACAGAAGGTTCCGCCATCCAAACAATGAAATGAGCCTTTATTTAAGAATTGAAAGAATTCCCTGACTAACAATATAGAAGAAAGAGGGGGCATATACTCCTTCATCTTTCCCCCCTCTTACAATGAATAAAGGTGCACTAATATTCATTCCATTCTATCTCTTCAGTTTACTGTCCTCAACTTAAAAGCTACAAACATAGACTGTTTGTGATGGTCACTGACAGGTTCCCACAGGAAGATGTGACCCTTCAATTCTTTTTATATATATTTTTCTTAATACTGTCTGCAAACCTTATATTTTTCTTCCTGTTTTTCTCTTCAGGCAATATCATTTTGGACTACATAAGGATTTATGCTCAGAGAATGAGCTCACTGTTAATAGGTCGGGCACTGTTATTACTTGGCTCCTGTGTTGCTATATTTCTTCTTAGTCTGAAAATTTATAGAAGAATGTTGAATTTGTTACCAGTCTTACATGTGCTGTACTTCCCACAGGAAACTACATCAGAAAAATTGCCCTTTAATGTGAGAACAAAGAACCAGCAAAACAATAATACAATGGTTCCCAACCGGGGGGGGGGTCGGGACCCCTTTGGGCAGGCATGCCCAAACTTCGGCCCTCCAGATGGTTTGGACCACAACTCCCACAGTCCTTTGCCATTGGCAGTCTAAGCTTAGAATTCTGGGAGTTGTGGTCCAAAACATCTGGAGGGCCGAAGTTTGGACATGCCTGCCTTTAGGGGTCGAATGACCATTTCATAGGGGTCACCATGAGCAGTGAAGAAAAAGGTACAAACGGCTTGGCTCTGGATGAGGAGGGGGAGGAAGGGGGGAAAGAGTGAGTCACAGCTTGATAGGTTGGAGGGGATGTCAGTCAATGGCACTGGAGGCTGCGATTCGCTGAGGGTGTCTGTAGAGGGAAGTTCTCTATGGCACCTGTGGCAGTGGTGTGCTGGAGGGGGCTTGTGGCCTCTTCCAAGCAGGGCAAGGGGTCACCACAACATGAGGAACTGTATTAAAGGGTTGCGGCATTAGAAAGGTTGAGAACCACTGCAATAATATCTCTATATTCTGGAGATTGTGGGTGGGTTTGTTTTTTCTAACTGCATGTAAAACAGGAGAGAGAGGTTTTCTCTTGTCCATATGAAAAATGACAATAGCTGAGATAATGAAGTAGATCTTGGATCTAATCCCATTCCATCTCATTGATATTCTCCTCTTTTCTGTGTGCTTTATCACCTTGTGGAATAGTACCAACATAACAAGATAAAAATGTGTACAGTATGTTCTCCGATGTTCTCCGATGCAAGCTCTTAGAAAATATCTCTATATTTTGTGGGTGGTCATCTTACCTACTTTCATTCCAGAAAGCTCCCAGAGGAAGCATCTCAACCAACTATCAATAGGATCTCTATTTTCACTTTCACTGGGGAGAATGGAATTTTCAAAGGTTGACTCTTCTTACTCCTGTGTAACAGTGAATGACAAGTTTTTGGTGTCTTTTGCATCTTGAGACTTATGCAAATTGTTTTTGCACAAAAAAGGAATGCATTTTCCACAAAATTATACTTTGAGCAAGAACAGTTTTGTTTTGCACAAAGCATAAGATTCTGTTGTGCAAATTTCAAGGTTTGAATGCAAAAGATGGGGGGTTAGCACAAAAGGCAATGATTTTATGCAGAAATATTACAGTTTTTGCTGCCAATGCTCAATGAAAAAAAGGTGCTACAAGCAGTTAACAGCCTTTTGATGGGTTGTTGATATTTCAAGATACACTTTCTTGTTGACTATGAGGATGATTTTAAATATATTTGTTACATCCTTACTCTCAACCAAGCACATTCTGTGGAAGCAAAACAATGACAAAGCAATATTACCAAATTTCAGGAGATTACTTCCCAATGAAAGTTGTGACTACAGGTGGTCAGGGTGTTGAATTATTCCCTCCCCCCATGCCATTATTGTCCTATACAATTTGCAGCTGTAGGGACCAAGAAAGATCCTCTTTGTAAAGACTTGCAGTGGTGCACATCTGGTTTAAAACAAGGCACACATTCTCTGTACACTTTGATGTTCCTCTCTTTTAAGGAAATATCTCTAAAATTCTGGTATCTAGCTCCTTGGGAACTGGCAAAGTTTTTGCTTCAAACATGTCAGAGAGCAATCAGCCAGGGCCGGTGCTTCCATTAAGGCGAACTAGGCAGTTGCCTAGGGCGTCAAAATGGAGAGAGGGCGCTGGCCCCCCTGTGCCCCTGCCGCTGGCCACTGCCATCCCCCCATGCCCGCCAGCTGCCCGTCCCATCACCCATTGCCGCCGCCCCCGCCCATCCACCACCCCATGCCCATCGCTGTCTTCCCCCTCACCCATCACCCATCCACCACCCCCTGCCCACCATCACCCTACCCACCCCCCACTGCCACCCCTGCCCCACCACCCCTGCCCACCCCACCCCCCGCCCATAGCCTAGAGTGCAAAAAAACCTAGCACCGGCCCTGCAACCAGCATCATTGAACACTCCAAGAAGCACGAAACAAAACCAGAGGTAGTTGTCCTGACATTTCTGGTTTTGATTTTCCTGTTGCATTTCTGACTGTCTCTAGGTTGGGTGGGACCCATGGGAGGTGCTAGCCAGGGCTGAAAAGCTTAGCATAGTCACTGACTCAGATGTAAAGGAAGAACTGGAGTGCAAGAGTACACCATCTGCTTAGTACAGATTCCACCTTTAACATCTCCAGCTAATGTTGGAAAAAACCCTCTCCCTGAATGCCTTGACAGCCGGTGCTGCTAGTCTATATATGGCAACACTGGGCAGAGGGACTAATGGTTAGACTCATTCTAATGCTGCTCCATATATTCTAAAGTGTATTGCTCTCCAAAAGTTGATGAATTACTGCATGCTGCCTCCCTCGCCATTGGTCATTCCAGGAAAATCTATTTCATGATGGGGATTAGAGTTTAACCACATCTGAGGGCCACAGATTCCTCCTCCTCCTCCTCCTCCTCCTCCTCCTCCTCCATATTTTCCCACAGGTGTGTGGTTTGCTTTTCTAATCCCGAAACACCACTTTGCCCAATTAACCCACATCTTCAGAGCACAGGATGATGAAACTCATGTCCTTATTGACAGTGTGCTGCCATCTCTGTTTTGGTCACCCATATGGCCGCTAGTCATCAATTTCCAGGTAGTCCCCAGTTTGGGTGATGGTGGAAGGTGCTGCTCTGAAGACACGTCCATATCAGTGGAACCAGCTTTCTCTCAGCTTCTCTGGAATTAGTTATCATTGGATAGTATCATTTGTGATGTGGTCAAGTAGGGAGATACTCAATATCCAATGGAGCATACACATTTCCATGACTTTATGCCTGTTGTTGCTGCTCTGCATTCTGTACCATGCAGCGCGACAGGGTAGATAGCTGACTCCAGCTGATCTTGGATTTGAGACAGATTGTAATTTGTCTGTTACAGAGCACAATGGTGAATTCTCTCCATTGCAACAGGGCCACATTCCCATTTGCTTGCATACTGCCACTGATACCACCATTGCCTTAGGGATGGGAGCCAAGATACTGGAAGACATCCACCTGTGAACTAGTTCCCACCTCTTTGTGGCTAGCTTTCCTCTGAACCCTTTGCGTTTGAGCTTCCAAATGCAAGTGAATATGTTTTATATAGGAGAGAATATGCCAGTTGTCCTCTGAATCTGAGAACAAGGCTTCGATCAATTTCTGTGTCTATCCCTATCCTGCTCTTTGCTTCCCACACTTCTTTCCAAAGATATGATTAGGCTGCATAATACTGCAGCCCTGGATAGTGCTTTTGGGCCCTTCTTATTTTATTTTGTATGAAGCTACGAGAGAGAAAAGAAAAGTCCAGAGATGGACTGCATCTGGAAGAAAAGACCAGTTGAGGGGAGAAAGATAGGCAAGGGTGAGGAATTGCATGATCACTTTAAAAAGAAAAGATGGAAGATTTCTTTGCTAGAAGCAGCTGCAAATGGGTGCTATTTACTGCTGTATCTTGGCTGAAAACTTGCTTACTGCTACCCCCTACTTGGCATTACAGAAACATGCACTTGGATATAACTTTTAGAGAGCAGAACTAGCTAGAGTTATATACAGCCTTTCATCCCTCATCGTTAAATTTATGAGAAAGGAGAGGTGTCTGGGACTCCAATGGTGATTGCATCCCACCCTCTGTTGAAGCAGGAAACCCACCACAAAATGTTGAGCTACTTTCTACAAAATCATGGGTATCTCTGGCCTTTGAGATGATCTTGGCTGATAGCCTGGGAGGGCTTGTTAGCAAAGGCGGTGATAAGGAACAGTGGAGGATGCAGTAAAAAAGAAGCATCTGGATGGACCCCAGTTGCCCACCCGGTTACAAAGAAATGGACTCGCTGAGCCATCTGCTGCATTTATTTGCCTGCATGCTGAAGAAGGGACTTTTAAACAAGCCATGTAAAAGCAAGAAACAAACTGTAGCACTTAAATCACTCCCTGGGCAGTTTACAATTTAATTATGCAGACTACACATTGTGCTCCCCTAGTTCCAGGGAGCTGGGTAGCAACCTCAGAAAAACGGGAGACAGAGTCAACTTTTCCCTGGCTACCTCAGGTTGTGAGCAGAGTTTGGCCTGCAGTACTGCAGTTTAATTACTGTGCAGTGACACTCCCTTGTGTGTTGGCCACTGCTGTACTGCATAATACTGTATTGTTGCAGTTACCTGGCTGGATAACTCAGTGAGTTTGGCAACTGGGTTAGGAGTTTGATTTTCCATAGTGCCTTCCGGGAGAAGTGGTAGCCTGGGTAGCCTTGGGCAAGCTGCACAGTCCCAGGGTGCCCTGAGAAGAAAGGAATGGTAGACTACTTCTAAACATTCTGTACCCAGAAAACCCTGAAAAGGATTACTATAACCCAGAACTGACTTGCTGATACATACATACTTATTTATTTATTATTTTATAGTTAGAGATTCTCAAGTAGTTAGTGTCACAGTTCTGATATTAAAACCAACCTTTAATTCTTCATTTTAAATTAACATACCTAAACATATAATTCCATGAAAGAGTACAAGCTGGTTCCCTGTGAAACAAACCTCACCTAACTAATGGGGCCCCATCTGGTACTCATAAATATATAATGACTGCTTTCACATGACCACTAAAATCCACAGCAAACTCTGATCCAGATCACACACACACCCCAGAGTGGTCACGTGGTTGATTTCGCGGATCGGACATTCCCATGGTCGTGTTTTGAAAATCTGCAACCGTTCTGTGAGGACTGCAGCAAAGACACCATAACAGGGTCGAAAAAGTTTTGGTGCAGATTTTCCATGTTCCCATGGACTCAAGGAATGATTTAAAATCCGCATCGGAACAGCGGCAAGGATTTTACCACCTCGAGACCAGGTACTTATAAAATGTGCTGGGTCACGCTTAAGTGGGTGTGGTCACACTATATTTTTCAAAAGTCCGCTGCTTGTGGGAAAACAATTTTATGCTCCGCATCTGCAAGTATGTTGCAGTGAGTGGATTTTATTGGCCGTGTGAAAGCAGCCAATGTCCCTCTTTTTGCAAATGTAGCTAAAGCTGCTGTGAATGTGCCCCCAAAGGAAAAAAATACAAAGTTTGAAAAACTTACTCCAAAATCTGCATTCTGGCTGGGGTGTTTTGGGAGTTCTTAAAAAAGAAAAGAAAATAAGAATTCTAACCTCTGGGTCCTATCTTATGTATTGTGCAGCTGTAATTTAGGGCCTTTTCACACGACCCCTAAGATCCACTGGCCACTTAAATTCGGACCAGAGATCTTGGGGGTTTGTTGCTGTTCCTGTGTTCCCACCCCCTCCGCACTCCTGGCTGCTGTCTGCGTGAGGAGAGGGAGAAAAAAAGGAAGAAAAGAATGCCGCTCACCCCCGTTCTGCTGTCTCGCTCTGCTCGGCAGCATTCCAGTCTCTTAAGTATCTCTTAAAGGGGCAGGGGCAAAAAAACAACAAACAGAAGCGAGGAGAGCCCGGCACTCACTAGGTTAGATCCACATCAGGATTTTTTCACCCCGGAGAGCAGGTACTTGAAAAGTGCGCTGGGACGCGCTTAGGTGGGTGTGGTCGCACTTAATTTTTTGTAAACTCCAGAGCTGGTGGGGAAACAATTTTAAGCTCCGGATCTGGGCGCCATTTGCCGCGGATTTTAGGGGTCGTGTGAAAAGGCCCTTAGATTTGTCTTAGTTATTGCAAATGAGTGAAGTATAAGTAACTCATCATTTTGTAACTATTTTCTTCTGCACAATTAGGATCCAGCTAAACAGTGAGAGAAATGTGATTTTACTCACTGTGAAGTCTTACCTAGAAAGTCAGTTTCCCCAGGTAAATTTACTTTAACTGGCCATACACAGCCAGCCAGAAGGAAACTGACAAAAAAGTCTTGTTAAGGTAGCCATCCCATGGGCCCTCTTGCTTTGTGGGAGGCAGGACTACAGAAGGTTTATCTTAATAAGTTGCCATCAACTTATTAAGGCACAATGCCTTAAAAATAAAGAATGCCATTATTTGCAAACATCCAGGCCTCCCAACGTTTTGACACAGACATTGTAAACTGCCCGGAGTAGCCTTGTAGCTAGATGATGCAGTGTATATCATTCTCTCTCTCTCTCTCTCTCTCTCTCTCTCTCTCTCTCTCTCTCTCTCTCACACACACACACACACACACACACACACACACACACTTACTTTGTACATGCAATGGCAATATAATCATGTGAGAACTAAAATACAAACTGGTGGAAGAGACAAAAGAGAGTGTATTAGTGCCTACTAGACATGGGCACGACTAGGCGAAATTCTCGTTTCCGTTTTCGGTTCTCATTATCGTTACGTAACAGGTAACGGTAATGAGAATTACTCCACTCCAACTCGAACTCGAACCGAAAAAGAAAAATTGGGTCTGATTTTTCGTTGTCGTTCATGGCATCGCGGCGATCACGCGATGCCAAGCAGCACAGAAAAAAAGTTTTTTTAAAAAACCCGATTCCCGGCCATAAAAGCAGGCGAAAATATGCCTACCTCAGTGAGGGCACCTACCGAGGGGTGGTTTCTGGTGGGGGGTCCCCGGCCTTCCCCCCTTCTTGTCCTGGGCTGCTGGTACCAGGCTGGGGGGGCATCCTCGTCATCTCCATTTGCCATGCGGTGGGGGGGGGATCCATAATGGCGACCGCAATATTTATTTTTAAATCATGGTCCAAAAACCCACCAAAGCACCACAGAAACAATTGAAAATTAGGTATTTTAAATGCCTGATTTTTTATAGTAGCAGCAGTGGGTTTTTCTTGCAATACAACGCCTCCATTGATTTTATTTTATTTTATTTTTATTTTTATTTTTTTACACCTGTGCATGCGCAATGATGGGCTGGACATGGGATGGGACCATGCAAATTTTTGGACCCATTCCACCAATTGCATGGCCAGGTTTTGACTGAGACTTCTGGGTGTGCCAGAGAGGGCATTAAAAGCCCACAAACCCTAACCCTAACCCTAACCCTAACCCTAACCCAACCCTAACCCATACGACTGCACGCTGTCCTTCTTAGTGGGTCAGAGGCACCCAGAGGTGCAGCCCACTAACCCACCCTAACCTTAACCGTAACCCTAAGCCTAGCCCTTACCCTAACCCCAACCCTAACCCAGATCCGTACGCAAGTACACTTTCCTTCTTAGTGGGTCCCAGGCACCCAGAGGGGTGCCTCCCACAGCCCACTATCCCCCATCCCATTCCCTAACCTGTATGGCAGTACGCTACTATGCTTCCCTTCTTACTGAGTCAGAGGCACCCAGAGAGGTGCCTCTGCCACGCCACCCTAACATAATGTAATGTAAATGTATGGTACGTGGCGGCTCCACGAAACACTTCCCTTGCTTCCCTTCTTAGTGGGTCAGACGTCAGAGAAGCACCCAGAGAGGTGCCTCCCAGAGCCCACTTACCCCAACCCCAACCCAAACAACAAACGACAAACGGAAACGACAAATTTTTGAAAATTTCCTCGACAAACGAAAACGAGCCGAAACGCACCCGTCTCTGTTTTCACACACACACACACACACACACACACACACACACACACACACACACACACACACACACACACACACACACACACACACACACACACACACACACACACACACACACACACACACAAAGGAGCCACTGCTCCATCCTGCCAAAACCTAGCATCCATACCTGTATTTCTCCGCATTATTAGAAATGGTCACACTGCTTGGACCCGTTCTCCAGATCTTTCTATGGCCCTTTCCCCCATTATACCTGGTAATGCTGCAATACTTGTCAACATAGATCCACAATATTTGCTTTACAGCCGCTCTTCCACCCTTTGGTTCTGTTTTAGGATATAATTGAGACATTCTGAAAGCAGTCATGCTTCTCTATCACACCAAGTGTACCTCTCTGATTTCTCCCCTCTGGGATCTTACTCCTTATCTGTTTCATTCCCTCTGTGGGGCCCTTGCATAGGCTTCAGTTCATGATTATAAATTAAATGCTAGCTTATGTGGATTAAATAAATAAAAACAAAGAAACAGGAAGCGCAGATATTCTTCTGGGTGTTTAACTCCGGTGTGTGTTTCACTTCCTTCTGCCTGACATTTTACTACCAGACATTTCCTGAGCTGAGGGCAAAAATGATTATCATTAAAAAATTATTTAGCTGGAAAGTGATCATTCCCCCACCCCATTTAATGCAATGCAAAACCTGGTTACAACCACAGAAATCTGAAACCGTTAACTTTTGTTACCAAAAGAGAAATGTGCTCACCAGGGCTTGTTGTGCACTTAACAACCAGGATGGAAAATGAGAAGAATAACAAAGACAGGAACACTGGGGTGCAATCAATAATAAGCTGAAGATGAGTTTAAAAAATGAAGCTGTTTCTTTCTTTTCTCTTTTTCTGATAAGGGGATTGGTCATATTTTTCGGCTGTCTAGCTTAGTCCCAAGTTTTAAAAATGTACATTCTCATTATTCGATAAGATAAATTATAGCTAGTTACAGAGATGGGTAACAGTCAGGTCAAGTCACTGTGGGTTTCTTCCAGAAATATCATGTCCTCTGCTCATCATAGAGTGCAGTACGAACACACACACACACACAGAGAGAGAGAGTATCCACTGAATCAGTATGCACAATTCCACATATCCACAGTCTGAAAATATTAAAAATGTTTTAAAAATACAGAAGAACTATTTTCACATGTATACCAGAACCAGCTACTAGAGAGGAGCCAAACAATACATAGCATGGTCTTTGAAGCACTCTAGTGGCCAGCTGTAGTAATACATGTTAAAATAATTTTCTGGTTGGTCTATCTATCTATCTATCTATCTATCTATATCTATATCTATCTATCTATCTAGTGTTTGCTATTAACCATGGTTTTCAGTATCCAACCTAAAGAAGATATGGGAAGGGGGTGTCTAAGTGTACTGATGCTTCTTTCATCTATTTTCATTCCTCTTTCATCTGAGACTAATTCAGCTGCCCATTTTATATGTTCTGAGTAGATAGGAAGAAAAAACCCAACATTTTTGCTTAAGAAAAGCCCTTGTGTTTCTCCACATTGTATCCTAGTAATAGCTTCATCTCCACAGTATAAGTTATGCCACAGCATAGTTAATTTCAGGCACACCTATTGTCTCTGGGATAATCCATAGCTTTTCATTATCCTCCTCCTGCAAAAAAATCAAATCTACTAGGTTCCCTCAGAAAACCTTTGGTCATGATGTCTGTTAAATTCTGCACATTATAGTCCAAAAAAAGTAACTTTTTCCCATCTCTGCCTAGTATTGTTTTTAAATTTAATTTAACTTAATATACTGCCCATCCAACTTCAAAAGCCACTCTGGGCAGTTTGGAACAAGATAAAGCAATGATCGGCAACATAAACATCAGAAAAATATCAAAGAATAAGCATAAACTAAGCATTATACAGTAACTAAAAAAATACAACACAGACAACATGTAATAAAAATATTCAAGATGGCAGGATAAATAATTTAGGGACTGGTAGGACTAGGCACTGGTAGGTGGGATATCCTGGAAGGTTTCAGAGGTCTCTTAAATATCTTAGGAGTGTTATATAATCAACTTATTACATTATTGGTGTGTCCCTTCTATCAAGGGTTCTTCCCTTCTCCTCATAGTTGAAGGGAAGTTCTGCCCAGTTCCCAGAGTCCTAATCCAGCTGTACTGTTCATCAGAGCTTTTTTAAAAAAGAGATTAAAACTTGGATATTACTTTTCTATTTGCAAGAGGCAGAGAGAAAGAGAGAAATTATGATGATGACAATGATGCTGACTTCAATTTTTAATGCCATCTGCCTTTCTTTCTTTAAGCTCTTATTTGTTTTCAGATGATATTTTGTTACATGATTCAGGATGATCAGACATCATGCTTGTAGATCTACAGTGGTACCTTGTATAAAGGAATTAATTCATTCCAAATGAAATTATGTTAAGCAAATTTTCCTTTATACAAATTTCCCATAGGAATGCATTGAAAACAGAGTAATCCCTAATCACCACCATTTTTATGTTGTACAGATTGGCCTCATAGGCGATTCTGTTAATCAAATTTCCCCTATCTCTGGATTTTTTTAATGTTGTACAGATTTTATGTTATACAAACCATTATACGAGGGTCCACTGTACTTGTTCTTGTTAAATTTTTTTAACCAGCCGGGCTGTGTGTGTGTGTGTGTGTGGGTGGGTGGGTGGGTGGTGTCATTACAGTTGCAAGTGACTCTTCGTGACCCCATGTCCATGAGGTTTTCTTGGCAGGAATACTGGAGTGGTTTGCCAGTTCCTACTCCAGGCATCTACAGCACCTGGCATTCCCTGGTGTTCTCCCATCCAAGTACTAACCAGGGCCGACCCTGCTTAGCTTCCAAAATCAGGCGAGGCTGGATGTGCTTAGGGCATCTAGGCACCTTCCCAGATGGACTAATTTGTTGCAAATTAGAAGCAGGAAGAAATACACCTTGAAAGATGGAGCGCTTTCATGGACTCACAACTACAACCTGCTTTACAGTTCTGCCCCATGAAAAAAAAACCTGTGTCTTCTTCCTTTAATAGTATAAATTAAGGTAAAAGCAGAACCTTCCAATTTTTGCAACAGTTAAACAAATCATGAGTCAACACTCCCCCTTTCTAACAATAATCAATAGTCTACCATCCCCTACTTCTGGGTGCACCCTAGGACTGTGCAGCTTGCCCAAGGTCACATAGGCTGGCTCTATTGCCAGGAGGCACAGTAAGAAATCAAACTCCCAAACTCTAACCCACTGAGGTTTGATGAAAGACCTGTCAAGAGATCCTTGGGTCTATTATGTTTTGAGCATGATTAATTTTATTCATGTTTTGTAGACCATCTTGTTATGCTGGGTATGAAAAGCAGTCTTAAAAAAATTAAATAACCTAGAAAGGGTTAGTGAAGATTCTCAGTCATCTGGATGGGGTTATCCAGTAGCGGGGTCATGGCAACTGGATTTCCTTTCTCGTGTCTTCCACTTAATATGCTGCCCTTTCATTGATCCCCATACAAATCAAAAGTCCTTCACCTGGAGGGCCATGGCTAATGACCCATTCTTAATGGGTGTTTGGAAGAGTTTCGTAGGTAGGACTTTCACGCACCCCAGGTCATTGCACATCTAAGGAGCCTATTCAGGCCACTGTCCACCTAATGAGCCTATTCAGACCAAGGTAGTATGAAACCAAAGTGAACCAAGGTGAATTGGAGGCCTCACATCAACTCTCCTTGGACTGAGAAAGCCACTTGGATGAGTAGTGAAACATTTCGATCTCACAAGAAAAGATGTCCAGTTGCCAAGACCCAACTTCCAAATAACCTACAAAGAGCAGCAGCTCACTAAGAGGCACTGTGGGATGCAATTGATGCACCCAATATGCATGAAGTTTTCACAATGGCTGGTTCTAAGAAGAAGAAAAAACAGAGATATGCCCAAACTTGACCAGCGCACAAAGAACTTAGAAATATAAGAATGTACAGTCAGATGTTTCAAGTTTGAATCGTCTAAATGCCATGATAGTGATCAACAAGACAAATTGGTAAGGCACAAAAATCATTAACAAACAAGCCAGCAAATAGGCTCTGCATTCACTGACCGAGAATGAATATTTACATGGGCAGGGCAAACTGGCAGGTAAGATCAACCGCTAGCCTGTCCCTCACCTGAAAAGAGAATCCAGTGAGATATTTAGAGGGGCTAGGTCTTTCTGCTGGCAAAGGTGGAAGTGAGCAGAAAAAAGAGGAAGACCAACTTCAAGATTGACTGACTCCCTAAATGAACCCACAGGCTTGAGTTAGCAAGACCTGAGGAGAGCAGTTGAAGACAGGACCTCTTGGAGGCTGTTCATTCATAGGGTGCCCATGGGTTGGAAGTAACTTTACAGCACCCACCAGCAAAAACATCTTCAGCACCACCCTTTCCAAGGGCATAACCCAAAGTACAGTGGCACCTTTTATAAAGGAATTAATTTGTTCCAAATGGAATTGTTGTTGTTGTTGTGTCATTAAAATCATGACCGACTCTTTGTGACCCCATATGCATGGAGTTTTCTTGGCAGGAATACTGGAGTGGCTTGCCAGTTCCTACTCCAGGCGCCTACAGCACCTGGTATAATTCCTGGCAAATCCATCTTTTGCCATGTTATTACCTATTGGTACTGCTCTGAGGAAGGGGGCTTGCCCCCGAAATATTAGCAATGTTTTGTTATTTTTATAGTAGCCTAAAGGTATCACCTGTTTCACTTTTATATTTTTCCAAATGAAATTATGTTAAGCAACCTTTCCTTTATACAAATTTCACACAGGAATGCACTGAAAACAGAGTAATCCTTAATCACGACCATTTTTATGTTGTACGGATTCGCCCCATAGGTGATTCTGTTAAGCAAATTTCCCCTATCTCTGGTTTGTTTTATGTTGTACAGATTTTATGCTATACAAACGATTTGTTATACGAGGGTCCACTGTACCCCACAGCTTGCAGATCCTCTCTCTCTCTCTCTCTCTCTCTCTCTCTCTCTCTCTCTCTCTCTCTCTCTCTCTCTCTCTGTATGCAAACATACAAAGAGAGGAGGCAGATTCCCCATAGCATAACAGTGATAGATCATCATTGGCTTAGCTGTCAAGTGAGGTAAATGAACGTGCAAAATAGCCATACTCGAAGACGCTTCTCGACGTAAGCAATCCTAACAGGAAAAACTCAGCAAGCGGGAAGAACTATGAAAGTTCCTCCAAATATGGTTGCCGTGACCCGAGAGGGATGCAATTTCACATTCTGAAAACCCAGGAAATGAAAAATGCATATTTCTCCCTAATATATTTCTGGCTATGACTGATGCAAGTAGATCGGAGGCTATAAGAACAGAAGGCAAAGATTAATGGCAGTTCTTATAAGGCTGCTGCTTGTGTTATTGAAAAGACCGGGCCTTCCCAGGCGAGAGAAGGGGCATAATATTAAGGAGTCCAAGTTCAGCAGGAGAAATCAGAATGAGCCACGTGATGGTGAGTCTGAAAGCTAAATGCTCAAAGGGAAGGGGAGAAATTCACTCCGTAGAAGCACAAGGTTCGGTCTCTAAATATTAATTTGCTCTGCAAAAGGTATTTTTAAAAAATAGGGTCCATGGTTTGTGCCCACTATGAGGTGAGAAAGATGCAGGCAAGAGGTCAATGTTCCACTGGGAATTGAGACTGCAACTTTCTCCTCTCCCCTTGCCTGATTCATCGTTCCAAGTTCTCTCCATAAAGAGTGACATGCACCCGGATCCGACGCTACCCTAGCAAGGGCAGGCTGGAAGCCGTTGCATGGTGTCAGCTCTGTGTATACCTCCTAAGCGGGACCACCACTTACCAATAACCAAAAATGAGAACAAATGAAGGTTACTGTTCTGCATAAAATGGAGGGTTTGTATGCACAGGTGCAAAATTAGAAATTAGCATTAGAAGGTAAACAAAAATGTAATGCCTACACTGGAAATACTCTATGACCCGGTGCCTGCTGAGTTTGCTATCCAGGTGCTCAATGTGGATTAGCAACTTCAAGGCACCCCCGCCCCAAAAACACACCCCTCTCTCCTTGGTATTTTAAATCAGGCTTGGGTTATAGTGTTTTGAACTTCTGGTAAAATTCCTTAAACATGTATACAGATCCACAGAGGATAATAGCTACACGTACCCCCCAAAATCCACCCCTTTCTCATTAATTGGTGCTTAATGTCTCAGTAACTCACTCTAGGACATTCCCCACCTTAGGTCCTTTTGGGGAGAAAGACAGGCTAGGGAGATTTTTAAATAAATAAATAAATAAATAAATAAATAAATAAATAAATAAATAAATAAATAAATAAATAAATAAAAAGAGAAAGAATAACAATATTTATTTTGTCACAGTTGCTTGAAATTACAGATGTGTGCATGCTGCTTCCTTTGCTGCACACACACTCAGCAACCAGCTGAACAGAGCAACAGCAGACAAAGAACTGGCTGCTGCCAACAGACTGAAGAGAGGGCAAAGAGGGCATTAGAAGAAAGGCAGGTCTCACTCTGAATCCAAAGGCTGGAAGGAAGGAATGCTTAGTTCTGGATAGATATACAATCAGGTCAACCCAGAAAAATCCCTCCCAGTTGAACAAACTATAGACAGCATGGGAGGGTGCAAATTACATTCCAACGACTTAGACTGAATCATCCTACAAAAAGAAGTTGTCTCCAAAAGTGAAAAATTGAGCTCCATTTTCTTCCTCTTCTCTCCATTTTTCCTTTTAAGCTGGACAGTAACAATCATTTGAGTAGGGTTTCCTCCTCTTCTCTTACCCTCCTGTTTTCTTTTGTGCTATGCCTTTAAGATTGTACATCTGCAGGCACAAGCTGAGAAGAGATGAAAAAAGTTCTGGGGAAAAAGCAGAGCAAAGCCTGCTGCTTATATACCACCCTATAGTACTCTCTGGGTGATTTACAAGTAATTATACAATGTGTATAATTCCCACCCATCCACCCAGCAAGCTGGCTACTCATTTTACCAACCTCAGAAGGAAGGAAGGCTGAGTGGACCTTCAGCTGGCTACCTGCAATTGAACCCCAAGTTCTGAGCAGAGTTATAGCTGCAGTACAGCAGTTTAACCACTGTGTCACCAAGCTTTTCAGCTATATTAAGTAAAATGGCAGAAATGTTTATAATGCCTGCTTGCCCCACCACCACCTCAATACACTGATGTGCTGTTGTTTTCCCAGAACACACCGCTTTGTTGCGACATGCTGGTTTGTCATTCTTTCTAGTAAGACCATATAGATTGCATTTGTTAATATTTGATGCCTGGATAACGGTGTATAAATTCACGAAAAGACTGGCTCCGGCTCTGTCGTGACATTGGACAGCATGGAACACACCGTTTCAAGAGGCTGTAAATTCTTAGCATTCTTCCTAATTATGTAATGAGCCTCTTGTCAGGGAAACAATCTTTATTAATGAGGCATCTGTATAGTGTTCCCGCAAGGGGTGCTAAAATGTGACACGTTAGCGACGTGAGGGATATCAGCCTGCCGAGAACTGAAAATTTAAAAACAGACACATAAATGCAGTCATAAAAATATGTTTATGATTCTCCCTTGATTAGTTTGGCATGCATTGGCTAGTATAATAACCTAACTACTACCTGGAATAGGCCACGTTGTTGGACTACAGATCCCTCACCAGCTCAGCAAAGGGTGCAGAATGCTGGGCATTGCAGTGTAACATCTGGAGGACTGCACAGTGTGCATACCTGTTTGGAGACATCAAGTCAGATCGGAAGAACAAGCATTGTGTATACCAGGAGTCTATCTGAGGTCTAGACCATTTTAATATCAGCTTCTCTCTTGTGGCATATTATTCATTACTACAAGCTGCACAATATTATTGACTATTGAGAGGCACTGCTAGGAAGGGACAAATCTGTCCATTTCACTTGCTTTCATTTTAAATCTTAAGGTGTTTCTATCAAACACAGAAAGAAATCTGTGAATTTCTAAAGTTGTTTGTGAAAACAAAAGAATGAAATTTCCAGCCATCTGCAAAAGCCAAATTCAACTGGAACCTTCCCAAAATGGACAGCTATGGTCTTGAATGAACACAGTGTGTTTAGAGCAATTTAAAAAATAGTCTTCTAACATTGTTTTTAAAAATCATATCAAAGAATTGTACAATAACAGAAACTTAACATATACAGTGGTACCTTGTATAAAGGAATTAATTCATTCAAAATGAAATTATGTTAAGCAAATTTTCCCATAGGAATGCATTGAAAATGGAGTAATCCCATTTTTATGTTGTACAAATTCGCCCCATAGGTGATTCTGCTGAGCAAATTTCCCCTGTCTCTGGAATTTTTTATGTTGTACAGATTTTATGTTATACAAACCCTTTGTTATACAAGGGTCCACTGTATATATAGTGATCTATGGCAATAAGAAAATTATAATTAATCATATATTATCAAGGCTTTTAAGCTTATGTATATCTTGGCTGGGAAATGTGTGTCTTAAGAGGCCATTTCTGGGAAAACAGCAGAGGCCTCTCTTGACTAATTTCCTTCGCCAACCACAAACAAACTCAGGACTTCTTTCCCAAAGACTCTCTATTGGAAAATTACTGCTTTCTGCTGTTAGTGTTCTTTCTTAATTAAAATGTATGCAAGAGACATTTCAGTTCAAATGAGGAAGTTTCTTCATTGAGAGCATCTGAATCTATCATGCACAAGCTGAAAATTGCTTGCGTGTCCTTACGTCTGACAAGGTATAAAGGTGTTCTGTTCTACCTTGGAATTTGTCCTTTCTTCTACGGAAGCACCCGGATGTGCATTCAAATAAATCTTTCTCAGAGTCTGACAAGCCAGTGTCTAACTCTCTCTCAATCTGTCTGACTCTCTGTCAATTTGTCTTCAGAAGCCTGCAAAGGCTTAACCCATTGCAATCCAGAATTGTTTGTGGGTGACAATATAGCTCCTATTCCTTAAGTCTAGGGCAGTGATGGAGAACCTTTTAGAGACTGAATGCCCAAACTGCAATTCAAAACCCACTGATTTTTCGCAAAGTGCCAATACAGCAATTTTACCTGAATACAGGTGGCTGTGAAGGGGCAATGTCAGGCACGCACAAAAAGGGCTCTGAGCACCACCTTTGGCACCTTTGCCATAGGTAAGCCAACACTGGTCTAGGGTATCTTAGTAAAGAATGCTGGGACTAAGTTGCTTCTCTGTTTGTTTTTAAGTCTGCCATTTGACTGGATAGTTTTGGGAAGAGATGGGCACGAACTGTCAGCTCAGTGGTTCATGCCTGTTTTTCAGCTGAACAGGTGTTTGGGTGCTTCCCAGCCTCACTTCCTCCAGTGGGTGCCCATTCAAAGGCAAGACTCAAAGAAGGCAGGGAAGCTGGGACACTGCCTTTGCATGGGCTTGGAAGGACCAAATACCTGTTTGGCTAGGGGAAAAAAACTGGCACCGGCCACCGAACCAATGGTTTGTGCCCATTTCTAGTTTTGGGTAGTCTCTATCAAGCTCTACTGATGGACATGATGGTTATATCTAACATGTGACAGTGGAGTGAAAAATAAAGCATTGATCAATTTTAAAAGATTAAAGATAGCACGACACTGGAAGAAGTTAAGAAAGGAAGAAACATTTTTGATTTGCATTAGACAACATCCAGACAAATCCAAGAAAGCAGCAACTGATTTCTTGTCTGAATGTCTGTCATAAAAGTTACTTTCCTTCTTCCTTTTACTGTTCATCATGAGATATATATCTTCCTTCAATCTTCCACCCTTCCACATCACACCTAACTGCTCCATGGTCTGCATTGTCACTTAAGATATCATTGATGTTTTATTCAGTTTCAGTTTAGGTATAAAGATGAAAGAAGAAAGGATGATCTTTTTTATCCCAGATCACTGAGGTCCAAAGGGGACAGATAGAAAGCTGCACTGATCTGACACAGCGCCATATTTGACAAATGAACCTTTAAAAAAAAGAAAGAAAAGAAAAATACATGCTTAGCTTTATTTCGGATAGTCAATGGAAAACAATTCATTTTCAACAATAGTAGGAAGCATGGTATTTCTGCAATGCAACGGAATCCTATGAAACAACCATTATAAGGAATTATATGAATAGTCATCAAGATCTTCAGTAGTCATTTCTGACAAATATTATTAATTATACATTAAAGAATTATACATTAAAGAACTTAAAGTTCTGGTCCCCATGTCTCAAAAAAGACATAAAGGAACTGGAAAAGGTGCAGAAGAGAGTGACTAAAATAATTACTGGGCTGGGGCACCTCTATTATAAGGAAAGGCTACAGCATTTAGGGCTGTTTAGTCTGGAAAAAAAGGCACCTGAGGGGGGAGACATGATTGAGACATACAAAATTATGTGGATGATGTGGATAGAGGGAAGCTCTTTTCCCTCTCAGGGGTCATCCACTCAAACTGTAGGTTGGGAGTGCGAGAACAGACAAAATAAAATATTTCTTTGCCCATAGTGTTGTGAGTCTATGGAACTCCTTGCTGCAGGAGGTGGTGATGGCATCTGGACTGGATATACCTAAAGGGGCATTGGACCAATTTCTGGAGGAAAGGTCCATTGCAGGTTACAAGCCATGATAGGGATGCATGATATCACCAGGCTGAAAAGGCGGGTACCTCAAGGTGCTAGCCGCATGGGAGTGATATCAAGAGACAGGTATCTAGTTGTCTCATGTGCTCCCAGAGGTGTCTGGTGGGGTCACAGTGAGATACAGGAAGCTGAACTAGAAGGTCCCTTGGCCTGATCCAGCAGGACTCTTCTTGTATTCATATGTTTAACTTGAATTAATGGGGAATGGTATTGAGTTTTTTTCAAACAAAGGTCCAGAAAAGTTATTTTTGTAGGAATAGCCATTTGCAGAATCTCACCACCATCATAAGCACCAGATTTTCGAAGTCTTAATCCCCCAAAGTAACTTGGCCAATCTGTGTTTCTGAACCTATGCATGAGATGGTCTGTCTATCTCTGCTAAACCATCAGAAGGCTCGACCTGACAGGAAGAGGCTCTGGCAGCCCCAGAGAGCCCCATTATGTGCTCCGCCATTGAGGCAAATCAAATTTGGCAGATCTGCGGCTTTGTGAAGAGATTACATTTCATGCCTGCAGCGATGGCATGAATGTGCAAATGTGCCGGGGGGTTATAATGGGACAGCAGGCTCAACAGCAACTGTCTCCCTTTATTGTGGTTTCTCCGGGTCTGTGCCATGCATATGAACCCAAACATGGCTTTGAAGTTTGGAACTGGAGATTAAAAAATATGCAAGTCCTGACACTGGCAATAATGACGAGCTCATGATATTATTTGGGAATGACAGGATATTACAGGAAAGAAATACAGAGGCTGTCCGAAAATGATATTCCTGAACAGCTAATTAAGGAAATGCTTTTTTGAAAGATATAGCCTGAGGTTCAACACTGACGAATGGTCTGTCAGTTCCTGGTTGTTTTCGAATAAAATGTGACAACAGAAAGTTCATTTGTCATTAGGGCTCTGAACTGAAGTTATCCCTTGTAGAACATAAGCAACTCAAAGATGTCCATGTACAGTGGTACCTTGTATAAAGGAATCAATTCGTTCCAAATGAAAATATGTTAAGCAAATTTTCCTTTATACAAATTCCCATAGGAATGCATTGAAAACGGAGTGATCCCATTTTTATGTTGTACGGATTCTCCCCATAGGCGATTATGTTAAGCAAATTTCCCCTATCTCCAGAATTTTTTATGTTGTACAAATTTTATGTTATACAAACAGTTTGTTATACAAGGGTCCACTGTACTTGGATTCCAGTCTTTGGAAAAAGGTGTGTGTTTTGCATGTATAAGGGAAGCATAAGGCTTATCCTTAAGCAGTGTTGTGTAGCAGAGTGTTATATCAACACTAAAAAAAACCCAACAACATGGTATAGCAGTTTGAGTCTTGAACCAGGACTTGGAAGACCTGCATTCAGATCCTCACTTGTCCAGGGATTTGAACTCAATGGTTGCCATTGGGGCAGTTATAGTCTCTTGGACTGACCCACCTCATAGGACCCTTGTGAGGAGAAAGTATGGGAGAGCACCATGCTCACCACTTGACTTCCTTGGAGGAAAGGTGGAGTAGGCAAGTAGCAAATACAAGATTAATCACACAGGGTATAGGATTGATACCACAGTCCCTGCGTGTAGAAGGGAATGCATTAGCCCTACTTTCTTTGTTGCCTCTTTAATGAATGAAATGGGGCTTATTGAATTTGGGAGGCCGATGTACTGGGACAGCTTCTTTATGTGGGTCAACATGGTGTGCTTCAGATGTCAGGACAGAGGAAAGGTCAGCTCACCATTCCAACACCAGTTCTTCAATACATTACAAATTCAAAAGGAAAAAAAGTAGGTCAGCAAAACAAATTGGTTAATATGTTGAACTATGACTGGAAAGAATTTGATTTAAATCACAATCAACCACAAAGGTCTCTAGAGTGACCTTTTAGGCCAGATGGGCAGGATATAAATAAATAAATAAATAAATAAATAAATAAATAAATAAATAAATAAATATGGTGCTTACAGACTATTTTTGCTGCCACACTACACTTTCATGTTTACTTTCTGATCTATAAAGATCCTAGAACTCTGCAGCATGTGCTATAGACAAGCAGGGCACCACCCATCTTGCCAATGTCCATCTGATTTCTCCTGTCTAAATGGAACACTTCCCATTTTCCCTATTAAAACTCCTTATTTAAACCCACTTCTTTGTTAAGCTCATCTTGACTTCCATGCTTTACCTCCCAGTCTGATAACATCCACAGCTTGGCTGAACATTCCTCACCTCACTCTCTTTTGTCTCTTCCACCAGTTTGTATTTTAGTTCTCACATGATTATATTGCCATTGCATGTACAAAGTAAGTGTGTGTGTGTGTGTGTGTGTGTGTGTGTGTGTGTGTGTGTGTGTGTGTGTGTGTGTGTGTGTGACAGCCCTGTGTCCATCTGAGTCTAAATGGAGACTTCTTTGTTAAGCTCATCTTGAGAGAGAGAGAGAGAGAGAGAGACTGACAGATTGCATTATCCAAAGGGCTTGGCCCCAAGTTATTTTTCCTAGCACTAACAAGAACAGCAAGCTAGGTGTTAATGTTATGTCACTCTTCATTTTCAGCCCATCGAGTCCTCAGCGCACGAGGTTATTCATGCAAATATCTTGTCACGAAGCGCACGTCAGTAGCAAAAGTGACAATCATTTAATGCATTCAGTATTCACCCCCTTTGTCTGTGAGATGCTACATACTAAAACTGTTCATCTACAGCTTCTGTTCTGTGATCTGCTAACGGACCGTCTCACTTGAAAACCTGGTGGCAAGATTCAAACCACATAATATACCGTTTGAGAATACACAGAAATATATTGTTATTTTTTAAAAGTAGGAATTCAAATGGTCCATGTGATTAGGCCCTAACAAAAGGCTGCATGACAGAGGGAGAAATGGCGTGAAAATCCTGACATTATTTATTTCCTACAAACACTCCCATGATGCTTTAGTGCTGTAAAGGTAAAAGGTGAAGGTTCCCCCCCCACACACACACACATGCATGCTAGTCATGTCCAATTCTAGAGGTGGTGTTCATCTCTGTATTCAAGCCGAAGAGCCAGTGTTGTGCAAGTCTGTGGCCATGTGGCCGCCATGAATGCATGGAACACTGTTTTACCTTCCCAATTTTTACAGTGGTATCTATTTATCTATTTGCTTTTACATGCTTTCGAACTGCTAGGTTGGCAGGAGCTGGGGTTAACAGTGGGAGCTCACTCCACTGGGTGGCACCCATACTATTGTTTAGACATGGGCACGACTCAGCGAAATTGTCGTTTCCGTTTTCAGTTATCGTTTCCATTACATAACGGAAATGGTAACGATAATTAAGCCGTCAGAACTCGAACTTAAACCGAAAAAAGAAAAATTTGGTCGGGTTTTTTGTTTCCGTTTGTGGCATCACGGCGATTGCGATGCAAAGCACAGAAAAAGTTTTTAAAAGTTTTTTTTAAAAAAAACCCAACTCCCGGCCAAAAAAGCAGGCAAAATATGCCTGCCTGAGGCTTTGCCACCTACCAGAGGGGTGGTTTCTGGGGGGTCCCTGGCCTTCCCCCCCTCTTCTCCTGTCCTGGGCTGCTTGCACCAGGCTGGGGGAGGGTCATCCTCGTCGTCTGTCTCTCGCTGCATGCCATGCAGTGGGGGGGGATCCAAAATGGCAACCACAATTTTTCTTTTGAAATCATGGTAAAAAAACACACCAAATCACGACAGAAACATGTGAAATTTATTTATTTTAAATGCCTGAATTTTTATAGTAGCAGCAGTGGGTTTTTTATAGCAATAAAACATCGAATTGATTTTATTGTATTTTATTTTTTATTTTTTTAGACCTGCCCATTTGGCCTGGGCATGGGATGGTACCATGCAATTTTTTTGAACCATTCCACCAATGGCATCGCCAGGTTTTTGACTGACACTTCTGGATGTCTCAGAGGGTATAAAAACCCGAGGCACATTCCAGAAATCGCAGTCGGGTCGGTGTATGGATGTGGTTGAGGGAGGAGGGCTGGCTGCTGGTGCTGGTGTGCTCCAATCGAGATTGAGGAGGGAGGCTGGAGGCTTTAGGATTTAAGTTAGGCAGGCAGGGAGGGAATTGAATTTAGAAAATAATTTCTTTGATTCCCTGCAGCTTTGTCTGCTGAAGGGAATAGCAGTTTATTCTTTATTTCTTCTCTGGCAGTTTGAGGATTTTTTTCCTGATATTTATTATATACTACCATTTATTTTCTATTTTCCCAACTTCAATTTGCTTGCACACACACACACAATTTGCTTGCACACACACACAAGCCAAGAACAGAACCTCTATCCTAAGTGATATCCTAACTGCCCACTCACCCGTCCGCCCGCTCTGCCAACCACCTGCGGCCCGCACCGCCGCCCGCACCGCCACCCGCCCGCAGCCGCCGCCCGCCCATGGCCCCCACCACCACCGCCCGCCTGCCCCTCCCCCTCCCCCTCCCCCTCCCCGCCCGCCGCCTAGGGTGCAAAAACACCTAGCGCTGGCCCTGATTGCGGGACGCCCCTATGCTCTGGGAAGTCAAATCGCGCTAAATCGCGGTACAAATGACAAACGACAAACGGAACTGACAAATTTTTGAAAAATTTCGCAACAAACGGAAATGACCCAAAATGGACCCGTTCCAACAAGCGAAAACTCGAAACGTCATTTTTTCTGGTCGTGCCCATGTCTACTATTGTTTGTGTTTGCCTGTATCCTTCATCCTTCATCCCTCGCCACTCCCTTTTCTCTTTTTCATATTTATTAGATTTTGTTTGGCAGCAAAAACAACAGTTTTAGCTGACATAAGATTTCTGGAATGGCAGAATCCCACTTCATTTAATTTATCAAAGATTGGTTTATTAGACTTTATTAGCCTGTATGCTCTTCCTTTTAATCAATGTCCTATGTTAAAGAACCAGTCCAAACCCACCAAGAGTAAATGATATCATCCTGATACCTTGGACAAATACTGACTCTCTGGTGTTTTCAGGCCCTCCCTGAACTTTCTTCTCTGTTACTTCTCTGCAATCTGGCATATTTTTTAAAAAATCCAGTACTTATTATGCAGCATTAACAGCAGTGGTGGTGGATGCAGCTGCGACATCACCACCACCATGGCTAACAGTATCAGTATCATCTCCTTTCACCCACCTCCTTGGGGGTTTCAAATATTTTGGTGGACAAGAGCATTTTAGAAAAAAACCAATGGCAAATGATAGGGACAACAGAGATTGCTATGCTGCCATAGTGAGGTAATGGGGTCATGTTTTCCCAGTGGGGAACTGATAGGAAAGGAGAAAAGCCACCTGTTGAGTTTTGACCTGTCATGCATTTCTTAAAGAGTAAAAAAAAAATTGCTTTTCTGCACTAAGCTGAAGTAAGGACACCTAATGCACATCCTCCCCTCCACCACCTCAGGCATGTATTAGTTTATGGCAGGCTAACAATTCTGGCCTATGCCTGCAGCCCCTTCCTCTGACAGTGAAAGCAGAAAAAGAGCAACACCAGCATCAGGAGGAGAACTAGATGAATTAATAAGCTTCCCAGAAGTAGGGGGAAATGGGTTTAACAATGGGTAGCAGAACCTTACATCCTTCTCTTTCTCTCTTTTGAAGTCTTTGCTATTTTGGCAACTCAAAGGCCAGCAAGGAACTATTTTTTCCTTGTTATAGATCTCAGTGGAAAGATATTCCACCACAATTTAGTATCCTTCAGCATAATATGCACCTTTCCTTCAAAAAATGGCTTGTGGGTGAATTTGAGGCAGGGACTACTGAGGTGATCATGTTTCCTCCTTTCACACCTGTGTCTACCCACAGAGGACGAAGTTTAAATCAGAGCTGGTTCCAAATATTCCTCTGTGTGAGGTAGAGCAGAAATGGGTGTCTTCATTCCCCCACGGTAAAGTACATAGAAGCTGACTTCAGGCACGTTTTTGTTGATGCATGAGACAGCAAATCCCACAAGCCTTGTTCTGCCTTCCAGTCTGCATATAAACAAAATAATAAGAAATATTATACAATTAATAATTTGCTGACCTATTGTAGCATCTGAAGAATGACCCACCAGTGGTGGCTGCTTCTCACTACCTAATGATAGGGACAGCCCTAATTTAAATTGATCTTTAATCTAAGATAAACACTGCTGGTCCAGACATCCACTCTTATCTTTTGTTTTCAAGGGAGGGGAGATAAACACTGCAAAAATAAAAAATACAGCTTCACTGTATTTCCAGTGTACCTGTTCAGAGAGAAACAGAATAGATTTGTTTTTCCAATAGGGATGAGCACGAAACCGAAAAATAATGGGCCTTTTTACATGACCCCTAAGATCTGCTGGCCACTTAAATTCGGACCAGAGATCTTAGGGGTTCGTCGCTCTTCCTCTGTCCCCACCCCCCTCCACACTTCTTGGTTGCTGGCTGCATGAGGGAGGGAGAGAAAGAGAAAGAAAAGCATGCCGCTCACCTCGTTCTGCCTCTCATCTCTGTAAGGCCATCAAGTCCAACCCCCTCGTCTCTGTAAAAGTAGCTCTTAAAGGGGCGGGAGCCAAAAAGCAGCAAACAGAAGCGAGGAGAGCCCCGCACTCACTATCCTTGCACCGCATCAAAGATTTTTCACCTCCAAAGAGAAGGTACAAGAAAAGTGTGCTGGGTCGCGCTAAAGTGGGCGGGATCACACTTAATTGTCTGCAAACTCTGGAGCTGGTGGGGAAACATTTTTAAGCTCCGGAGCTTGCAGCCATTTGCAGCGGAGCTTAGGGGTAGTGTATAAACGCCCAATGTTTCATTTCATTTTATTTTGTGCTCATCCTGTTTCGTTTCGTACAAAACAAAATGAAACGAAATGAAATGGCTCCCATGGGTCCTAGAGGCACCAGATTTGCTGCCTGGGAGCCATTTTTAAAGGGCTCCTGCTGAGCTGTTATCAGCTGGATCCCTTTAAACCTGGCCCAGTCAGCACCAGGGGAACCCTCTGATACCAACTGGGTCAGGTTTAAAGGGGTCCAGCCACTGACAGCTCAGCAGGAGCCCTCAGAATATGGCGGGGAAGGCAGTTTCACACAATCGCGCTGCCTACCCGACCTTTTTCCGAGGGCTCCTGCCAAGCTGTCAATGGCTGGACCCCTTTAAACCTGGCTCAGTTGGTACCAGAGGGTTCCACTGGTGCCAACTGGGCCAGGTTTAAAGGGCTCCAGCCATTGACAGCTCAGCAAGAGCCCTCTGAAAACAAGGGAACAAAACTGTTCATTTCAATTCAAAAATGACCATTTTGTTTCGTCTATAATGAAATGTTCCTTCCTCATTTTGGTTTTTTTGTTTCATTTGTAACAAAATGACAAAACAGCATTTCGTTTTTCGTTTCCTGCCCAACCCTATTTTCCAACCATCCTGAGCTGGGCAACGGTTTGCAAAGAGGAGCTCCAAGTCTGAACAAGTAACTTCTTTGCTTTATTAGCCCCACAGAAACCTCAGCCACTATGTTGGAATCCAGAGTCCTGGTTTTGCTTCATAGAAAAATGGAGACATATTGGAATGCAAATAATACTTGAATGTATTTTGTGCGGCCATTTGGAATTGACCTATAACGACTCTAGTAGGGTTTTCATGGTAAGTGATGTATAGTCGATCCCCATATCCACTGATTCATTATCCACTGATTCAGTTATCCATGGTTTGCAGAAAAAATTAAATAAATAATTCAGCAGCTGCAAAGCAAGCTACTGTCACAGACAGCAGCTGTAAAGCAAACATAAAACAGCAGTGTAAAGGAAGCTACTGTCACAAACAGCAGCCAGAAAGCAAGCTACTGTTTGAAAACTGCAGCCGGAAAGCAAGCTACTGTCACGAAACAGCAGTTTTGGGGAAGGTTTTGGTGTTCTCTCTTATCCACAGATTTCATTATCCACGGGTAGGCCTGGAACCAATCCCCAGTGGATACTGGGGTCCTACTGTATTTAAGGGTGGTTTTGCCTGTTCTACTACCCACCCACAGGTTTATATGGCTGAACAGAGATTTGAATCTAGGTTTCTTTGGTTCTATTCAATCAAACAAATACCTGTCCATTGTTCCCCATTGGGTATCTTAAATACCTGACTAGTACCTGACAAACATACTTGGGAGCATTTCTTCCAAATATTTTTTTCTGATCCATCCCAATCCATGAATTTATAATCTACTCCTTCCATGCTGTTTGACAGTTTTGCTTTGTGCACCTAACATTGATAACCTGAACACACCAAAACAAAGTTTAAACTGGGTGAATTGTCATCCACAAATCCTGAGGGTGGGCATGACAGTTAAAGAGCATTCAGTTGTAACTGGTGCATCATGTAATTAAAAGTTAATTAAGAGTTCCTCTTGCATTGAGGGAAAGTGAAGAAATAATAATGATGTTACTCAGTTGGAGGAAATAAGTTATAATCATTGTTGCTGATGCCATGGTTCTTCCAAACTGATGCTAAGTGTTGAATAACAGAAAAGAATCACACATTGTTAGAAGTGAATTTCTGGTGATAGCCTCAATTGTCATCTAGTCCATGAAAGAATCTGTAGCAAAAACATCCATTGGCCATCTCAAAACATCCAACAAACAAGAGTCTACCGTCTTCCAAGGTGACAAGTCCACTGTCAAATGAGCTCTTGGTGTCAGGAAGATCCTCCTAATGGTTCACTGAAACCTCCTTCCTTGTAATTTTGAATCCATAATTTCAGACCATACCCTCCATCTTGCTCTACCTCCATGTGACTGTACCACAGAACCATTACTATTTGTTCAGGCCAAGCACACGATTGCTATGTACCATTGGGTACACCATTGGTGAAGAACAGCTCTAGTGTGCTAGAATCCTTGCTTAGCATGGTATCCTGGTGAACAAGCTGGTTGGAGAAAGTACCTTTCTGCACTCTCTGATTCAGATTATTTCTTTTGGCTACCTAGTGGATGAAAAGCATCTTTGGCAGGTGCCAATCCACAACACACACACACACACACACACACACACACACACACACACACACACACACACACACACACACACACACACTCCACAACAGCTCCACTCAGATTGTTTGAACATCTGCCTCAATATATATTCTGGTTGTGTTTAGTGCTGTTTGTGTTACCTTAGCCCTATCATTTCACAGGAAAACCCCAAGGCAGTTGAGAGACAGAACAAATCACGGCATGCAGGTTGGTTGTCAAGGCTGCAGAACGTGAAGCAGTGGATCTGTTGAGGGCTTTGAAAGTGTATTAATGATGCAGATTGAAAAACAAGATTCTATTTAGTTCATTCATAATGAAATCAAATGCAACACTCCAAAATGTTGCAGCACCAGTTGAGAATTTACCATTCATCTGTCTTCATCTGGAATTGAAAGGCTTCATCTGGAGAACATAAGAATTGCCTTCCTGGATACCTAGGCATTACAGTGCAGGGTGCAGTTACAAAGCCTCCAACACACAGCTATCCAGATGCTGTTTAAATGTGTATGAGAGCTGGGTGGAACTGTCACCACTCAATAATAGGGTTACTATAAGTTGGAAGGCACTTGATCATAAAACAACTAGAACAACAAAAGTGTGGCTCAGCTGAGAGGAAAAAACTAAACTGGAAGTCTCTAAAGCTTAGCTATGTATGTGATAAAGTGGTGTCTAAGGTATCCATGGCCTTGTGCATTTCCCATCTCCTTAATTTATTGTGCCATTTCCCCCCATTAATGAAAAAACTCCAGAGTCTGCTATTTCATTCTTCAAACTAGTTTTCTTAAAAAAACCCTTTTCCTAGCCAAGTGCAATTGAAAGCCTTGCAGCTTGTCCTCAAAAATAATCAGAAGTTATGTCTCCCCCCCCTCCCAATTTGCTCCAGGTCTACAGCGGACTGTTGCGCCTGCCTCCTGTATACGTATTAAAAGGTCATATGAATGAACACACGGGTCCAGTCCAAATAGAAAAGGGGGAGAATCATTTGTGGTTATTATTTTAAAACACCTGCAAGACTTTCAATTGCACTTGGCTTGGAAAAAGGAGGTTTTAAGAAAATCCATTTGAAGAATGAAGAAACAAACTTGGGAATTTTCGATTAATGGGGGAGGAGGGGTGGCACCATAAAATAAGGAGATGAGGATACCTTTGGCACCTCTTTACCTCATACATATAGGTAAAGAGTTTTGAGTTTTATTTAATTATTTGCATTAGCCATGGCCTTAGCAAAAAAGAACAACATTTAAATAGATATAAAATTGGCATACCAAATCATAAAAGTAAATACATAGAAGTAAATACATATACTTGCAACATTCCTGTACAGAATCTGAACAAATAATCTGTAAATGATTGTTAGTTTAAAATCATGGCTGGCCTCATTTTAATTGCTGCTGCTAAAAATTTAGCTGTCAGCAGTGTCACCTGATTGTCTCGGTCTCCAAGGAGTAATGATATATAAAAGTCAGATGAACGACCTGGCTTCTTTGCTAACATGGGAAAAAGTAATTCTTGCCGCACCTCTCTATAAAAGGAACAAAACAGTAACACATGGGCAAGTGTTTCAACACCTTCACCACATGGACATGTGCGGTTTTGTAGAGGTGTTCCTTTAAAGCGACCCTCTAGCATAGCTGAAGGCATGACATTAAATCGTGCACATGAAAAGGCCCTTCTGTGCTTTGGAACTGTTAGCACATTTAGGTATTGTGCCATTTTTTTTGGATGACTTAACGCTGAGTTGTCATACCAGGGGCATAATTTATTGGTGACAGACAGATTATTTTGATATTCAATGTCATGTATACGCTGCTCTAATAAACTTTCGCCCTACTATACCCAGTGGTCACTAGATGATCGGGGACAGTCCCAGAGAGTATACCTTGGATTTGATATCTTTCATCCATCTACTCTCATGAGAATCCTTCATGACAAAAGGAAGCAAACCAGAGGGAGCTTGATTCAGTCTTAGCCAGTAATTTAGTGTCCTGAGCCAAGCCTGTGTATGCACGGAGAGGAGGCCACTTTCCAACCTTAATGTGGCATTTGGGACACAGCTAGGGACAGCAAATATTTGTCTAAGAAATTTAGACTGTACAATTTCTAATGATTTTAGATTTCTATTGGCCCATATTGGAATCCCATATAGCATCTGCGCTAGTGGCTTGGCTCTGTACACTTCTAGTGCTGCTGGTATGAAATTGTGACCTTTAGTGTAAAAAAACTGTTTCAGGATTTTTATAGTTTGTGAGGCTTTTTCTACCACATATTCTTGCTGAGCTGTCCAGGTTCCTGATTACTGAAAAACCATACCTAGGTATTTAAAGACTCTGACCTGTTCAATTGGTTGCCCGTCCAGGGACCACTTAGAGAGTCTGAAGTGTTTTGAGACTACCATTATTTTGGTCTTACTGTAATTCACCTCTAGATGTTCCTTCTGACAGTAGTTGGAAAATGCCCTTAGTTGTCTTTTCAAACCCACTTTAGTTTGAGATAGAAGTACTGCATCGTCTGCGTATAGGAGGGCTGAAATGGGTTTAGTTGCTATTTTAGGAGCATGGTGTGTTGGAGATGATAGATGCTCTACAATATCATTCAGATATAAATTGAATAGGATTGGAGCTAAGACACACCCTTGTTTTACCCCTTTTTTAGATAGCATTGGTTCTGTTAGATGCCCATCCACGGTGCAGCGTACCCTCAGCCAGGTATTGTTGTAAAGGCATTTGATTAGAAAAAGCAGTCTTTTATCTATAGTTGTAGAGGCTAATTTTTCCCATAATCGCGCTTGAGGTATGGAATCGAATGCTGCTTTGAGGTCAATAAATGCTGCATACAACCTGCCCCTTTTCTTTTTTGCATATTTATCAATGAGATGATCTAGTACAAAACACTGGTCTATGGTGGATCGCCCCTGACTGAATCCTGCTTGCTCTACTGCCATAATATTTTCATCTTGAATCCAATCAGTTAGCTTGTTGCAGAGGTGTTTAGCATATATATGTTCTTTGGGAGCTCGCCGTCTGGGTTCGGTGGTCCTTTTCCTCGTCTGGGGGGGATCCCCCTCCAGTTCGCGGAAAGGGCACGGAATCTGGGTGTGCTCCTGGACCCGGCGCTTACCTTGGAGTCCCAGGTGGCGTCGGTGACCAGGTCCGCCTATTACCATCTCCGTCGGATCGCCCAGATCCGCCCGTACCTGGACGCGAACTCTCTGAGAACAGTGGTCCAAGCGCTGGTGATCTCGAGGCTGGACTACTGTAACGCTCTCTACATGGGGTTGCCCTTGAATCTTCTCCGGCGCCTGCAGCGGGTCAGAATGCGGCGGCCAGGCTGGTGGCTGGTGTGCAGCACATCACGCCAGTCCTGGCCCGCCTGCACTGGTTGCCCGTTGCGGCCCGGATTAGATTCAAGGTCCAGTTTATAAAACCCTCCATGGCTTGACTACTTGGCAGAGCGTATCGCCCAGCTATCCACCTCGGCCCGGCCCGTTCGGAGCGCGAGCGCACTTCGGGGTCGCCACCCCTCGAGAGGCCAGAAAATGAGTACTGTAATCGGGCTTTCTCGGTGGCGGCCCCTAGCCTCTGGAACTCCATCCCCTCTGAAGTGCGCTCTGCAGAGTCCCTGCTGGCCTTCCGGAAGGCTTTAAAAACTCATCTATTCCGGGAGGCCTTTGGCGATAGTTATTAATTTTTTTTTCTCTTTCCGCCATCGTATCGTGTATTACCAATAATGTTAGGTTTTATGATCTGTTGAGGTGCCTCTAGGCTTTTCTTTTATGTATTGCTGTATTATTTGTTCTTATTGCATACTGTATTTTCTTTGTAATACTTGTACCCCATTGTTGTAAGCCGCTTAGAGTTCAGAGCTGAAGATAAGCGGGATATAAATATAATAAATAAATAAATAATAAATAATATAGCTTACTTATTACACATAATAGGCTGATTGGTCGATAATTGGCAGGGTCAGTTTTAGCTCCTTTTTTGTGTATGGGAATTATTACAGAAGTATTCCAACCCATGGGTAACAATCCTGTTTGATCAATAAATGTGAATGTGAGGGCGATCTGGCTGCGACATCTGTCACCCCATTGATCGCCAGGGTTGATTCGGCTGATCTGGCTGGCTAGGCGGGTGTCCCCTTCCTCCCTCACGGCTCCATGTGCGTCCCTCCCGAAGCTGCGCGCTCGGTGGAAGAGGACGACCATCCCAGATAGAAGGAGTGTACCATATAGGTAAAGATAAAGGTCCCCCCCGCCCATGCATGCTAGTCATGTCCGACTCTAGGGGCAGTGCTCATCTCTGTATGCAAGCCGAAGAGCCAGTGTTGTCCAAGTCCATGACCATGTGAACGGCATGGCTGCAAGGACACACTGTTTTACCTTCCTACTTTTTACAGCAGTACCTATTTATCTACTTGCATTTACATGCTTTCGAACTGCTAGGTTGGCAGGAGCTGGGGTTATCAGCGGGAGTTCGCTCCACTGTGTGGCACCCGGGATTCAAACTGCCGAGCTGCCGACTTTGCAGTTTTCGGAGCCTTAGTCCACTGAGCCACCACACTCCTATCCTCATACATAGGTAAGTGATAATAAAGCAATATATAGCTCTGTGGTTCAGGTTTCCAGATGCCATGCCAGAGGTTGGAAGTTCAATTCCCCACCAGGCCTCCTTGACAGGGGCTATACTTGATGAACCATAGGTTCCTCTTCCAGCTCTGCAGTTTTTATTATTATATTCTTCCGTTATATGGATACTTGCAGAATGTTAAATTGGCCTGATTATAATGTCTTCATTTTAAGGGCTTTTCATAATTGATAAACCTGGTGGTTTTCTCCATAATGTGGATCATTGTGGTTCTCCACAGCTGTGCATTTTGTGAATTGTTTAGTGATGATTACAATTTAATTTGTTTGTTTCCTTATTTGCACTGTACTGGGGCATCTAAGCTATTTTTTAATCGAATGCTTGCCTTTTGTTGTTTTTAATAGCTCATGTTTTTTTAAAAAAATACAGATTTTATATTCAGAGCAGAAACATCCTGAGGTTTTCAAAAATTCTAATGTTGGGTATGGGGAGGACTAAAGGTAGCCCCATGTGCAACTATGGGGTTGTGGACTGCATGACATATATGTGAAATCCATAAATCTCAGGTCTTCATTTAATTAACTGAACTCTCTCTCTCTCTCTCTCTCTCTCTCTCTCTCTCTCTCTCTCTCTCTCTCTCTCTCTCTCTCTCTCTCTCTCTCTCTCTCTCTCTCTCTTATTACCGAACTCAACAAGATATGCTGGCATTACTTCTAATGTTGCCAAGGAAATTGAGCTATTTTGATGCTAAATAGTAATGTTTGTTAGTCTTGTGCTAATGGGAGCAGCCTTTGCATGAAGTCCAGGGAGAGATTAACTTAAAGAGGCTCAGATCTATAAAGAACAGACACGGAAAGTGTTTAAATTTCCTGCCACTACCAGGCTCTGCAGACTAGATGTCAGAGAAGAAAACAGCAAGAACCTTCTCTTATTCATTATCTTGGCTTCCATTTGAAAGACTAAGGGGAAAAAAATAGAAACAGAGATGACTGACATGTTTATACGAACATAGGAACCTGGGGGAACAAGCCAAAGAAATGATTCTTTGGCTTCAATCTTGTTTGAGAATCAGATTTCATAAAGAGGAAAATATTGATAAAACAAGCTTTGCCAGGGGCTCTTCTCTGTATTCTAAAATGACCCATGTGATAGAACACCCTTCTGTTCCACGTGGGGAATTGCACCAACAGCCTGTCAGATGTTCTGCAATGAACGCATAAATACCAAGAAAGATCACATAAAAATAATGGAAATGTATCAGGAGGCTGGCTCCTCCAAGACAGAGCTAAATCAAGGCCAGTACATTTGTTCTTAGAGAGATCTCTGGCCTTCCTCCAGCAGTTTGGGAACTAGTGCATATCCTTTTACCAGATGGTAGAGGTTGTGCAGAAGAAATTGTCATGAGAAGAAATAAAATGACATGAACTGTTCACAGCCATCATGACACAGACCGTGATGGATATGAAAGTGTTACATTGCAGTACAGAGGTCCCCCGCCCTTTCACGGTTCATATACTGCGGTCTGCCTGTATTGGAGGACCTCAGTACCCCAAAAGGGCTTGAAGGAGGGCGGGAAGGTTTTGGGGCTTTTTAAACCTCCCCACCTTTCCCCAAGACCCAGACTCCAGCTGATTGACGCTGGGGTGGGGGAACAAAAGGTTTTTCTCCCCCACCCCAGCATAATCAGCTGGAGCCCAGGGCTTGCCTCCATGGAGGTATTGCACGCTGCTTCTCCCCACCCCCTCGGGGTGCTGGGAAGTGACACACAATTTTTAAAAGGCTTTCGGCCACGAAGCCAAGCACTTGGCTCTGCAGCTGAGAGTCCTTTTTAAAGATCATGCACAGCTCCCCCGCGCCCCCTGGGGTGCGGGGAAGCAGCGCACAATGTTTACAATTGTGCTCCCCATCCAACCTGCATCCGCAGATCGCGGATTTTCAATGATCGCGGGTCGGGTGGGTCCCTAAACCCCACAATAGATGGGGGGTTACTGTATGAATCATTATGTGCCCTCAAGGGTAGACTTATGGCAACTCTTTTGAGGGTTTCCTAAGCATTCTCAGAGGTGGTTTATCATTCCTTCTTCTGGGGGAACCCTGGGACTTTGCAGCTTGCCCAAGAATATATAGGGTGGATCTTTTCTTGGGAGACACTGTGTGGAAACAACTCCCAACATCTGGATTCACACCCCACTTACTGGCCTATATACTCCATGTCCTTATTGACGGTGTCCTGCCATCTCTGTTTTGGTCACCCATGTGGCTGTTGCTCATCGATTTCAAGATGATACACAGTTTGGGCAGTGGTGGATGGTGCTGCTCTTAAGGGCATGCTTTCTCTCATCTTCTCTGTTACTGATGCCACATCTAGTTGATCTTGCGTAGTATCATGACCCCCCCATATGTACCAAGAAGGAGGCAAATGGACCATCAATGGAGACACAACAAGACTTCACCCACTAAGTGATTTCTTTCCTTTTTATTTGATCCAATTGGCTGCAACTAGTGGACTTTTCCAAATTTCATCCCAAGCCCTAAATAAAATGTATAGGTCTTCTACACCAGCCCTCCCCCTTCCCTGGCCAAGATGGGGCCATTAGCCTTGATGAGCCACATGGAGAGGGTGTGTGAAAGTATGTATGTGAGCCCTGATATGTTGTTTGAAGGACTGGGTCAATAAAAACACCACCCCTTTTCTTCAGATGCAGCCTCAAAACATCTAAGCTCCAGGCCTCAACTACCTGGCATACTTTCCATCTTGCCAAAGACTTTACATCTAAGGAATAACTTCTGGCAACTTTTCCTTTGGCCATGTTATAACCTGTTGGTACAGCTCTGAAGAAGAGGGATTTTGCCCTCGAAATATTAGCAACTTTTTGTTATTTTTCTAGTAGCATAAAGTAGGGATGGGCACAAATCGGAAAAACGGTGTTTCATTTTGTACCCTGCTGTCCTCACCCACATTTCATTTCATTTCGTTTAATATGACTTTTTAAAAAAATTCATACACAATGAAACAATGACAAAATGTTTCATTTCTCTGGGAGCTTGTACTCACCCCTCCTCTTCCTTGTGGGTTCTGGGAGCTTCTGGGCTCTGGTGGGGCTCCAGTGGCATTGCTACCCCACACCGGATCATCGGCATCAGGGACAGCAGATGCTGAGAAGCCTCCCTGATGTCTCGTGAGGCACCGCTTCTCTGGCTATGCTCCCCATTGGGGTAAAGAGAAGCGGTGGGTCTTCTAAACTTTTTTTTTTTTTTTGCTTTTTACACCAGCACTTGCTTCTGCAGTGATTTTTTTTAACAGACCTGTCGCTTATCTGGTTACACTCCCCATTGGAGGTGGAGAGAAGTGGTGGGTCTTTTAAACTTTTTTTTTTGATGCAGAAGCAAGCGCTGATGGTGGCCATCAGCACTTGCTTCTGCAGTGAAAAATGTTTTAAAGGCCCACCGCTTTTCTGGCTATGCTCCCCATGTGGGGGGGCAGAAGCGGTGGGTCTTTAAACTTCTCAGCCCATGTCCTTGGTGGCAGCAGCGGCAGCAGTGGTGGGCGCAGGGTCTCCTGGCAGCCACGCTGGTCCTTTCTGGCATGGTAGCACAGCAGTGGCAGGGCCTCCCACAATCTGCTCACTCTCTCCAGCAAGGGTGTTCAGCAATGGTGGCAGCGGGGGCGGCGGCAATGAGCCAAGTAGGTAAGGGCCCGTTTTACAGACTGAACAAAATGGTTCATTTTAATGGGGGGAAACCACTGTTTTGTTTTGTCTGTAATGAAATGCTACTTCATTGTTTCATTTCGTTTCATTATGTAATGAAACAACGAAACAGCATTTCGTTTTTCATTTTGTGCCCATCCCTAGTCTAAAGGTATCACCTGTTCTACTTTTGTATTTAGTTCAGACATTATTATCTTAAAATTAATTAGGCTTACATATAGAAACAGAGGGTGATACTTTCCTTCTAACCATTTTGTTTTATTTCATTTCATTTCTGTCTGCACCTATAAAATCACAGCCTTGCAATTCACCTGAGGGCATGGGATGCATGGTAGCCTCAGAAGCATGCTCACTGTAATTTGAGAACATCCTCACAACAGTGTCACTGTGAGCTCTCCCCCCCCCCATTTATAATCTGTATCCACTTGAGCTGCATGGTAGAGCTATGCAACAAGATTTGTTCTATCTTATATAGAAATATTACCAAGCATACTATCAAACACTGTTGTTGTTGTTGTTGTTGTTGTTGTTGCTGTTGTAACTTATATACCACTCCATAGTGCTACTTTCTGGGTGGTTTACAACATGATTATGCAAATAATACTTACAATTGAAAGAAGTCTGGAGTCTGAGTCATGGCAACTGGACTTCTTTTCTTGAGAGATCAAAACATTTTGCTACTCATCCAAGCAGCTTTATCATTGCTCAGTTGAGTACCAAAACGTTTTGATCTCTCAAGAAGAAGAAAAACCAAGTTGAGGAGCCATATAGACGGTTACGTCACATCCACTCTTGTCCCGGGAGGAAGTTCGTTGCATGTTGATGTTGGTCGCGGTCATGTGGTCTTTTTGCGGTTCTGTCCCTGTTCCTGTGTATGCACAGGTGTGATGGGTGATACCGGCATGGCTGTTTCCGCATGTCCTCGTTCTGTGATGAGATGTGAAATTCCATGCCTTTGTTCTCCATTTTTTTTTTTGGCCCAACCTTCCATTTTTCGATGTTCCGATTCTCCGAAGCCTTGCCTTCACTGCGTTACGGAGCTACATTTGAGGCATTTGTTTTTAATCTCTCTGCACTGCGTTGCTGACTCCATAGGGAATATACTGGTGAATGGCACTTCACACTCCTGCCACTAGATGGAGAATTGTGTGTTGCATGATGAGCCTCACCTCATGGGCACTCGTATCAGAACAAGAAGTGAGATGAGGAGATTCCCGAGGCGAGGGAGGGGACTTTCTCATCCCGCTTAGAGATGGATGTGAAGTATCAGCCATAGCCATCATGAAAACCAAATACAAAAGTAGAACAGTTGCTGTGACTCAGCTTCCATATAACCTCACCTGGATGACTGAGACTATTCAAAGACAAACTGAAAGAAATATTTCAGTACTTTATCAACTTTGTGTAGACCACAAGAGTAGGATCCATTGCTGGATGCTGGATGGTAAAAACAAGGAATCCAGTGGGATCAAAATGAGTGCAAGTCTGACACAGCTTCCTGTACACCTTAAAAACAGCACTCAGGGTATTGAAATTATCTAAAGCCAGTTTCTGATCACTGTAACTCCATCAGAAGAAGCAATAAAGTTCCATTGGACTGGTATTACAGTCCAGGTTGCATTTAGGACACCAGGTTGCAAGACATGCAAATCTGAACTCCACCAAGACCTCCAAATTGACAACTACTTCATGCCACACTCAACAGAAAGAGTTCCCATGGAAGACGCACAGGCTTTTACAAATGCCACGGTTTTAAAAAGACGGAAGATTTGAAATGAGTTTTCCACCAACCCTCTTCACTGCCGGGGGATATGCAACTTAATTAACACTTGTAAAGTACTCTGAAATCCTGGGAGTCTCAATGTTATTGGAGTGTCGGGCATTAATATGATAATGTCTGTATTATACCTTACAAAATCAGCCAGCTTCATCCCCGATTCAACTTAAATAGGGCTACACAAGAGAGACCAATGTACCCACTAGAAAGAAAGAAACATAGCAACGAACATGTTGCTATTCACCCACTAACTGCTCTTGAAACTTCAAGTTTAAAAGCAGCTTTTCATTTCAATTTCATAAAAACATAAAGTAAGCCTGCTGGAAGAGACCAAAGATTTGACCTAGGATTACATATTGCTTATCATAAGAATCCAGATAGCCATTTGTATTTCAGAGACATAGTTTGGGCAGATCTTCATGACCAAAAAAATACATACTTGTAAATGGACCATGTTTTTGCATTCAAAGACGAGTCTGACTGATCACAAAACAAAGCATGCCTGCTGTCTTTCCGGAAGCAGGCAAAGATCTTCCTCTTCAGGTAAGCTTTCCCTGAATGAGGGACTACCTACTATGTGACTTTATATGAATTACCATACATGATTGCATTGACTGATTTCCTAAGAACATTAGTGATTTCCATGTTGCTTTTCACCCCTCGTTATGGATTTTTCTTTTCATCTTGCATGCTCTTTGTAGCTCTAATGTTACCTTGTAATGTTCTAAGATGCCTCTTCAAATTCCCTGTTCTTAACTTGAATATGTCTTAAATCAGGGCAGTCCAACTTTGAACAGGCTGATGTCTACTTTTTCTAGCTCAAAGTGCCTGAGGGCTCGTGGTGCAGTGGTTAAATGCCTGTACTGCAGGTAAAACTGTGCTCACAACCTGGGGTTCAATCCCAGGTAGCAGGCTCAAGGTTCACTCAGCCTTCCATCCTTCCGAGGTCAGTAAAATGAGTACCCAGCTTGCTGGGGGGGGGGCAATGTGTAGCCTGCACATTTTAATTAAAATTGTAAACCGCCCAGAGACTACTTAGAGTGGTATGGGGCGGTATATAAGCAGAACACTTTGCTTTTACTACACTGATGTCTCTACTTATGAATTTTATCCATTCCAAGCACATGCTTGTAAGTTAAAAAAAAAATGTAAGTAGAGCAGTGGTTTCCCATAGGAATGCATTGAAATCCATTCCCTCCAGAAATGGATTAATTGATTTTCATTGCATTCCTATGGGAAAGCTGACCATGCACACGCTTCCCTTGCACCTGCTCAATCCGGGGGGGAGCAGGGGACCACGTCATAGCCCTTAAACTGCCTTGCTTAGCTAAGACAGTGAGAATCTGTAATTTTATTTAATTTTTACTTTCATTCACCACCTCCCTGGGCCAAAACATCACCCCATGCAATTCACAATGCTATAAATGAAAACTATATTAAGACAATCTCCAGCCGTGAGAAAACTCTAGCAAGTCCAATAAAAGCAGTAACGGTGCACAAGGCATACACATATATAAATGGCTGCAGCCAAATCAAATTCAGGATAAAAGCAGCATTAAGGATAACTAGATGAACCATTTTGACTCCCTCAAAGGGACAGAAGACCCCACAAACCTCAGGTTTATCTTCTTTTGCCGCACAACTTGTGCATGAATTTTCCCCATGAGGTTCTTATTATGACTTCTAGAATGCATTAGGTAGGATTAGCATCACCTTCCCCCTGCAGTTAAAGACAACCAAAATCGAAATGCAAATTGCTTTTTGAAAAGACAAAAAAAAATCACCCAGGACTTCATTAAGATGCTGAGAAATAATGGTGGAACATAAATCACTCCAGAGATGCAGTCACAGTTCACATGTTTACAGAAATCTGACTAATGATGATACCTTGTTGCTTAGAATACAAATCCACTGCAGCTCTTTCCTGAAAGCATGTTGTTGATCATTGTTCGTTGCAACTAGAGGAGGCCCATTGAATCTGTGGGGATTCAGTGAGTCAGTGCCTCTGTAAGTTCCATTGATTCAATGGGTTTGTTCTGTTCCTCCTTGCACAATGGTTAAGCTGCTGTATTGCAGCTAAAACTGTGCTTGTGACCTGGGGTTCAATCCTAGGCAGCTGGCTCAAGGTTCACTCAGCCTAGCTCATGGGGGGTGGGAGTGGCAATGTGTAGCCTGCATACATAAATTATAAATTGCCCAGAGAGTGCTTTAAGCACTATGAGGTGGTATATAAGCGACACACTTTGCTTTTGCATTTCCCCAGAACATCTTATATCTCCTCTTTGCTTTGCTTAGTATCAGCAGTAGGATCTTAGCCGTTACTAACCCTCAAGCACCAGTGTTGTGATTTGATGCAGATACCTGTAAATTGTAACAGCAGTTCTGTCTCCCATCTATGGGCAATTCCTAATTCCTGTGCATCTTCCGCATCACTAGTGCCACGCTTGTGTCCTGACTCCTGACAACCCAAGCTAAAACGTGAGCGGTGGAATCCAAAGAGACTAAATGATCAACAAGAAATTGTGAAATGTAGAGAGACATTAGTTCATATATAATCAATAGTGATCATGTGCTGTCAAGTCAAATCTGACTTACTCTGGTGGGCCTTTTTAAGGTTTTCCAGGTAGACACAGAAATGGTTTCCCATTGCTTTCTTCTGGGGGTGTCCTGGGACTGCGCGGCTTGCCCAAAGCTATCTAGGCTGGCTGCGCTTGTAGAAGGGAATCGAACACCCAACCTCTGTACCTAAACCACTGAGCAGTCCAGACAGAACTTGATACAAGATTTTGGAGAACAAAGAGAGATCTGTAGGGATTTTGATGATACTTTATTGTGTTCCTTCTGTGCAGTTAAAACAAGCACACATTTTCTCTCTGTGTCATAGTGCTACAATGTGGGATCATCTCTTGAAACTGAAAAATGAGTCATGGAGAAAATATATAAAAAGAAGGGCTGTTTCTCATGGGATGTAGCAAAGTTATAGTATTCACTGCTACAAAATGTCGGGCTCATCTGCAATCTGGTTGTTCCAGAGGGTTCAGGGACATTTGAGTATTTTGGGTTGTAGGCTTGAATAGATCATCCCCTGTATTTGCATCCATAGATGGGGTCAGTCGTTGGATCACTTCCTGTCATGTTCCCAACACAATTGGATTTCCATTTTGTCTTCCCTGCCTTGTTCTCATCTACTTCACACACTCCTCCTTTGCCTCCTTGCCTTATTTATTTATTTATTTATTTATTTATTTATTTATTTATTTATTTATTTATTTTTTATTTATTTTTACATTTATTTTTGCATTTATATACCACAACCAATTTTCCCCAAAGGGAACTCTGGGCTGTTTACATAAGTACCATAGGAAAAAAAACGTACAAGCAAATAACAATAAAAATGAAAAGACAATAATGCAAGGCAAGCAAACAAATACCTGTCCAATGAGAATGGAGGGAAACAGACTGGCAATTAGAAGATGTTCATATGGATAGGTCCTCTAAAGGTGTCATGATGTGCACAAATAGCATGCATCAAAGCAGTATCAGGGTCCACAGGAACAGATTGCGCACTGGAGCATTTTGGATAAAAACAGAACAGAAATAGACCATCTCCTGGCAGTGTTGTTGTTGTTGTTGTTAAAATGGTATGCAAGGTTTTGGTTTTTTGATCCCACTTAGTTGATATTAGGTTCCAGGTTTGGACCTACTGTCCCCCTCACCCCTTCACCCCCAAGTTTAGGCTCTTCTCCCATCTTGGATGCATGCCTTGTCTTCCTCATTACCTCTTGAACTTAATTTTCAGAGCTTGGATGCCCAGCTGGGTTTGGGAAAGCATTTATATCTATGGTTAGCATTCAGGCGACGAGCCCCTGGGCTTTGCCTTTCTCTTTGTTTTTGTTTTCTCTTTTGGTCTAAGAATCCTGGAGATACCCACAATGTATCATGGGCTTGCAGATTTCTTTTAATGAGTAGGGTCGCCCCGGCACCAGCTCGTCCAACCCGGGGCTGCGTTGCCTACCCTGGGAGGATGGGCGAGACCAGTCCGGGGGCATCGCGAGGCCTGGGTGGGGGTGGGGTTCGGCTTCCCCTTACTTATACCCTGCCCCCGCCCCCGCTCTTCCTCTTTCACCTGGTCAGCAACGCACCTGCCCACCCACCGCCTTTTTGCATGCTAGTGTGGCATGAGGTGGTCGCCTTAGGGGGTCAGATAGGAATTTTTGCCTTGCCCCTGCAATTAGCTCTGAAGTGGGGGAGCAAGGATTTTTTGCCTATCTCACACTAGCTCTGGTGGCATGGCATTGGCCACGCTGGTGGGTAGTGTGGGGAATTTAGCATTAGGTGAGCCCCAAAGGCTGGCCAATGGGCTGCTGACCCCCCCCCCAGGCACTGCGGATCCTGAGATCACAGAGCCTGGAGCGAAGTGGCATTGAAACCCAAATGGAGCAGGGACCGGCCAGAGGATGGCACCCCTGCCCCTGTCTTAGCTTGGTCGGCCCGGGGGGAGCCGCACTTGAACAGAACCCCCGAGGACCCAGGGGGCTCGCCCACATCTGATAATGCCTTTGGGCAGGGTCCAGCTGTTGACCCCAGGGCCAATGGTTCCCCGCATGACAGCAGCCTCCTCTTGAGTCAAATGAATGTGGTTAGGCTACAATAAAGCATGGCCTGCACTGGCAACCCAGTTCTCTGTCTCTTTCTTTTAAGAAAGAGACAGAGAACAGTTATTCCGACCTGGGGGAGCAATGGTCATTGGATAAATTGGCATTTTCCCTCCTATTTTGGAGAAGGATCTTAGCCAGCCAATTGTCTATCTCGCACTCTGGGTATGGAACAGAAGGGGTGATCCATGCTGACATCCTCTTTCCAACCCCTTGCAGGAGACTCTAAACTCCAGAGCTTTATTTTCTCCAGTATTACAGATCTGTTGCTGGACAGAGGAGGGCGATCAGGATGGTCAGTTACAAACCAGTTCTTGTGCTGGTTGCGAGACGGGTCACATAAATGGGCTTGTGATGAGGAGGCTGCTGGAGCAGGGGAACCACTATGCAATTTCTCTACTGACTCCAAACCACAAAATAGCAAATACACATCAAAGGATTTTGTGAAGGTAATGTGAAATGTAAATAAGAATGTGGTGGTCATTATTTTTTGGTGATGAGAAACTTTTCACAGGGGTACACAGTTTGTACCCACGTTGCATTATCTCTCTGTTATTAGGGGGCAGGTTTTGACTCCCTCATGAAAATAAAGGCCCCTCAAGTTTGCATTTTGGAATCATAGATGTATTTGCTGGAGTGAAAACCCTGGAAAAGTTACTTTTTGGACAATCGTTCTGAGAATTCTCACATTGACAAGGATAATCAGGGAAATATCCTACAAAAATGTCCCTCTCCCAAGGTCTGAGTCCTGAAAAATTGCCTTACCACCCTAGCAAGCCCATTGATGGTCAGTTCGTATGTCAAATAGCTGTGTTCACCAGCTGAGTCAGATGCAAGAAAGTTGGGGCAAAGACACATCTTAGACCGCAGTCATACCTGGGTTTGCTTCGCATTTAAATTTGCTGCATATTTTTTGGGAGCGGTCACGTGGTTTTTAATGAGCAGTTGGTGTCCTCTGCTGTGCGTCGTACCTTCCTATTCTGGTTCTGTCCTGACCTGTGTACTATGCATTTTGTCCTACTTTCCGGCTCCAGTTTCCAAGGCTCTGTCTATTAAGCCAGGTAGAAAGGGGAGAAACTGAATTTACTGCATATTTTCAGTGTCCTGTTCTTGCAACAGAAGCAAACAAGTAAGCATTTTCAAGCAAAGTTTATAAATCCAGCCCCTGGTGGTGGTTTAGGAAACTTCACTGAAACTGCTGTTCGAGGGGCATGGTCAGCCGGGAGCAGAATTTGCTTCTCTTCCTGGTTAGCACAGGATCTTTTACTGCATAGTTTGCCCAAGGGAAACTACGCAGAAAATGCAGGTATGGCCGCGGTCTTAGATGTGATATATGAAGCCTGTGTGCTCTGTTGTTCTCAAATGCTACTGTGTTCCAGCCTTACAAATGAACAAACATCTTCTGCAAATGTTGAGCAAAAAGTTGTTTTTAAAGCACTGCATTGTAACAAGAAAAGAAAGCATTCCTTATAAAGACCACCCTGAGTATTCGTCTGCTGGTCATTAAGTGTCTCTCACACAAGATTTTCAGTGGCATTAGGTACTTGTTTTCTTGTTCTCAACCCCTCATTATTCCAAAGTGATAGCACTGCTTTTTCTTTGCCAAACAGAAATCTGATGGAAAAGTTTGTTTACCATTTTGACCTGAGGCCATATGGACTGTCTGTGTTGTGTTCTTTCTTGTCATAATTGCTGTTATTCTGTTTCGTTCTTAGAAAAGCAAAGCCTGTTTGGGAGTTCATATGTGGGTGTATGACAGCCTTCTTTATTCCAAAACCCCAGCCCAAATGCAAATATTCTTGTGGGCAGTAGAATAGCCTTCCCTGACCTGACCTCCTCCTAGATGTAGTAGACTACAACCTCTATCAAACCATCTGGTCTACCTAGGAATTATGTGAGTTGTAGTCCATCACACCTGGGCAGTACCCGGTTGAAAGAGGCTGCAGAAAAAAAATTGGACTGAAATTCAAAATGAAAATATATTTCTCCACATTCTTCAGTCATGGGTCTTATTTTTCTGCTGACTGTGCTGCTTAACAGAAAGAGCAAGTGTGTTGCCCAGAGGCTGAGTCATGGCAACTGGACTTCTTTCCTTTTTAGGTTGAACTGTTTCACTACTCATCCAAAGAGCTTCTTGAGTCAGTCACAAGTATATTGCCCTGTGATTTTCTTTAAAAATCCATCATTGTCCACATGAAATTAGCTATTTTCTACCTCGGGTAGAATCACTTTTCTGATATAACTATGGCCAGGATAGGTATGGAGAGACCATGTAACATTGAAATCTGGACCTACACAGTTGTTTCAGTTGGTTGTTTCACACTGAATCAGTGAGATCCACCTCAGTGCTTGACCCACCATTTGGCAATTGATTTGTTGGTCTACTCATGGCACAGTGGTTAAACTGCAGTGCTGCAGTTAAAACACTGCTCATGATCTGAGTTCAGTCTTGATGGTCTTGGGTAGCAGGCTCAAGTTTGAATCAGCATTCCATCCTTACAAGGTCATTAAACTGGGTACCCATCTGGCTGGGTGGTGGTGGTGGTGGTGGACTGAACAAAGTGTAGCCTGTATAATTAAATCATAAACCACCCAGAGAGTGCTTTAAGACAGTGGTCCCCAACCCCCGGGCCGCGGACCGGTGCCGGTCCGTGGACCAGTCAGCACCGGGCCACCTGGGGAGGCCGGGGAGGCTCCTCCCCTTTTCCTCCGCCGCCCTCCTCCTCCTCCTCTTCTCTCCCGCGGGCGGCCAGTGGAGGAGGAAGGCTGGAGGAGCGCAGGAGGAGCCGCCGCCGCATTTGCCTTTGCCTCCCTCCTCTGCCCGCTGGTGGCGGCGGCGCGTCCTCCTCCTCCTCCTCCGCCCTCCTCCTCCTCGCCCTCCACCACCACCACCAGCAGCAGCAGCAGGAACCCTGTTTGGCCTGCTTGCCCCTCCTCGCCTCCTCCCGGCCCCAACCCCCCTGCCCTGGGGGCCGGGTGTGCGGGGGGCCAGCAGGGAGGAGGGGGCCCCCTCAGTCGGAAGAGCAGGTGGGTGCCCCTCCTCCTCCTCCTCCTCCTCCCTCGGGGCGCGCGCCCTTTGGCCCCTCCCTGCAGCCGCGCTCCAGGGCGGAGCCCCCCCACTGCCGTCGCCGCGGGACTGCACCTGTGTTGGGGGCGGGCGGGGGGCATCGCGGGCCGGCCCGGATGTTTTCCCCGCCCCCCCCGCAATCGCCCCCCCCGCCGCTCCCACCGCCATCCCCCCCGCAATCGTCCCCGCCCCGCCGCCACCACCGCGACCCCCGTAATCTCCCCCGCCGCAATCCCCCCAATCGCCCCCGTCCCGGGAGCCGCCGCCCCCGCCTTGCTGCCCCCGTCACCGGCCTCGCGGGGCCATCCTGGGAGCCACCACCGCCACCTTGCTGCCCCCGCCTTTCTTGCCCCCGTCACCGGCCTCGCGGGGCCTTCGCGGGAGCCGCCGCTGCCTTGCTGCCCCCGCCGGCCTCGGTCCCCCTCCACCGGCCTCGCGGGGCCATCCCGGGGAGCCGCCGCCGCCGCCGCCTTGCTGCCCCTGCTGGCCTCGGTCCCCGTCCACCGGCCTCGCGGGGGCCGTCCCAGGAGCCGCGCCGCCGCCGCCACCCCGTAATTGCCCCCGCCGCCGCCGCGACCCCCGCCGCCACCGCTGCCGCAATCCCCCAATCGCCCCCATCCCGCCGCCGCTGCGACCCCCATGCAATCGCCCCACCCCGCAAGAAAGAAAGAAAGAAAGAAAGAAAGAAAGAAAGAAAGAAAGAAAGAAAGAAAGGAGGGAGGGAGGGAGGGAGGGAGGGAGGGAGGAGAAAGAAAGAATGTAGGGAGGGGGTAAAGAAAAGGGAAAGAAAGAAAGAAGGGAGTGAGTGAGGGAGAAAGAAAGAAAGAAAGAAAGAAGGGAAGGAGGAAGGGAGGAAGGGAGGAAGGGAAGAAAGAAAGAAAGAAAGAGGGGGGGAGAAGGAGGAAGGGAGAGAGCGAGAGAAAGAAAAGAAAGGAAGGAAGGAAGGAAGGAGGGAGGGAGAAAGAAAGAAAGAAAGAAAAAAGGAAGGAAAGAAAGAAAGAAAGAAAGAAAGAAAGGGGAAGGAGGAAGGGAGGAAGAAAGAAAGAAAGAAAGGGGGAGAAGGAGGAAGGGAGAGAGAGAGAAAGAAAAAGGAAGGAAGGAAGAAAGGAAGGCGGGAGGGAGAAAGAAAGAAAGAAAGGGGAAGGAGGAAGGGAGGAAGAAAGAATGAAAGAAAGGGGAGAAAGAGGAAGGGAAAGAGAGAGAAAGAAAAAGAAAGAAAGGAAGGAGGGAGGGAGGGAGAAAGAAAGAAAGAAAGAAAGAAAGAAAGAAAGAAAGAAAGAAAGAAAGAAAGAAAGAAAGAAAGAAAGAAAGCCGCCCACCGGGTCCTCGCCACTGCGGGGCAGCCCCACACGAGGAGGAGGAGGGGAGGGGCACGCGGCAGCCCCCCTCAGCCCCCCACCCGCCGCCTCCCCTGGGCTCTTCGCTGCCGCCGCCGCCGCCCCGCGCTTCCCCGGTGTCTCCGCCGGCGCCCGAAGGCAGCGCCTGCTCCTCCTCCTCCTCCTCCTCCTCCGTGGGAAGGATCCGGCCCCGTCAGCGGCGGCGGTCCCCAAGCAAAGCCGGGCCTCCCCAGAAAGGAAGAGTCCCAACTGGCCGGTTTGCAAAGGTGAGAGGGAGGGGGTGGGGTGGTACGGTCGTGCGTGTGTGCGTCTCTCTCTCTCTCTCTCCCGGCCCAACCCTGCATTCGCATTCCTTTATCTCCCCCCCTTTCCCACCCCCACCCCCACCCCCGGGCCACGGAAAAATTATCAAAAATTTACCGGTCCGCAGGGATAAAAAGGTTGGGGAGCACTGCTTTAAGAGCTAGGGGATAGTATATAAGCAACATTTTAAAACTGTAGTTGAGACTAGCAAATTAAGCCTTATTTATGTAAAATAAAATGGAGGGCAGAAACCTAGGTTAAAGTTTAAAAGGTTACTACTTCAGGTCTGGGAATGGTTGAAACCCTTATTAGAGAGACACACCCCGAGGTGGTTATCCCCGATTGAAGCATCGGCGATCAAGAGGAAAGATACAGAAGGAGTGGGGATCACATATGGGGATGTGTTATTCTTTTCAGAAAAAGGTCCCAGACTGAAGTCTTATGAACTGTTAAAAGAGAGGTTAACTGGTTGGTTTCAGTACCATCAGCTACATGACATTTTTCAGAAAGACAGAAGGATGTTTGGGTTTGGAGAGAAGGAATCCAAGTTTCAATCCATAATCATGGGCCCAAAAAAGAAATTGTTGACTAGATTATATAATTTCTTGTTGGAGTTGAACCTAAAAGATGAACAAGTCAAAGAATGTATGATAAAATGGGCTATGGATCTGGGTCACAATATTGAGTTAGATGTGTGGGAAAGATTGTGGAAAAAGAACATAAAGTTTACCGCATGTACTTTGATAAAAGAAAATCTGTTGAAAATGATGTATAGATGGTATATTACTCCAACGAAATTAGCAAAGATGTATAGGATGAAAGATGATTATTGTTGGAAATGTAAAGAGAAACAAGGTGACTTTTATCATATGTGGTGGACCTGTGAGAAAGTGAAAGAATATTGGGCATTGATATATGATGAACTCAAAAAGATGTTAAAGTGTACATTCCCAAAACGACCTGAACTTTTTTTGTTAGGGTTGGTGGATAATGAAATTAAAGGAGCAGACAAGACGCTATTTTTATATGCAACAGCAGCGGCACGAATGCTCCTGGCACAGAACTGGAAGACAACGTATATACCGTCTTTGGATGAATGGAGGGCGAAATTACTGGACTTTGCAGAGATGGCCAGACTGACATGCAGACTGAGGGACCAAGACAACCAGAGGTTCCAAAAAGACTGGCAAAAATTTAAGAACTACATGGAGACTAATTGTAAGGAATTAAAGACTCTTACCGGATTAGGGTAGAACTCGAAGGACTATTTTCCATTTTTAGAACCTTTTTTATAAGTATATAAAAGGGGTTCATTTGAAAGGAAGGCTGGGAGATGAATAACGTTAAAACCACGCGAAGAACAGAGGGAAGCCGAACTTTAGTGATAGATTGACTCTGTATGGTTAATGTCTTGAATTTGTTTTTCTTTTGTATATTAAAATTTTCTAATAAAAAAAAATAAAGTTTAAAAGGTTCATTTGGTGAAGCATTTTGAAGATAGCAAAGCAAATGACACTATCAGAGGCGTAGCTAGGGTTAGGAGCACCTGGGGGCAAAGCCCCTCCTGCCCCCAACTGTATTTCACACACCAAGCAAGGGGTGGCCGAACCTGGGGGAACAGCGGTGGAGGGGGAGAAGGCTCCTGCTTTCTCATACACTCTTTGGGGGTCTCCTGGACAAGGCTGTCCTGTGCAAGATGCATAGTGTGTGGATAGCGCCAAGTAGGTGGGGTTTTTTTTTCAAGCATCAACTCCATAGTATGATTCCCCCTCCTCCTTTCTCCCAACCATGGCTTGGAAATCATTATCCCGGGAAAAGGAGGAGAGGAAAGCAGGCAATGGGAATTTTTTTTCCAAGCAGCACCTCCATCGCACGCGTCCCTCTCCTCCTTCCCCTGGACTAATGATCACCAAACCTTACCTGGGGGAAAGGAGGAGGGGTGGGGGAAGGGGGGAGGTGCTGCCTGGAAAAAAAACATTGCCTGCTTCCCTCTACTCCTTTCCCCCGACTAAGGATCGCCAAGATTTAGCAGGGTGAAAGGAGGACTGCTGGTGGTTTGGCACATGGCTTCCTCCTCCTGCTCCCCCCCAGGCGCCCCTCAGATTGCTGCATGCCCCAAGGCAAATGCACTCTTCCGCCCCTCCCTAGTTATGCCAATGGACTCTATGCAGATGCTTTCAGCTGAAGCTCCAGGTAACAAGGCAAAATAGACAGTACCGTGCAGGTGACTCTTCAGCCACAGAGGTGAGTTGATAGACAGACATGAAGAAACCAGCCAGAAGGAGCAAAATAGACTTCTGTCATGGAGAATAGAGATGGGCACGACCAGGAAAAATGATGTTTCGAGTTGTCGTGTGTCGGAGCCGGCCCGTTTCGGCTCGTTTCCGTTTGTCGTGAAATTTTTCAAAAATTTGTCATTTCGTTTGTCGTCTGTCGTTAGTACTGGTTTAGGGGGGTAGGGTAGTGGGCTCCTGGAAGCACCTCTCTGGGGTGGGTGCCTCCTCTGGTCCGCTACGAAGGGAAGGCATTTAGCAGGCTCCTGGAGGCACCTATCTGGGGTGGATGCCTCCTCTGGCCCCCTACAAAGGGAAAAGGAAGGGTACATGACCGTGTAGCCATTGCGTACCAAGTGGCACTGGCAGAGGCACCTCTCTTTTGGGTGCCTCTAGCTCACTAAGAAGGACAGCATACTGGCGTACAGAGTTTTTTGGAACTTTGGACTGGTGAGCGAGGTGAGAGAAGAATGCCTCTGCTGGGCACCCTCTGACTCACTAAGAAGGACAGTGTACTTGTGTGTAGTGCAATGCGAGTACAGACCTGGCTTAGGGTTGGGGTTAGGGCAAGGGCTAGGCTTAGGGTTATTATGGGTAAGGTTAGGGTGAGTTAGTGGGCTGCACCTCTGGGTGCCTCCGACCCACTAAGAAGGACAGTGTACTGGCGTATGGGTTAGGGTTAGGGTTAGGATTAGGGCTCGCGTTATAGTGGGCTTTTTATGCCCGACTGGCACATCCCAGAAGCCTCAGTCAAAACCTGGCCAAGTGGCCATACAATTGGTGGAATGGCTCCAAAACTTTGCATGGTCCACTCCCATGGCCAGCCCATCATTGCGCAGGTGTAAAAAAATAAAAATAAAAATAAAATAAAATAAAATCAATGGGATTGGAGACAGACGTTTATTGCAAGAAAAACCCACTGCTGCTACTGTAAAACTTCAGGCAGTTAAAATACCTAATTTTCGCATGTTTCTGTGTGGTGCTTTGGTGGGTTTTTGGACCACGATTTCAAAAAAAATATTGCAGTCACCATTTTGGATCCCCCCGCACCGCATGGCATGGCGAGACGATGAGGATGTCCCCCACCAGAGCAGCCCAGGACAGGAGGGGGGGAGGCCGGGGGACCCCCCCGAACCCCCCCCCTCTGGTAGGTGCCCTCACTCAGGCAGGCATATTTTTGCCTGCTTTTTTGGCCGGGAATCGGGTTTTTTTAACTTTTTTTCTGTGCCGCTTGGCATCGCGCGATCGCCGTGATGCCATGAATGACAAAGACAAATCAGACCCAATTTTTCTTTTATCAGTTCGAGTTCGAGTTCTGGCGGCTTAATTGTCGTTACCGTTTCCGTTGCGTAACGGAAACGAGGAACGGAAACAGAAATGAGAATTTCGCCAAGTCATGCCCATGTCTAATGGAGAACTCTAACTTTGGGAATTCCTGTGTTGCAGTAGATTTGGAATGTAGGCATTCACGATGGCATGCATATACATACATCCAAGTGCATGCATCAACACACAGTATTAGACATGGGAATGACTTGGCAAAATTCTCGTTTCCGTTTCCGTTTCTCGTTTCCGTTACGTAACGGAACGAAGAACGACAATTACTCTGCCAGAACTCGAACTCGAACCGACTAAAGAAAAATTGGGTCTGATTTGTTGTTGTCGTTCCTGGCATCGCAGCATTCATGCGATGCCAAGCGGCACAGGAAAAAAGTTTTAAAAATAAAAACCCGATTCCCAGCCAAAAAAGCAGGCGAAAATATGCCTGCCTGAGTGAGGGCACCTACCAGAGGGGTGGTTTCTGGGGGGGTCCCCGGCCTCCCCCCTCTCCTGGTCTTCGCAAAGTGCGCATCCTCGTTGAGTCGCCACGCCAACTTGCCAAGTGGCGCGGCACAGAAAAAAAGTTTTAAAAATAAAAAACCCCGATTCCCGGGCAAAAAAGCAGGCGAAAATATGCCTGCCTGAGTGAGGGCACCTACCAGAGGGGTGGTTTCTGGGGGGGGGTCCCCGGCCTCCCCCCCTCCTCTCCTGGGCTGCGCAAAGTGCGCATCCTCGTCGAGTCGCCACGCCAACTCGCCAAGCGGCGCGGCACAGAAAAAAGTTTTAAAAATAAATTAAAAAAACTCCGATTCCCGGGTAGAAAAGCAGGAGAAAATATGCCTGCCTGAGTGAGGGCACCTACCAGAGGGGTGGTTTCTGGGGGGGGGGTCCCCGGCCTCCCCCCCTCTCCTCTCCTGGGCTGCGCATCCTCGTCGTCTCGCCGACTCGCCATGCCATGCGGTGCGGGCGGGGGATCCAAAATGGGGCGACCACAATATTTATTTTGAAATCGCATGGTCCAAAAACACACCAAAGCACCACAGAAACATGCGAAAATAGCTATTTTAAAACAGCCTGAATTTTTTCAGTAGCAGCAGCAGTGGGTTTTTCTTGCAACAAAACGTCTCCATTGATTTTATTTTATTTTTATTTTTATTTTTTTACACCTGCGCAATGATGGGCTGGCCATGGGAGTGGACCATGCAAATTTTTGGAGACATTCCACCAATTGCATGGCCACTTGGCCAGGTTTTGACCGAGACTTCTGGGATGTGCCAGTTGGGCATAAAAAGCCCACTAACCGTAGCCCGAACCCGAACCCGAACCCGAACCTGAACCCATACGCCAGTACACTGTCCTTCTTAGTGGGTCAGAGAGGCATCCAGAGGTGCACCCCAGTAACTCACCCTAACCTTACCCGTAACCCTAAGCCTAGCCCTTGCGCTAACCCCTAACCAGTAAGCCAGATGTGTACTCGCATTGCACTACAGCAAGTACACTTCCCTTCTTAGTGAGTCACAGGGCACCCGTAGGGGTCCTCTCTCACTTTGTTCCCCAGCCCAAGTGCACCGTGTGCCGCCCGGCAGGCAGTGAATCATAGAGGCACCCGAAAGAGAGGTGCCTCTGCTACTGCAACTTAATGGTATGCATATCCAATTGGCTATGCATGCCATTTTGTAGCGGGCCAGAGGAGGCACCCACCCTAGAGAGGTGCCTCCAGGAGCCCGCTTTCCCTTCATAGTGGGCCAGAGGAGGCACCCACCCCAGAGAGGTGCTTCCAGGAGCCCGCCCCCAAAAAAACCAGTACTAACGACAGACAAAAACTGACAAACGAAACGACAAATTTTTGGAAAATTTCACGAAAAACAGAAACGAGCCGAAACGGGCCGGCTCTGACACACGACAACTCGAAACGTAATATTTCCTGGTTGTGCCCATTTCTACACAGTATAATATCTTGCCCATATATTGAGATCAGCGTGATTGAAGCCTGAGTTGTTATAGAACTTGGGGGTGCTTGTTTCTGACAACACAGTTCAGCTAGTAAAATACATTGGATGTGTTATTGGCCTTCTGTGTTCTGCTTTTGAAAATCTCCTGTCACAAATTTCGAGTGATTTTTGCCTCCTCTGTACATCAATAAACACCCAGTGTGGTTCATGAATCAGGAGGGGGTACATCTCAGACACACACACTCTCCAAATTTTGAGTCACCCATGCATTTATCTTATTCAGGAGGATGTGAGCTACTCTCTATAGCATTTTTAGAATGCTAGAGGGGCTCCGGGGGGGAAAGAAGGGGGGACTCTCCTTCCACCAGCCCCATATTTGAATGCCTCTTTATGATATCTGACATGGGAGCCTGAGTTGTTAATTAGCAACGTAAACAGCCTGGTAAAGAAATGTCACCTGTTAACGTTCCGGCAGACAACAGGAACCCAAAATAAGACAGGAAACATTATTGAGCCTCAGCTTTATTATTGTGTGCATTATTCTCTGACGTCTGTGCTAATCTGCCACAAGCATGTGTAACATGGGAAACACTCTATAATCCCATCATTCACTTGCCTGAGCAGGGCTCTTAATGAATGTGTTGCCCCATTTTCTAGTAGCACTCTGGACCTCTGTGGACTTCATCTGGATGTTTGGTTGTTTGGTGTGTGTGTGTGTGTGTGTGTGTGTGTGTGTTTGAGCTAAAAGTGACTGGAAAGTCCCTTTTGCCTCTTGTTTTGTTTTGGTGGGGTTTCATGGATGGGGCAGGGCTGGGGAGGGAATTCCGTGACCTGCCTATGACCCCTAACTGCTCCATTCCCATCCTGTGCTGAAGCCAGTAGGGCCTACCAGTTACTCAGTCACACGAGATGATGTCCCACCTGCAACCACATTGGCCCATGTATCATTGAATGCAACCTCTTTCCATCCAGCAGGGCTAGATTCACAGAATCATAGAACTGTAGAACTGTCATCCTTCTGAAAGTCATCTTCTCCAGCTCCATGCCAATGGACAGATGCAGAGCTGAAACATCCATAACCAATGGCCTTCCAACCTCATGCCTGGTGGTTCCGTGGTTAAACTGCATTTCTGCAGTCAAGACTCTGCTCATGTTCTGAGCTTGATCCTGACTGGTCCAAGGAGCCAGCTCAAAGATGACTTAGCCTTCCATCCTTGCCAGGTTGGTAAATTGTGGACTTTGGGGTGGGAGGGGTGTATAGCCTGCATACCGGTAATTAAATTTTGAATCTTCCAGGAAGTGCTTTAAGCACTATGGGGTGGTACATAAGCCGCACACTTTACTTTTTTGCTTTGCTTTAAAAAAGGTGAGTCCACCATAGCCATTCACCCTGGTGTTGAATAGTTCTTGACAACAAGAACTTCCGCCTAATGGTTAGTGAAAACTAGAGATGGACACAAACCACCAATTCAGCAGTTTGTAGCGGTTTGTTCTTCAGATGCACAGGTGTTCAATGGGCACCCCAGCTTCCCTTCTCCTCCTTCTCTGGCAAGTACCAACTCAGAGGAGACAGTGGGTCAGAGAAGCCAAAGAACCTGCCACTGACTGGGCACCCACTGTGAGAGGAGTGGGAGAAAAGACAGGCCACCACAGAATACCTGTGCCTCTGAGGAACAAACCATTACAACCTGCTGAACCTGTGGTTTGGGCCAATCTCTAGTTAAAATCCCCTCACATATACAGTAACTGGCATCCATTGGTTGGATCCGACTCTCTGCAGCAGCAAAACAAACAAACAAACAAACAAACAAACAAACAAACAAACAAACAAACAAACAAACAAACAAACAAAGAAAAACAGCTCTGGCATGAGAGATCTTGGTTCCATCTTCTTTCAGGATGATGAAAAGTTGGCCAAAAGAAAAAAGAAAAAGCAAATTAGTGTAGCTCTTTAAAGACTAGCAGAATTATTTCAGTGTTAACATGCTAAAATATTTTGCCTTCTCTCTCTCTCTCTCTCTCTCTCTCTCTCTCTCTCTCTCTCTCTCTCTCCCGCAACATGCTGAGACACACTGTAGTGGCTACTTCTTTGGATATCAGGGCACACACACACACACACACACACACACAGAGAGAGAGAGAGAGAGAGAGAGAGAGAGAGAGAGAGAGAGACCTTTCCAGCAATGCCTTCTTTGATCTCTTCACAGCTAAGCCATCATTGGTGCAAAAATACAGGGTGCCCAAACTCAGGCAGCTCCTCCTATCAGGAGCCATGTCTGCTGGCCCACATTTTGCTTCTGATCACAGTCCCGAAAAGTGCAGGGCGGGGAAGGTGAGAGACCATAAGCTGGAATGCCAGAGGCAGTCAAATCAATTTTAGATAAATGTGTCAGATAAAATGAGTCTTCTTTTCTTTGAAATTAAATCACTGTCGAGTCATATTTCTAATACTACTCCAAAGGTCTACAAGGCTTTGGTGTATTAGATTCTTTGGGGTGCCAATGCAAGATTGTGACATCCAGTGCAGGGAAGGGACTGATTTATTTTAAATATTCTTATGGCCCCTTTTGGGATCAAAACTCTCCACACTTGGCTTGCCCACATAAAAGTCAAACATAAAACAGCATTGAGTCTGCTTAGGAGATATTATGATTCATTCTGTAAGAACTATAAGCTTACACTGAACTTTTGCTTTCCTTAAAATATAAGCTACTGTGATCAAACCTGACATGAAGCTGTTAAAGGTTAGTTTATGTGCTAGAAGTGTTCTCAGGCAGCAGCCAAGTTATTTGGCCATAGTCCATTGAGTTCAGCTCTTGCTTAACACATCTTCATGTATCAGATGAAGGAGGCACTGGATGCATCTCATCAAGGAAAGCTTAAGTCTCAATAAACCAACTGCTGTATTTTAGGGCAAAATAAGTAAAGGAGACCATAATATTGTATTAATTACTTTAGATTAGACATGGGCCATTCCGAAAACCAATTGGTAACGAGAATTACTGGCTCCAGCTCGAACCCGAACCGAAAAAGAAAAATTGGGTCTGATTTTTGACTGAGACTTCATGGCTGGCGATCGCACGATGCCAAGCAGCACAGAAAAAAGTTTTTAAAATAATAAAAAAACCAAACCCGATTCCCAGCCAAAAAAGGAGGCGAAAATATGCCTGCCTCAGTGAGGGCACCTACCAGAGAGGGGTGGTTTCTGGGGGGGGGGTCCCCGGCCTTCCCCCCTCTCCTGTCCTGGGCTGCTGGTACCAGGCTGGGGGCCATCCTCATCATCTCCATTTGCCCTAACCGCAATATTTATTTTTAAATCATGGTCCAAAACCCCACCAAAGCACCACAGAAACATTTGAAAATTAGGTATTTTGAATGCCTGATTTTTATAGTAGCAGCAGTGGGTTTTTCATGCAATAAAACGTCTCCATTTATTTTATTTTATTTTATTTTATTTTTATTGTTTTACACCTGCGCAATGATGGGCTGGCCATGGGATGGGACCATGCAAATTTTTGGACCCATTCCACCAATCGCATGGCCAGGTTTTGACTGAGACTTCTGGATGTGCTAGAGGGCATAAAAAGCCCACTAACCCTAACCCTAACCTTAACCCTAACCCTAACCCATACGCCAGTACACTGTCCTTCTTAGTGGGTCAGAGGCACCCAGAGGTGCAGCCCACTAACCCACCCTAACCTTAACCGTACCCCTAAGCCTAGCCCTTAACCTAACCCCAACCCTAACCCAGATCCGTACGCAAGTACACTTTCCTTCTTAGTGGGTCACAGGAACCCAGAGAGGTGCCTCCCACAGCCCACTATCCCCTACCCCTATCCCATTCCCTAACCTGTACGTCAGTACGCTAGTACGCTCCCCTTCTTAGTGAGTCAGAGGCACCCAGAGAGAGAGGTGTCTCTGCCACATACCCCCACCCTAATGTAATGTAATGTATGGTACGCAGCGGCTTCGTGTTACGCTTCCCTTCCCTTCCCTTCTTAGTGGGTCAGATGTCAGAGGCACCCAGAGAGGTGCCTCCCAGAGCCCATTTACCCCAACCCCAACCCCAACCCCAACCCAATCGACAAACGACAAACAGAAACGACAAATTTTTGAAAATTATCGCGACAAACGGAAATGACCCGAAACGGACCCGCCCCGACAAACGACAACTCGAAACGTCATTTTTTCTGGTCGTGCCCATCTCTACTTTAGATATTGTCATGTAATGATGTACATCTGTCATTTTGTTGCTTTGTTCTTAAATATTGTCTTTCAATGATGTAAACTGCCTTGGGTTTTTTCCCAAGGAGAGAAGGGGAAGGAAGGAAGGAAGGAAGGAAGGAAGGAAGGAAGGAAGGAAGGAAGGAAGGAAGGAAGGAAGGAAGGAAGGAGATCCAGGGTCACCAGGATGGCTGGGGATTAATGGGCACAGATGAAACTACATCAGATTGAGGGGCCAGTGTTTGATCTTGGAATCAACACAACCCAAGGTCTTCAAGTTGTGACCTAAAGGAAGTGCTGTGACAACAGGGATTGTAAATCAAGCTGATACAAAGTTGAGGGTAGCTTGAATGGTGACAACATCAAGCAGTAATCTAGATGGTCTACATGGTACCTAGGTTTGCCATTGCTTTCCTTCCAAGAAGCAGGCATCTTTAAATTTTGTTGCTACAGTCGCCATCTGCAGTGATCAAGGAGCCCAAGAAAATAAACTCGGTCATTGCCTCAATTTTTCCCCCTTCTATTTGCCAGGAGGTGATGGGACCGATCACCATGATCTTTATCTTTTAGTCATTCAGGAAGAGAACTATGAATGCTACATCAAGCTCCATGGAAACACTGCAAGATACAGATAGAAAAGTCATTGCAAGCTTGAATATATCTCACCTCTTTGATCCAGATGTGGATTCAAATGTTAGACTGTTTTTTTTCTCAGCTAGAGATGGTCACCTTATGAAAAATGACACTCTGTTTCCTCGTTTTGTAAGCTTTCGAAATGTTACAAAACAAAACGAAACAGGAAACAGCATTTTGTTATGAAACAAAACAAAATGCTTATTCTTCCCTTTGTAGAAATAAAAAGAGGGGTTGAGCAATGTGACCCCCAAAATGCAGGACTAGGCTAGGCGATACCTTTATAGATTACTAATGAAAATAAAACAATGCAAGCTGAGTTTTCGATGGCAGGCCATCTTTATCAAAGATTTTGGTACAATGCCTGCCATTGAAAGCTCGGCTTGCATTTTTATTAGTGACCTATAAAGGTATCACCTAGCCTAGTTTTGCATTTCTTTTTCCCTTTGAAAATGAAACGTTTCATTACTCTGTAAAATGGTCCCCTTGTAAAATGCTGCCCACCTAATTTGGTGCTTCTAAGACTCAAGGGATCCATTAACGAATCATTTCATTGTTGTTTCATTTTGTTATGAAATTTTTCATAAAATTTCATTTAAAAATAAAATGAAACAAACCGCTAGTAGAAACAAAACAAAATGAAACAAAACTCTATATTCCTGTTTCATGCCCATCCCTAGTCTCAGCCATGTTCTTTTCTGGCTTCAGATCCTGGTTAAGATGCCATCCCTTAACTAGATCCAGGTTAAGATGCTCAGCAAGATTTGTGGTGCTTTTGAAGTAACAGTAAAATACAGGTAAGGGCCACAGGGAAATTACAGTATTTTCCTATGTGTAAGACTATATTTTTTGTCTAAAATTGATAGACTAAAAATTGAGGGTCGTCTTACATATGAGAGTAAGCTGAAGAGAGAACCACATGGTTGTGAAACTGTAATTTTGGGTTGGAAATGTGGGGGTCATCTTGTATATGGGTGTGTCTTTTAGATGGAAAAATATGGTACAGTAATAATGTGCAGAATTCACACAAGGCAGAAAAGGAAATGTAGCTGAATGTTATTGAAGCTGGTTTGATAACTGATTTAGAAGGATATGCTAGCACTGTGTCTACCATCTTCACAGAACTGCAAAACACACTGACACATTTACAGCTATGCTACAATATTATTAGCTATGAATTTAGACCAAATTGCTATTCCTGCTCACTCAATCAAAATGGCCATTACATTTGTCCATGATCATAATTTCTCTCGGTAGCAAAGGCAAGGAAACCCAAGTTGATTAAAGTGTCTTCAAGTACCTTTTTATGGGAGCAGGACTTCAAAAGCTAACTGACAACTGAAATTACATTCATGGATAAGGCCAACAGATTGGACAAAAATGGATAGAGACATGAAAACAGAAAATAAGAACCGACACCTGGGTATTCCTGTGGTCCTAAAGTGTGATTGTCTTTTTCAAAGTAAATGGATTTGTCCGAAATCACCTTGAAAGTATCATAAATTGATCTCAGCACTGCAGGGCAAAGAACTTATCATGACACGTCTTCCTGCTCTAAACACCTGCTGATGCCTTTGGTGGAAATCATGATTGCTCTGTTTGATTCTGAAGCCATCCAGTGCCCAACGTTATTTCAACCTGTAATTGGAAGCGGTATTAAAAGGCATACAAAAGACCCCTGTTAAACTAAGAAGTGCAAGCAGTGATTTGATTTTTTTAAAATCAAAGGCAAGGATTTCTCATCACATTAATACGCCATTCATGCGTTTTGACATGTGTCACTCCTACATTGCACACAGTAATTTCCAATATAGTATATGTAGGCCAATGCAGCAAGGAGTGTGGAGAGCTCTACATTGGAGAAACCAAACAGCCACTGAACAGGAGGATGGCTCAGCACAGGATGGGCAACGTCTCAGGACCAGAATCAGCAGTGCACTTTCACTTGAAGAACAAAGGACACTCATTCAAAGATGAGGAAGTACACATATTAGACAGAGAAGATAGGTGGTCTGAGAGAGGGATCAGGGAAGCCATTCATGTGTGTATTGAAAACCTCTCTCTCAACAGAGACGAAGGGCTCAGTCACAATCTCTCTGCCACTTATCATGTTGCCCTTTTATCGATTCCCAAACAAATCAGACATTCTTCACACCTCCTCCAGCAAGAGCACAGCTAATGACCCATACTTAATGGGTGTTGGGAAGTGATCCATAGGTGGGACTTTTATGCACCCCAGACCATGGTACATCTAACAAGCCTACTCATACCAGGGTCATATGAAATCAAAGTGAACTATTGTTCACTTGTTTTTTAATTGATACAACATAGACTGTGGGTCCTCTGATGGCAATTTTTAGTGTAATGATTTTAGTGTAAGGTTTTTATTATTGTTTTAATTATTTATTGATATCGATGTTTTAACTGTTTTAATTCTTTGATTGTAAGCTGCCTAGAGACCTTTGGGTAGTGGGCGGCATATAAATTGTAAAAATAAATAAATAAATAAATAAATAAATAAATAAATAAATAAATAAATAAATAAATTGGAGGCCTTGCCACTAACTTTCCTCAGACTGACAAAACTGTTTGGATGAGTAGTGAAACATTTCAGTCTTACAAGAAAAGAAGTCCACTTGCCATGACTCAACTTCCAGATAACCTCACCTTGGATGACTGAGAATCTTCACAGACACAAATTTCCATACCATATCAGAAACAAAGGGTTAACTGTACCTGATAAGAGTTGTTATTAGCCGTCAATAAAATAGCTGAAGGGAGCTATGTGTCAACATCAACTGCCAGGCCACAGTTGCCCAGTCCTGCTTTAAATGGATCAGCTTTGAACACTGATGAGTAGAGATGGGCACGACCAGGGTGTCAGAGCCGGCCCGTTTCGGTGAAATTTTTCAAAAATTTGTCATTTCGTTTGTCGTTTTTTCGTCTGTCGTTAGTACTGGTTTGGGGGGGAGCGGGCTCCTGGAGGCACCTCACTGGGGTGGGTGCCTCCTCTGGCCCGCTACAAAATGGCATGCATAGCCAATTGGATATGCATACCAAGTTGAGACTCGAGGCACCTCTTTTTTGGGTGCCTCTCTCTGTTGACCACAGGCCCACTGCTAACTGCAGTGCCACAGTGCGCACACTGAGGGAAGGCTCCTCCTCAGTCTGGGCGCTCTGTGGTTCACCAAGAAGGGAACTGTACTTGCGTGAGTAGTGCAATGCGAGTACAGATTTGGCTTAGGGTTAGGGGGTTTAGGCTTAGGGTTGTTACGGGTAAGGTTAGGGTGAGTTCGTGGGGTGCACCTCTGGGTGCCTCTCTGACCCACTAAGAAGGACAGTGTACTGGTGTATGGGTTCAGGTTCGGGTTAGGGTTCGGGTTCGGGCTACGGTTAGTAGGTTTTTATGCCCGACAGGCACATCCCAGAAGTCTCGGTCAAAACCTGGTCAAGTGGCCATGCAATTGGTGGAATGGCTTCAAAAATTTGCATGGTCCACTCCCATGGCCAGCCCATCATTGCACAGGTGTAAAAAAATAAAAATTAAAATAAAATAAAATAAAATCAATGGAAACGTTTTGTTGCAAGAAAAACCCACTGCTGCTACTGTAAAAATTCAGGCAGTTTTAAAATAGCTATTTTCACATGTTTCTGTGGTGCTTTGGTGTGTTTTTGGACCACCACAATTTCAAAATAAATAAATATTGCTTGTGGTCGCCATTTTGGATCCCCCGCCTGCACCGCATGGCATGGCGAGTTGGCGTGGCAAGATGACGAGGATGCGCAGCCCAGGAGAGGAGGGGGGAGGCCGGGGACCCCCCCCAGAAACCACCCCTCTGGTAGGTGCCCTCACTCAGGCAGGCATATTTTTGCCTGCTTTTTTGGCCAGGAATCGGGTTTTTTTATTTTTAAAACTTTTTTTCTGTGCCGTGCCACTTGGCGAGTTGGTGAGACGACGAGGATGCCCCCCACCAGAGCAGCCCAGGAGAGAGAGGGGGAGGCCGGGGACCCCCCCCCCAGAAACCACCCCTCTGCTAGGTGCCCTCACTCAGGCAGGCATATTTTCGCCTTTTTTTTGGCCGGGAATCTGGTTTTTTTTATTTTTAAAACTTTTTTTCTGTGCTGCGCCGCTTGGCGAGTTGGTGAGATGATGAGGATGCACAGCCCAGGAGAGGGGGGGAGTCCGGGGACCCTCCCCCAGAAACCACCCCTCTGGTAGGTGCCCTCAGGCAGGCATATTTTTGCCTGCTTTTTTGGCCTGGAATCGGGTTTTTTTATTTTTAAAACTTTTTTCCTGAGCTGCTTGGCGTCGCACGATCACTGCGATGCCGCCAGGAATGACCACGACAAATCAGACCCAATTTTTCTTTAGTCGGTTCGAGTTCGAGTTCTGGCGGTGTAATTGTCGTTCTTCGTTTCATTACATAACGGAAACGAGGAACAGAAACGGAAACGAGGATTTCACCTAGTCGTGCCCATGTCTACTGATGAGCAAAAACTAAGGCAAAGGAGAGTGACTTCCTTTGATCTGAGAGATTTCCTAAACGAGAACATTGTGGAAATGTTTAGAAAAGAGCAAAGCCCTGCATGATCATTGGGTATGCTGTCTTTGGGTAGTGGATGTTGCAGGCCAAAAAGAGTGGTCTTATCTACAAACCCAGATCATGGGCAAAATCTTGTTGACAGAGGCGTAACCTGGATCAGGCACCAAAATTAAAGTTATGAATATTTCATTTATTAAAGTAAAGTAGTTTCTCCTTTTAGATTTCAAGTATTTAAGTCTCCCTTACCTCCCTCCCGAGTTCCCAAGGGTTCCATCAGGGCAAAAGGGAACCCTAGAGGACATGGGGGCCTAAAAAGAGGGGCAAAGGAAGCTTTTAATTAAATTAAATGCTTCCAGAGTCCAATGCTAGATTTTCCCCAGTACGTTGCTTTCATCAGCAAATGGTAATTCTGTGGCCGGTTAGCTTATGAAATCATAACAAGATACTCAAAGAAGCTTTAGACCACTCCTTGACTTTGTCCACTTCTGATCTAAGGTAGTGGCTTTAGCTGCACAAAAATCTTAGCTTTCTTGCTTGCTTGCTTTTCTCTCCCCCCCCCCCAGCATTGTATTTGCACAGAAAATGGATGGAGGGAGGGAGGGAGGGAGGGACTGATTGATTTGGTTAAGGCAGCTCAAGATGAGAAAAGTGCTGGTCTTTTCACCATTGTGGAAGAGTGGAAAAATTCAGTGGGAAAGCAATCAACCTTCTTCACTTATTTTTGTAAGAACATCCAAGAGAATTTTTAGCATCTTTGTGATGAAGGATGGTAGTTGCTGCCCTCCAGAAACATCTGAAGAACCAGTTGCCCACCCCTGATCTACAACTCATAGGCCAATATTTCCCCCCAGAACTCCATGAAAGTTAGCTCTTCTAGAATGTGACTGAGGTTTAACATCTCTCCAGCACTGTGTGCACTGAAAGGATTGATATGATGTGCTATTAAGTCACATCCACCTCATAGAGACCCAAGTTGGTTGTGTGAGATGTTCAAGGTATGTTTTCACCATTGCAACCTCCAAGGAAGATTCCATGGCTGAACTGATATTTGAAGCCAGGTCACCTGAATCCTGTGTAGTCTGACATCAAATTGGCACATCAAATTGGTTGTTGTTGTTGTTTTTGTTGTTGTTGTTGTTGTTGTTGTTGTTGTTGTTGTTGTTGTTCGGTTGTGGCCAACTCTTTGTGACCCCATGGACCAGAGCTTGCCAAGCTTTCCTATCTTCCACTGCCTACCGGAGTTTGGTCAAATCCATATTGGTTGCATCGATGATGTCGTCAAACCATCTCATTCTCTGCCATCCTCTTTTCCTTTTGCCTTCAATCTTTCCCAACATCAGGGACTTTTCCAAGGAGTCCTCTCTCCTCACGAGGTGGCCAAAGTACTGGAGCCTCAGCTTCAAAACCTGTCCTTCCAGTGAACATTCAGGGTTGATTTCTTTAAGGATGGATAGGTTTGATCTCCTGGCAGTCCAGGGGACTCTCAAGACTCTCCTTCAGCACCACAGCTCAAAAGCATCGATTCTGCAGCGATCAGCCTTCTTTATAGTCCAGCTCTCACTTCCATACATCACTACTGGAAAAACCAGTAAAAAGATAAAAGTAAAAAGATACTGAATGGTTAAACAGACCTTTCAGCTGTCATTCATGATGGTGCCTCAGTTGTTCACCTTTCTCTGGTAAGCTTACTTCAGCTATACCCTGATGGCTAGAGCTTCAAAATACGATCATGCTTCTGAGAACATTTGTCCTGCCAAGTAGATTTTTAAGCCCTTCTAAAGTCTTCCTCCCAATCTGAATCTTTGGGGGATTAAAAAAATATGGTTTTATTATATTATTGAGTTTTAAAAACTATGCCTTCCTGCCCTTTTACCCTTAATCTCCTTGTACACCTAATTGCAGAAGTGTGTTGTGCAAATGTACCAAGGCTTTTCATTATCCTTAAGCACATTTTCCATTGCACAAGAGGAAGAGCTACACGATTTAGAAACCTGCAGCCTTCTGCACACAGAGATGTCCGCCTGTTCAAAGATACCACTTTTCTTCTCATAATTCACTGACACCAACAAATGTCAGTTCCTGTTTCCATCTTTCTAGGTGCCTTGAAGGTATGCATCCCCCCCGCACCTTTTTTTTTTTGACAGCATCACATTTGCATGGGCACTTGGAGCTTGATGTCTGGGGCATCTTTAGGAAGATGTGCTATTTAACTCATTTGCTTTGTGTGGTGCATGGAGCAAAAGGTGCCAATTAGAAGGCAGCAGGAGACTAAGAAGATGCTGTCTGTCAGCCTGGCAGGAAGAGAGGCTTTGTTATCAATTATTAAGGCTTCTCCACAGCATGGTCTGAAAATGAGTCCCTTACAAAACACCTGTGCCATAATGAATGTGGCTAACAAGGTAGATTGCAGGCATCCACCAGACCAAAGAGAAGAATTTATTTTAATATTAGAAGGCCCTCTTGTCTTTCTCTCATGGACCATTTGCATACCCAGAGCCCATTTCAGTAGCATTTTTAGATGAGTTTTCTACCACCCCATCATCCTGCCTCTTTCACTTAATTCTTACATGGGTTTAACACAACACTGTTGTCCTCTTATCACTTTCATTTGTTTGGCTAGTTCTGCCTCCTTTTTCACAACAGAGAATCCAATAGGGAGTTAAAGACCAATGGGCTACGTAGTAATTCCTAATCATTAGTAGGAGGAGCCTGACATGATTGACAGGCATAATGTAGGCAACTGGTTGACCAATAACAATGGTGTTATGACAGTAGAACTGCTATGGCTTATTGGTTAAGCATCAGGGAATGATCTCGAGGATAGACTACTGCAACGCTCTCTACATGGGGTTGCCCCTGACTCTCCTCCGGCTTCTGCAGCGGGTGCAGAATGCGGCAGCCAGGCTGGTGGCAGGTGTGGGTCGCTATGACCACATCACCCCAGTTCTGGCTCGATTGCATTGGCTACCCATTGCGTCCCGGATCAGATTCAAGGTCCTGGTTTTAGTTTATAAAATCCTCCATGGCCTGGGACCTGACTACCTGGAAGAGCAGATCGCCCAGCGATCAACCTCGGCCCATCCATTGTGGATGTCACGGGTGCACTCGCTTTGGGTGGCCATCCCCAGAGAGGCCCGGAAAACATTGACCCAGAACCAGGCCTTCTCGGTGGTTGGCCCGACTTTGTGGAACCACCTTCCTTGCGAAGTGCGCCTTGCAGAGTCCCTGCCAGCCTTCCGCAGAGCCTTAAAGACCCTGCTCTTTCGCGAGGCCTTCAGTGACTTAATTTAGTTTTTATTTCCCGCCATCTGTTTAGTTAGTGATCGCAACATTACGCCAGGGGTGCGTATACTAAATAAATAAATAAATAAACCCTGGATCTTTGCCCATTTCATGCCCAGTTTTTAGAGGATCTGACTGTCTTTCATTTTGATTTGTTGCCTCCCATTTTACATAGCTAGAGATGCTCCAATGTTCACACCATTCAAAGATGGGCAACAGATATGCCAGCTGCATTATATTTTGGGAACATGAAGGGAGCTGGAGACAGATGTTTCTTATCTTATGTCACCAACATGCTTCAGTTGCGCATGCCTGACTTTATCATAGTGGGATACAAACTGGTGAGCAGTTTCTTTGTTTGTCTGTTTGCAAAAGTGTTAAACTGCTTCACCACCAAATGATCTCTGGTAGTGTACAACAGTATATTAAAACTATAATAAAATAAACATTAAAAGTCATGAAAAAGATGAGCTAGTAAAACAACAATATAAAAATAATAAAATCCTACTGCTTCTGAGTCTGGCTAAAATGGTCACTATCTAATTAAAATGCTGCCTGAACAAGAAGGTCTTTGCCTGGCACCCAAAAGCCAAAAACATTGGCTCCAGGTGGATCTCTGTTGAGAGGGCATTTCAGAGTTGAGGGGGGATGCTGCCAAGAAGGCCCTGTTTTGACATGCCACCCCCCCTCAACTCTTTGAGGGGTCGCATCTTCATCAGGGCCTTCTGGCCTGATCTAAGGGTGTGGGCAGGTTTGTATGGAAGAAGATGGTCCTTTTGATAACCAGGTTCACACACTCTAAAATATAATGTAGTAACAATGTGTTACCCAACTGCAATGTATTGGTGCAACAAGCAAGAAGGTATAACGCTTCTTTGCATTACTCGATGGGGGCTCAGATTTCGCACTGTGACAAATCAGCCATGCTGTTGCCCATCCCACTGACTTCCTATGCAAATTAATCAGCAAGATTATCTCCTTGTAAGTAACCCTGGATCTTCTCTGGTGATCCCCTCAAACTTTGCTCCAATGACTGAGGAGCATTACAGCCGATAACATTTTTGGAGGAAGAGAGAGAGAGAGAGAGAGAGAGAGAGGGAGAGGGAGAGAGGGAGAGAGAGAGAGAGATGACATGGATGCAGAAGTATGGGGTTGCTGTTGGTTGGGAGCCAGCGCTTGACGCTCTTATCACCTTTATTTGGGTCACGGAATCTCAGTGCTTATTGAGGCAGGTTGGAAGGGCAAGCCCTTTGCAGTGTTGATTACATGCAATTATTAGGCATGTGTGCAATACTCTTGCTCCCACTTTGGCCTGTATCTGAGGAAGGACATGCAAATCAGCAACCATCTGAACCTATGCTGTTTTGAAGGTATTGCAAGGCAAGCATTGTCCAGTCCACATCTGTCCTGTCATTTGTGTGTTTCTGAGCCTCCAGGGGTGGTAGGATAGGTGGGGGTGAATATTCTACTGAATGTCTGTGAAGATTCTCAGTCATCCAGGTGAATTTATCTGGATGTTGAAGTCATGGCAACTGGACTTCTTCAAGAAATTGAAACATTTCACTGCTCATTCAAACAGCTTCATCAGTTTGAGAAAAATTAGTGGCAAGGCCTCCAATTTATATTTCACTTTGATTTCATATGACCCTGGTGTGAGTAGGCTCATTAGATGTACCATGGTCTGGGGTACATGAAGGTCCCACCTATGCATCACTTCCTAACACCCATTAAGTATGGGTTGTTAGCTGTGGCCTTGCTGGTGAAGCCGTGAAGTGCTTCTGATTTGTCTGGGGATCGATAAAAGGGCAACATGATAAGTGGCAGACAGATCCAAACAAAAAGCTGTTTGGATGAGCAGTTAAATGTTTCAATCTCTCAAGAAAAAGAAGTCAAGTTGCTATGGCTCAACTTCCAGATTCTACTGAATGGAGAAACACAAATGGTGATTATTTGAGAAAGGGTTTTAATGCCATCAGAATAATTTTTGAAGAATTGTTCACCAATTCCTTGCAGAGAGAACACAAGCCAAACAAAAGGATACCATTCTTGAAGTTGAGCAGCGAGTTCACACTAGAGGAGAAAGTGAAATTAAAGGAGAGGGAAGCAAAAATAGGTCCCAATTAGAGATAGGCACGAATAAAAAAAATTGCATTTCGTTTGTCATTTGGAGGGTCCGTTTCGGTTCGTTTCCATTTTTTGTGAATTTTTGCAAAAAATTCTTTTTTGTTTTCATTTGTTTCGTTACCATTTCGTTACCATTTATTTCATTTTTGTGATTTTTTAAAGGATTTTAAGCAATTCACTCATATTGCAGTAACGGAAACGAAACGCACGACAAAATTTCCGGTGTTTCTGTTCATTTCGTTTCATTTTAGAGACAAAATTCGTTTGTCATTTCGTTACGTAATGAAACAAAAAACGAAAACGGAAATGAAAAATTGTTCGTTTCGTGCCCATCTCTAGTCCCAATGTTAAAAAATGGAGTTGTGATCCAAGCGATCAAAACCCATACAAGAACTCAGGCATTCACACACACACACAGTCAAAGTAGTGTAACATATTAGTACAACTGGGTTAAAAGTAGTAGAAAAAATGGAGGTATGAGAGCACAAGGTATATGCTGCATATATGTCACACTAATGCAAAGCCCTTTATTCGCAACTCAAACAAAGCAGAGAACTAAAGAAAGAGAATGTGCAGGCTGGTCATTTCACACAAAGATCCTCCCCAGCACCTCAGTGACTGGCGAGTGCAGGGTCGGTTGTGAACTTCATTGCAGAGATGTTGTCATAGCCTCATTCTCCATTAGTGCAGTATTTTCCATCTGTGATACTCGTACTTTTAATACACACACACATTTCATCATTTTTAACCCAGTGAAATTCTGGATTTCATATGCTTGATCAGGAAATGTTAAATAAGTTAAATAAATAAATAAATAAATAAATAAATAAATAAATAAATAAATGGTGTTTAATGTGGACCCCTGGCCCTTTGCTGCACCCCCCTGATCAGTTTGCATCTCAAATTTATACTGATCATATTATACTGATGTTAAATGGGTGGGCATAGCTAAAAGGATTCTGACCATAAATATAGATTGGCATATTAGATACTCAGTGTGGTATAGTGCATACAGTGATGAAGTAGTACTCAGGGGATCTGGGTTCAAATCTCTGCTCGGCTGTGGATACTCAAGAGTGGTGTGTGCAACTGGTAATACACGTCTTAGATATCTCACCTAATCTTACATGCATACATATATTACATACATACATACATACATACATACATACATACTTACATACATACATACATATCTTATATACATACACACCTAATCTTACATACATACATACATACATACATACATACATACATACATACATACATACATACATACATACATACATACATATACATACATACATATATAAAGGTACAGTGAATGGTCTAAAAGGACAACCAGGCTGTCAATGTTAAAAGGATAGCCTCCAAATCCATAAAATAAATCTGTACTCTGAAACCAGAGTTTCAGAAAAAAATACTTTTAGGGATACAAGACACCAGAACTTCTAAACCAACATGACCAGTGTTCAGGAGACTTCTCTGTTTTCTTTCCAGTCCCATCCTATTCTACACTGTTTTTTTTTTCAGTTGATCCACCATACTGCGAGCTGTTCAACCCCTCTTTTTACAACCTGTTTAGTATGGTGGATCAACTGAGAATGAGGGCAGAACAGCAAAAATGAAACCTTGAAGTTGCTCGCAGGGCCTTCCTAGACTCTCAAAGTCCCCTGTTTCAGAATCTTTTATGTTGGGATCACCTTTTGAACACTGCCTCAAACCCAACTTATTGTTGCCAAGCCCTCAGAATATCCATTCCTCCCATTCAAAGGTAGGAGAACCACTGATAAGCCATCCCTCAGCTTTCCTGTAGAGAATAGCCCAGCCAAGCCTCCCAACTTGAGTGGCAGAACCTGGTTACTTTGTAGCAGCCTACAGCAGACTGCAATTCATAAAATCCACCGGGGGGGGGCAATGAAGAGAGGGGCCAGCTGTGGACTCCAAAAGTAGCATCCTTAATGGATCCCACTGCTTCACTGCGTGGGAGATTTAACCCCTATGTGCCCCAAGGGATCCCCAGAACTGTTAAATCATTGCACAAGAACACTCCTCACACATAAGGGAAGTCCACTTATTCTGTTTATATATTCCTGCTCTACTTTCACCCACATATGCCCCCCTCATGTCCACCCTCTTTCCACCCCTCAACCCCATTCCACCATTTTGTGTTGCTTTGCTCCTGGCACGGAGGCACCACCATCATAACACCATCAACACCCCAGATGAAGCATCAACCCTGGAATGGACTCATTAATCATCCTAGTTTCCTGAACCCTCCAGAAACTGGTTTGAGCCACTTGGAATCAATTTGAACTCTGTTTGCATTTCCTTTGTGTATGCCTAGACACCACCTGGTGCTTCTATGTGTGTAAGTTATGTTTGCATTCCAAAACCCTACTGCCTCCTATCTTAATTGTCTCCTGTAATATGTTAAGCAAGCTCACCTTGGCAGTTAATCCTCATGTATAGGTGTCACATACACAATCACCCACAGATGATGGGCTTCCTCTAATCCCCTCTCACACCTATTTGCCTATTGTTATTGCTAAATGGCTCACCTACCCTGGCCTAGGAAATGTTTTATCTCCCCTGGATTGCTGTGCAGAAGCCCATTGTCTTGTCTTAAGCCTTCCCCCTTCCCCTGCCTATCCTGAATCTATGAAACAACCCAACACCAATTTCTGGGTTGGGTTTTGCTCCTCTCCTTGCGGTCAAAACCTCTCTGCTTACTTTATTGGAGCCAATAAACTTGCAGACATAGAACTCTCTCTCTCGTCAGAACATTTATTAGGTAAGAAATGGTCTGGCGTTACAGCCACAGAGACTAGCTTTGTGGACTCAACAATTTACCTGCCCCACTTCCATTCCCTTTGTAGAAAGTTCAGGTGTTTTCTGTAGATATGAAGAAGGCCTGGGAGTCATCCATGAAAAGAACAATATCCTTTTTTCCCCATAGTCATTAAAATGTGGCAACCTGCTGTCAGAGAGCTAATTTTATTGAAATCTTTTAGCAGTGAGAATAATAGTATCACTCTGTCCTAATCCGGTTATGTTTAGGAAGTGACTACGAAGCACATGAAAAATGTATTAATCTACTCTCAGCCATGTCGCCGTTTATTATTCTAGCTGTCATTTAAAGCCAATGGTAGAGGCTAGTAAATAAATGGGATCCACATTGCTAAACAGTTCGCCTCTTTCCATCTGCTCCAAGTCACATGTGTCTAATACAAATTGCCAAGAGGTTGCCTAAAGCTGTGGCAGAAACAGCTTCTGCATCATTATTTTGGGGCACTGAGCAGGGAGAGACAATCCCTATGAACTGTCTTCAGATGGTGCTTGGCTTAAATCTGCAATTACCCTATTTTTTATTCACAGTGTCATGACTTGGGTAAATGAGGGTTAATAAATTGAAACTCAATCCAGACAAGACGGAAGTGCTGTTAGTGGGTGCCTCGTCAGACAGGCTAGAGGGCCACTTCCCTGTCCTGGGTGGGGTTGTACTCCCCCTAAGGGACAGGGTCCATAGCTTGGGGGTGCTCCTGGACCCTGGTCTAACTCTGGAAGCCCAGGTGGACTCGGTGGCCAGGGGTGCCTTTCTCCAGCTGCGGAATATATACCAGCTGCGCCCCTACCTAGATGAACGGAGCCTTATGACAGTTACGCATGCACTGATAACATCCCGTGTTGATTACTGTAATGCGCTTTACGTGGGGCTGCCTTTGAAGACGGTTCGGCGATTGCAACTGGTTCAGAATCGTGCTGCACGGCTGGTGAGTGGTAGGGCCACCAAGGAACACATCACGCCGATTCTGTATAAACTTCACTGGTTACCAGTTGCTGCCGGAGCCCAATTCAAAGTGCTTGTTTTGACATATAAAGCCCTAAACGGCTTAGGACCTAGATACCTGAAGGACCGCCTCCTTCCATATGAACCTACCTGGCAATTAAGATCTAGTCAGGGAGCCCTCCTGAAAGAGCCATCCCTTAAGGAGGTGAAAGGGATGGCTTGCAGGAATAGGGCTTTTTCAGCAACTGACCCCAGACTATGGAATACCCTCCCAAATGAGACTCACCTGGCGCCGATGTTAATAACATTTTGGCACCAGGTAAAAACCTTCCTATTCCAAAACTTTTTAAACTAATGATTGTGGGTCCTGATGGCAATTTTAGTGGTTTGTTTTTAATGTATTGTATTTATTGCATTTACATGTTTTATTGTTCTAATTTTATTGTATCTTGATGTTTTAATTGTTCATTCTGATTCTGAGCCGCCCAGAGACCTTTGGGTAGTGGGCGGCATACAAGCTATATAAATAAAATAAAATAAATAAATGACTTCTGATAATGCTATTTTCAGACATATTTTCAGGCACATTGGGCTTGTAAGGGCACTGAATCAGTTCCCAGTTTTACTCTGTCCAGGGTGCTGAACTGATCCCCAAAATAGATTCCAAAACTTTAGATTCTTTAAATTTTGGGCTAACACTAGCTGCAGAAACCCAGCATTGCCAGTCACCCTGTTCTAACAGCAAAAAGCACCAGGTTTAGAGGGACTTGTTCTAGCTGTTCTTTTGAATATGCAAAAAAGTCTGAATATGGCAAGGGCTCATGTTCTCAGTATATTTGACCTCAAAAGTGACTTATCATAGAATCATAGAATCATAGAGTTGGAAGAGACCTCAAGGGCCATCCGGTCCAACCCCCTGCCATGCAGGAACCCCCATCACAGTATTTCCAACAGATGGCCATCCAACATCTGCTTAAAAACCTCCAAAGAAGGAGACTCCACCACCCTCTGTGGCAGCATATTCTACTGCCGAACAGCTATAACTGTCATGAAGTTCTTCCTAATGTTCAAATGGAATATCTTTTCCTGTAGTTTGAGACCATTGCTCTGCGTCCTAGTCTCTGAAGCCATGGAAAACAAACATTTCCCTTTTTCAATGTGACATCCTTTCAAATATTTAAACATAGCTATCATATCCCCTCTCAGTCTTCTTTTTGTAAGGCTAAACATTCCCAGCTCCCTAAGCTGTTTCTCGTAAGACATTTCTTCCAGACCTTCAACCATTCTGCTTGCCCTCCTCTGGACCTGCTCGAGGTTGTCAACATACTTTTTAAATTGAGGCGGACAGAACTGGACTTCTCGGGGATCAAGCATCCTGTTTTGGTGTGAAGGTTAAATCAGGATTTCCTTCCAGGCAACTCATGGCCTGTGAGCTGTCTGCAATCACCCTCACTGATTGTCCACCCTCCAGTATCCCTTAGCACTGCAGAAATTACCCTAGAGCATCCCAAGGGTACACATTTCCCAGTATAATTAAAGTCTTGCCCACTGCTGAAGTGCAAATCAAGGAAACATGTATAGTATGTCTCCAGATTAACTAGTGAAATGTCTTAAGAACATAAGAACATAAGAACATAAGAACATAAGAAGAGCCATGCTGGATCAGGACAAAGGCCCATCTAGTCCAGCTTCCTGTATCTCACAGTGGCCCCACCAGATGTGTTTGGGAGTGCATGAGACTAGATATCTGTCTCCTGATAGCACTCCCCTGCATCTGGCCCTTGAGGTACTCTGGTTTTAAGCCTGGAGATTATACATCTCAATCATGGATTGTTACCTGTGATGGACTTTTCCTCCAGGAATCTGTCCAATCCCCTTTTGAAGGCATCCAGGCCAGATGCCATCATCACATCCTGTGGCAAGGAGTTCCACAGACTAACAACGCGCTGGATGAAAAAATATTTTCTTTTGTCTGTTCTTACTCTCCCAGCCCTCAATGTGTATGTCCCCTAGTTCTGGTGTTTTGTGAGAGGGAGAAGAGCTTCCCTCTATCCACTTTACTCACGCCTGCATTATTTTGTACATCTCAATCATATCCCCTCTGAGGCGACTTTTTCCAGACTAAAGAGCCCCAAATGTTTTAGCCTTTCCTCATAAGGGAGGTGCCCCAGCCCAGTAATCATTTTAGTTACTCTCTTTTGCACCTTTTCCAGTTCCACTATGTCTTTCTTGAGATGTGGTGATCAGAATTGTACACAGTACTCCAGGTGGGGCCTTACTATTGTTTTGTATAATGGCATTATAATGTTGGCTGTTTTATTTTCAATCCCCTTTTTGAGAATCCCTCCTAGCATGGAATTGGCCTTCTTCACCACTGCCACACATTGGGGAGACATCTTCATGGAGCTGTCCACCAACACACCAAGATCTCTTTCCTGATCTGTCACGGATAACTCAGAGCCCATGAGTTGATAAATAAAGTTTTGATTTTTTTGCCCCAATATGCATTACTTTACATTTGCTATTTTGCAGTCCATTCCCCCAGTTTGGAGAGATCCTTCTGGAGCTCTTCACAATCTTCTCTGGTTTTTACCACATGGAAATGTTTTGTGTCATCTGCAAACTTGGCCACCTCACTGTTTATCCTTGTCTCAGGTCATTTATGAACAGATTGAAAAGCACCGGTCCCAGGACAGAGCCCTGGGACACACCTGATAGCACTTAAGATCCTTCAAAGAAAGGGCTCTTCTCTGTATTGTTGTTGTTGTTCAGTCATTCAGTCATATCCGACTCTTTGTGACCCCCACGGACCAGAGCTTGCCAGGCCTTCCTGTCCTCCACTGCCTCCTGGAGTTTGGTCAAATCCATATTGGTTGCATCGATAACACCATCCAACCGTCTCATTCTCTGCCGTCCCCTTTTCCTTTTGCCTTCAATCTTTCCCAACATCAGGGACTTTTCCAAGGAGTCCTCTCTCCTCATGAGGTGGCCAAAGTGTTCTGTATATGTGAACCCAAAGGCACTTCAGTGACAGAACTAACAGTGCTGGCTAGAGACAGGCCCGAGCCTCCTCCTCTGGTGAGTGCCCACTCAGAGGCAGCAGCCAGAGGATGTGGGGCAGGAAGGTCAGGACACTACCTCTGAGTGGATGCTCAGTGGAGGAGGTGGGGTTGGGAAGGACCAAACACCTGTTCAGCCAAAAACGAACCAGCACAAACCACCAAACCAGTGATTTGTGCCCATTGCTAGTCCTAACACTTCCCAACCTCATGGGTGAGGATGTCCTACTCTCCAGAACCAGCATATAGACTACATGCTGTGTAGCGCTGAGAACTGGGACTCTTATTCTCGTTTTGGCATGGCAGAGAATTCATATCAGTAATGCAGAATGTTTCCAGCTTGCAACATATTTTTTCTCCAGTATGTAAATTAAAGCTGACTTTTATTTTTATATTTCAGATCAGGAAAATGGGCTCCACACCAAAAGGCCCGATACAAATTGCATTCATGGGTAAGTGACTATTAAAGAGCCAATCTCGCAGCTTCTGTGGTACAAAAATGTTATGCTTCCCGCTCCCCCTGCCCCAAGCTAGGGAGACCCAAAACAAAATGTGCCAGCTTAGCACATAGAATAGGTTTATGGCTGAAAACAGAAGTTTTTAATGGGAACTGCAACTCATCCTTAACTATGCCGATGTGAACGTTCTGTTCCAATAAGTATGGGGAAAAGTTATAAAAACTGGCACGACTGAACATTTGACACCCGTAACTGTGTATTAGCAGACAATAAAGCACACATCATTTATGGAAAATTCAGCTGGTTGTAAATTTCAGGATTTACGGCCATTTTATAGCATCTCTAATGAATATGAAGCTGTGATTTCGCATTCAAATTATGCATGTAAGAAGCCATTCAGAGAAGTGTTTGCTGTTTTCATTAACACCGGGCATACATCCCCATTCACTTTGCTTCGAGATTGCATCAGAGGATCGTTTGTGGTTCTCGTAGACTTCCTACTTCCTTATCATCCTTCCATCAGTTGCCAGATGTTCACGATAACTAAATCATCTCTATAGCAGCAGCTGCTCGGTTTGTTTTCGGCCCATTGTCCAAATTACAAGGCTAAATGAGGTATGGAAGAAGACATGGAATCTTAAGGGACCATTTCCTATTGTTTTGGAAAGGCTCCAAGGGAGATTTTTTTTTCCAGGAGGTGGACAGTAGAAGTGTTTCTTGACTCTATCAGAAGCATCAAAGCATCTGGCGGCACCTCAATATTTAACAAATCTGGTTGGAGATAAATTTTCATAGACTGTAGCTAGAGATGGGCATGAATTGAAAAAATGACGTTTTGGTTTTTCATTTTTCATTGTGTGTCCATTTCAGTTCATTTTCATTTTTTGTGAAATTTTTGAAAAAATTTCATTTTGTTTTTTTGTTTTTGTTTTTACCCACTTTTGCGCGATTTAAAGCATTTCTGCGCACGGGCATCCTCCAACGCCCAAGAAAACACTAAAATGATGCTGGCAGAGACACAGTATAGACTAGGTATGCAGGGAGGCTGCAAAGGCAGCAGCGGGTGTTGCCCAGGGTGTAAGTCAGCCGCTGAGTGACTGCACTGTGGGGCAGGGGAGGAGACTCATCGAGAGGTACGCATGCGCACAGGGAGGCTGCAAGAGAAATCTCTTCTTTCTCTCCCCTAAGAGCCAGGCTGCAGCCAGCAGGAACACAGAGACACACACCTGCTTGGCTGGCCTAAAGTAATGAGTCGCAGAGACAGCAATCCCACCCTAACTCCCACCGCAGACTGCAAGGAGGACGGGGGCTGCCAGAGCTTTTTATGCCATCTGTGGCTGCCACACCTACCCAGTGTGCAGCCTGGGCATGCTATTGGTTGATATTGTCCAAGAATTTACATGGTCCCATCACATGGTTTGCATCCATCTTGTGGCTGGGATCCATTTTGTGTCATCCTTAAAGGGAAAAGAAAAAATACATCGTGATGGGAGAAAGACAAAAACAAATGTTTTAAGGACCCCAACCCCCTGGTAGGTAATAATTTCAAATAATTATCGCTGCATTTTTACGGATGTCCAGGGTGTTTTAATATCCAAGAAATCAATATTAGGCATCTGGGAGCCATCTTGGGTCGATGTCCCCTAACTCCCCTTAAAGGAAAAAAATACAGCAATCTGAGAAAAGACATAAATGCACGTTTTAAGGACCCCAACCCCCCCCCCGATAGGTATTATCAGGCAGAATAAATAATTATCACTGGGTTTTTACGGATATTCAGGACGTTTTTTAACATTTAAAAACAGCTCATTTCATTGTGCTTCACCATTAACGAAAATGAAACGTAACAAACCTAATTTTTGTGGTTCTGTTCTGTTCGTTCCAATTTCATCGCAATTTTCGTTATTTGTTTTGTTACGTAACAAAATGAATAACGCATAACTGAATGATTTTTTTTTTCATTTTGTGCCCATCTGTAACTGTAGCCCAATTTGTCAGATGAATGCTGCATAAGACTTGCAGATCTTTAAAGGTGCTACTAGAAAATTTTTACACTGGACGAAGGAACACTCTTAAGATCAATGGTGAGCAAAGTACAGCTCACTGGCCACATGGGCTTACCTCCATGGAGCTCTCCAAAATTTGTCCCTGCAATGCACGTCACATCCTCTAAACCTATCTCCCTAGGGACAAAATTGCTTAAATCTCCACGAAACCGTAGAGCCTTTACTTTAGCCAGATGCAATGTCATGCCATCTGCTGTTTTGTACGGCAGGTTTCAAGGCTTACCTATGGATAAGAGATGCTGTTCTTGTGGTCTGGGCAGTGTGGAAACTCTTGCTCACATGCTTTTTTATTGTCCCTTACATAACGAGTCACGTAAGAAATTTTTGGAACAAGTCCTAAGGAATCTAAAAGTCGGGTCTGACCAGGATAAAATCCGTTATCTGTTGGGGTCCAAATCTGATTCTATAACTGAAAAAGTAGCTATGTTTTTATCGGTGATAGTCACAGCACGTGCTTAGGATACTCATTAGTATTCATTTTAAAGAAGGTATTATTATTTTATCTTTGTATTAAACTCATGCTTCAGTCCTTTTGGTAGTCTGGAATATTCAAAAAAGAATGTAATCTCTGACTTTAGAAGGGATATTCATTATGCCACACTACATATCTGTGCTTTGTTGTATGCCAATAAAGGTTGCTGAGCTGACAAAATTGAAAGGTCTTAGTTTCTGTTTTATTTTCTAAGCTATCTATAGCCCCCCTGATGTCTATGGTCTGCAATAAAGGTGTGCAGTGTCATCCGATGAACATAGAAGTACAGACCAAATCCAGGTTATTTTGGTTCTCCCATCATGGTGACTGAGGGATGGAGACAGAAGCCTGAGGTCACCTACTGGGGCGGAGCAGCATTCCACATGGGCACTTCAGCCTCAATCTGTCATTCTTGGTTTCAAAGATAAACAAGACACATCATGCAAAGGAAGGGAAAGGGAAACCAATGCAACAGTAGGCTAGGTGGTACCTTTATTGGTCACTACTAAAACAAAAATGTAAGCTAATCTTCACTGTTATCAAAGCATTGTACCAAAAATGTAATCTTGATACATTGTTAAACCGTATCCAGGACTTTGAAGCAGTCTTAACACCAGCCCTGCCTCCTGATACCATCATCTGGTGCATTCCATCTCACCAAAAAGATGCTCAGCGCCTGATAGACAACATCCCCTATCAAGAGACCTTTGGGTAGTGGGCAGCATATAAGCTGTAAAAATAAACAAAAATAAAAATAAAAAATAAAGTAAATATTGCAATTTTGGTACAATGCTTTGTTAAAGATAGCAAGTTGCTATTGAAAGCTTAGCTTACTTTTTTTTTTGTTTTAATAGTGACCAATAAAGGTATCAACTAGCCTACTTTTGAATTTGTTTTTCTGGTCACACGGCTCAACCCACTTTTTTACTTCTATGGAAACCAATGCAAAGCACCTCAAATGCTACTGGTGTTCATGTAAGCTAATTGTTTGTAACAGCAAATTGCAGTGAATTGCTGAAGTGCCAGAGCGCATCTTCATTGTAAAAAGGGCATATAACGAGGCACACAATGGAGGACCTTGACAATTAACAGTAATTAACTGCAAGAAGACATGCAAAAATTACACAAACTCTGATGGGATATTGACCAGTATTGAGAAGACTGAGCTTGCACTCAAAGAGAAGGAGGTTGATAGCTGAATCCACACCACTCCTGGCCGATAAGGTCCAAGATCTTTTTTTCTGAATGAAATTACCCCTCTGTAGCAACTAATCTTTGCCCCCTTTTAAAACCTGAGAAACTTGAAAGGAGGGCCACCCATTCATGTAGACTATGTCATCTCCTCTGCCCTTCTTTTAAAAATTGCTATTAGCGCCCCTGAATGTCTCTGTGTGTACATGCCTGGGTACAGATATGTGGATGAGGTGCGGATGAATTCCTGCATTTTTGTGCTTAGGACAGTGGTGTCCAAACGTTGGCCATCCAGATATTTTGGACCACAACTCCCACAGTCATTTGTCATTGGCAATCTAGGCTTGGAATTCTGGGAGTTGTGGTCCAAAACATCTGGAGGTCTGAAGTTTGGACACCCCTGGCTTAGGACCAGACTCTGACTTCATGTCTCTGACTTCCCACCCTACACCTTTAATTTGTCTTTTCTTGCAGGTATGGAGGGATCCAGTGTGGTGTAGCGGACAGAACGATGGCCTGGGACTCTGGAGACCAGGGTTTGACTCCCTGCTCTCCCATGAGAAATTATTAAGGCAATGGACATGGTAAAACCACTCCTTAAATATCTCTGACTTTGAAAGCCTTATTAGAGTTGCTATAAGTCAGTTCATGCTGCCTAGATGCCCTAAGCACATCCGATCTTGCCTGATTTCAGAAGCTAAGCAAGGTCAGCCTGGGTTAGTACTTGGATGGGAGACCACCAGGGAATGCCAGGTGCTGTAGGCGCCTGGAGTAGGAACTGGCAAACCACTCCAGTATTCCTGCCAAGAAAACTCCATGGACATGGAGTCACGAAGAGTCAGTCGCGACTGTAACAACAACACACACACACACACACACATAAGTCAGTTCAAACTAGGTGGCACATAACTAACCATGCTGATATAAATGTTTCCTGCTTCTCTTTTTCTTCAGGCATTGGAATAAATTTAAAATGAATTGCAAAATTCATTCAAAACTTGCTAATTTGTTGATTTGCATTTATTCAAATTGATAGCCCCAATGAATATGCCTCTTGCCAGGTTATTTGTCTGTCTTCTTTGTATTATTGTTTTGATTTTTGAATTTTGGTTTATTTATATGTGTTGTTCTAGGTAAACCACCCAGAGTTCCCATGGGGGAAATCGGTTGTGATATAAAAATAAGAAAGAAAGAAAGAAAGAAAGAAAGAAAGAAAGAAAGAAAGAAAGAAAGAAAGAAAGAAAGAAAGAATATGAATTGATGAATTCTTAGTGATTTTTGATTCATCACTTCTCTGGACTATAAAATAGCCCCCAAAACACCTAGAAACACCAAAATAACAGGCATTTCCTGACTCTCATCAATAATCCCTCCACATTAAGTGAAAATTGGGTCTCTGATGTGCAACATATACACCCACAAAGAGCACCCCCTCCCAGGAAAGTTTCTCTCAGACACCTAAAGACACCAATATCGCTGAAAGGCCACCTGACTCTCCTCTATAATCCCTCCAAGTCTGGTGAAGTTTGGATTTCCCCAGCCAGTTGCTAAAGGGCATTTTCCAGGGGCGGGGGCACACTGTAGGTGTATAACTCAGATGTCTGAGATGCAGTCCTTGCCAACCTTGAAGGGATTGTAGAGGAGAGATGGGACAGGCTTCTGTACTCCTTAGTTATCTCTAGGTGACTGGGGACATTTCCTGTGGGGCCATCTTTGGGGTGCATATCCCAGATATCCAGAATCCCAAATTTCACCAAATTTGTAAGGCTTGTTGAGAAAGTCAGGCAAAGCTTCTCTGCAATATTTAGGTGCCTTGTGGGGCATTTTATAGAGTTCAAAATTCAAAAACAAATCAGCAAATCAATGTTTGTATTTGTCAAAAGAATAGTAAATAAATCCATGATGAATCATTGATTGAAACAAATTGGCATTTTTTCTGATTCAAGCCATTCTCTCTTTGCTTGTGCTCTTTGGGCTAAAAGTGGAAAAGTAATTCTTCCAGAAAGAAAAAAATCTTCTGATGGCATGGTACAACCCCATTCCACTTCAAGTCATAATTCTTCATGTTTCTCCCTTCCTGATACTGTGGTTTGTCACAGAGAAATACCAGCACAGGCAATGACTGGGTTGGAATACTTCCAAAAGGCAAAAAGATGGGCCAATCCCCAAACTGTGTTCCTTTCTTCCGGCACAGAATGAATCAGGAACCAGTGTACAAGGCTCATCAGAAGGTATGGAAACCCCCACATGGACAACTGAGTTCTTCTTTGATTTGGTATTGGGATGTACAGGGATATGTCTGTGAAGATTCTCAGTCATCCAGGTGAGCTTATCCAAAAGCTGAATAATTTATTTATTTATTTATACATTTTTATACCGCCCATCTTTCCAAGAGGAACTCTGGGTGGTTTACAGCAATTATAATACAAAATATAAGCAATATAAGAATAAATAGTCATATCAAACTCAATCAAAAATCAAAAATCAAAGACTAAAGCTATCTGATGCCAATAGATGTATAATCCATTTATTGGCGTCTCTGTCATCCAGCTGCCCTACCAAACAATAGTCAGGGGTCCTTATTGTTTAAGGTTAGAATATTTACAAAGTAATAGGACAGCTACATGGCACAGCCTCCTGAAATAGGACTCATATAATGGCAACTGCACTTCTTTTCTCGTGAGATCAAAATGTTTCGCTGCTCATCCAAGCAGCTTCATCAGGCTGATGAAGCTGCTTGGATGAGCAGCGAAACATTTTGAAACATTGAGCAGTGAAACGTTTCAATCTCACAAGAAAAGAAGTCCAGTGCCCATGACTCAACTTTTAGATGTATAGGAAGATGTAGTAGAAGAGACAGATAGAGTTATAGGTTTCTAGTGGAATGAAAATAAAGCACCAAGGACAAGAGAGTAATTTCAGAGGCTAGGCAGATTTTCAGATGTCTGATTTGCAGTGTTTCTGCTACAAGCTTGCTTCATCCCTCACACACAACAACCAGGAGGTGACTATGTTTTCATTCAAACTGGCCATTACCATTTAGAGTGAGAGCTGCTGGAGCTTTTTCAATGGGTCCTGTTATTTCCGTGCTGAGAAGATTTATTTGTGTTTTTAAATCTATTTTTACATTTTAGTGGCATTTGTTTTTCCTTGAATATCATTATGTCTCAGAGCCTTGAAATTTAAGTTTTTGGCAGGCAGTCAAGATGTGCATTTAATAAATACATGTGCCCATAGAACCAGCTTGACAGGGTGGGGGAGGCAAGCTAGTGGGGAAAATGATGAGGACACAGAAGCATTAGCATGTACATTTGGAACGTTTGGTGCTTGCGTGCTCTTTTTTGTTTAAAGTTAGGGGTCTAAATTTAGCAAAGAAATATTAATTCAAAACATGACAGCAAAGAGCACTGGCATGTCTTGGTGGCTTGATCAGAAATAGATTGTTGAAACATAAGGAAAAAATTATTACTTGTGAAATGCAGATGTAGATTTATCAGAAAAGCAAAATTCACAAGGGTGTTACACTGAAGTAAACACCTCTTCTGAAAAATTTGTAATCATAGCATCACGATCAGGACTTTGCATATGTCTACTGGTTTGGTATGGTGATCAGTCTAGGGCTGTACATTTGATAAAGAACCATTTGTCCCATATCTGATTTGATCTGGGTCCTGGATCCAAACAGGTTAGCAAATCTGTAAAATCAGTGCTCTGAAAAATCACAATGGCTGTTACTTTTTCTTCTTCTTTTGCACTGACACATGAAATGTAGAGACACAATAGACCTCAAAGAGGATGTTAAATTGACAGAACTAAATCTGGACATTCCACAGCAAGTCTGGAGGCCATACAAATTGGTCCACACCGGACCCATTTTGGTTTGGCATCTGGGATTATTCTTAGCCATAATTGTAAACCTCTGGGTTAGAAAGGAACGGGACCTCCCACATAGCTTCCAATTCTTAAGCTAGGGATAAGAATCTAAATTTTAATTTTTAAAATGCATAGAAATGCTAAAATCCCAATTGTTTCTCGTGGGGTATCATAAAGCTTACCCAAAAAGTGATGCAAACTAGCAAGTAATAGAAGTGGAACATGGATCCTAACAAATGCCAGCCATGAGTTACACACATACAGTGGTACCTTGTATAAAGGAATTAATTCGTTCCAAATGAAATTATGTTAAACAAATTTTCCTTTATACAAATTTCCCATAGGAATGCATTGAAAACAGAGTAATCCCTAATCACCACCATTTTATGTTGTACAGATTCGTCCCATAGGTGATTCTGTTAAACAAATTTCCCCTATCTCCGGAATTTTTTATGTTGTACAGATTTTATGTTATACAAACCATTTGTTATGTGAGGGTCCACTGTATATAGGTCAACCTATTCTGACACATTTGTTATACATCTTGCTTCCAGTCTCTGTCAAATAAGCTCAGCAAGTGCAAATTGAGTTGCTTGTATATTTGAACGTATTCAGCGAAACTTTCTCGAGTACTTATTGTTTTCTCTCACTTTCCTTTAATTAGGCTTACCCTGGGGTTACTGTCTAATCCATCTCTTAATAAATGCAATAACTGTAATGCAGCTAAAGAGGCAAGAGACATCTGTAATCAGAGAGATTGTTATTATAATTCTGAAGATGTTAAGCCTTGTTATTTTGCAGGGAGCTCCCACGAGAGAATGGGCAGAGTGGGTGGCCCATTTGTGTTCTACAAACAGCGAGCAGCTACGTTTCCGCATCGAAAATCACTTCCAGCTGATTTCTTGCTGAACAGCAAAGGTCATCCTGACATCGCACATCCCCTCCTGTGGCGGCCGGTTGGTTGTTTTTAGCTGCCCTGCTGCATTTCCGAGTTGAGCCAATTGTTCAGCATATTGGACTGGCATTTTGTCAGTTGCAAAACAACAACAACCCCATACCAATCTCTGTGTGCCCCTGGTCTTGCCCATTTATTTCTGAGTCCTCTGGAGGGACAGGACTGTTTGTGTTCCCACTATAACCCATTTTATAACAAAATTGTCTTCTATTATTGATTTAGGGTTGATATTTTCCTGGTATTTTGGAATATACAAGAGCCACAACCTTTTCTTCCAAAGGCTTATTATCTCATATACACCATCACTTTAAGGCCAGGTAGGAGAACCCCGGGTGTCCTAGAATTTTTATTGTCCCAAATTATCAGCCATGCTGGCTGAAACAGAAACAAATTTAGTGGCATCTGGAAATGCATAGGTTCTTTGCTTCTGCATTAAGATTTCCTGATATTACAGCACTGTTTTTCTTTTTTTTTTTTTGGGAGGTCAAAGTGCTGGCTGAAACATTTTCCTCCTCCTCCTCGTCCTCCTCCCTCTTACAGAAATCATCTCCCAGGTGATGAAATATGTCTACTTGCCATAGAAAGTGAACTGTCTTCCTCTATGTATTTGTTTTGAGGATGGATAGAAAATAGACACATGCTTAAGGGGCAAATCTTATTACTGAGGCATATGCTTTGAAGGAAACTCATTTATAGTAGGGAAGAAGTCTTACTCATAGGGCGTTTATACACGACCCCTAAACTCCGGGGCAAATGGCTCCCAGCTCCGGAGCTTAAAAATGTTTACTCACCAGCTCCAGAGTTAATAGGAAATTAAGTGCGACCCTGCCCACTTTAGAGCATCCCAGCGCAGCTTTCAGGTACCTGCTTTTTGGAGGTGAAAATTATTTGATCCAGTGTAAGGATAGTGAGTGTGGGGCTCTCCTTGCTTCTGTTTGTTGTTTTTTGGCTCCCGACCCTTTAAGAGCTACTTTTACAGAGACAAGAGGCAGAACGAGGTGAGCGGCATGCTTCTCTTTCTCTTTTTCTCCCTCCCCTCACGCAGCCAGCAACCAGGAAGTGCGGAGGGGGGGTGGGAATGCCCAAAGAGCGACAAACCTCTAAGATCTCTGGTCCGAATTTAAGTGGCCAGCGGATCTTAGGGGTCGTGTAAAAAGGCCCATAGGGAATGCACATTGGTGTCTATTTTGACCCCTTTGCTCCCTCCCTCCTACTGCGGTATCTGTTAAGCAATGCATGTTGGTAGTAGTTAAAGTTCCTCTTGCATTTTCTAATAGGAATAGAGTACCTCACAGGGCCTACCTCCTTCCAACTGTGTTTGCTTTTTGAATGGGGGTCTGGAAATCACAGATAATATTGCAGCTCAGAGTGTCTCCTAAAGGGTGCAAAAGCTTTTAGTCTGAACTTTACAAGAGTTGTCTAAGGTGCTGAGTCCTAGTCCTCCAAAACAGATTTAACAGCTTAGCTCCAATAAAGTTCAGAATTAAACTCAGAGCAAATTCACCACCCATCACAACTAGAGATGGGCACGACTTGAAAAATTTTTTTTTCGAGTTGTCTTTAGTCGGGCCGGTTCTGTTTCGGCTCGTTTCCGTTTTCACGAAAATTCGCAAAAATTAGTCAGTTCATTTTTTGTTTTTTCATTTTCGTTAGTACTGGGTTTTTTGGGGGGGTAGTGGGCTCCTGGAGGCACCTCTGTGGGGTGGGTGCCTCCTCTGGCCCGCTATAAAGGAAAAGCGGGCTCCTGGAGGCACCCGTGGGTGCCTCTTATCCTCACCCACTAGGAAGGGGAAGCAGGCTCCAAGAGACCCCTCAACATGGGGGTCTCCCCTCCTCACCTGCTGCTGCAAAATGGCATGCAATAGCCATATGGATATGCATACCAGTTGCAGACAGTGAGACCAGTGAACCCGCCAGAGCCGTAGGGTGATGCCTAAGGCTCTCGCACCACCATGTCTCACAAAGAAGGGAATAATACTTGCGTTTAGTGCAATGCAAGTAGATCTGGCTTAGGGTTAAGGTGGGTTCGTGCAAGGGCTAGGGTTAGGCTAGTGACGGGTAAGGTTACGGTGGGCTAGTGGGTTGCACCTCTGGGTGCCTCTCTGACCCACTAAGAAGACAGTCTGTGACGTATGGGTAAGGAGTCAAGGATTAGGGTTAGGGTTAGAGGGCTAGGGCAGGTTTTAGGGGGCTTTTTGGCACATCCCAGAAGTCTCCATGGCCAAGTGGCCATGCGATTGGTGGGATGGCTCCAAAAATTTGCATGGTCGTCCACTCCCACATGGCTGGCCACTCGGCCAGCCCATCATTGTGCAGGTGTAAATAAAATAAAATAAAATCAATGGAGGACAGAGGAGGAGAGGAGAGACATTTTGTTGCAAGAAAAAACCCACTGCTACTGTGAAAAATCTGGCAGTTTATAAATTTTCGCGTGTTTCTGTTGTGCTTGTGTGTTTTTGGACCACGATTTCAAAAACAATATTGCCTTCGCCGCCCCATTTTGGATCCCCCACCCGCACCACATGGCATGGCGATTCTGGATGCCCAGGACGGGGGGGGAGGCGGGACCCCCCCTCCAGAAACCACCCCTCCGGTAGGTGCCCTGCGCCCTTAGTCAAGCAGGCATTTTTCCGCCTGCTTTTTTGGCCCGGGAATGGGTGGGGGGAGAGTTTAAAAGTTTTTTCCTGTGCCGTCCGTGCCGCTTGCTTGCGCTTTAATTGCGGTGGCCGGCGGCGAGACTGGGCTTTTTGCTGGCTGCGAGCCTGCGGCGAGTCCCACCAGAGCAGCCCAGGACGGGGGATGGGGGGGAGGCCGGGGACCTCCAGAAACAACCCCTCGGGTTGGTGCCCTGAGGCATGGCAGGCATTTTTCCACCTGCTTTTTGGCCAGGAACCGGGTTTTTTTAACTTTTAAAAACTTTTTTTCTGTGCCGCGTGGCATCGCGCGATCGTGCGATGCAAGGAACGAGCACGACAAATCAGACCAAAATTGTTCGTTCATTGGTTCGAGCTCGAAGTCTGGCGGAGTAATTCCCGTTACCGTTTCCGTAGAGTAACGGAACCGAGTAACGGAAACAGAAACGGGAATACCTCTAAGTCGTGCCCATCTCTAATCACAACACCCAAATCACAAGGTGTCCCTGCTAGCACCATTTCAGATAGAGCGAGCATTCTTGGTCAACGGTCTGGTGAGGAACAATGTGCACCCACATTTCTTGTAGAACACTAAGTGTCTCACACTATGGGTACTGTTATCTCTCATAGATTCTAACACAGAGCTTGCAAATCTGTGCATCCGTACCTCATATCAAGCCTCAGGGACCACAATGAAACATGCTTGCAAATATGCCTGAGAACAAGCTGCACAGAATTCGTAGATGTGCGTATCTTGTCCAAGAAATCAGTTTCCCCTAAATAATTCTTTTTTCTCCTTCAATGTCAAGCACAGTTTATTCCGTTTTTCCCACTATAACTCTGAATGGGCACTGAGATAAAGCAGACGGAGATGGCAAATGATCTTGATGGGTCTTGCATTTTTCATTATGTTGGGATATTTTTGCAATATTTTACCAGCATATGGCAAAGTCACTTTTTATCAAATGATGGGGGGGGGGATAAAGAACTAAAGAAGAGAGATGCTGTCCCTTTTCCCATTAAAATCAGGATGAGATATGTTGCTACGCATTAAATCAGATCCCTTTACAAATGCCAGAAATGCTTTGGAGACACTCCGGGGGGGGAGAATTATACAAGAAAATGAACAGGTAGTTGTTATTTTGTTGTAGGACAAGTTGTTGTCATGCACTGTCAAGTCACTCCCAGCTTCTGATGACCCCATGGATCGGTGCCCTGCAAAAGGTCCTTTCATGCAAAGAGCTACTCTAGTTTGGCAAACGCAAGGCCATGACTTTCTATGGGGTGTCAGCTCATCTCCTCTTTGGTCTTGCTCTTTTTCTACTCTCTTCAGCCTTGCCTAGCGTTATTGTCTTTTCCAGTGAATCTTGTCTTTTCGTCATAGGTCCAAAGGTCAAGTAGTGATGCTGTACGTGACAGAGACACTGCAGTTCAATTCAGGAATGGGCCAAAACATGTTTTGTGCTAAAAAAAATAGTAGGGGTGGGGGTACATGTGTAAGCTCACCCCACATCACCACCCCACTTGGATGTCATGCAGAACTTTGCTTGAAAGTCATCATTCCGTTCCTCTGAAGCAGATTATATAGCTGTAGGACTAATCCTACCATGAAAAAGTCATCCATAAAGTTGTCTGATAATTCATTTATGAGCATATTCAGCCAAATGTTTTTCCATTGCTTATGGCAACCTTGAATTAAGTATCCCAAGGTCCACATGACTTCTAGATAGGTCAGGGGACATGGGACCAGCCTTTGCCTTCACCCCTTGTCAGCACTACCATTACTCCTTAAATGAATTTGTCTCTATGCTGTATTATGCAGAGACTGCACATTTGATGCAATAAACTTTCCCAAATTTCATTATCTAGGTCCCTGGAAGCCAGTTTGGTCCTAACATTAAGGAGGATGAAGCAGCCTACCTAAGGCAGCAGATCATCCAGGTGTAGATAAAGCCACAGGGATCAAAATTTAGCATCCAAAGTGTGGTACAAACCATACCAGGTTCAGAAAATGCCAAAAATGGCAGGTGGGATTTTTAAAAAAAAAAACTATTGGAAAAACAAACAAGCAAATAAATTAAATGTCCTGAAAGTAACTTTTGAAAGTAACTAGAAAACATAACTAGTTATACCAATCCAGTAATTTTCTTGTCACTGATGTTACAGCACTATTGAAAATGTAACTTCATTATATCAGGTTGTCCAAAAAGAAATTATCTCAAGATAACTCTGTTATTGCAACTGGTGACTTTCAAGTTACAACCAAGATTTGAGGGTCATGGTATAATGCATGTGGAGAAGACCTGCACCTGTCCAAAAGGGGTGTGGTAAGAGGGATGATTTTCTCCCTCTCACGAAATACCAGAACTAGGGGTCACTCAATCAAATTCTGGACTGGGAGAGTGAGAACAGACAAAAGAATTTTTTTTTACCCAGCTTGCTGTTAGTCTGTGGAACTCCCTGTCACAGGATGTGGTGATGGTATCTGGCCTGGATGCCTTCAAAAAGGGATTTTACAGATTCTTGGAGGAAAAGTCCATCACAGGTTACAAACCATGATGGAGATGTGTCATCTCCAGGCTTAAAACTGGGGTACTTCAAGGGCCAGATGCAGGGGAGTGGTATCAGGAGACAGATACCTAGTCTCGTGCGCTCCCAGACACATTTGGTGGGGCCACTGTGAGATACAGGAAGCTGGACTAGATGGGCCTTTGGCCTGATCCACCATGGCTCTTCTTATGTTCTTAGGTTCTTATGGAAGAGTGGATAGAGATGCAAATTCAAATTCATTATGCATTTATGTCTTATCAATCATTGCATAAATTACTACGGAGCATATGATCATTTGAGAAGGAAGAAAAAGATGAGATGAGGCAGATGTCAGTTGCAGGATGTTTTTTTTTTCAAATAAAAACAAAGTTGGAGTGAGGGGATGGTGGAGTGATTCATTGATCCATTATCAAGAAAGATTTCTGTTGATTCAGAGAAAGCACTCTCCAGGAGTGATCTAATCATCACACGAGCTGACACTGGAAGAAAGTGATGGGTCTTTCATGCTCCATTTTTTGCTCTCCTTCACCGTTCTTCCCTGTCCAATGGCACTTATCACGGCAGGCATAAATTTAAAAAAGGAATTGACCTCCTTTCTACAGAGATAGAACAGACTTTACCTCTTATGTGGTTTTATCAGTGTACAGGGCAAACTGAAGCAAAGTATAAAGGAGAGAACATGGACTCAAGGACCTTACTGTTTGATACAGTGGGGAGAAAGGAAAGGAAACAGAGAGGCAGATGTGTCACAATGGTTGGAGTGTCAGACTCGAATGGAAGAGTCCCTGATTAAGATCCAAAAGTAGACATGAAACTCATTGGTTGAATTGGAGCCAGCTATTCTCCTGTCACTGTGACTTATGTCTCAGGGTCATTGTAAGAGCAAACATGGGATGGGAGTCTATGCATAGCACCCAGAGTTCTTGGGAAGTAGTGAGATTAAAAAGTAATGAACAGAAATAAGGGATTTTGTTCCTATGTGGCTCCAAATGGCCTCCAATTTATGGCAAACCTAACAGGGGTTTTGGATTATGTGACATGTTCGTACAGTGTCTCACCATGGCTGAGCGAATATAATATAATATAATATAATATAATATAATATAATATAATAGTCCTTTGGGTCCTAGTTCTGCATTCTATCCACCCACACCTCTTCAGCACTCAGAAAATGATTTGAGCATAAGAACAGACTAAAGCCAAAAACAATGGTTTGATCATCTGGCCAGCCCTACTATAAGGCAGACTGAAGCAGTCACCTCAGTTTGAGGATGGCATGAAGTGTAAACTTCCCCCTTCTCATTCTTTTCTATTGGAGGATAGAGCTGTGTGATCCAGACAGCCTGTTCTATAACCAGTAAAACCCACTCCCCTTAGAAGAAGTGGAGAAGCTGCCCCATCACCAGGGCTGAAGGAAGATCAAACTGTCAATCCTGGTGTTGAGCAGAATAAGAACAGACTAAACCTTGCGCAAAAACAATGGTTTGATCATCTGCCCCTGCCAGCCCTAGCTAGTTAAGGCAGACTGAATGCCACTTTTCAACGTTCACCGACGGGCGTATCGATGCACTGATGCTGGGATGGCAATGGAATTTGTAAACTTCCCCCTTCTCATTCTTTTGCCTGCCGCTATTGGAGGAGGCAGCAGAGCTGTGTGCCGCTACTCCAAACAGCCTGTTCTATATCCCTGTTTTAATATTTTTTAAAAACTTGAAATAAAACCAAAACCCGAGACCCCCGTTGGGAGAAGAAGATGGAGAGAGCCCCTGCCCCATCACCAGGGCTGAAGGAAGATCAAACTGTCAATCCTGGTGTCTCGTGTGGGCAGAATGTGTGAGTATGTCATATTTCCCTTGGTGCCAGGCAGCAAAGTATGTTGTGCCAGCCCGGATGATAATAGGTATCCCCAAATATAGGGAATTTGCAAGGGCACAGCAACCAGCATATTGTAGTATATATGCAATCACAGGTCATCACCACGATAAGCCAAGATGTATGTTAACCATGATTTATTGCATAAGCCATGAATTGCTCAGCAGGCAACCAATCAAACCTTTGCTTGCCTGCCTCCCACACTTCTGGGTTTGTTTTTTTTCTGTGCCTCTTTGCTGAGTTCTTGTTTCAAGCTGGGGCTAGGTCAACAAGGCAAGGACAAACTACAGTTTAAAGATTCAGATATCATGACAAGCCATGATTTAAATAAACCTGAATTAGTAAGGCAAGGAAGAATTATGGGTTCTGATTGGTTCATATCTGGCTAGCAAACCTCTGTTTGTGGGCAGAGACACATCCATGCATTGCAACAACTCACATTTCAACTGACTGTGTTCTGGCTTACTGTGATGAGAAAATGTGATTCCTGAGTGCAAACCATAGATGAAAGGTCCCAGATTAGGCTATGAAGTTCATCTTAGGCCAGTCTCTATCTCTTATTCTACTCTACATTCACAGTTTATTGTAAAGCTAAACCAAAGAGAGAGAGAGAGAGATCCATAAAATTAACTCCTTGGATAAAATATGAGGTAAAAATTCTCCAGAGAAAAGTATAAGAAATTTTATCTTCTGTTTACTGCTGAATCTTTTTATTCTCTACATCAGGATGAAATATTCCATCACTGTCCCTTTAATCAAAAAAAGGGCATGCATTTATCTCCTTTCCATTTTCACTGTGAAATGATTATTGAAACAACTCCGTATAAAGTGATTAGCCAGCCAGTCTCATGTTGAAACAATGCTCTTAAGAGACTGACTAATTGTTAATACGAAAAGCAGCCATCCTCGGCCAAGTTGCTCAAACTGCATAAAGAAAAAGTCTTAGTGCTTGATAGTCCGTTAAAATAATCCATTAAATCTTAAGGACAATTGCACCTTGAAGTACTGTTCCCAGAGGCCTCATAGCATTAAGAGATCTGGAGCAATGCAGATAACGTGCGTTCACTGCCTCATAACAGTATTTCTCTCAGATGGTGGTCACATTCAGAAGACTCTGCCTCTATAACTGATGCCAGAAAAGGCAAAGGAACCAATGGTTCAGGGATTCTGAAAGGAACTCGTTGATTGCTAGCTCTTAGAGGGGGTTGTGGAGTCTTTAAAGGTGTGTGGGCCTCAAAAGTATCCCTGAAGCTTGGAGAACCATATCTGCCCCATGCCCTCCACTCCCAATAATTTGTCTTTCAAAAATGAGGCAAGACAGGGTGTTTTAAAGGGAAAAAGCCCCTTTGTCCTTCATGGTGGACAATTTTGGACACCAACCTTTTTGGTGCCAGGGACTGGTTGGCATGCTTGTGGGGGACTCGTGAATGTGCACAAGCCCCCCGCTCTGGTTCCACTGCGACCAAAACAAAAATAATTGCCACAGTTGCGCAGAGGTGGAAAAAACCCATGTAGGATGGGGGGGGGGAGAAGTGTCCATGTCCACTAGGCTGCATACCTCAGGGAACCTCGGTGGGCACTGAAATCCTGCACAGTCTGGTCCCGAACAGGCCAGGGAGTGGTACTGGTCTGCAGCACCAGGATTGGGGACCTCTGCTCTAGAATGCACAGTGGGCTTTAGATTGAAATAATAATAATAATAATAATAATAATAATAATAATAATAATAATAATAATAATAATAATAATAATAATAATAGTAGTAACAACAAGTAGTAGTAGTAACAACAACAACAACTCAAGCTAATATTAATATTAGCTCAAGAACAAGCCATCAGAACAAATGCAGTTAAGACTAGAATAGAAAAATCAGTTGAGTCCCCCACATGGGACTTCTGAATACAGACAGACAGAGGTTTGGAGCATAATACCCCAGATATTGTGATGGTGAAGAAGAAAACAGTGTGGATCATTGATGTTGCTATACCAGGTGATAGTAGAGTCACCGAGAAACAACTTGAAAAAATTGCCTGATATCAGGATCTGAAAACTGAACTTCAGAGACTGGCATAAACCAGTACAGGTGGTCCCAGTGGTAATCAGCACGCTGGGTGTGGTGCCTAAAGAGCTAAGCAAGTATTTAGAAGAAATTGGAGTTCACAAAGTCACCATCAGTCATCTGCAGAAAGCTGCCTTACTGGGATCTGCTCGCATAATTCACCGATACATCACATAGTCCTAAACTCTTGGGAAGTGTTTGACTAGTGATTTGTATTACAAAATCCAGCGTAGTTAGCTATGTAATTAATAATAATAATAATAATAATAATAATAATAATAATAATAATAATAATAATAATAATAATAATAATGGGACTGCCGAATACAGACTGAAAGGATTTTGGAGCATAGTGACCTGGATATTATGATTGTGGAGAAGAAGAAAGTGTGGATCATTGATATTTCTATACCAGGTGATTTAGAAGAAATTGGAGTTCACAAAGGCACCATCAGTTAGCTGCAGAAGGCCACCTTACTGAGATCTGCCTGCATAATTCGCTGATACATCACATAGTCCTAAACGATTGGGAAGCATTCGACTAGTGATTTTAATACAAAATCCAGTGTAGTTATCATGTTTGCTGTGTGATAATTTGATGATGATGATGATGATGATACCTCAACTTACAAATTTAATTCATTCTGAATGCATGCTTTTAAGTCGAACTACTCTTAAGTGAGGATACCTATCTTAAAAAATTGAAAAAATAAGTTAAAAAATAAAAAAATGAAAAAAAATTTGTAAGTCGAGCAGGCCATCTCTAAATTTTGTAAGGTGGCAGTTAAAATGCCAACAGTTTTCCGCTCTTAAGTCGAGCTGCTCTTAAATCAGGGTATCACTGTAATAATAATTCTATTGGAGGCATTGTGAGGCCCAAAGAAAACTAAGAAGATGCCTTTGGGTCCCCAGAGGTTTCATGCTCCTATCTTGGAAAACGATCTGGACCAGGAATTAAGTTTTACAAGTACACTCCAATAGAATATGCCTACTGATTCACCAGTATTTGCAGAAGTGTTTGCTCCTCACACAACAGTTGATTGAATGAGTCTGTAGTAGAGTGGACTAACTATTGAATTCAGTACATAGATGTTCAATGATTTCCACACATACTTAATGTTCTAACAAAACAAAGGATCACGATCTGTTTAGAAACACCTATATTATCAGAAGACCAACAGAAAGGATTTTGCAATATTGTTTTATTTTATATATCCTCCTTATTTATTTTATTTTATTAAAACTGTTTTGACCCTTTCTCCTTGAAAAGGACCAAAGGCAGCTTACATCATAGAAATACAACATTTAAAGCTAAAAAAATGAGTACACAATGGTGGCTTACATCACTAAAAGACAGTATTCAGAGCTAAGAACAATGAGTATAAATGAGTCTGCTTACATCATTAAAAGACTGTTTCAAAGCTAAAGCAATGAGTATATGCATACTGAACAGGAGCAAACAATACCACCCTGACATATGGGAAACACAAGCATCTACTACTACAGTCGTTACCGACTCTTCGTGACCCCATGTCCATGGAGTTTTCTTGGCAGGAATACTGGAGTGGTTTGCCAGTTACTACTCCAGGAGCCTACAGCACCTGGTATTCCCTGGTGGTCTCCCATCCAAGTACTAACCAGGGCCAAACCTGCTTAGCTTTTGAAATCAGGCGAGATCGGATGTGCTAAGGGCATCTAGGCAGCTAGCATCTACTCTATGCATGTATATATTTGACCTCCTCCATTGATTTCATTCACCATTAGTGGCTATTCCCATGCAATATACCCACTTCTCCCTCACCCATTCCCTCCCCATCTCTATTTCCCTTTGTGTTGTTTGCTTCCCTTAGTTTGTAAGCCTTCAGGTGTTTTTGGCCTGCAGTGTTCAGATACCTTCACCAACAGTTGCACTTGCCGGGGTTTCTGGGAGCTGCGGTCCAAAAACAGCTGGGTGACCCAAAGTTGGTAACCATGGGTGCTCCAAGACTCTTTTTGCCTGAGGAAGGAGCAAAATAAAAAAGGCAAAGGCTTATTTGTGGGGACTTGAGTTTTTAATGATAGTTTCTCATTTTTACTTGTTTGTGGGGCGCTGTGCTTAGTGGTTGTTTTAATGTGCTTGTGATCAGAATCAAACTCCTTTTTGTGCTCATGGAGTGGGCAAAATTTGACTCACAGACCATATGCCAAATGTGCTCCCCAGGACCTGCCCTCAAATCCTCAATTTTTTCTTTTTTAAAAAAATGGGAAAAGGAGGTTAGAGACCCTCTTGTCCTCTCTAGAGGCAGGAGTAACAATTTTCCATGGGTTTTAGGGGTGCTACTGCACTTTTTAAATTTAATTTAATTTTTTTAATTGGAACTAGCAGGAACCCCATGACGTTTTCCATTTTAAAAAAACATTGGCTCAGCTTAAATAAGGACATGGCACACTCTTCAGTCAATCAGCACTACTGAACACTAATATGACTGACATAACCCTTACAGAAATCCATCCCGACAATGCATTTTGTACTGATTCTTTATTTCTAGCCTGAGAAATGGGAACACATGTTAGTTCCTCTCCCAGAGATCAAAATGTGAGCGAGGAGTACATATAATTAACCAAACATTTTTAACACTTCTCTTAACATGAACCATTTCAAAGTAATGTATTTCCTCTCCAGCGCTCTTGTGGGTTTCATTGCCCATTTTTGCGCTTGAAATAGATTTGGGTGAGCTGCCCTCCCTTTCTCCATCAGATCTTGATGTCAAGACAGGAGCTCCTACACATGATTGCTCTTCACTTTCTCAAGGAGGCCCTTAACGGCTGGGTACAGAGTGGTGCCAAGTCGAAAAAAACTGTTTGGGGGACAGTTGTAGCTCGATGGAAGAATACTAGCTTTGCATGCCAATGATCCCAAGGCATACAGTTCTTCACTTCTCCCTCTATGGCTCAGGAAAGACTCCAGGTCTGAACTCTTGGGCCCCTATCCCACATCCCTTTAAATACAGATTAAATTTGTAGATAAACCGTGTCCAAAAATGTTGTCCCCCATGGCCACCAGGCTTTTTGAAAAAGAAAAAGAAAACGAAAACCCGGTAACGCCCCCTTAAGTGAGGTTTCCAAGACCTACCAGAGAGGTAGGGAATTTTTTGCCTTGCTTAAAAAATCCACTTTTTAAAGAGGCAGACATCGTGGGACCATGTAGATGATCTGGTTTTCTTTTTTTCTTTTTCTCATAGCGCCAACCAGCTGTTCCTAGGGCAGTCGGCGCTGTTGTTTTTTTTAACTTCCCCCCACCCCTAGTGCCAGTCAGCTGGTCCTCTGGCTGGTCTGGTGCTGTTTTTTATTTTTATTTTTATTTTTCCCCCCCTCCTAGCACCAGGCAGCTGTCCGATCAGGTGCTCTCCCCCTCCTTTTAACTTTCCACCACCCCTAGTGCCAGTCAGCTGGTCCTCCAGCTGGTCTGGCACTTTAAAAAAATTAATTCCCCCCCTCCTAGTGCCAGCCAGCTGGCAATTGTGCTTTTTTAAACTTCCCCCCAATCCCTAGCACCAGTCAGCTGGTCCTTATTTTAATCCTAGCACCACCTGCTGGTCATGGGGCTGAATGGCGCTTTTTGTTTTTAAAAAAACTTTTCTACATGGGAACTGCTATCCCACATCTTCAGTCACGTGTCAGGAGGAAGAGGGAAAGCTGGACCTTCCGAAGATCAGGATCTTCCCCAGGTGAGATAGCAGTATTGGAGAACTTCCACCAGCTTGTGTAGACAACATGCTGTTGGGTTTTTCTATCTCTCTCAGTGGCAATGCAGCCATGCATGAAAAAGCCCCTTTCCCTTTAATAGCCTGCTTCTTCTAGAAACCTGTCTGTAGGCTATTCAGTCATCACCTTTCACCTGTCCCTCCTATCCTGCTAGTATGAGGGAAGGTTTTACCTTCATCTAGTCAGCTCGGGTCTTCCTGAGCCACGCCTCGCTAGCCAGCTACCTGCATTTCCTAACAGAATGCTGTTGCTTCCTTTTTTCTCTCTGCACAAGCTAAGCTAGGTATTTTGTATTGTATGGACTGTCTATTGTTATTTTATTTTGTCCCTACTTTATAAGTAAAGCTATGTTCTATTTTTCTAGATAAGGTTGTTTTGTTCTCCTTATTAAGCCGTGCATAGCACCTGGGTGTGTATGTGAGTTTGTTTGCTACTGAGAGGCAAATATACATTTGGGTTACTGTCTCCCTTTACTGGCTGACACCTATTCATCCCGCTTTCGTTTGTGCTGAGTACTCCTACGTAACTGCTGGTACTCTGAAGATTTACTTCCCAAGGACTCTGCTGAATATATATTGATAAGGATTAAATTCCGACACATGCAACCTAATACTCTATTCTGATGAGGTGATCAGGAATTGGAAGCTGCAAGTTTTCAAGCTCCATGTTTAATTCAGGGTCAAATTAGACACGCAGAGGAATGTGTGTTTCTCCTTTTCTTTTCCAATTTCTTCAGCCCTGCGGCCTCAGCTCTCAGACCTGTTTGTTTGTTTAATTTATGTTATTTATATACCGCATATGCTGTGCATTTTACCCCCTCCTCCTCTTCCTATTCTACTAGAGGACAGGGTACAGAGATCAGCCTTCTGAAAATCAAGATAGACAATATCCACAGATTCATCCAAATCCACATGCCTGTTGACCTTTTCAAAGAATTCTAAAAGGTTTGTCAGACAAGACTTACCCCTACAGAAGCCATGCTGATTTTCCTTCAGCAAGGTTTGTTCTATGTGTTTTAAGATTTTCTCTTGAATGAGACTTTCCACCATCTTCCCTGGGACAGACGTAAGGCTAACCGGCCTGTAGTTTCCCGGGTCCTCCCTCCTTCCTTTTTAAAAAATGTTGCGACATCCACTACCGTCCAGTCCTCCAGCACTGTGGTGTTTTTAGGAGACAAGTTGCATATTACCATTAAGAGATCTGCAATTTCATTTCTCAGTTCTTTAATAACCCTTGGGTGGATGTTATCTGGGCCCAGTGACTTGTTAATCTTAAATTTATCAATTAATCCTAAAACATCCTCTCTTTTAACCTGTATTTGATTTAATTCTTTAGTCAAGAGGGCCATTCAGGCAGAGGAATCTGCCCAAGGTCTTCTGCTGTGAAGACAGATGCAAAGAAGTCATTTAATTTCTCTGCAATTTCCAAGTCCTCCTTTACCTCCCCTTTTCCTTCCTCACTATCCAGAGGGCCAACTGGTTCTCTGGCAGGTTTTCTACTCCTAGCATATTTCAAGAAGCTTTTATCATTAGCCTTTATATTGCTAGCCACGTGTTCCTCAAAATCTTTCTTTGCCTCCCTTATCATCAACTTACATTTCTTTTGTCAGGGTTTGTGTTCCTTTTTATTTTCCTCATTTCGGGAGAATTTCCATTTATGGAAATACCTCTTCATACACTTTAGAGCCTCTCTAGCACCACTCGTTAACCATGCAGGCGCCCTCCTGGACTTAGATGAGCTCTCTCTCAGTGGTATGTATGCACTTGCGCTGGGCCTCTACTACCCTTGTTTTAAACAGGCTCCATGGACTCTGAAAAGATTGGGTTTCTTTTACCTTCCCTTTCAATTTCTTTCTAACTAGTTTCCTCATCTGAGGGAAGTCCGCCCTTCGGAAATCAAGGGTTTTTGTGTCTTATTTGCTTGACACTCTTCTCCCTACATGCATGGGAAAAACAGGACACTTATTTTTCAGAGCAATTGAAAGATGCTGAGCTTAAATAGTTTACCATTAGAGACAGGCACAAATTGTTGGTTTGGTGGTCCATAATGGTTTGTTCTTCAGATGCAAAGGTGTTCTGCAGGTGCCCCATTCCCCAGCAACCTACATCTTAACAAAATCAATACCAATCCTTTTTTTTTAATTTTTTTTTTATTGAACATAAAAAAGACAAAACAACAATGATAAACAATTATATAAAAAAAACAGTAATAGGCAATCATAAACAGTACAAAGTGCCCCCCACCCCCAAGAAACCGTCCAGTATTCTTGCATCTTCTCTTTCTTCTTCATCATTTTTTTTCTTCCAAAAGGCTTCTTAAGGTCCTTTACGCCAGAACTGTGTTGGGTTATAAGTTGGTTGTATCCCTTTCCCTTTTAATAGTACATGATCTATAAATTTCCCCCAAACATCATAGAAAGTATCTTTTTTTATTTCACCTCTCGAAACTTTTATATTACAAGATAGTTTATCATTTAGTGCTATGTCCCACACTTCCTTATACCATTCAGCAATTTTAAGGTCTGATTTCAGTTTCCAGTTCCTAGCAATAATCAGTCTAGCTCCTGTCATAAGATTTGCTATTAATTCTTTAGTTTTCACATCATATTCATTGATAGATGGTAATGATAACAAAGCAATTTCCGGTACACATTTAATATCAGTTTGTAGTATTTCTCTTATCTCCTCAATAATCTCTTGCCAAAACTTTTGAACTATTTCACATTCCCACCATAAATGAAAATAGGTACCTATCTTTTTTTCGCATTTCCAGCAGAGCTTAGAATATTTTGGATTCATTCTATTCATTCTGACTGAGTCATATACCATCTTAAAACTAGTTTGAAGTAGTTTTCTTTTATTCTGACTGATAATGACCGTAAAATCCTCAAATTCCAAATTCTTTTCCATTCATCATTATTTATTTCTTTCTCTATGTCTTGTTTCCATAGCTCTCTTATTGTGTCCTGTTCCCTATTCTCAAATGAATCTTGAATTATTTTATATAATTTGCCAACTGTTCCTTTCCCTGTATTTCCTTTCTCTGATTCATATGTTGTCAGAAATTGCTCAAATTTTGTATATCCTCTAAGTTGTGTATTTCTCCTAATCCATTCTTTCGTCCAGCTTTCTAACTGGGCGTAATTCAACCACGACAATTCCTGAGTTTGCAGAATACGTTTAATTTCTTGTTTTGATGTCATCTTTTTAATCCAATCTTTTAGTCTTGCCACTTTCCTTAATTTAAATAAGTCTCCCAATTTCTTCATGTTCATGGGGAAATTTATCTGATCGATCACCGCACCAAGCGGGAACCTTCCTGTATCAATTTCTTTCCATACTTTTTCCAAGTGAGCAATAGGGAACTTAGAAGAGGATTTTTAATTGGGTAACTTTTCCTTTTGGGGGAAACTAAACACATATTTATTTATGTCTTCATTTAGTTCCTCTGATTGAAGTTCCCACCATATTAGTTTTTGAGGTTTAAATAGTATTTCCCCAGAGAGCTAAGCTGATTAGCTATGTAATACATTCTAAGATTAGGTATGCCTATACCTCCCTCTTTTGAGATCTGTACCATAAGCTTTTATTTATTCTTGCTTTTTTCCACCATTGCAGAATTTATTTAAAAGATCTTGATAAACTTTAATTTCAATTTCTGTGTATTGAATAGGTAACATTCTAAAAAGAAAATTTATTTTAGGAAGTATTTTCATTTTTACCATTGCTATTCTACCAAACCATGATAAGTTTAATTTGGAGTAATTTTGTAATTTATTTCTAATCTCTTCCTTTATTTTTGTGTAATTTCGTTCTTTCGTTTTAGTAATGTCTTTATCTAAAAGTATCCCTAGGTATTTTATACATTTACAAACTTTCAGTTCATGATTGGAGATCTCTTCCATGTCTCAATTATCCTGATTGAAAAGCATGATTTCTGATTTCTGCCAGTTGACACATAATCCGGTTGTTTCACCAAATTCCTTTAGGTGTGCTTTTATTCTTAATATATTTTCTACCGGATTTTTTATTGTTAACAAAGCGTCGTCCGCAAATAAACTAATTTTTATCTTGCCTTCCTTACCCATACCTTTAATAAGTTGGTCCTCCCTTATTGCATTAGCTAGTAGCTCTATCACTATGCAAAACAGAACTGGCGATAAAGGACATCCCTGTCTTGTTCCTCGGCCTAGGGTAATTTTTTTCTGTCATCCCATCATTAACAATGATTGATGAGGTGCTATGAGAATAGAGTTGGTTTATTACACTTAGAAATTTTTCGCCAAATCCCCATTTCACTAATAAAAGTTTTAACGCAGGCCATTGGACACAATCAAAGGCTTTAAATAAATCTAGAGACAAAATGCATGCTTTGTCCTGTGATCTTCCCATCTCATAAAGAACATTCAAAACTCTTCTTACAGTGTCTGACATTTGTCTACCTTTGATAAAGCCCGTTTGGTCTTCTTTAATATATTTGTCTATAAATGTATACATTCTTTTGGCTAGAATTGCTGTAAAAATCCTGGCATCTTGATTTATAAGTGATATTGGTCTGTAAGATCCAACATCTATTGGATCTTTATTAGGCTTGAGAATTAAAATAGTTAAAGTATGTTTCCAGGAGGAAGGAACTTGCTCACCCTCCAATATCTCATTATAAAGCTTCTTTAACTTAGGAATTAACATTGATTTGAATACCTTGTAAAATTCTGGTCCCAATCCGTCATCTCCTGGAGCTTTGGCATTCTTTAGCTTATTTATAACATCCTCTATCTCCTCCTCTTTAATAGCTTTTTCCATTTCAAGCCTGTCTTCTTCCGCTAGTCTTACTTTTAGGTTTTTGTCAATATATTGTTCCATAACTTCCTTACTACTTCTATTGGCTGTATATAAGTTTTGATAAAATTCTTGAATAGCTTTTAATTTTTCTTTCATTTGAGTAGATATATTGCCGCTTAAATCCTTTATCCTTCCTATCATGCTTTTTTCTTTCTTTTTCTGTGCTAATTTTGCTAGCATCTTGGAGTTTTTATTACTGTATTCGAAAAAGTTTCTTTTCAAATATAGTAGATTTCTTTGGGTTTGTTGTAGATCTATATCTTCTAATTCCCTTTTCCTGGCCTCAACCTGAATTAAAAAATTTTTGTCTTTGGTTAAAAAAAATTGAGATTCAAGGTCTGCTATAGTAGCCTCCAATTTTTTTTTATTTTGCTGATCTCGACTTTTTATAATAGCACTTTCTTTTATTATGTAACCTCTAGCCGCTGCCTTCAGAGTGTCCCAGATAACTCCTATTTGACCACCACCTTCTTCATTGATATTCCAGGTTTCTAGCCATTCTCTTTGTATTTTTTGTACTGTATCTGGGGTTTGAAAAATTCTAGGGTTTATTGTCCACCTTCTAGCTTCCTTATTCTTCTTATTTTCTATTTCAACAGACATTAGAGCATGATCAGAAGTTTTTATCAATTCTATATTTGTATTTACAACTTTAGATAACAAACTTTGTGAGACAAATATAAAATCTATTCTCGAGTAAGCTTTGTGGGCTGATGAATAAAAAGTAAATTTTCTTTCATCGCCCTTTAATTCTCTCCAAACATCCTTTAATCCTGTATTTGCGATGAATTTTGTTAAGATTGTATGTCTAGCCCTCCAGTCTACCTTCCTAGTCATTGTTTTATCTTTTATTTTGTCCATAACCATGTTGAAATCTCCTGCCAAAATCACATGTCCTTTCTGTACCTTTTCTATCTGCTCCCATATCTCTTTATAAAACAGGTTGTGATTAGCATTTGGTGCATAAACATTTATCAGTGTATATTGTTCTAGACCAATTGTGGCCTGAAGAATAATATATCTACCTTCCAAATCTTTCACAGTTTTTTCAACAATACAATCACAGTGCTTTGATATTAAGATTGCTACCCCCCTTGCTTTAGATGTACCAAAACGTTTCTCATAGATGTTGATGTTGGGTAGTTTCAGTTCGTTTTGGCCATCTTTCGCTTGGTGTGTTTCTTGAAGAAAGACGATGTCCGGTTTATTCTTCTTAATTAATGACTCTATTCTGTTTCTCTTCGTGACAGTTCCTAGACCCCTGGCATTCAATGTAGCTAATTTCAACAGTCTACCCATATTTTCATTCTATTATCGATCTGGAACGGTCTCTTTGTGCATATATACAAACAAACATTACATATAATAAAGAAAAAAACAATGATTACCCAAACCCTACCACCTACATTTATTTTCTGTTCTCCCATCCTCTTGGCTCTCATACACAACCTGTATGCGCCCTTATAGGAGGGAGGGGGAAGGCACCCGTACACTTCCTGATGGCTAATAATGATTCAGAAGCTCTAAATTAGCGTTGGCACTGTCTAGTCTTCCTTACAGTTATATACGTGAAAAGTTGAAAAGAAAGAATGTAATAAAAAGATAACATGATAATGTGAATCCTAAGATCCTTCTATCCTCCTCTTTTCCTCCCTCAGTCCCCCCCCAAAAAAACAAAAAAAAATAATATAAAAAATAATAAAAAATAAAAAATAAAAATAATAAAAAAAATAAAAAATAAAAAAATAAAAAATAGAAAAATAGAAAAAAAATATAGAGGGGAAAAGGAAAGATATGCTAGGAAAGAATAAGGGATAAGGGATAAGGAACAGAAAGGGAGTGGAGAATTATGGGACGGGCAAGTCAAAATATAAACAAAATAAAACAGAATGGGCTAAGAAAAAAAAGGGAAAAAAAGGAGGGAAGGGAAGGGAGAGACAGGGGGAGAGAGAAAGGAGGGCTGTCTTCTGTAGTGCAATGCTCTTCAAATCGGTCTCCATTTGCTTGCTCATTGAAAGATTTAAAGAGTTAAAGGGTGACACTGTCTTCACTGCAGACGCTGAATTTGGAGTTCTCTATTCTTCTTCAATTTGAATGTTCCATGCCTTGAGAAGTTGTTCACCTTCTTCCAAAGAATAAATTTTGTGTAGAGTTGGACCCTTCCACACCTTAAGAAAGATCGGGAATCCCCAGTTATATCTGTAGTTGTTGTTCCTCAGAGCAATTGTCACAGGTCTCATAGTCTTTCTCCATTCAAAAGTCTCCCTGGAGATATCCTGGTAAACTTGTAGAACTCTTCCCTCACGCTTCAGCAGGTCAGGCTTTGCCCTAAGAGTTGACATCAGTTGTTCTTTCATGGCATAGGAAGTAAATCTAATGAGGATTGGTCTTGAAGTAGCTGTCTTAGCACTACCTATATAGTGTATCCTTTCAATATCGGTCTCAGCAAGGTGTTGGGGGAGGATAGAATTAAGCCAAACGAGGATTTCTTTCTTCCTTTCTTTTTTATCCTGGAGTTCAAAATTAATTAATTTCAGATTAGACCCTACGAGAATAATCTTCCATATAGATAAGCTTCCGCTGTAAGGCATCAATCTCTTCTTCATGCGCAGCGATAACACTTTCATTCTTAGAGGCTAGAGTTTGAACTTGATTGATTTCTCCTGCTAATTTTTTCAGTTCAATGCCATTATTAGATACCTGTGTCTGCAGGGTCTGTATTTCTTGTAACAGGTCCTTCCTTAGGTCTTTATTCTGTGATGATAAGGACTGGAAGCGGTCTTCGATAGTAGAGGTTACATCTTTTAGGGCTGATTTAATAAGGGAGCTGACTTCTGCTTTCAAGTTTTTGAACTCCCTTGAAAAATCCGGCTGGTGTGCTGGCAACTTGCCAGAATCAGACGCCATTGTATCACTTTCGACAACAGTTTCTGCTCTTTCAAGACGAGCACGTTGATACGTGGCGTCTGAGGGTTTGCGTACCCACTTTTTTATCACAGTAGGACCCTTTTTCTTGGGTGGCATGCAGAGAAACCAAGTAAGTACGCTTTTTTCTTTTCTTTCTAGCCTCAAAGCAAAGAAAACAGTCTCTCACAGTCCGTCTGCCTGGGACGTGACTTCGGCAGAAAGCGAAAGTAAATCACTGCTTCAGTAATTCATTGTTATCTCTCCCCTTGAAGATACACAGTGTTCAACCTGTCCTCCCCAAAGATTTATGATCGTTTACTCACGATTTTGGTATCATTTAAAGACAGTATTTCAAGTTTTATTCTTCTCATTAAGCAGAGCTGCCGGATCACCCAACCATCATCGTCATGGGCGGAAGTGCCTACATCTTAACAAAATCAATACCAATCCTATTGATGCCCCCCACCCCTCTACAGGTGTACTCAGAGTGATAGTTCCCATGATGGTCATTGTTAATTGAAAGATTACAAGGTTTGTTTTACACCCATACTCTCAGGAATCTGACATCCCTGAAATGCATTATGAAAACCTGGGAAAGCACTTGGGAAATGAGAACATTTGTTTGCAGTAATTTCCCACAGCTTTGGAAAGTGTAATTCTATTTGCCCCGCACAATGTTTTTACAGTAATGTCTTGCTTCTTTGAAGCATTTCAGTGCAGTCAGAGACAGAGGCATACACTTCAGAACATATTGTCCCTCAAGCAGGAAAGTTCATTAACATGCCAAAGTGTAGCTAATCATTTCAGTGCTTGGAGCGTAGCAAACTTTGTTCCCTCTAATATGGCCCCATGCAGCCACCACCCTACTGCCACCTCACACCCACTCCCCTTTTTATGCTTCGTGTCAAATTTGTCTGATTGCACGTCACTGGTTCTCATCTCTCAAAGATTGGGATATTCCCTTATTACTGAAGGTATTCTAAAGAAGGCTCTCTCAGGAGAACATGGAAATGGAGCCTGAGAGAAAAGGGGTAGCAATTATGAAGCTGAATCAAATTAGTTTGCACCTCCACTCTCTCCTCAAACACTTTTTCCATGCCATAGAATCATAGAATCATAGAATCATAAAGTTTACTCTTCATGCCAACCTCAAAGGCCATCCAGTCCAACCCCCTGCCATGCAAGAACCCGCATCACAGTATCCCCAACAGAGGGTCATCCAGCCACTGCTTTAAAACGTCCAAAGAAGGAGACTCCACCACCCTCCATGGCAGCATATTCCACTGCTGAACAGCTCTAACCATTAGGAAGTTCTTCCTAATGTTTAAATTGAATCTCTTTTCCTGTTGTTTGAAACCATTGGCCCAAGTCCAAGTCTCTGAAGCCATGGAAAACAAACCGGTCCTCTCTTCAATATGACATCCTTTTAAACATTTAAACATGGCTATCATATCCCCTCTCAGCCTTCTTTTTGTAAGGCTAAGCCTTTCCTTATAAGATATTTCTTCCAGACATTTAACCATCCTGGTCACCCTCGTCCTGACCCATTCAAGGTTGTCAACATCCTTTTTAAATTGAGGTCATTTTAAATTGTCTTGTCTCTGCTTTGCCAATATTGAAAATGCAAACATAAGGCGAAAGGTATCTGTTCTTGAATCAAAGGTGTCTAGGCCAGTGTTGGCGAACCTATGGCATGGGTGCCAAAGGTGGCACTTGGAGCCCTTTCTGTGGGTCCCCGACTCGCCCCTTCACAGCCACCTGTATACAGTTTAAATTGCTGGATTGGCACTTTGCGGAAAATTAGTGGGTTTTTCATCGCAATTTGGACACTCGGTCTCTAAAAGGTTTGCCATCACTGGTCTAGGCTAAGGGTATTATAAGAAAATACAGCTCTACAACCACATGTCCCATGGTCACTGGTCTATTTGGAGATGTGACACATGGAAGGGCAGTTTTTCAAAATTAGTTTAATGAGCATAACTCATATATACCTGTATAATATATATTTCTACTCTATACACTTTTTACACATTGCTTCATAAATCTATTCTGCATCCATCTCTTATTTTTAACACACATGAGAAGGGGATGGGGAATATATTTTCCACACTGTTCTCTTTCTCTTTGCATGACACAGAGACAGACAATTGTCTCAAATCCTGTTTTGAAGATATGTCAATGGTGTAACCTTTAGAGGCAAATTGCTGTTCAGTTAAGGAAGCCCCACAGACATAATCTATTGGATGTCATGTCATCTGACTTAGTATGCAACAGATAATACCTAGGGAGATATCTTATGGTACATCAACTTGCCTCTAAGAGACTGTTCAGGGACTTCCGGTTGGAGCTGGTGCTGAGAAGCAGCATTTGTGCTGAGCTCCACTCCCTTCTAAAAAACCTTTTAACACCTCTTACTTTTAACCTTTTAAAACACCTTTTAACTTTTTTACCTTTAACCTTTTATAAACTCTTAACTTTTAAACTTTTAACTTTTTATAAACTTTATAATTGATACTACTGGAGACAAACTTCTGGGAGCTGCTGCGGGAGAAACCGTGTTATGGCTAAGTACCTGTTTTATTTATCAAGTTTGAATTGAAACAGCGGGCAAGCAGTCTTTCTCCTTTTCTGTGTTTCCTCCTGAAGCCTTGAACTTGTTAAGGACTGGATTATTTACTTGGCTTAGTTATATACTCCTCCCAGAAAAGTACAGATAAGAGCAAGATAACAACAGGTTGCTGGAGCTAACAACAAGCTTATTTTCGGCAGCTCATCTTAATAGTACTCAGCTGGGAGTGCTACTACTTCTCTTGAGAAAAAGAAATTTACAGTGAGTGCTACAAGTTATGTCACTGAGCTGAGAATTTTGCTGGGTTGGAAGTTTCTTGTTAACAACCTGACTTCAGATCTGTTTGGAAAGAAACTTTGCTGGCTGGGTGCTGTAAAGGAAATTTGTCTTCCCATGGAAGGAGCCAAGGCGTCCTTGGATATCACTCTACTTACCCCAGTGCTGCAATCAATTCAAAACAAACTGCTCCCTTCTATCACTCCATTCAGTGAACTTAAAGAAACAGAAGGCTATGGGGATCCATTGGCCTTATCCCAACAACTATTTAAAACACCAGATAACAGCATTTCATCTCATGGCGATACACTCAAGGCAACTACAGACCTTGAGGAGAAGGTGAGTGCTGTTAAGAAACCTCTGAAACAGGTCAAGATCACTGACTTTGTCAAATTGGGGGATTGCACTGTCCATAAGACTGACCTCACAGAGATGGACTCCTCACAGCCACTAGGTAGTCCTACAATTGATCTACCAAATAATGCTGTAGTTGATCCTCAGACTCTGGACATTAGCTATCTGTCTAGCAATCTGGATGTTGATTTTGGTCGGCTGGGCTTTTTGGATTTTCACTCCTCTCCAGTCACCTTGCCTTATAGAAATGTCCCTCCGGTTAAGAGGCGGAGCCAGAGGAATCCAGCTAAAGGCTACTCCTTGATGGGAACTTCTGAGCCTAAGGACAGTCAGCTTGTGCAAGAGAGTGACAGTCTCAAGTGCGCCAATGATTCCAACAACAACACTCCTACAAAAGATGATTGCTGCATTCATAATCAGGCTCATCTAGCTCATCTAGCAGAAATCAGAGACTTTCTATTTGATATTAAAGAGCTCATGATCGTCCTAGTAGGCTACCTGACGAAGACTGAACAGCAGAGAAAAGAGGTCAGTAGCACACCAAGGTCTAATAATGTCAACTACTATAATCTGACCCCAAATACAATAGACAGAATTGCTGGTCTTTCTCTGGAGGAACTTTTACTTTGTGTGGACCCAAAGAACATAGCACAGCAAAGCTTTATTCCTCCAAATGTCTCTAAGGCTCAAGAAGAGGCAGTCATCCAGACTCCCTCAGTTGCCATAGAAGTCCCCACTGAGCCCCCAACTGGAACGTTCACAATTCCAGCTGTTAAAAGGAGTAATAAAACGTCCAGTAAAGGTGCACCACCAAGCCATAAGATGGGGAAAAGGAAAAGTAAGGGCAAGACTGGTAAAAGGAAGGTGGCTAGCCACCCTCAGAGCAAGGCAAGGAAAGGTATGAACTTTAGACCACTTTTCAAATTATTGGAGGAGGATAGACCCCATAATACCAGGAAAACTAGAGATGCTACCAGGAGTACTTTACAGCCGGGCGTGGAGGCAAAAAGGCCAACAAAGAGGGAACCTGAACCTGAACCTGAGACCTGTAAAGCTGCAAAATTGCCCCCAGATATGACCCATCCACAGAAGCAGATTACCTCCAATTCAGATGAATCTGATATTTGCATGGCAGAGCTCCATCAAGTGAAGAGACATTTTCAACCAAAACTGAATGGGAGAATTGGAATGGAAGCAAGCAACCAACAACTTGGCAATAGGATTTATCCAATTCCAGTCATAATTGGAAACAGGAAAGCATACATGAGGCTTGGGAGATGGAGAGCAAATGGGAGGAAAGCAATCCACAAGAAAGCTGACACTAATCTCTGGACAAATGAGAGAAATACTCCTGTATTAAATGGGCACTCACAGATTTACTGGCATGGACAGACCCAGAGTGGGTTACTAGAAGGTGTAATTCACAATTGACATGGGGACAAAATACTGTTCAATCTTATAGCAGCCATGGAATGGATTGTGAACCTCTAGTTACTAAGGATGTAAGGGGAAGGAACATTGTGATCTCACAATCCACCGGCTCCCAAGGGAATTCAATTATAATTATCTCCTGGAATATTGCAGGATGGGGATCCAAATTGGTAGATAATTCTTTTAGAGAGTATGTGGAGAAGTTTGATATTTTACTGTTTCAAGAGACTTGGTCCCAGCAAGATTTGGTATTGGATGGTTTTATGTCACATGTTCTTAAGGCAATTCCAAGTGGGAAAGGGGGTCGCTGTAAGGGGGGATTGTGTGTGATGACGTCTAACAAACTACAGGCTTGTGTAGTTACTATCGATCCCATTCCCAACATTGCTATTGCTGTAATATTGAAATTTAATCTCTGTGTTTTATTGTTAATCGACATTTATTTTCCACCTCAGCAATCCCATGAGTGCACTAAACGGGCTTGGGCTGCATTAGAAGATTATATTGTCAACCTGATTGTGCTTCATCCTTCAGCTTTGCTCATCCTGATGGGTGATTGCAATGCAAGAATAGGTTGTAATGATGAAATCTTATTTTCACGTTATAACAGGTTACCACCTGAAACCAACACTTGTAATCCTCTGCCCTACAGATTGTCTAAGGATAAGGGTTGCAATTATGCTGGGTTATGTCTTATGCAAATGATTAATAACCTTGATTTGGCTCTCTTAAATGGAAGTGTGAAGGGAGATAGGCCGGGAGAATTTACTTTTATATCATCCAGTGGTGCTTCAATAATAGATTATGCTCTAATCTCCCAGGACCTGGTAGGAGCAATATCAAACTTTAAGGTTGATGACCGTATAGATAGTGATCATTTACCACTGGTGCTGGAGGTTAATCTGGGAGAATCCATTATCTCTGCTGGAGAAGATCTCACAATTCTCCCAGGAACTGAAATCAGAGCCTCTCGCATTAAATAGTCAGGCAGGGAGACACTATGAGTAAATTACTAAATACCAAGCCTTACATCCAGATGAGTCATCTAATTAGCACAGCTGATTCAGTTACAACTGTGCTAGAGACCTACCGAGAACTATTAAACTCTTTACAGTATCATTTAAAGCATGAGACCAATTACAATAGGATAAAGACTCAAAATAGCACTTATTCCAAACCCTGGTTCGACAGGGAATGTAGAGAGATGAAGCATGAGTTATTGAATAAATATAGATTTTACAAACAACAGGCCCTGGAAAGAATTCCACCTGAATGGTTCACACTGAAAAGGGAATACAAATCCCTGATTAAGAGGAAGAAGGCTGAAGCCCAGAAGGAATTATGGCAACAATTAATAGCTGCAACTAGATCTAAGGATCCCTCATGCTTCTGGAAAATTGTGACAAGGGGGTTGACCACCTACCCGGTTGTCAATGAGATATGTATCCCTGCAAAGGTCTGGGAAGCACATTTTAGGGGAATCTACTCACAGCATCCTGACTCTGCAACCAGAGTTCAAGAATTGCCTTTAGGTTTGGCAGAGTGGCCCCCTGTTTCCATGCAGGAAATCATCTCGCTGATTCACCAGCTGAAACCAGGCAAAGCCCCAGGTGCTGATTATATAACAGCTGATTTATTGCAGGATAATTTGGAGTGGTGGACCCCAGTTTTGGCCTCATTATTTACTTGGATTGACCGCACAGCGGTTATACCAGAGGACTGGGGGCTTGCTATTATAATGCCAATTTTCAAGAAAGGATGTAAACTAGACCCAAGAAACTACCGCCCAATAAGTCTACTAAGCATTATTAGCAAGCGATATGCAAGGCACCTGTTGGGGAAGCTTCAGGATTGGTTAAATGATGAAAATATTCTTGCTGAAGAACAAGCTGGGTTCAGATTTGGTAGGGCCACTATAGATCAGGCACTCGTTCTACACCATCTAGCAAACAAATATTCTACTCCAAAAGGAGGTTCCTTGTATGTGGCATTCATAGATTTTAAATCAGCTTTTGATCTGATACCCAGAGAAAAATTGTGGGCCAAATTCGAGACCACAAATATTGACAAAAGACTTCTTCTGCTAATGAAGCGACTGCATGAAAATACCAGTCTTAGGGTTATTTGCAATAAGGCAGGGGCGCTATCTAACGTAATTCCATCATTCAATGGGGTCAAGCAAGGCTGCATTTTAGCTCCAACATTGTTTAATTTTTACATTAATGATATTGTGAGCAATTTATCGAGTGCAGACTTTCATCCCCTACACTAGGCTCACGCCCCTTTCAATCCTGCTTTATGCAGATGATGCAGTCCTGATGTCAATCTCGTGTGTGGGATTACGGAGAATCTTGAAAGCCTTAGCCTCATACTGTACAAAAGAACAGCTGACCATTAATTATGATAAGACTAAGATCATGGTCATTAGCAGGAAACGTAAAAAACATAGATGGACAATAAATGGAAATAGTATAGAGCAAGTGTCCTGCTATAAATATCTAGGTATGATATTTCATTCATCTGGCCAATGGTCCTCCCACGTGAACCATGTAGCATCTAATGCACAAACATGCAGCTCTGCACTATTGAGGTTCTTTTATACCAAGGGTGGTCAATACGTGCCATCAGCGATTCAAGTTTTTAAAGCTAAAATTCTAGCCCAAATGCTTTACGGAGCCCAACTGTTTGCATACTCAAATGTGAAGCCTTTGGAGACGGTGCAGACAAAGTTTTTGAGAAGAATTCTTGTAACACCTTTGTGTGTCCCCAATACGACACTCCGACTGGAGGCTGGATTAATCTCCGTTAAAGCACGTGCCCTGATCCACATGTTCAGCTATTGGCTGAAACTTATTTTTGCCCCATCTGGCTTGGCACCCTAGTATTAGTGGATACATTCCAATCAACTTGGAAAAGGAATCTAACTGTTAACCTACTGCAGCTGGGTTTTTCCTTAGAGGCCATTTTGGCCATGGGTTTTGGCAATGCCAAGGCTGCAATTAAAAGGAGAATATGGGATGTAGAACTACAAGAACATCTAGCAGCCCACGATAAACTCAGCACAGTTAGGAATAGTTCCTTTAGAATGGCCAACTACCTATCTAATATAACCATTCCCAAGTTCAGGAGAGCCTTCACCTTAGCTCGATTTAATGTTCTGCCCTCCAGATTGTTGGAAGGCAGATACCAGGGTCTTCCAGTGGATAAACGTGTTTGCCCTTGTGACGAGGAGACTATTGAAACTATTGATCATGTCCTCTTGGAGTGTTCCCTTTATCGGGATATCCGGAGGACTCTTCTTCAGTCTATCTTGCAGCAAACTCAGGGGGAGGCCAAGGGAGTTTTGTGTCCAACACCTGCTAGGAGATAAAAAGCCAGATGTGACTGAGGTGGTGGCCAAATTCTGTACCGCAGCAATGAGGCATCGCTCATCCCTGCCCACTTCAGGTGGCGAGGTCAGATGATTGGCAATATCCATTGTGTATTTATCCTTACCTCTTCTCATGATGTGGGTTGGAGGTGGTCTAGAGCACGGCCATGGTCCCTGGCTGGAGACAATTCTAGTCCTATTGAGTTGATTACCCTGTTATTGGGCCTACTGGGCTTCCAAGATTTTACCTGTTCTGCCTTTTATACAAAGAGTATTGTATTATGCTTGTCTTGTGTGCATGCTTTTATTGTTTTATACACTTTTATTTTGGTTTTATGTGGAATGTATTTTGTATTTTATCTGGTCAGTGACTGAAATAAAGAGTGAGTGAGTGAGTGCCTCTAAGAATGTATCATTTGCATAACTGCCCAACAGGACTTGACTACAAAGCTTCATTCGGTACTATCTGAGATGCTGTTTTTTAAGAATGCTGTTTTGTATGTTGTGCCCCTGAGGAATTTTTGACTGCTCCTTAAATTTTCCTCCATTGAGTAGGCAATTGCACTCAATGGCCATACAAGCCTCTTCCAACTTAACTATTCTGTGGGTCGATGATTCTCTCATTGTCCTGATTTTCCTACCCAGAAATAGCACGGAGAACTTTGGGAGGCCACCTGCCATGCTGGCTTGGGAATTTGAAGAGTTGTAAATCCATAAGGCAACTTTCACATGATCGAATACAGCAAGCAAGACAGAGACAAAGGAAAGGCATAGCTTGTGATACACATATCAGAAATGGAAACCACTAGCATTTAAATCATTTAAAGACAGTACTCCAGAGCATTGTTTGCCTTAATTCCAGTAATATAAAATCTTTTCGGAGAAAATAGTTGTGGAGGCGTTGTCTAATCGTTTAAGTAATGGGAATTTTACACTTATCTGAGGAGATTTATGAGAACAATTAGCGTAAGCAAGGATGTCTGCAATGAGAATTATTAGAGGTAATAATTAACCTGTAAAGGGAGAGAGACTGATTCTCAGTGTGTTGGCTTAATCATAATTGAGTGAATGACCAAATTCACCATTCTGAGTATTTGAAATAAATCTGAAGCCGTGTTGATGATAATTATGACTAATGGAAAGCATGGAGGGGAACAAAGACCTCAAAATGTCCTCTTCAAATGGATTGTCATCACCCCCTAATATGACAGTGGCAAACGTCAGCATTTGCTACAAGCTACTTCTGTCTCTACTTTGCCAACTAAGGTCAGGATAGTCAAAGCTATGGTTTTTCCAGTAGTGATGTAGGGAAGTGAGAGCTGGACTATAAAGAAGGCTGATCGCCGCAGAATTGATGCTTTTGAGCTATGGTGTTGGAGGAGAGTCTTGAGAGTCCCCTGGATTGCAAGGAGATCAAACCTATCCATCCTGAAAGAACTCAACCCCAAATGTTCACTGGAAGGACAGATTTTGAAGCTGAGGCTCCAGTACTTTGGCCACCTCGTGAGGAGACAGGAATCCTTGGAAAAGTCCCTGATGTTGGGAAAGATTGAGGGCAAAAGGAAAAGAGGACGGCAGAGAATGAGATGGTTGGACGGTGTCATCGATGCAACCAATATGGATTTGACCAAACTCCGGGAGGCAGTGGAAGACAGAAGGGCCTGGCGAGCTCTGGTCCATGGGGTCATGAAGAGTTGGATATGACTGAACGACTGAACAACAACAACAACTTCTGTCTCATGGTGACCTTTTTCAGGGTTTTCTAGACAGAGATTACTCAGAAGTGGTTTATCCTGCCCTTCCTCTGAGAGCATCCTAGGACTGTGCAGCTTGTGCAAGGCCACTCAGGCTAGCTTTTCTGGGTTGCACAGCAGAGAACTGTGCTCCTCACCTCTGGCTCCACCGCCAGATACTTAGTTCACTGAGCTAGCCAGCCAGCCCACAGTGAAAAGGGCCTATGAAGCCATCAAATCCAACCCACTACTCAAGGCAGGAATCCATATCAAAGTATAGCTGATCACACTGGAACGCTCATCACCCAGCAGTACGTTGCTCCATTGTCATACTGCTTTAACAGTTAGGAAGTTTTTCCTTCTATTCATCTGAAAGCTGGCGTCCTGTAACTTGAGCTCATTATTACATGTCTTGCACTCTGGGGTGACTGAGAGCAGATCCTTTTTTTTTATAAAATTTCTCCTCTGTATGCTCCTCCTACATACAGTGGCACCTTGTATAAAGGAATTAATTTGTTCCAAATGCAATTATGTTAAGCAAATTTTCTTTTATACAAATTCCCATAGAAATGCATTGCAAATGGAGTAATCCCATTTTTATGTTGTATGGATTTTCCCCATAGGCGATTATGTTAAGCAAATTTCCCCTATCTCCAGAATTTTTTATGTTGTACAGATTTTATGTTTATACAAGCTGTTTGTTATATAAGGGTCCACTGTATATAATATCGATAGTTGTATATCTCTAGTACATTTTTCAAGATGGAACGGGAATTGTTCTCATTCAAATCATTCACAAAGCTCTGTTTGTTTTTCTCATTCAAATCATTAAAAAAGCTCTGTTAGGAAAAAAATCTATTTAAGGTATTCTCCATTCATTCTGCTTGATGATTGCAGTGCAGCTCAGAAGAAGAAGAAGAAGAAGAAGAAGAAGAAGAAGAAGAAGAAGAAGAAGAAGAAGAAGAAGAACAGATAGAGTGATATGATGATCATCATCATCATCATTGTATAAATGGGATTAATTTGTTCCAAATAAAGGGATTAATTTGTTCCAAATGAAATTATGTTAAGCAAATTTTTCTTTATACTAGTTTCCCATATGAATGCATTGAAAACAGAGTAATCTCTAATCACAACCATTTTATGTTGTATGGATTTGCTCCATAGGCGATTCTGTTAAGCAAATTTCCCCTATCTCTGGAATATTTTTATGTTGTACAGATTTTATGTTATATAATAAACTGTTTGTTATACGAGGGTTCACTGTACCTAGATTTAATACTTTCCCATGATGGGAAAACACAATAGCATACATAGCTTCACAAGCAAATAAATGGCCACAGTGGCTGTATGCTGAAATAAATGCAGCAAGAGTGACAGCCATGCAATATATTCCTATGGTGAATGTAACTTAACATCCATGGTCAGGCATTTCCTGTCATCTGTCAATTACCAGAACAGCAAGCAATGCCTGGCTCTTCCAGCAGAGCAATTTATTATAGCCACACTTTAAATGGCATCTCTGTTTGTTTAATGCAGGAGAGAAGCTGCAGGTTTCAACAGGGAACGGAAGGAGATGTTTTTAGTCATGCAGAAGTGGCAAAATGAGCTCAGAATGTCAATTTTCTTCCTTTTCTCCCCAATTCATATCTTGTTTCTGAAACATAACCTTCCTCCTTGAACTATAGCAAATTGCAAATGGAAGAGATGTGTGACTTCTTCCCAAGCCACCGAATTCTAATGCATATTGAAAATAGAGAATTAGTCATTTTTTTAAAATATCAAATTATACAGTTTCTATTAACTCCCCAAAGTCCACATTGTAAAGCAATTTCAATCATCCTCTGACCTTCATTTTTCTTCAGGTATTAAATCCAGGCACCTGTTTTGAAATGTTGCCCCTAACTCAGGGTCACTGGAATTTCTGTTCCATTAACAAAAGGAATATTTAGCTTTTGCCAAGATGCTTGTTTGCAATTCTGGAGAACAAATTCACCTCAGCAGATTTATAAACCAGCACTGCTAAAATAGCACCTGTATATATTCTCAAAGACAGCTCCACTGCTTGACAGTATACAGAAAACAGTAAATAATTTTCCTTTCTGTCAAATATGTTAAATTTGCCATTTATAAAATGATTTGCAATTTGTAAGACAGTAGTTTTTACTTAATAAAAATGAACACGCGTGCCATTTCTTGAACCCAGTGTGCCTGTTTCGTTTGAGTTGACACCTTTAGTTCAAGATCGCCTTTTTGTTATGTTTCTCATTTCCTGATCACTATGAGTACCTTTTTAAACTCAGCAGATCTTTATACTTCCTACAGATGTGGAAAGGCTAAAACATTTGGGGTTCTTTAGTCTGGAAAAAAAGGCGCCTGAGGGGGGATATGATTGAGACGTCCAAAATAATGCAGGGCATGAGTAAAGTGGATAGAGGGACGCTCTGCTCCCTCTCACAAAATACCAGAACTAGAGGACATCCTACTCTTTGCAAGATTGTCCAGTCTCCACAGGCAAAGAGACTTCCCTTCTCCACCTCCTCCAGTATCCATCTACTCAGATTAGGAGCTTTGGCTGGGATTCCTGCCATGGTGTCTTTGAAGGGACAATTGCTGGAGAAGGTGGAGAAGGGACGTCTGTGCTTCTGTTGTGACTGGATGATTGCATGAAAAGCAAGAGAAAAGCAGCATCCAATGGCTGGTGAGTGGGGAAGTTGGCAGGGGGGTTGTGCCCATCTCTAAATCCAATCTCACCCCATCCAAATGGGCATGCAAGACATAAAAGAACATAAGAACATAAGAAGAGCCATGCTGGATCAGGCCAAAGGCCCATCTAGTCCAGCTTCTTGTATCTCACAGTGGCCCCACCAAATGCCTCTGGGAGCCCACAAGACTAGATATCTGTCTCCTGGTACCACTCCCCTGCATCTGGCCCTTGGGGTACCTCGGTTTTAAGCCTGGAGATGATACATCTCCCTAATGGTTTGTAACCCGTGATGGACTTTTCCTCCAGGAATCTGTCCAATCCCCTTTTGAAGGCATCCAGGCCAGATGCCATCACCACATCCTGTGGCAGGGAGTTCCACAGACAAACTGTCATTATTTAAAAGTTAATGTTTTCCAGTTTGTTTGTTTGTTTTTTTAAAAAGAATCAATTTGTTTGGCTATTATCTTGTTCTGTGGCATGACTGATTGGAAAAAAAACAACTGCACAATTGATGGCAGCCATTCTTCTGTCTCCCTGTCACATGATGGGTCATGCCCTCCTTGTGCGATAAATTGCATGACCAGTTGCATGTCCAGGGATTCAACAGACAGCTTGGGACTAGAAGAGTGAAAATTACTTAATTGCCTTTCATAATAGGTCCCTGGCCTAAATCTTTTAAGAGCCTAAACTGTAATGATGTGAGGGAAATAAGTGTCTTCTCTTTATGTCCGACTCTTCCTTGACCTGCCACCTGAAACAAAGCACCCTACTGCCCTGATAAACCAGCTCTTCCTTAATTTCAGAAGCTAAGCAGCATCAGGTGTGGTTAATACATTAATGGGAGTGGTGCGGTGGTAGGGATTTCCACATAGGTCTGGGAAAGAGGACCACTGGTTGTTAGAATAGACAGTACAGGCCAAGTTAGATCAATGCTATGACTTAGTCTACAGTCATTTCTTACATTTCCACAGCATAACCCAACACAAGAACCATCTTCAGCCCACCATTTAGTGAGCCCAAATGTTTGTAGGTATAAATGCAACTAAAAAGTTTAATGGTATACAGGAAAAAACAGTCAATGCATTCCTGAAATCATAGTAGTAAACTGTATGAACTAACAACCACTATTCTCTTGAACTCAAACCTTGCAGGCTTTCAGAATCATGGCTCTGTTTACTGAATCAATCTATTTCATAATCTCCCCCCTTTCCTATTTCTATCCACTTTTCCTGGCACTACTGTCTATTCCCGAAAGTCTCTTGGGATATGCCAAGAGTATGATAGTTGTTTTTCTACTTAAGGTCCCGGAAGAGAACTGACAGCTGTACTCCTGTTTAGAACACAGTCCTAGCAGTATGTCATTATTGGAAACATCAAGAAGATGATGTTAGCCGCCTTTCTTAACCAACAATGCCCATTAGGCATTCACCCACGTAGCCCTAAATGTAATGGATCTATTTGGTTGCAAGTCATTATGATGCATCCCATCACCTGGATGACTATTACACAAATTTACTTATGGCTCAGCAGCACAGCCTATACAAATATTTATCATCCTTAAAAACTTCCTTTGCAAATGGGGAAACAGAAGGCAGTGGCCATCCAGTCATTTATCATGATCTGTTTGACTAACTTGCATCCCTGACGTAGGGGAACAGCTGGTCTTGCTGTGGTTTGTTGCCATCTTCTCTGTGTTTTATAATAAAGGTGACTATCATATGTTGTCATTTTGTGCTAATCATCTTAAAGCTAATGTCTGCCACTTTACTATAATAGTCTGATTATAGCTATTCTTACATAGACCACGATCATCATATGCCTTTTGGAGGCATGTGTTGACTTGATTTTAGGGATGGGCAGCTTATGAAAAACATGTTGTTTTCTCATTTCATAACATTTCGAACCATTTCACAACGAAATGAAATGGCAGACAGCGTGTTGTCCCGAACCAAAATGAAATGATGCTTTTGGTTCAGGAGGAACCAAACCGGGGAGCTGCTGCCAGATTTTGCTTCAGCGGCAAGACCCGCCAGTTGTTTCTCTTCTCGGTTCTTGCCCGCCACCACCTCCCAGCTAGTTTTGACAGCTACAACTGGGAGGCGGGTGGCTAGGGAGAATGGAGCAGCCAGGCAGCAGTAAATTTGCTGCCTGGCTGCTCCTTTCTCCCCTGCCACCTCCTCCTCCCGGGGTGTGTGTGTTTTGGACAGGGCAGTGGACAAATACAAAATGAAACAAAATGGAATGATAAACGGAAAAAAATAAAATGGTATTTTTCCGTTTTGTGCCCATTTCTACTTGCTTTGCCAGTCTTTCTTTATTTGTGTCAGAAGCACCAACCAAGTATTGACAGATAAACTTATGCTACTAAGCAGAATATAAATAAGTTATAAAAGTATCACATATTAAAAACATATACAATAAATAAGTTTTTTAAAAAAATAAAGAGAAACAAACAAAAAATCTAGATAACATTTACCTAGTACTGGGCCATATCAACAATGTGCCCTCTTGCCAACATAAGATCATTCTCCATGCGTGTTGAAGGGCATTTTATGCACTGTAACATGTGTGAGTTGGTTTATTCTTCTCCACATTCATCCAAGGGATCTGTCCTGGGACCAGTGGTAAAAACTTTTCCGTGTGGTAAAAACCAGAGAAGATTGTGAAGAGCTCCAAAAGGATCTCACCAAACTGGGGGAATGGGGTGTGAAATGGCAAATGTGTTTCAATGTAGGAAAATGTCAAGTAATGCATATTTGGGCAAACAAAAAATTAAAACTTTATCTATCAACTCATGGGCTCTGAGCTATCTGTGATGGATCAGGAAAGAGATCTTGGTGTGTTGGTGGACAGCTCAATGAAGGTGTCTCCTCAATGTATGACAGCAGTGAAGAACGTCAATTTCATGCTTGGGATTATGGTGGACTCAGCATTCCCTTCTTCTGGGACTGTGCAGCTCACCCAAGGTCATTTAGGCTGACACATCTAGGGGATTTGAACTCCCAACATCTTGCTCGACAGCCAGAGACCTAAGTCACTGAGGTATGCAGCAATTAGAAACATGTAATGCCTCTGTCTTCAATAACCTCAAGGCAATTAAAAATAAAGGTAGATCATATATTTATGGAACTTGTCAAATGCCATAAACAGGCAAAATTTTAAGACCTGCAGGATGCTTTATCAGCCAGGTTATTGCAGTGGCTGTGAGAGTGATAGTAAAGAAACAAGTGTCTAAAGGTACAAAGCTAAGAAGTCATTTAAAGAATATTGATTTTTAGATACCTTAAGTTTGGAGCCTCCATCTTGGATCTTTAGTTTAACCACAGATCCCACAGCGTTGATGTCTAGCAAATATGTTATACTTTTTTTGTTTCTCTTCTGCTGAGCCTCCCACACCCAGATTCTAATGCCCATAGTAGTGAAGTGCCCTGCATGACTTGAAAGTTCATCAGTTTGTGATATTTTAGAGCCCCCATCGCAAAAAAAAAGTACTATACACACTGAATTTTTGATTTTGCACAAAGGTCTCATGATGGGAAGTAGATCCTGTGGCTGAAGGCAACTTGAACTTTCTCTGGGGATACTAGATCCTATTTAATGTGTGCAAAATCAAGACATTCTAATTCTAAACCCACAAAACAAAATAATATCTGCACACAAGAGAAGAATGTTGTGTAATGCACATTAATTCTTTTAGGCTTTTCTTTCGCTGTCTTGTTCTCCTTTCTAGTTAGTTTATTTAGCCATAGAAATGTTACAACCTATACTGAATCAGAACATTCAAGAATGGAGTTAATTGCCAACATACATCAGATAAATTGGTAGTTTTGTGTTTTCTTCCCATTCTTAGAACTCATGAGCTCAATTAGTGCTCCCTGAAATAAGATGCTTTGTATATAATTATTGCAAAACATTCAGTTCTATGTCCAATACCTGGCTCCTCCATACTGTATTTCTCAAACTTTGGGTCTCCAGACATTTTGGAGTTCATATCCTAGGAAATCTATCCTGTATGGTCAAATAATTCACTCACAGAAGGTTGACAACCATTGGACTAGACTATTAACTGTCCAGAGTGACCTCGCTGCCAGATGGGCAGTATAGAAATCAATAAATAAATAAATAAATAAATAATATTACGTTCAATTGGCAATACAGATGTGCACAAAACAAAGCAATGCATTCCTATGGGGAAAAGCCGGCTGTTCCCCCCATGCCCAATCAGCAGAGGGGGACTGTGGGCTTCCCCCCCCACTGAAACCACCACCAATCAGCTGGAGTGTGGGGCTTCAGTGGGAAAAAAGTTTTAAAAGCCCCCTTTCCCCCACCTGATCAGCTGCGGGGGAAGTGCAGGCTTTTAAAACTTTTTCCCGCCAAAGCCCTACGCTCCAGCTGATCGATGGTGGATTCGGCAGAAAAATTAAGTTTTAAAAGTCTGTCCTTTCCCCCACCCGATCGGGCGCGGGGAAACAGTGGGCTTTTAAAACCTTTTTCCATCTGCCCAAGCCACGGGGACCAGCTGACTGGCACTGGGGGGGGAGGTTTTTCTTCCCCCAGCATTAGTCAGATGGAGCCTGGGGCTTGGGGGGAGGGGGAAAAGGTTTTAAAAGCCGGGGGCTTGGGGGAGAGGAAAAAAGGTTTTAAAAGCCCAGGGTTTTTAAACTTTTTTCCCTCCTCCAAGTTCCATGCACCAGCTAATAGGCATTGGGGGGGAACCTTTTTTCTTGCCCAGCACTGATCAGCTGGTGTGCAGGCCTTGGGGGAGGGAAACAAGTTACACAAGCAGTACACACACACACACAACACACACACACACACACACACACACACACACACACACACACACACAGAGAGAGAGAGAGAGAGAGAGAGAGAGAGAGAGGAGAGAGCACACACTCATACACATGTAAAAAGATAAAAAGGAAACAAAATAAAAATGAAATGAATTTTTTTAAAAAATATCATTTAAAATGAAACGAATCAGAACAGAAAGAAACTAAATGAAAAATGAAACGAAATGCTATTTTAGCATTTCGTGCCCATCTGTAATTGGCAAATATAGATTTTTAAGAAAAATAGACCACATTACAAATTAAGGCATACTATATCAGTACAAAATCCACCATTTCTTTTGCTGCTCTCCCTTTTTCTGCATAAGGTAAAAAGAGAAAGAAACGTAGAGTCCACACAGAACAAACCAAACTAATGAGCCTATTCAGGCCATTGTTCATTGGATGAGCCTATTTCAGACCAGGGTGGCATGAGGTCACAATGAACTATAAAATGGAGGACTCGCAACTAGCTTTCCTCAGAGCGGTGAAGCTGTTTGGATGAGCAGCAAAACGTTTCAATCTCTCTCAAAAAAAAGAAGTCCAGTTGCCATGACTCAATTTCCAGATAAACTCACCTGGATGACTGAGAATCTTCACAAACAAACCAAACAGAGGAACATGGAGGAGAAAGACAAAATGGGCATCCATATATTTTAAAAAATAAAATTGAACCCCTGTCAATGATTACAGATTGCACTCGAGTTTTTAAAAGGAGGAAGTCTGCTGGACTAAGCACTGAGGTCATCATGGGGTTTGGCTTGAGGAGTCAGCAATATGCTGGTGATACTCATCTCTGCCTGTCATTCTCCACCAATCCAGGTAAGGCAGTTTCTGAGCTGAACTCATGTCTGGGCCAGATAATGGACTGGATGAGGGTTAATAAACTGAAGTTTCTGTGAATGGGTGCTTTGGCGTACATGTTAGAGGGCCATATTCCTGTCCTGGACTGGGTTGCGCTCCCCCTAAGGGACAGGGTCCACAGCTTGGCAGTGCTCCTGGACCCCAATTTAACTCTGGAAGCCCAGATGAACTCAGTGACCAGGGATGCACTCCTTCAGCTGCAGAAAATATATGATCTCCGCTCCTACCTGGACAAGCAGAGCCTCATGACAGTTATGCATGCACTGATAACATCCTGTATTGATTACTGCAATGCACTCTATGTGGAGCAGCCTTTGAAGATGGTACAGGGACAGCCAGCACAGGGAAGGAAGGGAAGAGCTCAGCTCCTGGCTAGCTGCAGGCAGGCAGATCAAGATTGGAGATAAGTAACAGTGAGGCACGGGGGTGGGGTGGGGAATGAAGGAAAACAAATCAATCAGTTTAAGAATAAACCTCCTGTTCTCAAGATGGCTAGATCAAGAGGCAAATCATTTCATTTCTGAAACAAAATATATTGTTTCTTGACAACACAGTTTGCTGTTTCATTTTGTTTTGTAACATTTCATAAGCTCACAAAAAGCTGAAACAGTGTGTCATTTTTCATTAGGTGCCCATCCCTAGTTGCTAGCTGTGGCCTTGGTGGTGGAGGTTTGATGTATTTTTATTTGTCTGGGTATTGTTGAAAGCACAGCCTGGAAAGTAGCAGATAGACTGTGCCTGAGCCCCCCACTTCAGTTGAGAGATGGGTTTTCAATACTCACATGAATGGCTTCCCTGACCCCTCTCCCAAACCACCTATCTTCTCTGTCTAATTAATATGTGTACATCCTCATCTTTGAAAGAGTGCCCTTCAAGTGGAGGTCTGGAAGTTGAGTCGTGACTACTGGACTTCTTTTTTGAGAGATAGAAACGTTTCGTTGTTCATCCAAACAGCTTCATCGGTCTGAATACAGCTAGATTTGCACTACCGATGAAGCTGTTTGGATGAACAGCGAAATGTTTCTATCTCTCAAAAAAGAAGTCCAGTAGCCATGACTCAACTTCCAGATAAACTCACCTGGATGACTGAGAATCTTCACAGACATATTCAAGTGGAGGTATACTGCTGATTTTGGTCCTGAGCTGTTGCCCCTTCTATGTTAAGCCATCCTCCTGTTTTAATGGCTGTTTAGTTTCTCTGATGTAGAGGTCTGCAAACTCCTCACTGCACTAGACCATGCATACTATATTGCTCTTTTTGTGTTTTGGTGTCAGGTCCTTTGGGTGGACTAGTCTCTGCGTTTGTGTGTTTGTAGGTTTGAAGCAAACAGGGATGTGATGTTTGCCTAAAATCCTTTTAAGCTTTTCAGGCACTCCAGCCATGTAGAGAATGACCAGGTTCTTTTGTCAGAGTCTCAGGCTGATCCATTGTTCTTCTGGGTCAGGACACTGGACATTTGTAATCCTCTAAAGCTACAATCATAACACACAACACATCACCTACTTACTGAGATGGAGTAAACTTGCTTCAGAGGAACACATTTCAACCTATGAGGGTATAACCTAGAAATTAGTTTGGAGTCTTGGACATTGATCGCAAGATGACTCCAGAGTCACAAGAACATCCATCCCTCTAGAAAGCAGTTATACAAAAATGGGATGCCCCATACTGTTCTCTCTCTCTCTCTCTCTCTCTCTTTCTTTTCTGTCAAAGAAATGATTCTGGGCAAAACACGCTTGCAAAATTGCTTTTGTAAGATTTTAATTTCCCTGTTCACTAGTTTTATACCATTTAATTAAGGAGCAAATTTTCCATCATAATATGTCTTAAAGAAAAATATCTCAGCACGTGCTGCCCAAGCATTCTCCAAGCACAGAAACAGAAATACTGTATGTTGCCCACCTCTGTGACTTAATACATCCATTATTGTAGAAACCTGGAACATTGTTCACAAAACAGTTTGTTGTTGCTATACACTGCCAAGTTGCCTCTGACTTATGGTGACTTTATTAATGAGCAATCTCCAACACGTCCTGTGTTCAAAAGCCCTGCACACTTCATATAACAACAAGCGGGATGGAGTCAGTCCACCTCATATTTGGCCTTCCTCTTTTGTGGCTGCCTTCCATCTTCTCTAGCTTGATGGCCTTTTCCAGTGGATCTTGAGTCCTCCTGTTGTGCCCAAAGTAGAATAAGGTAAGGTAAGGTTTTATTATTACGGCATCAAGCCAGACATAAGATAAAATAGAATAGAGCAGAATAAAATAAAATATGAAAAACATTGGCTAGAAAGTTTAAAGACTGGCAAACATTACAGTGACCAATATAAAACAAAAAGTTATTTTTTAAAAAGCATTTAAGATAACAAATATAACAATATAAAACCAAGCTTTAAGAGCTCAGCTATCTATCTGTTGCTGTGACATGCCGCCCAGAATTTTGCCACAAGTTCGGTAGTAGTCCAACTTTGGTCAATTAGCAATTGATTACAATAGTCTGAAAATATTTGTTTACCCAGTGTGTTGTTAATCTAAGGAATTCCCTGCCACAGGATGTGGTGATGGCATCTGGCCTGGATGCCTTCAAAAGGGGATTGGACAGATTCCTGGAGGAGAAGTCCATTACAGATTACAAACCATGATGGAGATGTGTAATCTCCAGGCTTAAAACCGGGGTACTTCAAGGGCCAGATGCAGGGGAGTGGTATCAGGAGACAGATATCTAGTCTTGTGGGCTCCCAGAGACATTTGGTGGGGCCACTGTGATATACAGGAAACTGGACTAGATGGGCCTTTGGCCTGATCCAGCATGGCTCTTCTTATGTTCTTAAATTCTTATGACAGCCTCAGTTTCAACATTTTTGTTTCCAAAGGTAGTTCAGACCTGATTTGTTCTAGGACCCACTTGTTTGTCTTTCTAGCAGTCAAGAGTATCTGCAAAGCTCTCCTCCAGAACCATATTTCAAACAAATCCTTTCATTTTGCCAGTCAGCTTTCTTCATTGTCCAGCTTTCACTCCCATACACAGTGAACAAAAATACAAAAAGATGGATTACTTTGGTCTTGATCTCCAGTGACACGTCCTTACACTTGAGGATCTTTTCTAGTTCCTTCATTGGTGTTCTTCCTAGTCTCCGACTTCTGATTTCTTGGCAGCAGTTTCCATTTGGATTGATGATAAAATTAGAAGACAAAATAATGCAGGGCATGAGTAAAGTGGATAGAGGGACACTCTTCTCCCTCTCATAAAATACCAGAACTAGGGGACATCCACTCAAAATGAGGGCTGGGAGAGTGAGAACAGACAAAATAAAATACTTCTTTACCCAGCATGTTGTTAGTATGTGGAACTCCCTGGCAGAAGATGTGGTGATGGCATCTGGCCTGGATGCCTTCAAAAGGGGATTGGACAGATTCCTGGAGGATAAATCCATCACAAGCTTTCAGAAATTATCTCTCTGACAATGAAAGATAATTTTACACAGTTACGATGGTTATGCCTTAGTTTCTGGGGACAGTTATAAAAGAGACCTATAACTACACTTCCCCCAAAGGATTGTTGGTGTTCTGCAATCTGAATTTGAATAATGACCTGTTCCTCAGTCCCGTAATCCTGCACAGATTACCTGGCCCTGCTTTACAGCATGAACAACTGATGATCATCATTCCAGTTTGTTTTTGAAGAACACACAAACACACACACACACACAAAATACAGAAGAAAGAAAAACAGATTTTTTTCCCTGCCTTTACCCATAAGCAGATACACCCATTGGACAGATGCATACAGGTACAGTAGTACCTCTACTTACGAGATGCATACTCATAAGTCAAACAACTCGCAAGTAGAGCAGCCATATCTAAAAAATAATAAATAAATAAATATAGAAAAATAATTGTAAGTAGAGCAGACCGCATTTAAAATTTGTAAGGCAGCAGTGAAAATGCCAACGGTCTTCTTAAGTCAAATTGCTTGTAAGTAGAGGTACCACTGTATGTGTTTACACATTGGAATCACTGGGTTAAGAATAAAGAGAAGGCTTTTGTACAGCAATGGCTGTATCAGAGCACGGTTTCATGTGAGAAAAGAAATGAAGTTGAATCACGTTTAATGCAGTTCAAATTGATATTTAAAAGGGTGATTACACAAGGTAAAAGAAAGCTCAGTTTTTAAAAAACTGTTTATTTTTGTCAAGGAATCGGGTTTTTGGAAAAGAAGCAAAGTATACTAGTCTTCTGCAAGAGAGTTGTTTGATTTAACATTGGAGTAAAAGAAGAGTGCAGCTGTTATAAAATCCAAAAGTAAGACTATTGGGTGATACCTTTATAGGCTGCTAAGCTTTCTAAGGCAATACTCTCTTTTTCAAAGCACTGTACCAAAAGTCGAAACATAGCAAATATATGCTTTGCCAGAAGTTCATTCTTAGATGGAAAGTTCTTGGCAAGATGAAATCAGAGAGGAGGGATGGGTGAGCATGGCCTATGCCTCTTTGTTTGGAGAGCTGGTGTTTGAAACCCAATCCTCAACAACAGCCCCGCTTCCTGTCTCATCCGAAGATGCCTGCCTGATTTCATCTTGCCAAGAAATTTCCATCTAAAAATGAATTCCTGGCAAAGCATATATTTGCCATGTTTGGACTTCTGGTACAATGCTTTGAGAAAGAGGGCATTGCCCTAGAAAGCTTAGCTTGCAATGTTTTTGTTTGTTTGTTTGTTTTTGTTTCTGTTTTCTTACTAGCAGCCTTGACTGATTTGCAGGATCTGGATGCCTCTATCCTGTAAAATGTCTGGCTTCACTGCCCATCAGCTGGGCAGCTGATTATATAAGGAAATGGTACAAGTGACTGCCCCATGATTATACATTGAATTACGTAACATATTGAATTATACATTGAATTACGTAACATACCTGACACATATTGTGTGGTATATAATTAATGTAACTGGGACCTTAGAAGCAGTATGCCTCTGAACACCAGAGGGGAAAGTTACACTCATGTCCTGCTGATGGGTAATGTGTGCAAAGAATTCTGGATAGGATAAGTCTTGGATCAGATCCACTACAGCTTTTCTTAATCCTTAAGCACAGCTGCTTGTGCAACTGGCCATGCAAACAGCCACCTGGCAATAAGATTTCTCAGTGTCCCCACAGCCACTTCCTGGTTTGTTCCTCCATGGATGGAAAAATGAACAGGAAGCTGGCCCTGGTCCCGAACTAATCCTCAAAGACACTGAGGTTATGGGGAAAACCCTCAGCATGGTTTCATGATTTGTGTAGGCAAAAAGACAGATTGTGAAGAGAAATGGGAGAAGCGGTTCTCTCATGAGGAGTTGTCGACAGTTATGTTGACCTGATGTGACATTTTCTGCTCTTCTGCATAAATATTCGAAGATGTCTCAATCAAGAAATCCCCCTAGGTACATTTTTAATGTGGCGATGTGCCATCCTGTTCAGCTGCCACTGTGGTTTCAGCACCTGCATCTTATTTCCTTCTCAGTACTATAAAACTTGGATGAACCTTGCCCTTTTCTTCTTATCCTCAGTTCCCAAGGGAAAGGCTGTGTTGTGGATTTAAATCCGCTCTTCAACAGGTGTAGCTCATGCTATTCACGCAAACATTTTTTCAAAAAAAAAAAACCTCATCTCACATGAAAACAATCGTTTATGATACAGGTGAAAAGTTTGGTTTGCTTCTTAATTTTACCTGTATTTAAAAATGATGTTAACATTTGAAATCCCAATGCTATAGCAGAACATAATTTTAAAGCAGTGCACTCAATCACTATGTTGAGAGGCAGTGTTTTGATCTCAGCAGTGAAAGTTGGTAAGGGATATAGGCAACATTTACAATACAATACAGTAGATAGATAGATAGATAGATAGATAGATAGATAGATAGATAGATAGATAGATAGATAGATAGACCAGAATCCTATTGGTTTTTTTACACTAGTATTATTATGGCATAAACTGGAATTGAAGCTGGTTAAAATCACCACACTTGGTTGGTCAGTCAGTCAGTCAGTCAGTCCATCCGTCTGTTCATTCTAGGTGGTCTTTCTCCCAATGACAGGATTTCCTTATCCCACACCTGTCTCACAAGCTGGTGCACAAAAGAGGATAAAAGCAACAACTGGTTAACTAGCAGCAATTTGCCACTGCAGTTGCATTTACACCAGTATAATTATCCAATGGGATTCTGGCCCTAGTTAGGTAAATAAACAGATCTGGGAAATGCCACCTTCTGTTCTGCTAATGTAAGCAAACACACAGGTCTCATTATTCCAGCTGTTTGTATACAGAAGCACCTGCTTCAGGTATTTAGAGAGTGCTGTAATCCCTTCATGATGTCCTTATTGCTTTTCATCACCATATGGCTCATTGAAAGATGCTGGGAAGAATAAAGATTGATGTCCTTATCAGTATAATTTTGTACAGTCAAGGCTAGCCTTACTCAGGCCTCTGTGTGTGTGTGTGTGTGTGTGTGTGTGTGTGTGTGTGTGTGTGTGTGTGTGTGTGTGTAATGGCAGCTCTCCTAACCATTCCTATCAAGTTCCCTGCCTAGTATTCAGTGCATCTTTTTGCTCTATTGTAAGAAAGGGCTGTGTGCCACATGATCTACACCTGACCTCCTACATTGGTTTACTGTCCTCAGGACTGATGGATGATGCCACCTCATTGCTACTGCCAGAGCTGAATTAAAATTCAATAGCCAGTTTGGTTGGTTTCTCTCCATAGAAAGGGAGGGAGCCATCTTGAACTCAGGCCACAAGAGGTCTTGAGATGGCCCTGGATATATTCACACTAGAGATGGGCACGAAACAAGCGATTTTTCATTTTCATTTTTGTTTTTTCATTTCGTTACGCAACAAAAATGAAATGCAATTTTTAAACAAAATGAAAATGAAAACGAAACGACCAAATTTGCCGTGTTTTTCGTTTTCATTGCAGCAGATGCATTGAACTAAAAAGAATGCTAATGAAACAGAAATTTTTTGTTTTTGTTTTCGTTTTTTCGTTTCGTTACCTAACAAAACGAAAATGAATTTTTTTGCAAAAAAGTCACGAAAACGAAAACGAACCAAACGGGCGACAAACGAAACACCATTTTTTTAGTCATGCCCATCTCTAATTCACACAGCAAACTCTGCCTTTGCCTATACAATGGGGATCACCAGCAGAGACAGAAGAAGCAGGAAGAGCCAACAGCATGCTGGAAGACCAAGGATGGGCGCAGCATTCAGCCTTTCCTGGGGGCCCTGCAGCTAGACTCCTGTTCTCAGGAGCTCTAGTGGATCTTGTCTCTTTTCCAAAACTGAGGTTAAATGCAACTGCCAGTCTCTTTGGTCTTTGTGTGTGGAAATGGTGTAGGGTGCCATTTTATCCTTTGTTTCAGGCAGCAGAATGGTTTTGGTTGAGCTTATTTCGATTTGAACTGAATAGAAGGGAAAACATCTTACTTTTAGAGCAGTACAACAATGGAACCAATTACCTTAGGGGATTCGGTGAGTGCTCCAACACTGGAGGCATTCAAAAGAAAACTGGACAACCATCTGGCAGATTTGATTTGATTTGAATCCCATCCTTGAGCCGGGGATTGGACTCAATGGCCTTAAAGGTCCTTTCCCATTCAATTCTTCAATGATTATATGAAGAATGACGTAAACCACTTTAGGTCTTTTCTGAGGAGAAAGGTGGGGTGTAACCAGAATATGGAAACCCTATGTTGTTGGGATGGAAGTTAAGGTACAAAGTGTTGAATCAATGTATTATGGGTTGACAACAACAAAAAAGGATATTTATTTTGTATCCTTTATAACCAACCTTTCTTCCACTGAGGGAAAATAAGAACATAAGAAGAGCCATGCTGGATCAGGCCAAAGGCCCATCTAGTCCAGGTTCCTGTATCTCACAGTGGCCCCACCAAATGCATCTAGGAGTGCACGAGAGACTAAATATCTGTCTCCTGATACCACTCCCCTGCATCTGGCTCTTGAAGTGCCCTGATTTTAAGCCTGGAGATTACACATCTCCATCATGGTTTGAAACCTGTGATGGACTTTTCCTCCAGGAATCTGTCCAATCCCCTTTGGAAGGCATCCAGGCCAGATCCCATCACCACATCCTGTGGCACAGAGTTCCACAGACTAACAACACGTTGGGTAAAAAAAAATATGTGAGCCCTCAAGGGGCTCACAGTGTGAAAAAATTAATGTTAAAACACACAATACAATTTTAAAAATAAACTGCACTCACAATTGAAATTCATTAGGTAATTTTAAAATATCAAAACTCTAAAAGCAGACTTAGAAAAGGAGGGAAAACAGTGCCAAGGGTCTCTGTCATATTAAAAGCTGGCTAGAAGCTGACAGATCTTCAGCTGTTAGTGGAAGGATAAAAGAGAGGAGGCTGACCTAACTTCCTGAGGAAGAGCATTGCAAAACTTTGCAATGATCAGTGGCCTGGATTTTCTTACTTCCGAGGGTATGACGTCAACCACAAGTGATTCAATCTTCACACTTTGCATTTTGAATGAGTTGTGTTTGGCAGCAATGAACTAGCACAAAGTTACCTTTTTTCACCTCTAAGTCACAATTCCTTGGAGCTAGAGGTTACAGGGTTGAAGCCCCAGGATTTTCCCATTAGTAGCACCTATGACATTCTCTGCGCCCCTGCTTAACTGCAGCCTTCACAGTAGCTGGAATGCAATGGGTTTTTCCCTTTTTGTAATACTAAGCATTTGAGAGTAGTTTGGTCTTGAATGGATAATTAAGACCACTAATGGCATTTCAGAGCCATTAGCTATCCAAAATACTTACTCCTGTTTTGTTAATGCACACTGATCCATTGGTCTGTATTTCCATAATTCTGGGAGAGCGTGTCTGAAGAAAAAGGTATTTGCTTGTTTCCGAAAAGACAACAGAGATGAGGCAATCCTGGCCTCTTGTGGGAGGGAGTTCCAGAGTCTGGGTGCAGCAGCTGAGAAGGCCTTTTCATGGGTTCTCACAAGATATATCTGTGAGGGTGTTGGGATGGAGAGAAGGGCCTCTCCTGATGGCCTTAACACCTGAGTCAGTTCATTCTCCGAGATTGAATCTTTGAGGTAGCTAGGACCCAGGCCATACAGTGCTTTGTAGGTCAAGGTCAGCACCTTGAATTGTGCCCGATAGCTGATTGGCAGGCAGTGGAGCTGCTTTAATAGGGGTGCAATGTGATCTCTGTACCCCGCCCCAGTCAGCAATCTGGCTGCCGCATTTTGGACCTGTTGAAGTTTCCTGAGGTTTTTCATCTGTAGCCCCACATACAGCACATTACAGTAGTCTAGGTGGTACATCACTGGGCCATGTGTCACCCTGGCCAGAGCTTGTTTTTCACAAAACAGGTTTAATTGTGCAAATGTGGTCCTGGGCACAGCCGTGACCTGGGCATCTAAGCTTAAGGTTGAATCCAAGAGCACCCCCAAGCTGCGTACCTGTTTATTTTCAATTGGAAGGTGACCCCATCCAGTACAGGTTGCCTCCCTATTCCTTATACTAGTGTACCTGACATTTTCTGGAAGGTGATCAGGAGCCCCGTAGCACAGTGGTTAAATGTCTATACAGCAGGTAAAACTGCTCACGACCTGGGGTTCAATCCCAGGCAGCAGGCTCATGGTTGACAGCCTTCCATCCTTCCGAGGTCGGTAAAATGAGTACCCAGCTTGTGGGGGGTATGTGTAGTCTTCATATTGTAATTAAAACCATAAACCACCCAGAGACCACTTGAAGTGGTATGGGGCGGTATATAAGCAGAACATTTTGCTTTTGCTTTTGATCATCAACCACCACCACTCCAAATGCTTACACTGCTCTTTCCCTTAGCCTTAATACAACACTTTGCCACAACTGTGAAGGGGCAAACAGCCTTTATGTAGGGTTTGCTTAGCTGAAAACAGATGCCACAGGCTTTGGCAAAACTGCCTTGACCCATGGCTTGTAACCCAAAAAGCACTCACCTGGGGCCGCATTAGCAAAAACAGATGGGCAGGATGTAAGAACAGCACGAACTAATTGGACATCACACGGTGGATGCATGAAGTAATCAGAGGCTTATTGCGACATATGCTGCTCTTTTCAGTCATGTCAAAAGATATTGTTTGATGGTTTTGTTATCCTGGCCTGTGGTTTCAGCACCTGCCATTCTTGGTGGATTCCCCTCCCCTTATAATGATGCTCACATCATTATTAGGTAATAAAAGCATTTAGGATCGCTACCCCCCATTGATTCCTATTAGTGTCTGGTAAATACTTTGACCTTAAGCAAATACAGTAAACACCATCATGTGCACAATTAGTCTTTAGCTATAAAGGGCTTTTGTGAGGATCCAATGGCTGGGAAACAGCATCACTGGAGGAAGACGGCTAAAATCGTATTTGGAAAGTGAAAGCCAACCGTAATGGGTCAAGTGTTTTAGGTAGAGACCTCTGTGCCAGTCAGGTATAGTGCAGAAACTTCATACAGTGGTACCTATGATAATGAATTTAATTCATTCTCAGAAGCAATTTGTTATCCAAAATATTTGTTATCCGAAATGTGGTTTCCCATTAAATGAATGGGAAACCAATTAATCCATTCCGCAGGTCCGAAAAAAGACAAAAAAGCAGGGGGGAGTGGGTTCATTATTTTCCTCTTCGCAAATCAGAGCATTATTGACAGATTGACTCAATGATGGAGTTTGATTTTCTAATAAAGTTTTATTTAATACAACATTTGCAAACGGGTTCATCTTCTTTTCAGTTTCAACATCAACTTGATGAATCTCAAGCACAACAGGTTTTGTCTTAACTCCTGATTCAACATTAACATTAACTGTTTCTAAAAGGGGGGGGTCTCCCATCCCGAGGTAAATGGAAGGCTGGCTCCAGCGGTTTCTCAGTCCCGTGACAAGGACTGCCGCAGCATGGATTTCATGCCCAGCGGGGCGGCTCTCTCAACCCCAGGTGAGGTGTATTCCCCCTCATCAACCTGGGAATACCCCCCTCCATGATGGAGCAACCATCACTGTTCACTCCCAACTCTCCACTGGACCAACCGCCCCAACTGCCACCTCCTCCATTTGAGTTCCCGCTTCCTGGCTTCTTATTGGCTCATCTTTTAACCAATCCTGGATAACTACCAACTCTTCCTCCTCTGTATCTACCCACAAACTTTCAGTCCTCTCACTCCTCATTTCCAGGCTATTCTTTCTGACAGAATCCTTCCCATCCTCACTTAGTACTTTTCCCACTTCGGCTTCTCTCTGATCCAACGTCCCTTCCTGACCCCCCATCTCTCACGTCGGATGGCCCACCAGCAGACTCCTTCACATGGGGGGGGGGTCCAGACCAATTTATAAAATGCACTTTAAAGGTTTGCAGTGCTGGAACACTTCAATGCAAACATGGACAAGAGAAACCAGCAAGACTACCCCAGCCTGTTCCCATCCAAAGTGCAATGGGGAAAATGCAAACAAACAACATACATGGATAAATGAAACCAGCAAGACTTCCCCAGGCTCTTTCAGCCAAAAATGCAAAGAAAAGCAGTGCAAATATTAATAAACACCAGCTCCCTATCTTACCAACCAAGTTTGAAAGGTCCAAATCCCTCAGCAAAACATGTCCAGAATGGCTCCAAAACACCATGAAAAAATGCTCTTAACTCCTCCCACCCCACCATAAACTATGCATCCTGCAATGCATGCAGGGTACACATTTTTTGCAAGGCATTATGAAACATTTGTTATCGGAGGCAGCCCATAGGGAACATTCTCTATCCGAGGCAGCTCTATACCTGGAAATTTCCACTTGTTATCCAGAAAAAAATGTTATCCAAGGCATTCTTTATCCGAGGCATTACTGTATTCCTCAATCTAAGTGGTACAATTGAGAGTGAAATGGCAGAATCTGTATCTACCAGTATTTGAAAGCAACCTCTAGCTGCATCCATAGATGAACTCTTGCTCAGTTTAATTTTATGTCACTGACTATTACCTTCCTGGCCTCAATTAATGCCAGTAGCTTTCCTCTGCTATGTACTTGTCTTCCTTTCCCAGAACTGTGAATTTCTGTTTTCACATTTAAAGCGGCGGGGGGGTGTGTCAATATTTTTATTTCTAGAATTACAAGATTTACTTGGTTAATTAGAGGAATAGATTAAAAACATTTTGCTTGACTAAAAAGGTGCTCCAGATAACCAAACAATAGATGCACAGTTATATGGGACTATGTGTGAAGCACGTGGAATCCAGGGCCTTCCACTTTGCTGATGTTATTCCCAAAGGTCAATGCTGGCCCAGCCCACCAGAGCCTCTATGGCACTCTCGCTCTGGGTGGCCACCCCCAGGGAGGCCCATAAGGTTGCAACACGCAATCAGGCCTTCTCGGTGGCTGGTCCAGCTATATGGAATAAACTCCAAGCGAGATTCGGCAGGCTCCATCCCTCACATCCTTCAAAAAGGTGGTGAAAACTTGGCTTTTTAAGTATGCTTCTGGCAGTCCTTAATGTGTGTTTTGTCTTCTTCTTCTTCATCATCATCATCATCATCATCAGTATTTAGAAGAAACTGGAGTTGACAAAGTCTCCATCAGTCAACTGCAGAAAGCCACCTTACTGGGATCTGCTCGCATAATTCGCTGATACATCACATAGTCCTAAACGCTTGGGAAGTGTTCGACTAGTGACTGGTAATACAAAACCCAGTGTAGTCTGCTGTGTGATGATGATGATGATGATGATGATGATGATGATGATGATGATGATGATGATGATGATGATCATCATCATCATCATCATCATCATCATCATCATCATCATCATCATCATCTTTTGTGATTTATCCAGAGGGACTTACTGTTGGTAGTTAGGAAGGCATTTCTATTTATCCCAATGTCAAGCTTCTACATAATCTTTTTGTGGAGGTTCTTTGAAATTCAAGATGGGTAAACATAGCCATCCTACCTCACTGGCTATAGCACCTATGGTTTATAAATTTATTTATTTTTTTGGCCAAAAGCAACTAGAAAAGCACAGTCTACCATATTTAATACACGCAGTAGAAAGCATTCACAAGTCAACTGTGTAAAAGTTATTAAAGTCTCATTCCTGGTCATTAGAGATGGGCACGAAACGAACAATTTTCCATTTCTGTTTTCGTTTTTTGTTTCGTTATGCAATGAAACGACAAACGAATCTTGTCTCCAAAATGAAACAAAATGAACAGAAACACCGGAAATTTTGTCGTGCGTTTCGTTTTCGTTACTGCAATACAGTGAACTGCTTTAAATGCTAAAAACAATCACAAAAAGTTGAAATAAATGGTAACGAAACAGTAACAAATGAACGAAAATGAAAACAAATGTTTTGCAAAAATTTGCGAAAAACGGAAACGAACTGAAACGGACCCTCCAAGCGACAAACGACAAATGAAACGTCATTTTTTTTATTTGTGCCCATCTCTACTGGTCATACATAAACTTTCCACTGAATTCTTAAAAAACAGAAAATCTGTGGGTAATTCTGAATGACACATATGCACACAGTGTTATGGAAAGCTTGGAGTGTTGGAGAGTTTTGAATTTCTGGTATAATTCCTTTTTTTACACAGCAGAAGTACAGTATTTTTAGAGGAGGATAGTGACAAGTTCCCCAGATACAACCTCCCTTCTCATTAACTTCCATTTAAGGTCTTAAAAATGTATTTGTAGGAGGACACATTTGTAGGAGGAAAAACAAAAATGTTTCATTACTTACAGTTGTGAGTAGATCAACAGCAAACAAACAAATGGCTTCCAACAGGTACTAAAGGGAGCGGGAAAGACACACAGCAAAGAAGAGCAGCTTCTTAGAATTCAGATGCAGGAAGAAACAATTTGTTAGTGCCAGATGTATTAACAGTCACTTCAGTCCAGAAAAGTCCCTCTCTGTTACTTAGACCATAGACAGCATGCAAGGTTGTAAAAAAAAATCCAACATAGAGAAGAGTTGAGAGGTCTTTAGCTTTCCATCTGATTTTGGATTGCACTTCCTAGAAACCTCTGCCATCAGCCATGCTGGCCACGGCTTCTGGATGGTGGGCTGACACATGATGTTGAAAACTCATCAGAAAATGAACAGTAGCTTTATTGCTCTTTAGGTAGGTGTGAAGAGAAGTGAGAACAAAACTCCTGACCCAGATACAAATACGTCTAGGGGCTAAGCCATATGATGACACCTTCCACTAAAAATGCCTCTTTTTGCTTCTCTAATCTCCCTGTGCAAATATGAGAGACAACAGTGATGGTAATGTTTTCTGTCAGCTTTTGTATTTGAGAGAAAGGGTCTGGAGCAAATGAAATGAATAGTGTAAAACTAGAGTAGCTGTAATATCGAAACACAGGAGGTGTTGAGACCTGTATTTTTTGGACTACAGGTGCCAGACATTTTCAGGAATTCCCCCAGCCAGAATTCTGGGATCTTTAGGCAAAATAATTAAAGTCTTCTCGGGAGTTTTGAGGTACCTGGCTGCAAAAGCCAGAGGCTGGAATTTGGGTTCCCGACTGTGCCCCCTGATAAAGGCTTCACCCATCTCTCCAACCCAGAGGTTGTCCTTAGGCATCCATCATGATAGCTATTGATACCCCTCTTCCCCATGAACTTGTCCAATCCTTTCTTAAAGCTCTCAAGGCTGACAGCTGTCACCACTTTCTCTTATTTGTTTGAGATCTAGCACCAAAAAGTTTCATGGAGTGCCCCATAGTTCTAACGTGCAATAGGGAAAACAGTTCTTCCTTATTTGCTTTATCCACACTGTGTATGATTTTATAAACTTCAACCAGGTCACCTCTTAGGCGCCATCGTTCAAGAGTGAAGAGGCCCAGCTGTTGCAGCCTCAGATGGTAAGGATGGTGTTCCAGTTCTCTAATCATTCTGGTTGCCCTCCTCTGCACTTTTTCCATTTCCATATTATCCTTCTGGAGGTGACCAGAACTGTACACACACAATACAGGCAAAATGACACTTGCTGACTTATTTATATAGCCTTCCTAATGATCCCTAGCATTGAGTTTGCTTGTTTCACTACTGCAGCACCCTGGGTTGACACCTTCACTGAGCTGTCCACCAGGACACCAAGGGCCTTTTCCTTGTTTGTTGGAGAGAGTTCAGACCCCATCAGTTTATAAATGTAATTGGGTTGTGGGTGTTTTGTTTTGTTTTTTTGCACCACTCTGCATCACTAATATTGAAGCTCATTTGTCTCTGGTTTGCCCACTCCCCCAGTGTCCAATCTTCACAATCTCTCTAAGTTTTTACTACCCTGTATAATTTAGTGTCGTCTGCAAATTTGGCTACCTTGCAATTTACTCCTACTTCTAGATCATTTATGAAGAGGTTGAAAAGCAGGGGTCCCAGTACCAAAACAGTACTGATACATAACTGCTGCTTTGCAAGTCTCATTTCATTGACATTTAGGTTGGGAATAAGAACAGGTTTAGCCCCAGGGGTGCCGAAGCAATGTGCAGTGATAGAAATTTGCTCAAGGAAGTGTACATGAATTTCCTTTTCACTACTTTGTCTTTACAACATCCCTGTGAGGAATATCAGAGAGGGTGCAAGAGGCTCAAACCAGCTCAGAAGGAACCTGAAACCATATCTTCCCATTTCAAGTCCAGTGCTCTAACGACTACGCTACACAGTCTTTGTATATACTCATGCATGCAGCATTGCACATCACCTCTGAAATTTACAGGTGTACCTTGTTCACTTGAAAGCACAGAAGAGTTGCCATCTGCTAGGGGAAATGGTGATATAATTCCCTCTCTCCTCCAGCCTACCTTTCTCCACTTCTTTCTCCAGCTAATCACACAATTTTCTCAAATTGGGGTCTAAACCATTGGTGGTAAATTAACAGAAGCCCTCTTGTCCAAGGATAAAAGCTGTACTAACCTTTACTGCACTCTATTGACCTTTTCTGGAAGATTAGTGAAAAGGCTGTAAGGCTAAGAGAAAAGCCAGAGGACAAGTAGATTTCAAAACCCATGGATTACGGAGGACAATTGCCCTCCATAAAATGTGCTCGTCTTCTGATAGGGTTAAATGCTTACGCCATTGACTTTTAGAGGTGGGGAAGCTAATGGAATATGACATTTGAATGTCTTTGACCCTCTTAGAGGTGTCTGTTCATAGCTAGGAGTGGACCTAATGCAGCAGCAGGGATTTTCTGCAATGACAAAATATACAGCTAGGTGTACCCATCAGTTTTGCTTTCTTCTAGCTTTGGAGTTTTAAAATCAAGTTATTTCTTGCTGGTTTGTGAACAAATTTACACATTTTGTCACACTGTCCTCAAAAAGTAATACAAGAACATTCTTGGTAGAGATGGGCGTTTCATTTCGGAAGGTGTCCTATTCCGAAAACAAAACACGGCAGCACAGCTATGGTTCGGAACCGGGATCCAGCCTCTGGAATGAAATCAGCCACTGGCTTACCTTCCTTTGGGTCGCATGGGTGAAACTCCAATCAGGAAGAAGCCTCCAATGCATTATCCTTCCTTCTTCCTGGTGCTGGCCAATCAGGAGCTGGGCAAGGAGATGCATCATCCTTCCTCCCTGTCTGATTGGCCAGCTCCAGGGAGAAGGAAAGATGACACATTGGAGGCTTCTTCCTGATTGGGGTTTTGCCCACACAACCCAAACAAAGGTTAGTCAGTGGCTGATTTCATTCCGGAGGCTGGATCCTGGTTCCAAACTGCAGCTGTGCCGCCATATTTCAGTTTTGGAACCAGACCCCTTCCAAAACAAAATGCCCATCTCTAAATCTCGACTCTCTGCTTGGGTGCAATCCAGCAAGCCCAACTGTTCTTAGGATGGAGTGGGGAGACCTTGTTATGTCATGTAGGAGACTATGGGGGGGGGGAGGGAGGTAGAAATACTAAATCAGTGTCATGCAAGAAATTCAAGGAAATACCATTAGCTGCTAAGCACTCAAAGATCTTTGCTGGGATGGGTAAATCTGATGATTTTGTTTTCCTCCCTGTGTTGAAGGCATTAGTCAAGTTCTTTCCATCACATAGTGAATATATAGTGAATATATTAAGGCAGTGTGCATGTGCTTGGAATTAATTGATCCAAACTGATCTAAACTGATCCAAACTGATCCAAATGGAAGGACTGACTGGTTGGTGCTGTACAGATAGACAATCATTCCTAAGTCCCTCCCAGTCCATCTACAGGCGGCATGCAGGATTGCAAATAGAACCCCCTGTGTGAAGCTTCATTGAGAATAAGGTATAAACCCATGTGAAAACAGATTTCTCCACAGCATTTTTAAACAATGATAATGGCTGTCACAAAGCAGGGGATACTGGACATGTGTACTTAAAGGTAGTGATTTCATTGCTCTAGGCAGTTTGGAATTGTGACACATTTTCGTCAGAATTATGAAGCCAGAATCATATTTACTTAGACAAAGTATGTAAGGGCACTCATATAAGTCTCCCTACATGACTTGTAGGGTCCCCATTGCATGCCTCATTATCATCATCATCATCATCATCATCATCATCATCATCATCATCATCATCATCATCATCATCATCATGTGCCATCAAGTCAATGCTGACTTCTATCATTTCTCAGGATTTTCCAGATAGACAATACCCAGAAGTGGTTTCCCATTCTATTCTTCTGGGAGTGCCCTGGAACATGGAAGCTTACCCAAAACCACACAAGCTGGCTCTTCTCCCAGGAGGCACAGTAGAAAATCGAACTCCCAACCTCTGGCTTCACAGCCAGATACATGAACAAATGAGGTATCCAGGCAGCTGCCTGATCTTATACTGGTTGCAAAACTTTGCCTGGCACTACCACTTTGTCGCAAGCCTTTGTTATTTTCATATGATTACACCTGGATAGGAAGAACTTACATGACCTTTTCTTTAGCTATGAATCTCCTGCACTGGCAGAGGATTGGACTTGATGACCCATGGGGTCACTTCCAGCTCCACACTGCATGATTTGATGATATTCTGCCTGTGCACCAAAACATTTGGACTAGTGTGGCTACTTTGGATACCAAACTGGATAGATAGAAGGCTACTATTTGTGCTTCTGCATTAGGAAGCAAAATGTATTAGACATAATGAAGTCAGTATGCCATGGAGCGAATAAAGTATTTAAAATCTTCCCATCTCATTACCGACAAGCTGGTACAAGTTTGCAGTTCTTTGCTATGGCTCAGTCTGAGATCCTGTTACTTTCCCCCTCTTACCTTGCTGTACTGCTGACTCAGAAAAAGCCTATGGCCACCTTTGCAGCAGCTTTGATGGAACTAGTGATCAAAGGCATGAAGCTTACTTCTTAGATATTGGCTGCTTGGGATGTTGCAGAAACCCATCACAAGCTAATCTCACTGGGATGGCAAGGTGCCATGGGTTGCTGCTGCCCTGATGTGTGCATTGCAAAGGCTGATCACTCTCTGCCAGGCTTTGAGGGTTGCTTAAAGAGCTGGCAGATGCACAGAGGTTTGGATTAATTCTGCCAGGACTGTACAGGCATACATAAATTTCAGCACCATTGCTCATTGTTAGCCCTCCTGTCGCTTGTGTGCTGCATTCTTTATAAAGCATATAAAAATATGTTGGAAATGTCCATTTGTCTCTCAGTCCAGAGGTTTAAATGAAATTTGAATCAGTCATGGTTTGGTTGGGTGATATTTTTCTTTCTCTCTAAGTAATGGTGAAATTGAATTACCATTAATGTTTATTACCTCTAGTGTTTACATTTCCATTAATACAGCTTTCCTAATGGAATGGTAAGGTTTTTTTTTTCACTAAGCAGCTTCTTCTGTAGAACAGGTCGCTCTTGCTTGTAGCTGGGTTGATATACTAATGAAGTACTTTCTTTTTGAGGAAACTGGGATGGTTTGGTCGTTTTGAACATCAGTTGTACCTATCAACATTAGCTTCACCACAATAGGGAGGCAAAAGCTGCAACAGGGGGTTAGGAAATGGAATTCCCTACTAGTTTCTCAATTTCAGACATGTGGAACATAAAAGTTAAGCCAACTGATTTATAAACATAGAGTACATGGTAAGGAGGTGAGGGAAAAGAGGGTGCTAATTTTGGGAGTAATTCCAACTTTTTATGCTGCCTTGAAATATGAACATGTTCTGTGAGTTCCGGTTCTGGTTGCACCATGGTGAGACAACTTGATAAGTGCTGCAAATAAAAGGGACACCAAGAAGGTTAGGTTTCCTTAGAGAGGAAATGAAGAAGAGGCAGTGCCTGCAGACCACGAAGGGAATGGTGGTGAACTTCTGCGGAAGCAGGAGAATGCCTTATTTCCCACTTCCAGCTGGGAAAACTGATGCCATTACTGGTGAGGGCATGAGCCGTTGGTACTGGAGAACTGAAGAAAGCTATAAATATTTGGCTTGTTTTGAGTAAAACTGCTTTTATCCCTCTGTCTCTCTGTATGAAGCTTCTCCTTGGTGATTTGGAATCTTTTCCTCAAACAAGCACCACCAACACCCTTTTGTGGAAGCGGCGTTTGGCAAAGGGGTGGGAATATTTTGAAAGGCAAGCACATAGCTGAAGAAGTTATCTTTCTCACATTTATTTTATAAATTTACCTTTCTGCCTATTGTTTTTTTGGGCTGGTACAGAAAAAAAAACTCTTCAGGAAACTCCTTTTTGTTTTGTGCTTTCTATATGTGGTGAATTTAAAGATGTAGTTTAAGGGCAGCGCTGGGAAAGCTGTTTTTCAAAGGAATGTTTATTTGACCTTGGATGGACTCTATATTTTGAAAACAATTGCTAGAGAATCTCTGTTCCCCACCTCTTTTGCTCTTGCTTTCTTGAATCCAGTCCCTTCCCTCTATAGCCATCCCTTTTGGAAACTGAGTGGCAGAAACTACAATTACAAGCAGTAGAACACAATGATCTGGAAAATCTTATCAGATGAAGAGTTTGTCAATATAAATCCTATGTGGATTACAAAAATAATAGACATTTATGCATCACAAATGAACCCATCCTCTGAAGATACAGAAAAAAATTAATCCTGATCAGGATACAAAGGCAGAACAGAGAGCTGATTTTAGTTTACAGATAACTACAACAAAAATTGTGCAGGATGAACTTGTGAAAAAAGCTGAAATTAGTCTTGATCAAGAGACACAGCCAGAATAGAGAGCTGATTTTAATCTGCAGACAAATGCAACAATATTGGTACAGGATAAATCTTTGGGTAGGCCAAATTCATAAAGCAAGATAAATGCATCTGCTTTATTGAATATGGATACAGAAGAGAAAAGAGCTTGGGATCTTTTCAGCAGCAGAGCAACTATTAAGATTGCTATCAAGATAAAAGAACAACTTATGGCAATAACAGGCTTGGCAGGGAAAGAAAAAAACCCAGAAAAGATATTCAATTGAAACATTAGGAATAATTTCATGACAGTTAAAGCTGTTCAGCAATGGAATATGCTGCCAAAAAGGGTGGTGGAGTCTCCTTCTTTGGAGGTTTTTAAGCAAAGGCTGGATGGCCATCTGTTTGGGGTCCTGTGATGGGGGTTCCTGCATGGCAGAGGGTTGGACTAAATGGCCCTCGAGGTCTCTTCCAACTCTGTGATTCTATGATTCTATGAGAAAGGGAATTTCTGGCTTAGTGAATCAATTACATAAAAAATTTTGTTTTCTGTATTTTGATCAACTAAAGCTACTAATTGATTGGCATGATATGGGAAATGGAAAACAGAAATGTGAAGACAACCTGAAATATAAATAAATGTTAATTTGTTAGAGTCTTAAAAGAATTGTGGTAGAAAAACCTATCATTACTGTTTTGGGTAATGGAAGACAGCCATTTTAACATTCCTCAGCACTACAGAAGATGGAAGGACTACAGAGTATTGATAATGCCCAAGGTACAAAGAAATTTGAATTGCTCTGAAAAACATAGTAATAGGATCCCTGGACTGAAAACTTTTCTAGTAATTGTAATATAAGTGAATGGGATATCAACAATCATTCAGGACCTGATCCTGCAAGAACATGCTGACCTCACTTGCATCACAGAGACTTGGCTGGATGAGGCTGGAGGTGTCAACCTAACTCCAGGTGGGACAACAGGCCAGACCAGGGTGGCAGGGTGGTGGAATGGCAATAGTCTACTGCAACTCCATCTCTCTTGCTAGATGCCATGCTTCCCAATTTCCTGGTTTTGAATGTATATACTTAAAAGTAGGAGCCAGTGACAAGATAGGAATTCTCTTAGTGTATCGCCCTCCCCATGACACAACAACTTATCTACCTCAGCTTACTGAGCTGATAACAGGGCTAATGTTGGAGTCCCTTCGGCTCATCATTCTGAGGGACATTAACCTCCATACTGAAGTGGCTCTGTCAGGGGTGTCTGAAGACTTCATGACCTCCATGTCAACAATGGGTCTGACCCAATGGGTATCTAACTGAACCCATCCTACAGGCCACACCTTAGACCTGGTCTTCTGCCCTGATATAGACAGTGGGGCACTGAGGTAAAGGAAGTTTTTGTAGTCCCATTGTCCTGGACAGACCACTATATGGTGGTGCTTTAGGCTCACTGTAACTCACAGCCTGGCCAAAAAAGGGAAGTCCTCAAATACCATGACAAAGAACACTGACACAAGATCTGAAGGCACTACATATTACATGGGAGGATGCCAAACCACTTGCAAAAGACACAACAAGCTGATACGATATACTACCTAGCATGAAGCAGACCAATGATATATGATGATCTCTAGCAGGTGTACCTAGGAAGCACCTTTGTGGGCTGGAGTGACTGTCATTTGTTCAAGCTAGCAGTAACTTCCTTCCCTGGCTTTGATTTTGAATTCCACACAAAATCCAAAGAAGCAAAACAAAGCAAAACAAAAGACAAAAACATGTGGCACCCTAAAGACTATTATATTTTAAGGTGAGCTTTGGTGGATCAAGTCCACTTCTTCAGGCAACAGAAACAGAAGAGAGACACACCTCTCTTCTTAAGGATCTTTTCCCTTCCCTTTTCTTCCCCTTGCAGTTAGTATCAGTTTATGTTGTTAGCTGTGGGAATGTAGTCCAAAGGAGTCTGTTGGAAGCAGGCTGTGAGTCTGTTGAGGCCTGTTACTATAATCAGTCATTTTTATAGAATATGTTTCTTTTTAATCTGCTCAACTGTGAGTGAATGGAACATTCTATTCTTTCTCTTACCAATGCCTCAGAGTGAATTATAGAGATATCACCCCCTGATGAGGCTTTTGGTTCCTAACTAGAGATGGGCACGAAACGAACCCTGGATGCCTGAACAGGTAAGGCACCTTGGAAGCCATTCACCCCTGTCTGTGCAGGGACGCCTTGGGTTTGGTGAAATGGATTCCATACCTAAACCTGTGTAAACAGGAATCCCATCTGGACTCCCTATGTCCCAATCCAATCAGCCAGGATGCCTGTGAGATGAGATGCAGGGCAAACATCTGCCTGAACACCCTCAGATAATCCCCACAAGGTTCCTGGATGTCCAGGGGACTACGTGATCCATGATAAATAGTTTTTCTCTCTCTGTTGAAGATTGCCTGACCCTCTATTGATGCCTTCCTAAAATGGTAAGCATTTAAAAGGCTTCGGACGCATGTGGAAGCAGGGCACTCCACTCAAAGACCCCTCTGTGTGTTGTCTCGTCATTGCAACAACATGTCCAAGTTTTAAAACTGCAGAATTTTGGCTTTTTGATTCCACAATTTCTGAACTTATTTCTTGATTCATGAGGATGTAGCAATTTAGGTTTGCTAAACCACACCTCGAAATGGTGTAATAACTGTGAAAGAGGTGCTGTTGCCTTCATGTCCTGCTTTTAGGCTTCCCTCAGGCATCTGGTTATCTACCATGGGGAAGTATGCTGGACTAGATGGGTCTTTGGCATAAGCCACTACGGTTGTCCTTTCATTAACTGTGTTGACATATTTATTGCAATAGAATGTATTTTTCTGCCAGGTATATCTGCCCAGTTTCATAAAACATATAAATATTAAACAAAGCCAATGGTTCCCAAACATTTTTGACTTGAGGCTCTCTTGACTTACTGGGCCCTGGCCTGTCTTCCCAATATTGGGTGAGGTTGGCTGATGGATGGAAGTATTCATCAGCAGATGATTCCATGGTGCACAGATTGGAAACCACTTAATAAAGCCATCACTTCAACCTGGTTTAAGACAGAATTTATTTCTTCCTATTTTAAAGAATTTCAGCTGTCTCATTCTAAGTGGTATTTGATATACCAGAAATGTACATCATGTGTAGTTTTCCCCTGCTGCAGAATTAAAATTAACTAGTACCATCAAACAGAAGTATTAAATGCCGTTGGAAGTATTACAAGTATTACAACTACAGTGGGATTAATTAAATTGGTTGAGGAACACAGAGCCAGGTCAATTGAACTGGCTTCTGGTAATAACATTCTTTAAAGATTTCACCATACCATTATCACAGGTAGTCCTTAAGACATTAGAAATGCCCAGCTTTGAACTCCAGAATCTCCTCTCTGAAACATGTTGTTGTTGTTGTTGTTGTTCAGTCGTTCAGTCATGTCCGACTCTTCGTGACCCCATGGACCAGAGCTCGCCAGGCCTTCCTATCCTCCACTGCCTCCCGGAGTTTTGTCAAATTCATTTTGGTTGCATCGATGACACTGTCCAACCATCTCATTCTCTGTCGTCCTCTTTTTCTTTTGCCTTCGATTTTCCCAGCATCAGGGACTTTTCCAGGAGTCCTCTCTTCTTGAGGTGGCCAAAGTACTGGAGCCTCAGCTTCAAAATCTGTCCTTCCAGTGAACATTCGGGGTTGATTTCTTTCAGAATGGATAGGTTTGATCTTTTGCAGTCCAGGGGACTCTCAAGACTCTCCTCCAGCACCACAGCTCAAAAGCATCAATTCTGTGGCGATCAGCCTTCTTTATAGTCCAGCTCTCACTTCCATACATCACTACTGGAAAACCATAGCTTTAACCATCCTGACCTTAGTTGGCAAACTGATGTCTCTGCTCTTTAGTATGCTATCTAGGTTTGCCATTGCTTTCCTCCCAAGAAGCAGGTCATTTTTTATTTCATTGCTGCAGTCTGCCATCTGAGGTGATCAAGGAGCCCAAGAAAATAAACTCTGTCATTGCCTCCATTTCTTCCCCTTCTATTTGCCAGGAGGTGATGGGACCAGTGGCCATGATCTTTTTTTTTTGATGTTGAGCTTCAGCCCATTTTTTCCACTCTCCTCTTTCACCCTCATTAAGAGGTTCTTTAATTCTTCCTCACTCTCTGCTATTAGAGTAGTATCATCTGCGTATCTGAGGTTGTTGATATTTCATACCAGCAATCTTAATCCCATCTGATTCATCCAGACCGGCCTTTCTCATGATGTACTCTGCATATAAGTTAAATAGGCAAGGTGACAGTATACAGCCTTCAGATCCTCCTTTCCCAATTCTAAACCAGTCAGTTGTTCCATATCCAGTTCTGACTGTTGTTGCTGCCTTGTCCCACATATAGATTTCTTAGGAGACAGATAAGGTGGTCAGGCACTCCCATTCCTTTAAGGACTTGCCATAGTTTGTTGTGGTCTACACAGTCAAGGCTTTGGCATAGTCAATGAAGCAGAAGTAGATTTTTTTCTGGAACTCTCTGGCTTTCTCCATAATCCAGAGCATGTTGGCGATTTGATCTCTAGTTCCTCTGAAATGGTGAAATCCAGCTTGAAAGTTCTGAAGTTCTCTTTCCACATACTGCTGAAGCCTGCCTTGTAGAATTTTTTGAGCATAACCTTGCTAGCATGTGAAATGAGTGCAATTGTGCGATAGTTGGAGCATTCTTTGGCATTTCCTTTCTTTGGGATTGGGATGTAGAACCGATCTTTTCCAGTCCTCTGGCCACTGCAGTTTTCCAAATTTGCTGGCATATCTTATGCAGCACCAATGGTTCCCAGCATCCTCTTTTGAGATTTTAAAGAGTTCAATTGAATACCGTCACCTCCACTGGCCTTGTTGTTTGCAATGCTTTCTAAGGCCCACTTGACTTCACTTTTCAGGATGTCTGGCTCCAAGTCAGCAATTACGCTATCTTGGTTATCAGGGACATCCAGATTTAAGATATAATTCTTCTGTATATTCTTGCCATCTCTTCTTGATCTCTTCTGCTTCAGTTAGGTCCCTACCATTTTTGTCCTTTATCATATCCATTTTTAACGAAATACCCTTTAATATCTCCAATTTTCTTGAACAGATCTCTGGTTTTCCTTTTCTGTTGTTTTCCTAAATTTCTTTGCACTGTTCAAAGAGCCAGCCCTGTCTCTCCTTGCTATTCTTTGGAAGTCTGCATTCAATTTTCTGTATCTTTCCCTTTCTCCTTGCATTAGAAATCCCTTCTTTCTCCTCCAGCTATTTCTAGGGAAACATGTTAGAACTCATTAAAAAAAAGGTGGCCAGGATTACAAAGTCAATGTTAATTCCTTGTGTGACCTTAGCTCTGTTGCAGGTATCTGCTGAATAGACAACCTTTGCTATTACTTTTGAATGGCAGCACAGGTGTCAATTGAAAAAGTCTTTTCCTTTTCCTCACGCTGCTCTTATGCAGAACTTCTGCTCTCTTAACTGCTCTGTTTCAGAGACCTGGCAGTTTGACAGGAATCATGCAGCAAAACCCTCACTTTACAGCTATCTGATGAATGAAAATGCTTCATAATTCAAAACTATCTAGAGCTATGAAGGCACTTCCTGTCAGTACACTTGTTGTCCAGTCCCCCCCCGACCCCTTTGTGACAGTAACTATTATCTTTGTTTAATAATGCAATGAAGAAATCTGTTTTCACATGGTTTTTACCTTACTCTTTATGGAGTTTCATACAGGGAGTTCTATTTGTAATCTTGCATGCTGCCTGTAGTTTGATTGGGAATTACTGTGGAATGAGTGTCCTGTCTATACAACACCAACCAGTCATTCCTTCCATTCTTTGAATTCAGTGAGAGCCCCACCTCACTACTGAGTGTTTCCTTACCACTGTTTCCTGAGCTGGGGTCAATTGTTTAGCACTGCTGGTACAGTTGGTGTCTAAAGAAATTTTTATTCGTTCTCCAATATATGTTTCAGAGTCAGTGGATGAGAAAAGGGTGGATTCTTGGAAACTAGTAGCTATTCCCTTCTGTGGACCTCTACTGCAAGGCGGGAGATGGGTGAGCATGCACACGGAGGGGAGGGGCTTGTAAGCTTTAAGCTTGGAAACAACCGGGAACTCAAGCGCGCAGGCGCGGAGACCCATTGTGTGGATTCACAGAGTCCACAAAGAAGAACTAGTAGCATTCTCTTCTTTGGACCTCTACTTTTACTGCATAGCAAAAGGAAATTTTACCTGAAATTCAAAACATTGCAATACTAACTTTGGAAGGGTTTTTCTTTTCTTTTTTCAGTTCTTATTTGGGTACATTATCTGCCATGAAGTGTAAATGAGTTTACTTTAGCAGTTACTTTACGGTCTCTAATGTATGATTTTTGTTGTTGTTCAGTCGTTCAGTCATGTCCGACTCTTTGTGACCCTATGGACCAGAGCTCACCAGGCCTTCCTATCTTCCACTGCCTCCCAGAGTTTGGTCAAATCCATATTGGTTGCATGGATGACACCGTCCAACCATCTCATTCTCTGCCATCCTCTCTTCCTTTTGCCTTCAATCATTCCCAACATCAGGGACTTTTCCAAGGACTCCTCTCTCCTCATGAGGTGGCCAAAGTACTGGAGTCTCAGCTTCAACATCTGTCCTTCCAGTGAACATTTGGGGTTGATTTCTTTCAGGATGGATAGGTTTCATCTCCTTGTAGTCCAGGGGACTCTCAAGACTCCTCAAGCACCACAGCTCAAAAGCATCGATTCTGCAGTGACCAGCCTTCTTTATAGTCCAGCTCTCAGTTCCATACATCATGATAAAACCATAGTAATTGAGAGTTGGAAGTCCTTCCACCTTGCCTATGGCCACACAGGATGTTTCTGCTCATAGAAGGCACTCAAACACCCAGCCAGTTTTAGATATCTTAGAATGGCTAATGAATACCTATCATGCTTACTAATGTATTTTGTTTTAAATGTTTTTGCTAATCATTAAAATGGCGAATCATCACATTTGTTCTGTCTGAAAAAGAGACAGAGTACAGTATATTCCTTCTATATCCAATCAAGTGAATCGTCCTTCAGAATTAATTTTGACTCTGTGACTCTAAATAAATTATGGAAGAGGCACATAGAACTCTGAAAGCGTCTGACAACTGAACACCAAAAAACAGGACAACATTCAGGACTGTGGAATGTGCAACAACTGAAATGAGCATGAAGCCTTTGTAGTCGTAGCAGTACCTCCAGTAGAAATGAGAATTTGCAGAGTATTTTGGGAAAAATGTATTGGTGATGAATATTCATTTATATGTTCAGGATCAAAAACCAAAATGGACTTCTGGGTTTGAACACCTGTTAGCTACTGTTAACCACCAGTTGAGTAATTTTTCTGTCCATATAGCAAGCTGGGAACAAATGTGACAAAATGCAGGTTGAGATGCACACATTACCAATGACCTTTTCTCCATGTGAATATGTCAGTGCTGGTCTTAGAATTATAGTTAATGAACTATGTAGTATATTTGCTGTGTCATATGGACTAAAAAATATCAGCCGAGATGAAGAGATGCTCAACAATTGAGGAGCATAGGAAAATATGGTGGTTCAGCCCTCCATCTTTGTTTCTTTCATCAATTCCTAATTAATTTTTCACATTGCAAGAGAATTCACACTTCTAGTTGGCTTTCTTACCACAAATGTTTAAATGAGCATAAATTGAAGCAGCAAGGCACTGAGGCTGAAATATCATCGCCAAGTTTGACACTTCAGTAAGAATCATCAGCAACAATAGAGTTTGAAATCTGAGCAATTGCTGCAAGCTACCTATTCGCTCTGACACCAACTAACTTTTTATTAACAGCTAGAAAGTCGGTGGACCTTGAATGCTAAATATTCACCTTTCAAAAACAGAAGTGAAGAAAGGATTCTTCACCAACTGTGCCTTGTCAAAGAGCCAACCTATGTTTTACGACCTTGACTCAATGTTTACAAGATTCTCTATAACCTTTGGGGAATGCGAGAACAAGTTTTGAGTTGGCTGAACATGTTTCATAGTTGTTCCATCAGCAAAGGCATCAGAAATTGCTCATACCTTTGAATGTGGTGAGGCCTGTGAAGGGTTGCTGAAATATGCCATACAGACTAATGTTTGTAAAGAATGGGCAAATATTTAGTTGTCCCTTTTTTAGAGATCTGAAATTTACTAGTGTTACTCCAGCAGCGAGTGCAATGGCAAGGTTTCTGTTTCAATCACTTTAAGTGTACACTTCTATGCACAAACCAAAACATAGAATAAAACAGATATCAGAAGACTACAGCTGTGTATGCTGTAGCAAAAACAACAGTGTTGTGGAACTTGAAAGACAAATCCATGCATTGTTTGAATGGATATGTGGCTCTGTAGCTTCTGCTCAACTACAACTTCCACCAGCCAGTATAGCAGCCAGTTGTCTGGAAACCCGTGTAATTCACACTCCTACATCAGATTAGGTGTTCTTACTGAAAATTGCAGTAGTACGCCTGTCTCCACAGGGGAATGGTTCTGGGCTTCCAGTGAATAACTAAAAACGTAAATAAGAGCAAACACTCTTAGCTGGGGTGATGGTAGTGACATTAGTGGTGGGGAGCCCAGGGTAAACACTTTTGTAATGGACATCCCACCACCCTCTGTGGCTGGGCAGAGCAGCAGATTGGGTGTTGCACCACTCAGTGTGCCGCCAGAAAGTTCAGACAGCTGGATACAACCTCGGCTGTTTGAACTTCCCAGGCTGAGCAATTGGTCCAGCTGACCTTTGTTCCCAAGTACCTTTAACATGCAGTGGTCTTTGTTTGCCCCTCAGATGGATGGAGGAGGCAGGTGGCAGTGATGCGGGGTTCGCCTCCATGCAGGCAAAGGCAAGCCCCTGGCACAGCCGCCTCCACTGGCCATGGGCAGAGAGCTTTAAAAGAACCCATCACAGTTGGTAGTTGGAGGTGGTGACCAGGGAGGGGGTCTGTGAGGTTTTTGAACTTCCCGCTCCAGTGGCAGACCCAGCAGGAAGTTCAAAACTTCTGGGATGGTGAACCTGATCCACCACTATGCCCATCTGCAGGGCATGGTGGCTTGCTGGGAGCAAAAGGGCTGGGCCTCGAGGCAAACCTGTGACCCCCAGCACCCTACCCCCATCCTGCTGATCATCAACTGCAGATAACTGAATCCTCAGTTTGTGAATCTGTGGATACGGAGCTGCTACTGTATTCCCCTTCCTTTGTAAATACAAGGACAAACACTTGTCCTTAATCAGACCAAAGGCCTATTAGTATGTCCAGTATTCTGTTATCACCATGAGCAACCAGATGCCAATGTGTAGGCCACCAGCAAGTATATGAGTGTAATGGTTCCCTTCTGGTCAAGTTCCCCAGCAACTGATAATCAGGGAAGTCTATCCCTCCTCTAAGTGATGAACAGAAGTCAGAGGAAGAAATAATCTTACCTTTGCAGGAAGCAAAAATAGGAAGTTTTAAAAATATATTTAACAATCCGTTCAAAAAGCAACTGTTACAACTCTCTCTGCAGTTATCAAATTCCATTGCTCTTAGATAAGACAGAGTTCATGGACACCTGACAACCACTAATCACTTCTGATGTTATCAACATCTTTCTCAATGGATTCATAGGAAAGCTACCTTTCCTGGAGTCCATGTCGTTTTAGCTGCTGTAGCTGATGCTATTGGTAGTAGTAATGAATTCAGTCAGCATTCTGAGATCTAAGCAATATGTTCTGACTCTTATGGGAAAAAAGCTCAAAATTATGTTATGTTGAAGTGGATGAAAGGTGAACGCAGGAGAATGAAAGTCCCTCATGTCGGTGTTTTTATTGATTTGCATAAAACAGCAGTTTGGAGACCTTTGCAGATAGAATGCATGAACTATCATTATTTGTTCTAAAACAATGTTCATATATCCCCAGTGTGTGAGAAAGAGATATGAAAAAACTGACTTAGCTTACTAGGTTGCATTAGAATAGGCTCACTGAATCAATGGGGAATTTGGTGAGATAACTTCACCATAGGTTCCATTAATTCAAATGGGCCTGCTCCACTCAGGACTTACTGCATCAAAATGGGTGGCAACTGGAGGCACTGAGAGACAGAAGTTGTCTCTTACATTTCACATCATATCCTCTTATGCAATAGCAAATCCACTACTAAGTTGAAAGCACATAGGCATCACTGCAACCACTAGGTAATATTCTTTCAATCTGGTCCCAATTGGTTATACCTAGTGCGTTTACTAAATTTTACCCCAATCCCCAATGGAGTTCATGGGTTTTCTAATCAATCTTTCTCCCCCACCCCCTCTCAGGCCAAACAGGGACTTGTAGCTCTCATAGATCCAAATAGAGAGGACAGGTTGGACCTGTCAAAGACAGCTGTCATGCAGAGCAGAGAGCAGTGTTCATAAGTCTAATTATTTGGTTGTCGAAGCAACTGTATGTCAAGGTACCACTGTATATGCTGTAAGTATCTGTGCTATATATCTTGGGAAGCCATCTAACAAGCTCTGTTACCTTTACAATATATAGGCAAGTAGTTTCAGAATTCAGGGTACCATTAAAATGCCATTATTTTTCCATAGATCACATAATGAAATTCACCAAAATTATTTTTTGAAATGCTTGTTTTAAGCTAGGAATTGCATAATTAACTTGCTTGGACTGCAATTTAGAAGTCTGTCTATTGGCTACATTGTCTATTTTTGTTGTTTTATGTATTTTATTATATACAGCCAGAGAACACAACAGTAAGAGCTGGAAGAGACCCTATGAATCATTGAGTTCAGCCCCTCTCAAGAAGACCTTGTGGGGAATTGAACTCCCAACCTCTGGCTCCATAACTAGAGACCTAAGCAACTGTGCTATCCAGATACCCAGCTTGACACTGTTTAGAAAACCCTCAGTGCTCTCTCTCATGTTATCACCCACCTCAGATAAGTGCCAGTTCTTTATTTTCACCCATCCACCCAGCTTCTCCATCTTTTGCCTCAGGTAAGTAGCTATCCTGGTGTTCCTTATTTTGCCTCTAACTAACTGTTGTTCTGTTGTTGTTTTTTAAAGTCATCCAGGTACTCTTTCCTTCTCCTCAACCAGCAACCAGGTGTTCTTTCTTCCAATTTTCTTCTAACAGTCTTTTTCTTTCTGACTAGTTTCTCTCTTCCTCAATCCCAGGGCTTCTTCAGATTATTCCTCTGATCCCACTTCCTCATCATTAGGTAGCAGGATCTTTTGTTCTAACTTTTGAAGAATTCAGGGTGGCTGCAAAGCAAAGAAGCAGTTATCCCTTGCATTCTGTTTCCTCATCGGAACCTTGACTCAGCTGAAGATGCTTAGAAGATCTCCTGGAATAATGAAATAGGCTGGACCTAAACTGCAAGTTCTTTGCCAGATAGTAAGGGCTGCCATCTAGCAATCTGAAGATTACTCAAGGATACAGATAGATGCAAATCATCATTACTTTTAGAAAACAATCTACTGGCATGCACATCAAGTTTCAGGTATGTAGGTTTCGTGGTTTTGGAGGCAGGGAGAAGAAATATATAAATTCATGGATACTTTTATCAGAACAGTTTGTGATTTCATAATGAGGATTGTAATAGTTCTGCTATACTGTGCTTTGTGATAGCCATTAGAGATGGGCATTTCGTTTCAGAAGGGGACTGGTTCTAAAACAAAACATGCCAGTACAGCTGGAGCTTGGAACCCAGTCCCACCCTCTGGAACAAAATCAACCACTGTTTTACCTTGCTGTAGTTTGTGCTGGGCAAAATTCCAACCAGGAAGCAGCCACGGATGCCTCATATTTCCCTATCCCTAGTACTGGCCAATCAGACAGGGAGGTGGGATGATGCATGTCCTTGCACAGCTTGATTGGCCAGTCCAAGGGAGAGGGAAAGATGATGCATCGGAGGCTGCTTCCTGGTTGGAATTTCACCCAGCATGAACTACAACAAGGTAAGACAGTGGTTGATTTTGTTCCAGAGGGTGGGACTGGGTTCTGAGCGCCACCTGTGCTGGCATGTTTCATTTCGGAACCAGTCTCCTTCTGAAATTCAACACCCATCTCTAATAGCCATTCATTGCTCCAAGTTCTTTGCAAGGGTGAGATATATATATTATTTTCTGCTTGGAATTGTAGAAAAAATAAATAAAACATTTATATAATATTTACAATGCCACTTAGAACAGTTGATTTGATTAATGAAGGATGTCTTTTCAGCATGCTTATTTGAGTTACCCTAATAAAGACACTTTCAGTCCAGTCATTGTTCAATTAACATTAAATCTTTCTTTAGAACTGTCATCAGAATGGCTGGGGAAAGTAGACCTCTGCAGATGTATTTAGCTTGACTGGTCTGAATGGTATTCCAAACTGATCTGCCAATGAATTCCAATGCTTTGTTTCATGTTTATTTATTTGAAATATTCAGTCCAAGGAGCTCTGAAGGGTATCTTTTTTTGGAAGAGCTTTATAATAACATGAGCTAAATCTGTTGTACATATTCTGCCTGCATTATACGTAACACTCATCAAACCTACAAGCAGGCATGTGGGGATTCTGAAGCTTGGATCAGAGTAGTAGTGTTGGCAGACCAGAAGCACTTGTGGAGATGGAATGTTGCCAAATGGTTGTTTATACATTTTCGCATATTCTAAAGACTGTTCTTTTTCCTCGCGTGTATCCTGTTCTTCCCAAACAGAAACACGTAAAGGTAGAAAAGAAGCAAAGCAGTTACTGCCTACATAAGAAAATTTTCCTGTGAGAAAAAGACACAGAGTATCATCTACGTTGGCAATTTAACATTCTTCTTCTATATTGCCTGTATTATCTTCTTTTTCTTCATTGGAAGAACATAGAAGAAAATAGATCAAACTAAAATACATCCACAGAATGCTTTTTCTTTAGAGTGCTCACTCACATTTTTTTGTTCAAACTGTTTGCCTTCATGTGCTTTTCATTGTTCTCAACAGGCGCTCCTGATTTTTCTACCAGCAGGCTTTATACAGTATATTAAAATGTCCTTTTGAGGTTGTATCATCAATGCTGTTGACAACAAGACTTCCTAGAAGCCACTAATACACTAAATAGAGCTGCCATAAATTGGAAGTGACTTATCAGCACATGACAAGAACATTTCTGATGTGTTGTTTGTTCTCTGTTCCTGCTCTTGTTATTCCAGGTAAAAAAAGGTTCAAGAATCAAAGAACTACAAACTTGGAAAATGTGCCAAAATTATCTAGGTCAAAACTCCTGCTGATGCAGGACATCTCTAGGTAGAACACTGCTAACAGGCAGCTGTCCAGCCTCTGCTGAAAAAACCTTCAGGCTACCAGCTTTCAAAGTACGTAGTCTATTTCATTGTTCAACATTCTTAGCATTTTTAATTTTTTCTTTTTCTAATTAGAAATGATTTTGCAATCAGAACTGATAAGCAATTTTTCATATGAGTGTTCATGAAAGTCATCTCCTCTGTGTATGAGATAAGTGCAGTGGATTTATATTACCATTTTGCAATTTTACTTCACATATTTACAGCCATATTTCAAGAGTGTACTGAAATTATTTATTTTTATCAAATATCAAAATTTTCAGGGAAACTTCCCACGAGTTCTCCTCTACAACCCCCTGCAAGTTTGGTGATCTGAGTTTCTGACATCTGAGTTCTACATCCACAAAGTGGAGTCCCTTAGGAAAGTGCCCTTTAGCAACTGGGGTGGGGAAACCCAATCTTCACCAAAGATGGAAGGATTGTAGAGAATGAAAGGAAGTTTCTCTGTGTGTTACCAGGGGGAACCTTCCTGGTGGGGCTCTCTTTGGGGGTGCATAATTTAAACACCACAAATCCAAACTTGGATGGATTGTAGAGAAAAGTCTGAGGAAGCTTCTCTGTGTATTTTCTCTCTCTAGGTGCATAGAGTGGCATTGTATAGCCCAATGAATAAAAAATCACTAGCATTCATCCGTTTGTATTTGTTGGGGGTATCAATTTGTATGAGTACAAACTAACAAAATGAATTTTAATGTACCCTTCTCTATTCAACACCTCTTGCTCATCATTCTAATAATTATCTGCTAGAGCAGGGGTCCTCAACCTAAGGCCCGGGGGCCGGATGCGGCCCCACAGGGTCCTAAATCTGCCCCCCAGGACCAATTGCAGACCCCCCCCTGCTTCAAGAGCAAGCAAGCCACCGCAGCTGCTTCTATTGCTGAGGCAGTTCAAAGCGGTGGGCTATGTCGCTTCCCCCACTCCCTCCACCTACCACCCAGATGATTGGCACGTTGGCTAGTGGGGCAGTTCAAAGTGGGAGGGCCACGGCAAGATCCCCCGCTCCCCCGCCTGCCCCCTTTTCCATGGACTGTGGTCCGGCCCCAACGGTATCGGGGTGGTGGTGGATCGGCCCGCTGTTTGAAAACATTGAGGACCCCTGTGCTAGAGCGACACCCCATTTGAACAAAATTTAAAGATGTTCTGTGTTTTAGTTTAGAGTGAGAATCTGCTGATCACAATGCATCCACTGCAGCATAATCTTGAATACCCCTCCCTTCAGTGAGGCAAGCAACTATTTTGCATATAAAGAGAATACAGCTCTTATTTTTCTATGGAGATCACTCATGTTCTCCTTTATTTGTGCTGCTTGAATATTCAGATTCCTACTAGAATTCAGTCTTGTCCAGCCATCATTCCTTATTCTATCACAGTTGTTTGCTTATTGCGAGAGACAGATAAAGCATTTAATATCCAGGACACCAAAGATATAGCTTACCTACAGAGTACACGCCAACAAAATGATAAATAAAAGCTAGAAACTTATTTAATGACAGCTTTATAATAAATATAACATAGTATATTTCCATAAACTTGTATTCATTCAATATATTTGTTTAAACATTTTTTTTCAATTTGTACTTAAAATTTCTGATGCTCAACAACAATAGCTTGTCTCTTACATTCTGATAAAAAAAGCTTTGAAAAAAAAAGACATCTCATAACAGAATGACAATATATGGCAGAGAAATATAGATATAAAGAAACTCAAGGACTAAAACAGCCAAAATTGCAGATTAAACCTGGAAAGACACAGATATTATATTCTGAAAAAATTGTACAGCTCTCTGTTATGTTATTCAAAAACACATAAATTGTTGCTTATAAATTTTAAAAGGCCAATTGAAAGAACAAAGGAAGATGGTGTGTTCCATTTCTATTCATTTTAATGAAGGAAATACAACAATGGATGGATATTGCACATAAGAAATTAAAGTTTTAGATATGATGGGCTTAATTCACAGAGAACTTCAGACCCCATTCAAATGAGATAGAACTATATGAGGGCACCAATTTTCCCTTGTTCATTTAAATTCATATGATGTCATTAATATCTAAGTTGAGTGTAGGCCTAAAAAGTGTTCTGCCTGCTGTGATCCAGCACTAGTCAGAAAAAAAATGTAGATTTCCCAGATTTCAAGTTCTAAATTATCTCTGCAGAGTGCATCATTCTCTAAGACTCAGATCTGGTGGCTGGCAGCAAAAGCATTTATGTCCTCTCCTCTTACTGATTTTTCAAAAACAAAGCAGCTCCACACTGGATCCACCGGTCTTGACTGCCTCCACATGGAACATCAATATTTGTAACCACGCAGTCCCTCTCAGCGCTGGTGTAAACTGGCAAAGAGATGCACTCTTCAGGGGAATAAGGCCCATAAGCATTCTGTTGAGAAATAAGTGATGTATTTAAATATGAAGATGTTTGGGCGATAGATTCTTACTTCTAAATTAGATATGCATAGAACTTAGTTGTAGGAGCATTAATTTGGAACAAGAAATACCTATTCTTTGGAGGTCCTTGGTTTTTGTTTTTTTTTTTTAAAAAAGACCAGAGTGGTTATAGGTGCCTAGATGCCCATGAGTGAATTTCTGATTTACTGCTCTGGTAATACCAGGGAAAAGGTGCTTTAGGCGCCTTAAATTATAATCTGCCAAGAAAACTCCATGTGGTTCAATTATGCAGTTTATTTGTCTAGAACTTCCTGAAACATATTATGTGGCTGAAGTAGCAATGACTATGTTAGTATATCTAAATAGACTAAATATGTTAGCTTATTTAAATAAATGCACGATGGCCTACATAACTGTAAACCTATAGTGACAAGAGAGTACCAGAGTCGATATGCAATGGTTTGGACCCACACTTAGTTAACCAGTAAACTTCTAGGTAAAAAAAGAACTGCATGAAAACCATCCTGTTTAACTTGATGTTTCCATATACAATTATCTTGTTATCTGTAATTTAGAATGGTTCCCAACAGCAAAAGTGGCTGGAAAGCCTTATATGATATATAGTTTCACTCATAAGCTACCCTGTTATACAAAGAATGACATGAATCTAGGATTCAGATACAAATCCGTGAAAAGCAGGCCATACTTCAAAGTAGAGATGGGCACGAAACAAAAAAAATGACATTTCGGTTTTTGTTTGTCGTTGAGAGGTCTGTTTTAGTTCGTTTCCGTTTGTCGTGAATTTTTGGAAAAATTTTGTTACCATTTTTCGTTTTTTCGTTTGTCGTTTCTACCCGCTTTTTGCGCGATTTTTAAAGCATTTCCGTGCACAGGCATCCCCCAACGCCCCAGACCAGAGGGAAAACACTAAAAAAAAAGGATGCTGGCAGAGACACAGTATAGACTACGTATGCAGGGAGGCTGCAAAGGCAGCGGCAGGCATTGCCCAGGGTGCAAGGCAGCCGCAGAGTGACTGCACTGCGGGGCAAGGGAGGGTACTCACCGAGAGGTACGCAGCACACACACACACACACAGGCTGCAGGACTGAGCTAGAGTCGCAGAGACAGCAATCCCACCCTAACTCCCACCAGAGACTGCAAGGAGGACGGGGCTTCCAGACCTTTTTATGCCCTCTGTGGTTGTCAGACCTGCCCGCCCAGTCTGCAACCTGGGCATGCTATTGGTTGAACATGATCCCATCACATGGCTTGCCTCCATTTTGTGGCTGGTGTGACATCCATTTTAAAGGGAAAAGAAAAATACATCGCGATGGGAGAAGACAAAAACAAACGTTTTACGGACCCCAACCCCCCTGGTAGGTATTATCAGACAATATAAATAATTATTGCTGCATTTTTACGGATGTCCAGGTCGTTTTTTTAACATTTAAAACAGGTCATTTCATTGTGTGTCGCCATTAACGGAAACGAAATGTAACAATCACAATTTTCATGGTTCATTTCATTTCATTTTCATCACAATTTTCATTTGTCGTTTTGTTATGTAACGGAAACGACAAACGGTAACGGAAACGAAAAAAATGTTCGTTCCGTGCCCATCTCTACTTCAAAGTATTTTCAGCAGCCCAATCTTGTATTTGGCCACTCAAAAGTGGGGGGGGGGACTCCAACAGGTTGTCTCATGTAATGTTTGTTATTTGATGCCTTCCCATGATTGGCCCAAAACTGCACAGGCCCACCCCATTCAGAATCCTCAAGATGTAGAAGTTTTCTCCATTGGTGCCCTCCTCTCTACACTGCATGCTTCCTTCCTCAGTTTACAAATTTTGTTTGAAACTATGGACATGACCATTTTGCCATTGTTGCTGAAGAGGGTCATATGAATGCATTGAAGGCTGCTTATCAATACTACTATCAATACGACTAACAATAAAATGAACATTTCATTTTATCCTATGCTGGGGCTTTTTCTCTTCATTTGAAGGTCTACATTTTAATCTGTCTTAAATAATTCAGAAAATAAGAGCAACAGCAAAAGTGAGAATGAGCCACATTTCTTTTATAATCCCCATTTCCTTTTCCTCTGAATGTCACTATCGAGAAAATTCACTTTGAAGCTATCAGGATAAAGTTACTGAACTGCAAGGAATCTGGCCTCTTTTGTAAAAACCAGGCCAGGCACCACACTGGAAAAAAAACCTATAACAGCAAAGGAAACCAATTACAGTATATGATTTAAAGTGTAGGACCCTTTAAAAAAGAAGTACCTGTGGAATCCAGGCCATGTAACAAGGGAGCACAGAAGACACACTGGGAGAGTCATGCTGATTTTCCGAAAGTCGATTTCCATCAAAACTACAGCCTTCCAGTTGAAGGCCACTGATCTGCCATCAAATCACATAAAATATTTAATTACATTTTGAGACGAAGATGTGAGCAGTGACTGAATTTTATGAACCAATTATCTGGACGCTTTCGGTAAAAAAAGAAATTGAATCCAGATCTGCAGAAACACACACACACACACAATTCACGTTTTATTATGTTGGAGAAAAATATCTGTCTCTGTCAGCACTTATGTCAGCAGCAGGTGCCAGGACATTAGAGTAATGGGAACACAGCAGCAAGAGCCAAATAAACATTTCTTAAAAATGCCCAGGAAGAAGTAAAACAAACCCCAGAACAGGCAGGCTTCCTGTTGAGAGGTTTGACATTAGCATCCAAAGCACAGAGTGAATTATTGCATGTTTTCTACATGCCACTGAAGTCTGTTGCTCTCCAATATATGTAGAAAGAATGCACAAGAAGAATGAATAAATGAATTTGTAGCTATATTTCTAAAAAGTCCATACAAGAACGACTGCTCAACGTACCCTTCAATGGAATAATGTTTTGAAAGTTTAACTTTAATAATTAATCATTAAAGAAATTGAGGAAAGTGCTTTATTTCTTTTTTCAGTGAAAGTTGTTCTGCCAGGTTTAACGACAAAGCTATTCATGTTTTCTGCAACCAATAATCATAACCCCCTTTCTCTGTACCTGTATTTCTGGTACAGAGAAATATATTATAGAGAAACATATCAGATAGATAGATAGATAGATAGATAGATAGATATTTCAATATAGCTTCTCAAGAGCACTGCAAATAAAGTACCATTGATCACGATCTGCCCCCTTTTGAGGAAAGCTATGTTTTTCTCACTGTACAGCTCCACTGATTTCACAGATGAGTGGGTTCATCCTCTCAAATTCTGTACCATGTGACCTGTACATAGAGTTTAAACCATTGGCTTCTCTTATCCAGGACATACAATGAAGAAGATTTTTCTTGATGGCTGGGAGATGCCATTATGAAGTACTTGTTGGCCTATATGTTGCATGGCCAACAAGTAATTAGCATTCTTAATTTTTATGATCATTTTATTCTTAAAATTCTATGTTTCATGCACTAAAAAGGTTGCTACGATGAGTTTTTGTTAACTGGAAAAATCAGTTTACATAAAAAACATTGTTCAAACTAAAAGTGTTCCCCCATAGCAAAGAAAAGTTTTATAAAACAGTTTAAAAATTCCTTGAGAATGGGAGGTCTCAAGGGTTCCATGGCAGAATTTTCCCATGCCCTTTAAAGGGCTCATGGAACTTTGAGAACAAGTTCCTTTTGAAAATAAATACATTTTATTTCATTTTTTAAATATTTGGGAGAGCAAGTGTCCATTTGGGACCCCCTGAGGTGCTTGGTGGCTACAAAAATTCCCTTCGGAACTGTACATGGCTCACAGGTAGCAGGATGACTTACAGAGCATTGTAGAGTACAATATTGAAACCACAGATTCAGAGATGGGCGTTTTGTTTCAGAAGTGGGCAGTTACAAAACGAAACACACCAGCACAGCTGGTGCTCGGAATCCAGCCCCACCCTCCAGAACAAAATCAATGCTCTATTTCACGCTGGGTGAAAATCCAACCAGGAAGCAGCCTCCAATGAGTCATCTTTCCCCCTCCCTGGTGCTGGCCAATCAGAGAGGGAGGCGGGAAGATGCATGTCCTTGCACAGCACCAGGGAGAAGGAAAGATGACACATTGGAGGCTGCTTCCTGGTTATATTTTCACCCAGCGCAAACTAGTGCAAGGTAAGACAGTGGTTGATTTTGTTCCAGAGGGTGGGACTGGATTCTGTGGGCCAGCTGTGCTGGTGTGTTTCATTTCAGAAGCAGTCCCCTTCTGAAACATAACACCCATCTCTAGTTAACACATATAGTGGTTATAGTTATAGGATAGAATAGAATTACAGTTTTATTAATATTGGTCAAAAAGCTTTCAAAGGGCTGGTTCATGTAAACATTTTGGCAACAGTAAGTAAATTACCCTCCCAATTGTTAAAGTTTCTATTTAATATAAAGTAATTTAAACATCTGCAACTCAAATGCTATAATTCACTGGAAGAAGTGGTCAATGTCCATGCAGGGCCATGCCAAATAAAATGTGTTAGACTTTTTATTTATTTTGGTGGTGGTGGTGGTGGTGGTGAGGAACTGATAACTGAACAATACCTTTCAGAATTCCTATTCATTCATTCATTCATTCATTCATTCATTCATTCATTCATTCATTCATTCAATTGTATCCTGCACCGATTGCCTGAAAGAACTCGGCGGTTCCTTCATGCTGGCATGAAGATTAAGAATTTTTATTTCAAAAAAAGAGGAAAGTTTTACAAGCTGTGAAAGTTACCTCATGTTCTTGGGAAAGGCAGACTATTCATAAATATTCATATTGGCTTTTCCAAATGCACAGATATTTCAGCAAAAGAGTTGAAATCGGTATATGCAGAGTACCTGAACTTGGAGTTTGGCTTCTTTTATGCGACCTCTCCAGGAAGCTGTAAATTTTAGGCTGTCCACTGAACAACTCATGACCCTAGTAGAAAGATGGAAATTAAAAATGAAATGCTTATATACCACTAGAAAATGGACAAAAATTAAATTATCAGATTCATCTCCTGAGTAAGGGAACCACAATGAAAAAAAGAATAAGAAAGTACTGTATGTAGCAAAATATGGCAAAAACAATTATTTTTGGCAATAGAAATAAAATGGCACATCATTTCAAACAATGTAACTTTAGTCTGAATATTAATGTTAGAGTTGTCTCGGTAAGCTAAATTTCTAAAAATGTTTTTGATATGTGAATACTAAATGTACATTAAACAGTTTAAGACAACACAAAACAAATATTATTTCCTTCTATCACACACGTTATTTTCAGTATTCTTATGTCCTGGCACCACTCAAATCATTTCCCAAGGATTTCTCCTCATGCTTTTCTCGTTTTATTTTTCTCTGGCTCTTGTAACCAAGAATTTCAGCAAAAAGGTGGAAGCCTGACCTATATTCCATCTGTTGCCTGCAGAGGGAAACGTAGCCATAGGTATGCAAGTCTCCACATATTTCCATTTCAATGCATTACAGATTACTTTTTTCTTAATTGGTCAGACAATGTTTCCAAGGTGCACAAGGGTTGTGCCAATTTTACATTTATTTATTTTAGGAGATGCATATCCCATCTTTCCACGATGAAAAGCAGTTTGATTTGATTTTTTTTAAAAAAATTGAATTTAAAGCAAAATGGTCTTTACCTTTTGTGAATTCACCTACCTTGCAGTCTCTTGTCGTAAAGCATTCAGAAACGTGTCTGGGTGGAAGAGTTCTGAGAGATCGAGAGTATCAGAGAGTAAAGTCTGCTTTTCTGCTTTGCTAACCCAGTTCTGTAAAGATAACCAGATTGTACATTAATTGGGGAAGGCATCTAATTTGTCATTAAGTAGCCAGAATTTTGAATAGGTATCTCACATTTTGGCACCAACCCTGTATACATTTATAATATATTCCTCATTGTATTTAATTGTAATTAAGTGTTCAAATACGAACAGGATTGCAGCCTGGATATCTGGAAGGGCAATACAAATGATCTTGAGTTACCATGTTGTTGAACTTTTTAATCTTACAGAGGCTCTCCATTCAGTTATGCTGAAGTACAATGTACAATGTCCTACCGCTGTCATATAAGAAATAAGGATGTTTAATTTATTAACAAATCCCAGTTCTACAACATTTCAAAAGGAATGTATATGGAATGGAAAGTAAGCATCAGAAAGCAAAAGAAAAGATAAACAAGCTGGATTGTATTTTCAAGCAAGGAGGCAAGCATAGCTTTCATACAAATCCTTCTTCCTCAAATTTGACAGTTTAAAAGCAATCTTGAGTAAAGTTAGGATGAAAATATAAAACCACCCAAATTAAAAATGACTAACAAATGTGGTTCTGGTTCTGGTTCCATTCCTACCCACAACAAGAGAGACCCCACAGAGGTAGCCTTAAATAGGAAGAAAACAAAACCCATTATCAGGAAATAGGGAAACACATCCATACATTCTGGCTAATAAGAAAGCTGAAATAGCACAATTTTTGTGAAGATGAAAAAATACTATAAAATCTCTCTATTAAAGTCTGGTCATCACTAAGGCAGGATAGACATCATGAGATGCCTCATATAAATTTTGGAGCCTTCCTCAATCCCCCTCAACATTCCTTTTAAAAAACTACCAAAAAAGGTGCAGCTGCTTGACCAGTTTCCCTGCAACCCCAAATTACCAGTTAAAAACAATAATGGATATTTGTACCTTAAAGGACTAAGGAATTGTTCACTCATGTTAATTACTTCCTGGTTACTCCCTCCCAATTAATACAGAAGGAAGCAAGTAATTACTTGGGTTTCAGGGAACAGAGTTATTAACCTCCAAAGGAGGTGCAGGGGTGCTTAATGGAAGGAGCGTGTCCACAATCATAGGGTTAACTTACAGCTTCTCCTCAGCGCGCCAATCCACACTCCTTCAAATAAGTACCCCCACAACCCCTTTGGAGATTAATAACTCCGTAAACTGAAACCCAAAACTTTCCAAATTTCAAGGGGTTACAGGGGAGAGCTTGATGAAGCTCCCCTGCTATTTCCTTTAGAACAAATTGCTTTTGTTTTAGAGGGGGGAAATGGCATTTGTTTTATTTTTGTAACGAAACACTGGCTGGCATTTCGTTTCAATTCGAAACATTTTGTAACCTTGCAACATCTATCTATCTATCTATCTATCTATCTATTTATCTATCTATCTATCCATCTATCTAGTCATTGGGAATGCACTGGCTAGTGTATTCAATAACAGTTGAATGTTTTGTAATTCAACAATGTTTTGTAATTCAACAACAGCTTGGAAGTATCTGCAATTTCCCATTAAAAAGAATCATTTGCAATTTATGATTAATATATTCACTTTAGTGTCATCTTCATATAAGCATTTAATTCAGTTCTTCCAAGAAAATTATGGCTACACAGTAATTCAGAACTGATGTCGTGGCAACTGGACTTCCTTAAAAAAAGTCCAGTTGCCATGACTCAGCTTCCGGATAACCTCACCTGGATGACTGAAAATCTTCACAGACCTACATAGTGATCTTCAAAAAAAATTCTAAGAAATTGTTATGGTTGTATAACCAAATTAGCCAATGTTGTACAGTAACCCCAAATAATCTTCATTTTGCCAAGACATGTATGGATATGCCACAAACTGTTTAAACTGGAAAAATCTCTCAGGCCAAGGCCAAGTATAGGTTGAAAACACTGGAAGACAGCCTCAGGTCTCAAATGAATCAAGGTCCAAGAAGCAACATTTCTTTTAATTTTCTACCAGGATTGATCTATGGAGAGAACCATGCTTTTGGGGTTGGTGAAGCTTGGTTGAGGCCGGTGTGTCTACAATTTACTGGGATAAGGAACAAAGCAGAGGTGGGGAACTTTTGGCCCTCCGGAGGTTTTGGACAGCAACTCTCAGAATTCTGAGTCTATATAGTCCAATGGAAAAGGACTGTTGGAGACTGACAAAGATGTTTGGATGAGCAGCGAAACGTTTGAATCTCTCAAGGAAAAAAAAAAGCCTAGTTGCCATGACTCAACTTCCAGATTGTCGGAGTTGTGATCCAAGACATCTGGAGGGCCAGAGTTTCTCCAACCCTGCTAGACAGCAACAACTCAGTGTTTCCCTTCTCTTTATTAGCCACTACAACAAAATGATAAAAAGATAAAGAGGACTAGCAGAGTGGTATTGCAAAAATACTTGGTTGTAGTGGGTACAGTAACTTTTTTCTCTCTTATTTCAAGCTACTCCTTCTTTCAATTCCACTAATGCCTTCATCTTCTCTTTCTCTCAAGTGCACTAGGATGAAACCCAAATAGATTCTCCTTCCCCATTGATGTACAAGATATTATGTGGCACACATGGGGCAAACCCTTCCCAATCCAGGTGGAAATTCAGCTTGTCCTAACTGGAATAATCAGTGTTACTTGAAACATACTATATCCCTTCAGAATTCCACTGTCTGGATTAGTCTGTTCTTTGATTGTAACTGTACTATCTGGCTAGAATCTAAAAGGATATTAATGAGCCAGGTAAACTGTTCTCAAATGCAAAAGAAATATTGTCCTACATGTGCTGTAACAACTGGGAGATCATATCCATTTTTGGGACTAGGCAGAGCCCTAGTGACTGCTTTATTCTCTATAGGAGGGCAGAGAAGCAGAATACATATTTAAGGTTATGCCTTAAGCAATCTACTCTTTGTTGGGAACAAAATACTATCTCTAACAAGGGAGAAGGAATACAAAAGATGGAGAAAATGTAGCAAGAAAATAATAAAGCTCAAAAGAGCCTCTAACAGAACCTATTCAAATCTCCCAGAAGCGGCAATAGCCTCCTCCCTCCTCAATGTAGTCAGTAAATGAACTAATTAGGTCTTTAATCAGGAGGAGTCAAGAAGTGGAGACTGGACTCTGTATACAAGAGAGAGAATGGATGACAACACAAGTCACACTCTTGGTTGTACAAACGTGGCTAAAGTAACTGCCAGAATCTATGTGCACGAAGCATTATTGTCACAAAGCTTCCCCAAGGTTTAATAAAGTTTCATGCCCGTGAAGTGGCCTAATGTATCTAATAAGACTTAGCAATATGACAAGCTGAAATGTTAATTTGCTAACACATTCCTCATCTCATTCCGTGTTCCCAAGGGTAAAGCTATTTTACATGGAAGAATGAAATTAAAACACTCTTCATTATAGAACTTCCTAATACATTGCATATCACCTACAGACAATTGTAGGGATTCTATTAAGAGAATAGATTGGAGCTGGCATGAATAATTGTATGGCTATAATATTTGCCCTGGAATGTGCTCAGGATATATTTTCATATCAGTTTTGAAAACTACTATTACAGTATTTTATAATATTTGGATATAATCTCACCTCTGCTTCTGAAAATCAGTGAGACTGAATGTAGGCAATGTCCACAGGATTTTTTTTTTAAAAATGTGGCAACCAGAATTTGTGAACTTTTTTCTATGTAAAACAAGCATTATATGAGGCACTCTATCTTGTATGACAAGATGGACCAACTTCAAATATTAGAAAAGCATTTAGTAGAAATAGCTTCCTTTTGAGGAAGCAATAGTAGACACCTGAAAAATAACTATATAATTAACTATAAACCATGAAAAGGGTAGCAAAATGAGACAGTGGGGATGGATAGGAAGTTTCCCCCAAAAGGTACAGAGGTAAATTATGCATGTATTACAAACTCAGTTATGAACATACTGCAAAGGACAATGGGAGCATGACTAGCATCTAAGTGCTTTTAGCTCTTCCAACATTATTTCAACATTACTCCACAGTGCCAAATTATGTTAAACTTCTTGGCCATCTAGGACTAGTTAACCCTATTTCATTTTATATTTCCTATGTTCATCTGTATCTTGGGATGATTTTCAATAAACAAATAGTAAGAACATAAGAACAGCCTTGCTGGAACAGGCCACACCCCATCCAGTCCAGCATTCTGTCTCACACCTCAGCTCATCATTTGCTTCAGGGTATTCCCAAGCAGATGTATTCACCTGCTTAAGATTCCCTGTAAATGGCATTGAGAAATATCCTGCCTATCTCTCCAACCTAGAGGTTGTCCTTAGGCATCCATAATGATAGCCAGTGATACCCTTGTTGTCCATGAGAACGTAATTGGATTTGTTTGCCCCAACCTGCATCACTCTGCACTTACTAATGTTGAAGCTCCTTTGCCACTTGTTTGCCCACTCCCCCAGTGTTAAGAGAACCCTCTGGAGCTCCTCAAAATCTCTCACAGTTTTTGCTACCCTGTATAATTTAGGGTAGTTGGCTAATTTGGCTACTTTGCTATTTAGTCCTACTTCTAGATCATTTATGAAGAAGTTGAAAAGCAGGGGTCCCAGTACTGAACCTTGGGGACCCGATTCTTTACCTCCCTCCACTTGAAGAAGTGTCCATTTAGTGCCACCCTCTGTTTCCTGTCCCTTAGCCAGTTGCTGATCCAGGACAAGACCTGTCCCTTGATTCCATGACTGGCAAACTTATTCAAGAGCCTTTGGTGCGGTACCTTGTCAAAAGCCTTCTGAAAGTCCAAATAAACAATGTCAACTGGATCTCCCTTATTCACATGCTTGTTGACACTCTCAAAAAATCCAACAGATTAGTGAGGCATGATTTGCCCTTGCAGAAGCCATGTTGGCTTTCCTTCAGCAGCAACTTCACTTCTATGTGTCTATTAATTTTATCTTTTAGGATGGTGTCCATCACTTTACCTGGGACACATGTCAAACTGACTGGTCTGTAACTTCCTGGATCACCTCTGGATCCTTTTTTGAAGATTGTTGTTACATTTGCTAGCTTCCAGTCATCAGGCACAATGCCTGATTTGAAAGATTTTATATTTTGGCTAGGACATCAGCAATTTCATCTTTAAGTTCCTTGAGAACTCATGGATGGATGCTGTTTGGTCCTGGTGTTTTGTTAGCATTTAGTTTAACAGGACATGCAAGGACCTCCTCCCTGTTTATTTCTATCTGGCTTAATTCTTCAGTTTACCTCCCTACGAAGGTAGGCGCTATTTAGGGCATATGGCCTCTGTCTTCTTCAGTGAATACTGAAGCAAAGAATCCACTGAATCTCTCTGCAATCTCTGTTTCCTCGTTAATACTCCCTTGCCTTCCATTGTTGTCTAATGGTCCAATGGCTTTCCTAGTTGGGCTCTTACTTCTAATGCACTTCAAGAAGTCCTTGTTATTTCTTTGAGCGTTTTTAGCTATATGCTCCTCAAGGTCTTGCTTTGCTTTCCTGATTGTTGCCTTGCATTTGTTCTGCCAGAATTTGTTTCTTCCTGTTGTCCTCATTCAGACAAGCCTTCCATCTTCTAAACGAGCTTTTCTTGCTTTTGATCACTTCCTGAACAGCCACACCAGAGTCCTTTTGGACCTGGCAGTGTCCTTTTTCCTTTTGGGTATGCATTCCAATTGGGCCCCCATTATAGTTTTAGCGATCAGACTCCATGCCTCTTGGAGTGTTTGGACTCTCTCAATTTTCCCTTTGACCTCCTTTTTTACTGGTTTCCTCATCTTTGGGAAATTTCCTTTTTGAAAATTTAAGATCTCTGTGTTCGGTTTTATCAGTGATTTACAGTTATGATTAAGTTAAAAGGAATTGTGTTGTGGTCATTGTTCCCTATTGGATCAGTCACATTAACATTTTGCACCAGATCCTGTGCATTACTCAGGATCAGGTCAAGCATTCTCGCACCTCTAGTTGGGTCTTCAACCATCTGCTCCAGGGAACAATAATTTAGCATATCTAGGAACTTTATCTCTTTATCATGTGCTGAACAACAGTTCACCCAGTTTATGTGAGGGTAATTGAAGTCACCCATTATAACCAGGCTTCCCTTTGAGGAAAGTTGAGAACCACTGATCTAGATATTCCAATTTGTACGATTTTATCACTTCTTTGACGTAGAAGGCTACACCACCTCCCGTTTGCCCCTTCCTATCCTTCCTGTACTGTTTGTAGCCTGGGATAACTATTCCATTGGTTATCATTCATCCACCAGGTTTCAGTGATGCCAATAATATCAATATTTTTATGTACTGCTAAGTATTCTAGCTCCTCTATTTTGTTCCAGAGGCTTCTGGCATTTGAATACAAGCATTTATATATGCTTTTCTGATGCAGTCTGTTTAGTCCAATTGCAGTACTGTATATGAATACAAAAACAAACAAACAACCCACATGTGAATTTCACTATATACTTCAAAAACTCTGAATCTTAGTGAAATACCGAATTCTACCTGGATAGCATGTGCTCGTGTTACTACAGCTCTGAGATACTGTAAAGGGTCTTCTGGGCCTTCCCATTTGCTTTGCCATGTTAATGGGCACTGGAGAGAGAAAAAAGGAATAATAATTAGAGATTCTGTTGAACATTCAGATTCATAGAAACATCTATACTATGCTCTACAAATTAACTGGCAACTCACTGCACGTTTAGGATATCATGCCTTTGCAGCTAGCACATAAAACCCATAATGCTTTGCCAAGGCACTTATTCCCTTGCATGGAATTCAGAGGATTTTGGGCCCTGGATTCCTAAAAGGTTCTCCATCACTGATTACACTGTATAAATTAACTGGCAAGAACATCTGCATGTTTAGGATATCAAATATTTTATGCCATTCTAAATAAAACCAACATAATGGTTTGCCATGGCACAGATGCAGAAAAGTGGCATCCACATTGATTAGAGGATGTTGTTCCAGCTGTTTCCATACAATACAGGGTAATTGGTATGATACAATACCAGACAATGAGAATTTATCCATGCCCATGATGAAAAGGGAACACTATCAAAGCTTTTATGCCTTTTCTAAATTCAAATGGCACTTTGTTTAGTTAGTTTGTTTAGAGTTAGAACAGATGAGAAAGTTGGGCATATAATATTGATTAATAGGCGTTAAAGACCTATCTTTTTCCATACCTTACAGGATTCTTAACTGATGTTTTTTTTTTTACCACTGTTTAGCTATCCATGCCATAAGGTTTTAACTTTTGCATTTAGTGCTTACTATCAACCTCCTGTCTAGGATCAATACAAATGGCACTTTGTTCAGTTTGTTTGTTTAGAGTTCCTTTGAAAATGTTGGGCAGTAAATAAATGGAAATAAATAAATAAATAAATAAATAAATAAATAAATAAATAAATAAATAAACAAACAAATAAATAATAAAAGCTAGGACCAAACTGTAATTATTTTTAAACAATGTGCAAGGAAATACTTTTTTAAAAAGGTGTTTTTCAGTTTTTGTTTAAAGATAAAATGAGAGGTGAGTTTTTTTTTCTTTCTATCTGCTTATTAGATTCAGGACAAATGTAAGGATATTATTCTTCACTGCATGCATACTGAACTTGTGCAATGATTATCAGAAGATTGTTGAATAGAACATAAATATTTTTGAAAACAGCTAAATTTGTTCATGGAAGGCAGGTGCATTAATTAGGATGACTGCTTTATAAATTCTGCAATGCAAGGCAGCATGCTTCCATGCCAGTTTCTGGCTTTTTTTCTTCATGTACTCTTGAGCAGGTGTCAAAAGCATTTTGTCAGTCCATGAAGGAAACAGAATGCTACACAAGGTAGACCTCTGCTGTGTCCAGCAGCACTCTGTTGACCTGGGAAGCTGACAGCATGATTACGCTGGGAGTTTTACTTCTACTAAAAAAGAATTTAACCCTGCCCCCACCCATTTGCTTTCAGAAGTAATCAGAAAGCAAGGCTAAAACTAGGTTCCTTGTTCTATTGTGGGGATGGAGGGCACACAGTATTGGAAAAGTTGCCATGGACTCTCCAATACATACCTACCATTCTTTGGGGATAGAATATTGGCTACATATAGTCTTTGTAGAGAAGACTATTTGTGTGGCATGCTATTGTTTTTGCTTATTCCTCTGGATGAAGGTCTTAATTTCTCTTGTTTATACCTATCTTATGTGTCAAATTAATATTAGATTCTTGTTTCAGTGTTTCTAGTCTGGGATGTGATGTATTTTCTCATTTAATGGAAATATTTAAGAGGCATATTGTGATATATTTGTACTCTCCCCACTTTTAATTACTACAGGTATTATTTTTCTTTTGATATTTTATTTCTATTGCTCTTGTGTAAGCTGCTCACAAACTATGCTTGGACAGGTACCCATATTAAATAAATAAACAGATTTCACTGATATCCTCAAAGTTTGTATGTATCATAAGAAAAACAAAAACAAATGGAGATTAAAAGTACAGTATGTGGCTATCTAAATGACATTAACTTTGACTCAACACTACAGAATATGCATTTTTAATGTTATGAATTTAAAACAAAACCTTACCTTCTGATTTAATAAAGCACTTGCTAATTTTTGTACTTCTGAACTCAGCAAGGAGGCTCCCCTGATGACTTTACTAAGAGCTGCGAGAGACTGATGAATACTCTGAACTAAACAAATGGCATTGAACTGTTCCAGAATGATGAATGAAAGGATTGGGGATCCTTGTCGCTCAGAAGGAGGGACACTTTATGATGAATCAGATTAGAATTCTAAAGGAGAAAAGTTATTAAAGTTATTAACTGGAGAAAGATAACAAGTTAATGTCAGATATTTTCCCTTGACAAACCACTGCAAAAACATTGCCAAGAGTTTCTAATGTATTTTTTATCCACAGTAGGAATTTAAACACCTAGATGAACTAACTCTGGTTCCTAGACCTGCTGGCACTCACCAACTTCCAAATGAGGCACCGTAGGTATTATCTTGATAGAAATCTTGATAGCCACTCTGCTACTGAAAAAAGTCCCAAATTGTCCTCTTTTTGGCAGCCATATTAAGTAAGACAAATGCGCTTATCATATTCTGTGGACTTGGCACCTCTAAGAGTTTAGCCTGCACCATTCTTGTCATACTTGTCTTCAAGCTGAGATCTACCCTTTGTTCTGGTTTGAACTCTTGATTCATGCTGATTTTAGTAGATGCGTTTATCATATTTTGTGAATTTGGCATACCCAAAGATTTATCCTGCATCAATCTTGTGTACGTCTGTAGATGAAGATCAGCTATTTTAGCTCAATCTCCTGATCAGAACTAATTTCAGTTTTTTCTAGAGACCCAGGGTTATCAACCACTCCATCTTGAGTTATCTGTTTTGCCTCTGTGACTTTATCAGAATTGAAAACTGTATGTTCAATAGTCCAAATTTTTTGCAAACCGGATAGAATTATGTTGGCAAAATCTTCAGAGATATTTTCCCAATCCATTGAGTTTTATAGCTCACAAGAAAAGTTTAATGTTGCTTGTAATAGTTTCTGCCACTTAATATCCAAACAAGAGAAGTACAGAGGGGAGTAACTAGACTAAACTGAAGCCAAAGCAGCAAGAAACAGTCTTCAAGCATTATTTTCAAAACATGCGGTTACTCCAAGGTCAAATGATGTTTTTTTGAGAAAACAACTTTCCCAACGCTGCTCTTACAGTTGGGTCTTTAAATTAAACATATAGAAAACACAGAGGCATAAGGTAGTTTCCTTTACATTTTGTCTTTAAATCCAATACATATAAAGAGCTGCAAAGGCATAAAAATATTTTTCCACAAGAAGGAAACAATAGGCAGAAAGGCAAGTTCATGAAATAACGTGAAAATTGTAACTTCTTCTGCCCTTGTCTTTCAAAAATATTCACCCTTTTTTGGCTAAAATCTGCTTCCTCAGAAGGGGGGTTTAATGCTTGTTTGAAGGAAAGATTTTCCAGTTACCAGGTAGAATCTTCATATAGAAAGAGATAGAAGCATCCTACTCATGACAAGTCAAATATTTACAGCTTTTAATGTCTGGCATCGACAGCTCCACCTTCACAATAGCAAAGGTCTTCCCCCAATGGGAGATGAAGCATTTTCCTGCTTCCACAAAGTTCACTGCCACTCCCTTTGTGGTCCACAGTTGCTGCCTCTTCTTTGTTTCCCCTCCAAGCAAACTTTACCCTTATTAGGGTCCTTTTATCAGGAGGAATTCAACTTGATAAGCTGGAACACTTATCAAGTTGTCTCACTGCGGTGTAGCCGGAACCGGAAGTTGCAAGTTCAGATATTTCAGATTGCAATCTGTTAGAAAGTATGAATATATCCCTATCAATTGCCCCCTTTCTAGATAAGGTTATATAATCTTTCTAATATTTAAGTGTGTTCTCCACATCATTAATCCTCAATAATGTCTAGAAGCGCTGAGCAGAAAACGTAAGAAAATGCTATATCATTTTTAAAAATGTACTAGTTATATAAAAATAAACTCTCCTAAGATTTTTATCAGAAACAGATTACACATATATGATTTTGTGTACATTTTGCATTAATGTAATTACATCCGTTAAGCTATTTTTATACCTCTTATTTTGGGAGAACAAAATGACAAATGAACTTGTCAAATTGTTTCACAGTGGGTTAATTCTGACTATGTGCTTATGAGTGTACTAGATCAAAATTTCATAAGCTTGAGCCAACACATACTTGTTAAGAATTTTAATAAAGCATAAAAAATCATCACATTTATAGTCACTTTGGGCACTGACCACAGTATGTTTGCCTGTCATTTATGCACTGGAGATGGCCTCACACAATGACTGGGTTGCTGTCACCTGATTTAGGTGGCTGTTCATTAAAGTCATGCATCACTCTCTTGCCAGGCACCATTGCCAGATGAGAAAAAAATAATAAGGAAACTGCCCGATATTTCTAAATCACATAATTCTTGTTTCTAGCTTACATGAGTTTTGCAATATAGTAAAGGCAGGTACATCACAAGATCCTTCTTTAACTGGAAGTTGAGTCATGGCTACTGAACTTCTTTTTCTTGAGAGATAGAAACGTTTCACTGCTCATCCAAACAGCTTCATCAGTCTGAATACAGCTAGTGTGAGTCCTCCATCCTACAGTCAGGTTTAACCTCTTGTCACCCTGGTCTATTCAGACCATTATTCATCTTATGAGCCTAATTCAGACCAGGGTGACAAGAGGTTAAAGCTGACTATAAGATGGAGGACTTGCACTAGCTGTATTCAGACTGATGAAGTTGTTTGGATGAGCAGTGAAACGTTTCTATCTCTCAAGAAAAAGAAGTTCAGTAGCCATGACTCAACTTCCAGATAAACTCACCTGAATGACTGAGAATCTTCAGATATATCCTTCTTTAACCACTTTCTGCTTCCTTACTCAGGAGAAAATGGTAGGAAACCAGAAAGCAAGCGATGGCTGACCCATTCTCATTGAAGACTGGCAGGTGTGGGAAGGAGACCACGGAGTCTACAAGGGCCAACCTCCATTTTCATACAAGCTGTCTTAAAGATAGTGTGCTCCATAGTTGTGTGAAAATTAGGGTGATGTGCCACATAGGAGATAAGTTGCCATACTATTTTCAAGGGCAGTCCTACATACAATAGCCACCTTATCTGGATTCAGTTTCATTTTATTGGACCTCATCCCATCCATTATCGACACTGGACGGTGCTCTGGGACCTATGCAACATCAACTACAGATGCAGCAAAGGAGAGACAGACCTGCATGTCATCAATGTACTGGTGACAGTGAACCCAAAATTTCCGTATGATCTCTCCCAGTGGCTTCATATACATATTAAAAAGCATTGAGGTTGCCCGAGTGAGAATCCATAACAGAGGTCCCAAGGGGTGGGGACAACATCCCCCAGCCATACCACCTAGGATCAGCCATCAAGGAAGGGCTGGAACAGTGGAGAACGTAGCCCCTAATCCTTAAATGTGATAAGTCATTTGAGAAGGATACTATAGGCTGCTGGATGAACCAGGATGACCAATAGGATTATACTCCCCATCTGCTTGCTTTAGGAAATTATCTTGTAGGATGACCAATGCTGTTCCAGGACCATGGCATTTACTAAACTCCAATAGAAAAGGATCCAGACTATCAACCTGCAACTGATTAGCCACCACCTTCTCAATTAATGTGCCCCAAAGCAGAATATTTGCAATGAATTTGTAGTTGTTTAGGTCATCTGTCATGAAATTAGTTTTCTTCAGAATGGGCCTTATTAAAAATTCTTTTAAAATGGAACAGACATGGGTTCCTAAAGAGATGAACTAATGAGATGGGTGGTACAATCTACCATTGTATCCTTGCCAGATACAAGGATCTAAAATAGATCCTTGCCATATACAAGGATCTAAAATAGTGTGCAAGAGCCTTGTCTACATCCTCAGGCCTTACTAACTGAAATTGATCTAATAAAACCTGACAAGCCAGTGCATTGGACATTTCAATCAGGTCTACTGGGATAAATAAGGAGTCAAGCTCCCAATGGATGTACTCAATCTTGAATCTGAAATAGCCTGCCAGATGGTTGCAATTCTCTATACTGTACTTGGTTGTAATGTCTGCATCTATCCAGCATTTGTAAGTCTGCAGATAGCTTGAAAGAGTTCTGCCTGTTCACTGAAGGCCTCATTAATAATTTCGTGTTATAGCCTCTTTTTGCCACTGCAAACTGCCATAATTGCTGGACATTTCCCTGACTGCTGCCAGGTTACATTCTGAGGAAACTTTCCTCCATCTGCTCTCTAGCCATCTTTTTTTATTTAAAGAAAAGCATGTAATACTAATAATGCATTATCTTTTACACAATACAATTAAAATTAAAAAGGTATAAAAATAGCCGACTACAACAAGGACCTGCTGTGCAAGAATTTCACAAAAAAGGAGGTTACTTACCTGTAACTCCGGTTCTTCGAGTGGTCATTCTGTGATTCCACACAAACCCGAACTCCTTCCCCTCTTCCGTCATGTCAGGCTGTCTTTCCTAACTGTTATTTGACAGCGGCGAAAAATGTACGGAACTGAGGTAGGAGGAGGGCGGAGCCCGCCTTTATAGGGGGGAGGTCCTTCAACTTCCACAGCTTTCTAGAAGATTCCGAGGTCTACTGTGCGTGCGCACATTAACCCATTGTGTGGAATCACAGAATGACCACTCGAAGAACCGGAGTTACAGGTAAGTAACCTCCTTTTCTTCTTCGTGGTCTTCTGTGATTGCACACAATGGGTGATTAGTAGAGATGGGCACGACTTAGCGGTATTCCAGTTTCCGTTTCCGTTACTCGTATCCGTTACTCTACGGAAACGGTAACGGGAATTACTCCGCCAGAATTCGAGCTCGAACCGACGAACGAACAATTTGGTCTGATTTGTCGTGCTCGTTACTTGCATCACGGCGATCGCGCAATGCCAAGCAGCACAGAAAAAAGTTTTTAAAAGTTAAAAAAAAAACCCGATTCCCGGCCCTAAAAGTAGGCGAAAACTGTCTGAGGGCACCTACCAGGCCAGAAGGGTGTTTTATTTGGGGGGGCTTCCCCGCCCCCCTCTCCTTGGCTATTGCTACTGCTGCGCTGCTGGTACCAGGCTGGGAGGGCGCATCCATTTGCCATGCAGTGCGGAGGATCCAAAATGGCGACCGCAATATTTTTTTTGAAATCATTGCCCAAAACCCCACCAAAGCACCACAGAAACATGCGAAAATTAGCTATTTTAAATGCTTGAATTTTTACAGTAGCAGCAGTGGGTTTTCTTGCAAAAAAAGTCTCCGTTGATTTTATTTTATTTTATTTTATTTTATTAAACCTGCGCATTCGCAATGATGGGCTCGCCCATGGGAGTGGACCATGCAAAGTTTTGGAGCCATTCCACCAATCGCATGGCCAGGTTTTGCTGACTGTACCAGGCTGGGAGGGCGCATCCATTTGCCATGCAGTGCGGGGGATCCAAAATGGCGACCACAATTTTTTTTTTAAATCGTTGCCCAAAACCCCACCAAAGCACCACAGAAACATGCGAAAATTAGCTATTTTAAATTCTTGAATTTTTACAGTAGCAGCAGTGGGTTTTTCTTGCAAAAAAAAAAGTCTCCATTGATTTTTTTTTTACACCTGCACATTTGCAATGATGGGCTCGCCCATGGGAGTGGACCATGCAAATTTTCCACCAATCGCATGGCCACTTGGCCAGGTTGACCACAGAGACTTCTGGGATGTGCCAATCGAGCATAAACAGTCCACTAATCGTAGCCCAAACCCGAACCCTAAGCCTAAGCCTAACCCATATGCCAGTACACTGTCCTTCTAAGTGGGTCAGAGAGGTACCCAGAGGTGCACCCCAATACTCACCCTAACCTCACCCGTAACTAGCCTAACCCTAGCCCTTGCGCTAACCCGTCTTAACCCTAAGCCAGATCTACTTGCATTGCACTACATGCAAGTACGTGAGACACAGCGGGTGCAAAGAGTCTGCCAGTCCGTCACTTGTGGCTCTGGCGGACTCCTGCAGCTCCCTCCAGGAGCCCGCTACCCCCCAAACCAGTACTAACGACAACGAAAAAACGAACCGACTAGTTTTTGTGAAATTTCACAAAAAACAGAAACGAGCCGAAACGGACTGCCTCCGACACACGATAACCCGAAAACGTTATTTTCCCTAGTCGTGCCCATCTCTAGTGATTAGCAAGCTGCACTTACCGGAGGCGGGTAGTCACGGCAGAACTGCAGCCAACACCGAGCGACCAAAACCGGTCTTAGCCCGAGCCCTGGTATCCAGCCGATAGTGGGAAGCAAAGGTCAAGGAAGAAGACCATTTGGCGGCTCTACAGATGTCTAGAAGCGGGACACCTCTCAAAAAGGCTGTGGAAGTAGAGAGGGCTCTGGTAGAATGTGCTCGGACCCCAGAAGGTAGCGGAGTATTGGCAAGTTGGTAGGCCAATGTAATAAGGCGGACAATAGTTTTAGAAATGGATTGAGCAGACATGGGTTGACCACGCTTCGGGCCATAATAGCAGGTAAAAAGCCGCTCGGTGGTTCTATAGCAGTGCTCCCCAACCTTTTTATTACCGTGGACCGGTAAATGCTTGATAATTTTTCCCTGGCCCACTTGTTTTGATTTAATAAGATAAAAAATGTAAATGCCCCCCCCCGGCCGCTGACGCACATGCGTGCTAGTCGGTTCCCACTCTAGGGGGCGGTGCTCATCTCCGTACTCAAGCCGAAGAGCCAGTGTTGTGCGATGAGTCCTTGGCATCGCTGCAAGGAAACACTGTTTTTACTTCCTCGCATTTTTCCCCCCGGGGGCTACCCAGCCGCCGTGAGGCCTTGGGACCCTTCGCCCTTCCTTGACATGAGGCCTCCCTCCCTCCCTCCTTACTTTCTTTCTTTCTTTCCCTTTTCTTTCTTCCTCCCTCCCTTCTTTCTCTTTCTTTCTTTCTTTCTTTCCCTTTTCTTTCTCCCTCCCTCCCCCTCTCTCTTCTTTCTTTTCTTTCTCTCTCTCCCTTCCTCCCTCTTTCTTTCTTTCCTCCCACTCTCCTTCCTTCCTTCCTTCCTTCCTTCCTTCCTTCCTTCCTTCCTTCCTCTTTCTCTCCCTTCTTTCTTTCTTTCTCTCCCTCCCTCTCCCTTTTCTTTTTTCTTTATTTCTCTCCCTCTCCCTCCCTCTCTTTCCTTCCTTCCTTCCCTCCCACTCTACCTCCTTCCTTCACTTCTTTCTTTCCTTCCTTCCTCATTTTTTCTTTCTTTCTTTCTTTCTTTCTTTCTTTCTTTCTTTCTCCCTCCCTCCCTCCTCCTCTCCTTCCTTCCCTCCCACTCTCCTTTCTTCTTCTTTTTCCCCCTTTTCTTTTTTCTTTTTTCCTCTCTCCTCTCCTCTCCCTTCTTTCTTTCTTTATTTCCTTCCTTCCCTCCCTCCCTCCCTCCCTTTCTTTTCCTTTCTTCCTCATTTTCTTTCTTCCTTCCTTCCTCCCCCTTCTTTCGTTCTTCCTCTCTCTCCCTCACTCCTTCTCTCCCTTTCTTTTTCTTTCCTTCCCTCCTTCCTTTACTTACTTACTTTCTTCCTCCCTTCCTCCTTCTCCCTCCTTTTTTCTTTCTTTCTTTGCTCCTTCCTCTTCCTCTCCTTCCTCCCTCCCTCCTTTCCTTCCTTCCTTTCTCCCTTCTTTCTTTTTCTTTCTCTCTCTCCCTCCTTCTCACCCTTTCTTTCTTTCTTTCTTTCTTTCTTTCTTTCTTTCTTTCTTTCTTTCTTTCTTTTTCTTTCTTTCTTTCTTTCTTTCTCCCTCCTTTCTTTCTTTCTTTCTTTCTTTCTTTCTTTCTTTCTTTCTTTCTTTCTTTCTTTTTTCCCTTTTCTTCCCCCCCTCCCTCCCTCCCTCCCTCCCTCCCTCCCTCCCTTCTTTCTTTCTTTCTTTCTTTCTTTCTTTCTTTCTTTCTTTCTTTCTTTCTTTCTTTCTTTCTTTCTTTCTTTCTTTTCTTTTTCCCTTTTCTTCCCCCCTCCCTCCCTCCCTTCTTTCTTTCTTTCTTTCTTTCTTTCTTTCTTTCTTTCTTTCTTTCTGGCAGGCGCGGGTGTGTGGGCAGGGGGCGCGGAGGGGTGGGCGGGGCGCGGGGGGGGCGGTGGCGGGGGTCGCGGTGCTGGGGGCGGCGGTGAGGCGGGGCGCGCGCGGGGGGGGGCGGGGGGGTCGCGGTGGTGGCGGCGGGGGGGGGGGCGGGGTGCGGGGGCGGTGCGGGGGCGGCGGTGGGGGCAGTGCGTAAAGGGGCGCGGGCGGGCGGGGTGATTGTGGTTCCGGCGGCGGGGCGGGACGGGACGATGGTGGGGTCGGGCAGCGCGGCGGACGGGGCGATTGCGGCGCGGCGGGACAGGGGCGATTGCAGCGGCGGCAGCGATTGCAGGGAGAGTCGCGGCGGCGGCGCGGCGGGAAGGGGCGGGACGATTGGGGGGGGTTGCAGCGGCGCGCGGCGGGCGGGTCGCTTGGGGGTGGCGGCGGGCGGGGGGCGATGGGGGGTGGCGCGGCGCGCCCGGTGCCGATTCATTCACGGACCGGCACTGGTCCGCGGCCCGGGGGTTGGGGAACACTGTTCTATAGTGTCGGGTGCGATCAAGAAAAAAGGAAAGTGCCCGTTTAACATCCAAGGAATGCAAAGCCCGTTCCACATCTGTAGAAGGATTAGGGAAAAATGTAGGCAATTGAATTGGTTGAGACATATGAAAGTGAGAAACAACCTTGGGTAAAAATGAAACATCAGGAAGCATGGTAACTTTATTAGGATGAAACTGCAGGAAGGGGGCATCCATGCACAAAGCAGCAAGTTCACTAGCCCTTTGAGCTGAAGTAATAGCAACAAGAAAAACAACTTTATAAGTCAGATGTTGGTCGGAAGCCTTGGCCAGAGGTTCAAAAGGTGCTTTCATCAATTGGTATAAAACCAATGAGAGGGACCACTGGGGCGTCGGCATAGTAAGACGGGGCCGGATATTACGAAGTCCCTTTAGAAAGTCCTTAACTCGAGCTTGTTTAAACAGGTGAACAGACGCAGAATTTGGTGGCTGTTGTGCCACAATAGCTGCTATATATACTCTTAGTGTGGAAATTGAACGGCCTAAGGTGGCTAAGTGTCTCAAAAAGGCGAGAACACCAACCGATGTAGGTAAGGGAGTCAGTCCCTGAGCAATAGCAAACGATACAAAAACCTTAAACTTGTACTGATATAAAGTCCTGGTAGACAGCCTTTTGGAGGAGCGGATTATCTCCTCAACGGAGGGAAAAACCTCCACGCCATGAGATGTAGTATTTCCGGCTGTGGGTGTAGGATCTTGAGGCTGTTCTGGGAGAGTAAGTTGTGTCGGAGAGGCAGGTGGAAATATTCAGACACCAGTGTCTGCAGAGTCGGGAACCAAGTCTCACGTGGCCACCACGGAGCGATTAGGATGACCCTCGCTTCTTCCTGCCGGATTCTGACTATTGTTCTCTGGAGAAGGGGAATTGGTGGGAAGGCGTAAAGGAAGTTGTGCTTCCAAGGAATCATGAACGCATCGCCGATTGACCGGGGATCGCGTCCTGCTCTGGAGCAAAAAACAGGACACGGCGTTCATTCGGGATGCGAATAGATCTATTTGTGGCGTTCCCCATCGGTTTACAAGTTGTTGAAATACCTCGGGATGTAGGGACCACTCGTGTGTGTTGTGTGTCCATCGGCTGAGGGCGTCTGCAACTTCGTTGTCTTGTGTGGACACATGAATGGCTACAGGAGTAACACGGTGCCTGATGTACCAGTTCCATAGAAGCAAGGTGAGGTTTAGCAGTTGAGGGGAATGGGTTCTGCCCTGTTTGTTTATATAAAACATTACCGTGGTGTTGTCGGTGACCAGTTGTATACTTTTGCCCCGTATGATTGGAAGAAAAGCCTTCAGGGCATAGATGATGGCTAGAAGTTCCAGCTGGTTGATGTGTAGGGACATCTGATTGCGGGACCAGAGGCCGTGAACTTTCAAGCTGTTGCAATGCAATGGGCGCCCCAGCCTGTTGGGCTTGCGTCGGTGGTAACCTGGACCTCGAGATGAGGAGGTGTGAAAGGCACACCCTTGGAGAGGTTGGCTATGTCCGTCCACCAGGACAACTGTTGAAGGATGGAGGATGGGATGCGCAGTACAGTCCTTGGGTCGTCTAGGGCCGCATCAAAGGCAGAGAGGAACCAAGATTGGAGGGGCCTCATGTGGAGGTGGGCGTATAGGACAGTGGAGGTGGTTGAGGCCATGAGTCCAAGTAGTTTTTGAATGAACCTTGCTGTGACCATGGAGTCTCTTTGAGCTCGAAGGACGGCGGCAATGAGTTTTTGTATCCTGTCTGCAGAAAGGAAAGCTCGGCCAGCAACAGAGTCCAGGAGTGCCCCAATGTAGGGCATAGTTTGAGAAGGGGTAAGGGAAGACTTTTTGTAGTTCACTTGTAGTCCCAAGTTTGCCAGAAGGGTGAGCGTAAAATGGGTATCCTGGAGCAAACGGCTGTAGGATGGCGAAACCAGGAGCCAATCGTCTAGGTAGGGAAACACTGTGATGCCCTCTAGTCTTAAAAATGCCACTACAGGGGCCATGGTTTTGGTAAAAACTCGAAGTGCAGAAGCCAGGCCGAATGGTAGGGATTTGAATTGGTAAATGATGTTGTCCAACGTAAAACGGAGGTAAGGACGATGAGCAGGGGCGATGGTAATATGAAAATAGGCGTCTTTTAGATCGATGACAACAAACCAATCGCCTAGTCGTAAGAGAGGGATGATAGTGTCCAGAGACGCCATACGGAAACGCCTTTTTGAAAGGAAGACGTTGAGCCCTCTGAGGTCTAGAATAGGGCGAAGACCTCCATCTCTCTTCAGGACAGTGAAATAACAGGAATAAAACCCGTATTTGAGATGGGTCACGCTGACAGGTTCTATGGCATCTTTTCCCAACAGTTTTGTGACCTCTTCGCAAAGAGCCGGTGATGAACGAGTGAAACGGATGCAGCCCATGGGAGGTAAGTATTGGAAATCAATGAAATAGCAGTGAGCGATGGTGTGAAGAACCCACCGGCCGGTAGTAATGGCCCTCCAGGCGGATAGATTGGGGCTCAAATGGGTTGGAAAAGGGTGGGACTGGCAAACTTGGTTGAGAGTGAAGTCAATAACTCTGCTTGTTTCTCCTATCAGGTCTGCACTGGGAAGGTCTGTTGTGGGACCGCTGGGTCGTGTTGCGGGAAGATGAACCGGCGTTGGCCTGGAAGCATTGCTTGTCAGGTAAGTACCTCTGGTAGTAGGATGGACGATGCCAAGGCCTGCGGTAGGGCCGGTAGTTGTTCTGATAGGCATAGGAGCATGAGGTCTTGGCCAGCTTGTCTAGCTTGTCGAGAATGTCATCTGTCTGGGGGTCGAACAACACTTTACCATCGAAGGGCAGATCCTCTATAGTCGTCTGGAACAGTGGTAGAGCGTAACCAGGCATGACTGCGGAGGACTATCACTGTAGCTAGTTGCTTGGCTGCTTCATCTATGGTGTGTCTGGCGGCGAGCCGTTGTTTGGCTAAAGCCATCATGTCTTGATAAGAACCCAGCGCTCTGGTGCGATGATCCTCGGGTAACAGATTCAGGATGGGCTGCATCTTGTTCCAGACATTACGTAAATAAGCCCCCATAGCAGCTGAATAATTGGCCACTCTAATAATGAAGGAAGACAGTGAATATAGGCGGCGGCCTAACATGTCAAGCTTCCGTCCCTCTTTGTTGGAAGGGGCGGTGGAGGATCTAAAGTGTGACCGATTCTGGGTAGAATTGACAATGAAGGAATTAGGGAGCGGGTGCTTTTGAAGAAAGGCAGTGTGTTCACCATGGGTTTTGTATAGATTTTCCACTCTACATGGCATTTGATATGCAGAAGATGGCTTCTCCCAGGATTCCTTAATTAGCCGCAACATAGGCTTGATGAATGCCAGTCGGCAAGGTGGCACCTGGTCTAGCGAGATGTCATCAAAGACTTGGTTGTCATCCTCAAGTGGTGGTTGCACAACTGCCAGATTCAGAGATTTAGCTATTTTTGTTATCATCTGGGAATATGATTTATAGTCCTCTGAAGGGGATGGAGCGTGGTCATCCTCGATGTTTGAATTAGGAGACGGGGAATGAAGCTGATAGTCTCCGTAACAACGGACTCAGAGTCAAAGGTGTCTCTTGAAGGAGAATAAGATGGATATGCGTCCTGTGACGTTGAGAGTGACTGGTTTTCAGAAGATGTTGCAGGACGCTGTTGTTGTGCAGAAGTCGTCGGAGCTGGGACATCAAGTTGATGCACAGAGTGGGTTGTTTTGATAGGTGGCGCTGTAGAGACCACCGGAGCAGGGGCTGGCCGTGAGTGAGGTGAAGGCACGGCTATATCAGCAACTGGTGAGGTGGGACGTCTGTCAGCAGTAGGGGCAGCCGTGTCTGACAGCCTGGCGCGACGTTGAGGTGGAGAGGCTCGATGAGCAGACGCACGCGAGGAAATGGTGGATTGGGAACCACGTCGGCGTCTGTGTGGACGGGGGGGGGGAAGCCATGTATTCCGGTGGAAGATAAAGCCAAGGAGGGTGGTCATAGCGCGGCGGGCGCTCATAGCCGCTATCATAGTAGGAGTCTGCTGAGTCCTCATAGCGCTGGTGACGTCTCCCGCGGTCGTCTGAAGATGAGGGGTAGCGCTGCTGCCGTGAGCGGGAGGCGTGGGAGAAATTGTAGCGCCAGTCGCGCGAGCGTGCACGAGAGTGGTCAGTCGAGGAAGAGCGGCGCCGGCGGCTGTCATTGTTTGCATGGTGGGAGCGGGAACGGCTCCTGGAGAGGGCAGCAGAGCGCTGGCGGTGACGGCCAGCTGTAAGGCGGTCGGTCTGGGGTGAGCGGCCCTGCCTCCTGTCATTGTAAGCTTCAAGCGAGGTCGAGGAGGCGCTGCGGCGACGTAGGCTCTGGCGGGTGGGCGGGGTTGCGTGCCGCGACTGTGAGGCTGGGAGAGAAGATGTTCCGGAGGCGCTATTGTGGGCGTTAAGCATGCCATGGGAGCCTTGCAGGAGCGGCGGGAGCTCCGTAGAATTATCGCCCCAAACCAAGGAGCCAGGGGGGCTGCCGGTGAGCGCCGTATCTCTGTCAGTTGTGCCTTGAGTTGCCTCGTTATGTTGTGGAGGTCCCTGGGCGGCCTCTAGCTGTGGTGGTGGTGGGCTAGATCTCGTAGCTGCCTTGCACACCGGTTCTCCGCCTTAGATGGCTTATTTTTGGCCGCGGTGCGTGATTTATTCCCTGGGGCCACAGACTGTTCTCCTGTCGAAGTGGAAGGTTGAGCAGGAGCTATTGGCGCGAGCTGTAAATCAGCATTGCCGGAGGTAGTCGCCATTGCTGGTGTGAGAGATTTCTCCCAGAGATAGTAACGGAGCCGTTGAAGGCGGGAACGCAACGTGGCTCTCGTAAAGCGGAGGCAATGTGCACAAGTAGTGTGCGAGTGGCCTTCCCCAAGGCAAAATAGGCACAGGGAATGTCCGTCAGAGATTGCAAGTTTGTTCTGACACGAAAAACACTGTTTAAATGGTGCGGCAAAGGCCATAAACTTTAGGTGGGAAAAAGCCCCTCCCCCGAGGGGGGAAAAAGGGAGGGGAAGGGGAAAAATTGAAAATAAAAAAGACAGGGATGGGGGGGTTTCCTTCTATTAAGTTATTAAAAATAAAGTCCAAAGGTAAAGCAGTATTCTTTTTCTTTTTTTAAGAGAACACTCACGGAGAAGAGAACACGAGGTGCTACTGAGGCGGCGGAAAAGAAGGAACTGAGATAGGAGGAGGGCGGAGCCCGCCTTTATAGGGGGAAGGTCCTTCAACTTCCACAGCTTTCTAGAAGATTCTGAGGTCTACTGTGTGTGCGCACATTTACCCATTGTGTGCAATCACAGAAGACCACGAAGAAGGATGTTGCTATTGGGTTTTGATGCATTAAAACTAGTTTTAAAATGGTTTTGTGTCTTTATCTTCATAGGGACAGGCTCTGCAATGAAGAGACTGTTAAGGAGTGAATGTACTTGCTGCCCAGGTCATCTCTGAATACTAGTGTGCAAATCGACCTCCCACAGTCTTTGGGGAGCAGACCAATCTAATAGGTCTGTCCTACCCCAAGAAGGATGCGGTTGCAGAAGTCCAAATCTCAGCAGCTGATAATCTGACACTGACAAGACAGAAGACTCAAGGTTTCCAACCTTCAGATCATCTTCTCTCTCCCCAGACATGAACACCAGATCCAATGTGTAACTTGCCTCATGTGTAGGAATAGTGACATGTTAGGACAGGCCCATGGATGCCATGGGGTCCATGACCTCCAACACTGCCCTGGCAGCATATATCTCCTTATGGATGCTAAAGTTCTCCAGAAGCAAAAGTCTGGGGGACCTCAACAATGTACCCAAGATACGGACCATCATCCCTTGTAGGGAAGGTGTTGGGTCATGGGGTAGTGGTACATCAGTGGAATTGCTATTGTGTCCACTAGTCCAACATCAGATGAAGGCATTCCAGGTCTGGGCCCAAACGGGCAGGGATCCTGATGATGACATATTTTTTTCTGTGGACAATGGCAACAAATCCTTCCCATTCCTTTGATTTGCAACAGAAAAGTTTGCTATAACTGAACTTCTGAGTCTTCCTCACAGAAAGTGAGCTAACTATGGAGGGCATTACTTATGTTTATGTAGATCTGCTGCAATGAAGACTGCTGCACAAACAGCCCTAGTATGTAGATGCCAGTTTTTTATTTCAGAAAACTTCTATCTTTGCCTTATTTGTATATAAGAATAAATCCAGGAATAATTTTCATGCAGTCTTCTGCCCAAAGACTGTCTTTACTGGACTGGAATTATGTTCACAGGCCATCTACTGTACAGTATTTAACTACGACCAAAACAAGGGTTAGAGGCAATCATTACAGTAATCCCCCACCAGATCGCAGTTCATATACCATGGTCTCAGTATATCACGGATTTTTAATGTGCTCTGCCACTTCCACCCCCTCCACCTCGAAGGGTGAGGGAAGGAAGAAAATGGAGACACTGAGAAGCTTCCGCCTACCCCCCTGCTAAAGCTGAGGCAAAATGAGTCCATTCTCGGCCACCACCCCACCACCACCCCACCTGCCTTTTCCTTTACACGCTCGCTCGCTTGGCACTTTGGCAGGGCTCAGAAGGAGAAGAAAGGAGCCAGACAAGCCAGCAAGCAACGAGGGAAAAGGGAGGGAGGGGCGGTGTGGCTGAGATCCCTTTCACTTCACTAATGGAAGGGTGAGAGAAGGGGAGAAAACAGAGAAGCTGCTGCCAACTAAGGCTGAGGCAAAATGAGTCCGTTCTGGGCCACCACCCCCACCCCACCTGCCTTTTCCTTCACACGCTCCCTCGCTTGCTCGGCACTTTGGCAGGGCTGGGAAGGAGAGGGAAGGAGCTGGACAAGCGAGCAAGCAAGCAGGTGGGCAAGGGGAAAGGCAGAGGGGATGGTGTGGCTGAGAACAGACCTGACGCAATATGCGGATGCCTTTGCCAGGGTGACATCTGCATATCGTGGGATTTTCACTTATTGTGGGTGGCTGGGGAATGTAATTCCCGCGATCAGTGGGGGACTACTGTATTATTATCATCCTAGAACAGTTAGTTGTTGTCTGGATAGCTGGGTTAGGTACCTGGCTGTGGAGCCAGAGGTTGGGAATTCAGTTTTCCATTGTGCATCCCAGAAGAGCCAGTATAGCGGGCACTGGAAAAGTTGCAAAGTTCCAATATGTCCCCAAAGAAGCAAAGCAAAGTGTGTTGCTTATATACTGCCTCATAATGTTTAAAACACTCTCTGGGTGGTTTAAAATTATACAGGCTACACATTGCCCCCCACCCCAGCAATTTGGGTACTCATTTTACTGACCTCAGAAGGCTGGAAGGCTGAGTGAACCTTGAGCCTGGTTCCTGAAACTGAACCCCAGGTTGTGAGCACAGTTACAGCTGCAGTACAGCATTTTCACCACTGCGAAACAAGGCTCATTATAAGAAGGGAATTGTAAACTATTTCTGAGTACTTTCTACCTAGAAAAGGGTTGTCATAAATCTGAATTAACAGTTGATATAAACTGCCAGGAGGAAATAATTAATTATGAATTATACCTGCATAATTGTGAATGCTTTTACCACCAACATCTTCTTCCAAATTGATTTGAATTTGTAATATTCATATTTTAATCTGCATGAGGCTTACATCATTAAAAGACAATATATCATTTAATCCCAATGAGGCTTACATCATTAAAAGACAATATTTAAAAGTAAAAACAATGAGTATGCAAATAAAAAAATCAAATACCACATCAAATTGGTACACAAAAACATTACTAAAAACTCACTCAAAGCTCATGCGCACGCGCACACACACAGAGAGACGTTTACATAAGACTATTTGGAAGGTACCATAATTATAATTCCCCATGAGACAGGGACTGTACAATGTCATGCACCCACAGAAGTTATCATTTTGATTTTGCAGATATAATATCCGGAACTAAAATGAAAAATGGATTATTTTTTCCAAAAGCATCTCAAAGCACTGAGGTGTCTTGAGATGACAGCACAAATGAAATGAAGACAAAGTTCCAAAACAGTGGTGATGGGTTAGGGCAGTGGTTCTCAACCTTCCTAATGCTGGGATCCTTTAACACAGTTCCTCATGTTGTGTTGACTCCTTGTCCTGCTTGGAAGAGGCCACAAAGCCCCCTTTGGCAGGCCACTGCTGCTGGTGCCATAGAGAACTGCCCTCTATACAGGCACCCTCAGCCAATCGCAGCCTCCGGTGCCATTGACTGACATCCTCTCCAACCTATCAAGCTGTAACTCCCTCTCCCCCCTCCCCCTCCAGACCCAAGCCATTTGTGCCTTTTTCTTCATTGGCTCATGGTGACCCCTGTGAAATGGTCATTCAACCCCAAAGGGGTCCCAACCCCCAGGTTGAGAACTAATGGATTAGGGTTAAGGTTAAGGTCCATCATTCTCCCTATTTGATGCAAATGGATGCTTTAGCTGGTGTCACAAGAGGTGTGAAGAGGATATATATAGGCCAATATCATTTTGCTTAGCTTTATAAATGGCATTACAGTACTCCCACAAAATCAATGGAAATTTGATGAGTCCACTCCTTCATATGTTTTATGCATTTAAATGAGCCTAATATAACTGCAACTCACTTTAGCATAGTAAACCTATGGAAGAGTTGACTCACTAAATCCCTGATGATTCAGTGGTCCTATTCTTATTAGGCTATCTAACAGGATTTTGGTAGTATTCAGCAAAATGGCCTGGAAAATAAAGTGGTCAATGTAGAAATATATTTTGATTGGGTGTCTGGCAAGTTAGAACTGTTTTAAGGTGAACATCTGCAGTATACTTTAAAAGTATACTTTAAAAAGCTGAAATGTGTGTGTGCTGCTAGATCCTCATGATACCCTCACCACAGGCCAATATGGTTAGTTATCAGCCAGCTTTGCTCCCTTGTTTATATTCACATTTTACCTACATAATACTTAAAGCCAGAAGTAGTGAGAACAAGATTAAACTTCATATTAAACATATGACATTTCTAATAATTACTTCTGTACCATAAGTTAAAGTCAGTATTGGAAAACAATACATGATGCACAATTATTTTCTTTAATATTGCTGTATGTGGTCTTTGACATAATTTTTTATCAGCTCCTACCAATGACTCTGTTACCTGGTTAAGCTTCTTCCATAGGTTGAGAACTGGGGAAAGCTCATTGGACCAGATTTCTCTGTCAAATTTGCAGCCAGCAGTTACAGATCTGCTCAAGATTCGAAGTTGCGAAATTACCTGTTTTAAAAAAATACAAATACAAGATTGTATATAAGCAGTTAAAATGAACCCACTGATAAATTCTAGATCTCAAATAAACAAAAATGCCTTCCTTTAAAAATGAATCACCTCCTTCAAAGCTACACAGCCTGCACATTATGACAGAATCCCTACTCAAGGCTCTAGCACTCCCATCCTGCCGAGGTTCAAGATGTCATAGATGTGTATAGAATTGAATCGCAAATGACTGATCAATGCCAGACAGCACAGCCCTCATGCTGTACGTAGGGCAAGGGAACAGGTACACATTGTTCTGGCATTATAACAACAGTTACATTTATGGGATTTGTTTAGGTCTGCAGGGAATTTAAAGAAAGCACCTAGAAAGCCAACATTTGGGCCCCTATTGTGGGCTTCCAAGAAGCAATGAAGAAGGTTTCATCTCCAAAGCTTATTGGAGGGAATGTTCAGGTTTCTTCCCCCAATTCATTCATTCATTCATTCATTCATTCATTCATTCATTCTGTCCATCTGGCAGCAAGGACATAGATGAATATTTAAGTGAATTACATTTATGAATTATCACCATGGCAGAAATTCAAATGTGAGAATTTACCTAAATCATTGTTTTATTGTAACATTTCTAAGCATTATTCTATATATATCCAAAAATTTCCATTTAAATCATTATACAATGCAAGACATCTCTTCATATAGTTCTACCCTCATCTCACAGTAATACAGTAATATCTACTAATTGCCATTAATTGATTTCATTCATTAGAAACATTTTAGAGCACCCCATTATATGTCAGTTTTCAAGATATCTCACATCAAGAATTAACACTTTAAAATTCCTGAACACTGAAGCCGTCTATATGTCTTTTCCATCTTCATGCTGTTTAACATAGTTGCTTCTTTAAAGGTTTTCAACCAATTCAATTCCTGTTTTGCTTGGCCACACAGGGGTTTTGAAATAAAAATGCTTTAATAATTTGCATAGGGCAGATCTATATTGATCTTAAGAAGTCAGAATTATGCACTTACATTCTACTTGTTTCTATTGTTTTACTGAACATGGAAAATGTGTGATGATGCATTGCTTCATTTTCTTTGTTTGTCTGATAAATTAGGTGTTATTGTTTAGTTCAGCACAAACAAATTAAAATAATGTATCAGCCTTACTAAGATATGATGCCTCACTACCTGGAAGTCAGTGGAAGTATTATTTTAACTTATAATTGTTGCTATTGATTAATTTGCTAAACATTGTAGAAAATAAATTAGAGCTTTAAAAAGAATATTTTCACATTGAGGAAAAAGTGGAGACAGAAGCACCAACAAATTGGATACAAAAGATCTTGAATCTTGAACAAATTTGGATACAGATCTTGAATTTTAATGAAAATGTATCACTGAGCATACTGAAAACTGCTTGTTTGTTTAACAACTCAAAAGGAAAACATGGAATTGCTGAACTGAAGTTTAAATTGTTTTTCTAGAGCATAGATATTACACTTAGATTTCCACATCTCGCTCCAAAACAGACAACACTGCCATTCCTATAGTGGTTCAATATGATATAATTCTGGCTTTTAGAGACAAAGTTCAATTACTGATTATGTGGTGAACATGCAAAAGGCAGTCCTTTGATAGGAACATGGATCATGAGAAGTATGAATCCAATGTTTCCCTAGATGGTTTGGTGCAGGCACTAAGGGCCAAGGGTGGGAATCACAGAGACCAAAAAGAAGAAAGATGAAATGTGACAGCACTTAGTATAAGTACACTATGGCAGACTGAACTAGGTCATTTTAAGTCAGGGAATCACAAGGGGTTTTATTGTGAAAATGATAAAATCAGGGGGGAATTGTTCCTTCGGTAGCATAAACAGTTAGGGACTATAATATGAAATCTGACTGAACAATATCAATCACACTTCTTTGGAAATTAATCAACAGAACCATCATTTAGGTCTAGACTAAGCTACAGATGCTGAAGAAAAACTGGAAAAAAATGAAAGTTTTCACAAAACACACACACACACACACTATAGTATAGCTAATGTGATAGGTGACAATGGAGAACATCCTTGTTATTTTCCAAATGATAGATAACTATGAGAAAAAGTTTTATAATTTATTTTATACTGTGAAAGAGTGTGGAACAGTAATACTCTGGTACCCCAGGTTGCAAACGCCCTGGGTTACATAATTTTTGAGTGACAAAAGAGACTCCAATGCCTCGGGTTTACTAATTTTTTCCGTCAAAGGCTTTCCTGTTGGCCGAACACTGCCTCCCTGCTCAGGATGACTTTTTTTGAACTTTTAGGGTGCATTTCTCAAGTGGTAGAAAGGTAGGGAGCTGAGCTTCATCGTTTTCATGCAGTTTACTGTGTGTTCTGCATTACACTGCATTGAATTGCATTGTGGGAGTTGAGCTGAGCTTTGTTTTTTCCATGCCTGATACTGTACTTTCTGCATTGCATGGGGGGGGGAGCTGAGCTTCATTGTTTCCATGCCTGTTCTATGCATTCTGCATTGGAGGGGGGCTTTCCATGTCAGCTCATGTGTTTTCTGTGTGTTCTTGCACTGGTTTGGGGACTTGTTTGCATGCCTCTTCTGTGTGTTATGCACAGAGGGGGGAGGGGGGAATAAGGTTCACTTGATACAGAGTTTTGAACAGATAAAAAGCTGTTTTTAAAAAACTTTTTTCTGACCTCTGGAATGGATTAATTGGTTTTCAATGCATTCCTATGGGAAACTGCGCCTCAGTTTACAAATTTTCAGGATAAAATATATCCCGGAGAACGCATTAATTACTTACACACTGAGGTACCACTGTACAGCATAAGTTGCACAAAACTCAACTTCAAATTACAGGGTCCAAATAAATACATGTAAATTAACTTAGCAAATATGTCCCCAAATTTAATCCATAAGTAGACAAATTATCTTCAGTGACTCAATCTATTACTGTTGCACATGAAAGAGAATATAACCTACAAGACAGACTATGGTCCTGTTTCTTAACAGCTAGACAGATTTTTTTTTCACTGTCAATAGTATTATTGCTGCCTCTGGGAAAGTAAATACAAAGAAAGAACAATAACTCAGTGCACAGTAAAAGAATGGTATTTCTAAGTAACCCTCAACAGAGATCGGATAAGTGTCAACATATATAGAGTTTTTTTTCCATACTCCACAAGAAAAATGACCGTTTTGAGCAATAAGTATACTGTATGTTTGCCCTAGAAATTTAGGGACATGACTGTATTTTTAAACATTCTAGATCAGGCCCGTGGTGTGAATTCAAAATCTAAGCAGTGGAAAAGAAGGCTGGATGGAAAGCTGTATCTTGTCAGCATCAAATGAAGCTTGGAAGCTTGGAAGAAGGTGATACTTGAATGACTAAGAAAGAAATTTTCTATCTGACAATGTAAGCAGAATTTAAGTGCCCTTGATATCTGTTCACTCGTGGATGAGAGAATCCCACCCCCTGCTGACCATTTGCCCCATCATTAACTTTGTTGTTTTACTAATGGCCTATAAAATTATCACTATAAAATTATCACTTGCATTTGTATAAGGAAATGGTAAGGATTGACAGGATGAGGTCTGTAATATCCAACACAGTTTTAAATACAGTGGTGCCTTGTATAAAGGAATTAATTCGTTCCAAATGAAATTATGTTAAGCAAATTTTCTTTTATACAAATTTCCCATAGGAATGCATTGAAAATGGAGTAATCCCATTTTTATGTTGTATGGATTTGCCCCATAGGTGATTCTGTTAAGCAAATTTCCCCTCTCTCTGCAATTTTTAATGTTGTACAGATTTTATGTTATACAAACTGTTTGTTATACAAGGGTCCACTGTATTATTATTTGTAGGGAAGTGTCCATTGGGTACACTGTCTAAAAGGGATGACATCAAGAAAAAAGCACTTTTTCTTGCAATTGACATTTATGTAAATTAATTATTTGCATTGTGAATCAACATTTCCACAAATGTTCAAAAAAAATCACAGGATTTCTAGTGAAACTGCAGTGATATTTTGTGCACTTTTCAAGAATGGAAAGTTAAAATTTATTAAACTACTGGATTCTGTTTCCCAAGTATCATTTGTTTATTTTAATTTTTTTATTTACCTATATATCTCATAACTAGGTCACATGGTTAAAGTGCAGTGATAATGAAGACCTCTAAGTGCAACAACGTCATATATAAAACGAACAGTGAACAAGATGAAAACACAGATTGCCTCAGTGCACTTCTAAAGCAAGCATTCTAGACGTGTACATGTCCAAGCTATAATTTATGGCAGTGATTTGCAAGATGAAGGTTTTACTAAATATCAAAAGTAAAATGTGGAGGCTTTATACTATGTCAAGGAACTGCATCAGCATATTTTTCAAGGGAATTGGGTCTTAAAAGCTTGAATACAAATCACAGGAGACATGCTGGCTTATACAATTTTAACTTACCGTAAGTACACTAAGAATTAACTTCTCTGTCATAGTGAGCAAACCTGTTCATTCTGGCAGCTGTAAATATCACATTTTAAAATTGTGTGTCATTTTTCTCTTTGAAAGGGCCAGGTACTGCATTTTATTAGCAATGCAGTCTGTCAGCCAGCTTCCGTTTATAGACACAGTATGTCTACCTTACAACTATGATTCTTCAAGTGGCCGTCTGCAAAACTCACATATACGATTTGTTCTATGCCTTCATAAAAGGTTTTCAGAAATATCTAGAGCTTAGTATACAGTACAGTATTTCATTAGTACCCTCCACACACACACTTTGCACTGCACATGTCACAGAATGACTTCCATTCCATCCTTCAGTTCCCTCTTCATACTCCAGCATCAAAGTAATGATATGTAGAAGGGAAGAGGATAGGTTGTGAGTGTTTACAGGTGACCACTGGGAAGAACTATTGTCAGAGGTAAGCAAACTGTACTTCTTGGTGTCTCTGTTATTGACTCACATATGAGACTGGTTTCAAAAGCCACTTGCTAGTGAAGGGTCCAGAGCCATGGAAGGATAACACCGTAGTTCCAAACTGATCTTGGCTTATGCTCTAGTACAGTGATGGCGAACCTATGGTACGGGTGCCAAAGGTGGCACTCGGAGCCCTTTCTGTGGGCACCCGACATCGGCCCTTCATAGCCACCCGTATACAGGTTAAATTACTGTATTGGCACTCTGCAAAAAAATTAGTGGGTTCTGAATTGCAGTTTGGGCACTCGGTCTCTAAAAGGTTCGCCATCACTGCTCTAGTATGTAGGCTAGAGTGATAAACATAAAAGTCAAAAGCTTGTGCTCACCTAGCTGCTTTACAGGTGTCAGGTAGTGGAATGCCTTTCAGGAATTCTGCGGAAGATGCAAGAGTTCTAGCAAAATGGCTAGTCCTGTTTACCAGTATAAGCAGGATATTCTCAAATACTTTTCTCTCTGAACTCTCTTTTTCTTTCTAGAGACTAACTACACCATTTTACTCACACTGCATTATTAACACATATAAAGTTTCAGAGGGCAGTCTGTGACTCTGCAGTATGCTGCATTATGCTGCAGCAAGATCTGAGTTTTATACTTAAAAGAATGGCTGAGTCCTCTATCAGTGATTTTCCATACAGAACATTAACACAATATAAATCAATGAATACATACAGAAAATGTTTAACTATTTAAGGTAGGGATGTAAAGAATAATCCTACGATCTGTCTTGTTGATTCAGACTGTCCAGCCAGGATGAGACATCGTGCAAAGAACTTCACAGGTCTCACACAAATTGATGCCTCTAGCACAAGGGCAAGAAAAATAAGCCCTCCCTTCAATCAAGTATTAAACAATATGTAAACGGCATAAATCTTCTTATAACTTTAATGAGAGAGAGGCTGGTTTTCTAATTCATTCATGGGGGTTCTGTTACTCAAAGGGTGGGGCAATGTTTCTTACACAGACAAAGAAAGAAAGAGTGTTGTTTCCCCCCTGCTCCTTCCTAAAGTCAAACCCTGTGCATGCACACCCACCCACATGCACTTAGCTTGTGTGCAGTTTGTGCGAAGGAACTAGGACAGACATTTTGCATTTTGGGGAATGAAAAGAGACCACATGGGCAAACAGCTCTTGAGCCTTGAAAACCTTGAATGAGATCAGATAGCAATCCCATTCAAGCAAGAGCAGACATTTGCAAGAGTAGCTGTGTTGGTCACACAGATGCCATCACAGCTGTGACACTGGCTATCATGGCAAGAGAGACAGTTTCTTATCTTTCCTAGTGGGAAGGCATTTCTAAACATAAGCTTTAACCATTTTTGCTGCTCTTCTCCCTCCCCTCCTTGTGTTGTCAGATGTTGCCTATGCCATCTCCAATACCCCTTTAATTTAATATCTTTTCTGTTTAATTTCGGTATTTTAAAAAGAGTAATCAAGAAGCAGAGATGAAGTCAAAGACTGGAACCTGGGGCATTTCTGAAGTAATCATGGTCCTTTGTCAGGTTGGCAGCAGTGGCTGCAATCTTGTTGATTGGCTTACTAAGTCACATCTAGAGTAGGGCCATTGAATCAGTGAATCTGGTGAATCAATTCCTCTGTAAGCTCAATGGATTCCATCAGCCTACTTTATTTGTGATTTAAAGGATTTAAGCCACTGGGTGCAAAACATAACTCAGTGTAAGAACTGGTTCACATAGTAAGCAATACATGACTACCATTCCTGTCAAAACATTTATTGCTATTATATTTAATCATACCTAATTAAATATGTGCATAAATCAATATGCATCAGTGCAACAGAAATCCTAATTAGACATTCCAAATATTTTACACAGAATAAAAGTATGCACTTTTTGTGTTTTTTAGTCTAATCCAAAATGTGGTAATTTTGCTATTCTGTAACTATTGCCAAACTGTTCTAATGTAGGAATGGATTTAAATAATTAAGTATTATTCTATGTTAGCAAATCCAGCTATAGCTAAAGTAAATTCACCACTCCTCTCCCATCCTTCTCTGATGCTATTTCCTACCATATTACAATGAATATAGATCTCAGTCACTTAAAATTTAACATTGGGTTGGATTTAAAAATTGGCTTTCTCCAACAAAGAAAGCTCCTCCTGTTGGAATAAGGGAACCTTGGCATTCCTTCCATTCACTATATTCAAAAGAAAAGAGGTATTCATTTTGTGTGAAATACTAATTATCAAGATCACAGGCTTAATTTATGCCTGCTAGTCATGACAGATGTAGATGACCTCCTGTATCTTGAGGCAATACATCTCTCAAATACCAATTATGGAAAGAAAACAAGTGGGTAAGTGCCATCTTGTTAAAATTCTGCTTCTGGGATCCCTATAGACATTTGGTTGTTCACTGTAGGAGAACGCCGACCGAGCCTGCAGTCTGACTGAGTACCATTCATCTTCTATTTTAGGAGTGACATAACTGCTGCTTCTTTGTCCACCTACTCCACATATATACAATGTGTAACAGTTGCTTCTAATGTACACTTATTTTTATCTTGAGGTTGATTTCCAAAAAGGAATGAATAAATTAAATTAAAACAAAGTAAGAAACAATTTAGAGGACCAATTCTTATGGAATATCAGCCCTAGAAAAATATTTACTACTTTGTGGGGGACTCTAGTTTCCACTGTATGACATCCATCCACTTCCTCATCAATCAAGCTACACTATATTTAAAATGATATTCTGATGCAGTATCTTTCCAATGATTTCTCTTTCCATATATTTATATATTTATGGGGCAAAGTAAGCATGAAGCAAGACAGAGTCCATAGCTATGCTATCAAAGAAATGCCGACCAAACCAAATAGCCCAGTGCAATTGGGATCATACATTCCAACCAGAAAAAATTATTCCTAAATAACCAGTGAAAAATGAAATATTCGCTGGCACAGTAGTATCAGTACAGAACCTTACTGATGATCTGAAAAATAATTTTACAACAGTATTCATACTGATTTAAGAAGTAGTTCTTTGCTACATTTAACATCAACATATTGATCAGAGAACAAGTCCACTTCACCCTCTTCCGTCTTTTAGAAAGTAGTAAATGAAGACCAAGATCATTCACACTCTTGTAATCCCAATCAACATGTATACAGCTCGACTTAAGAGCAATTCGAATTAAGAGCTGAAAACTGTTGACATTTTAACTGCCACCTTACAAATTTTAGATATGGTCTGCTCGACTTACAATTTTTTTTCATTTTTTATTTTTTAACTTATTTTTTTTTTCAATTTTTTTAGATAGGTGCCCCGACTTAAGAGTACAGTGGTACCTTGTATAAAGGAATTAATTCATTCCAAATGAAATCATGCTAAGCAAATTTTCCTTTATACAAATTTCCCATAGGAATGCATTGAATACAGAGTAATCCCTAATCCCGAGTGCGACCATTTTTATGTTGTACGGATTTGCCCCATAGATGATTCTGTTAAGCAAATTTCCCCTCTTTCTGGAATTTTTTATGTTGTACAGAATTTATGTTATACAAAATGTTTGTTATACATGGGTCCACTGTAGTTCGACTTAAGAGCATGCATTCGGAATGGATTAAATTTGTAAATTGAGGTACCACTGTATATGTGAAAGCTGGACATTAAAGAAAGTTGACAGGAAAAAATGATTCATTTGAAATGTGGTGCTGGAAGAGAGCTTTGTAGATATCTTGGACTACCAGAAAGATGTAGAAATGAGTTCTAGTTCAAATAAAGCCTGAACGATCTCTGAAAGCAAAAATGATGAAACTGAGATTGTCATATTTTGGGCACATAATGAGAAGAAAAGATTCTCTGAAAAGAATAATGCTGAGGAAGGAAGGTTGAAAGCAACAGGAAAAGAAAACCACATACAAGGAGAATTGACTCCCTAAAGAAACACAGACTTGAGTTTACAAGAGTTGAGCAGGGTGGTTGAGGACAGGACATTTTGGAGATCACTCATTCATTCATGGGGTCCCCATAAGTAGGAGGCTACCTGATAGCACATACTGTAACAACAAAGGAAATTCAATGTAGACCCAAATCCTATTGATTTCACCCTCTAGCATAACATAATCGGTGTAGTGCCACAAGTTAACAAGTCAGCATAGGCACTCGTGCACTGAATCACAAATGCCTACTCTGACTTTGCTGCTGAAATTTATACTGACTATACTATTCAACTATAAAAATACAGTATAATGGGATTTTGTAAAATCAAGGATCTCATTTGACAAAAGACAAAAGGAAAACTTATGTGCAGTACAGAGCTTACTAGTACAAACAGAAATCAGAAGTTACCCATTCCAGTCTTCCATTCAACAAATAATGAAATGCACTACACTAAAAGGAGAATTTTAATTGATTTACTAACAGCATTAAACACTTCAACAATCTGAATATACACTGTGGTCTCCTGCTGTAGCAGGACTTATTCACTCACTTCCCTAATTATTCTGAATTATCTCTCATAGACAGGGTTGATATAACTACTGTATAATAGTGTTTTGCTTTGAAGTTATTAGCCCAGCACATATAAACCTGAGGCTTAAAACAATATTTGTTGTTAATCTTTTCACTTGTACTCTACTATAACCTAAAAATGAGATCTACTACAAATACTACAGAAGGATATTTATCTTCACAATTCCAAAGTTGCCTCTTTTCATTTATGGGATCAGTTTAACTAATACAACACAAGCTCAAAACCATATGTACGTTTGGAATCACAACCTCCTTCATTTGAATATTTCTCCTTTAACTTCCCCCCAAATATATATATATATATATATATATATATATATATATATATATATATATATATATGTTTTCGTAGATTTTCACGGGTATAGGTATGCATGTTAGGGTGGATTCGGGTTTCTTCCCGTGTAGAAATCTGGTTGTTTTTATTGACGTTTCGACGAGGTCTCACTCGTCATCTTCAGGCTGGTGTTCTGGCTTCTTTCTTCTTGAAGCAAAGCGTGGTCTCAGTTGAAGTCCTTCTATAAATACTGCTGGGGTGTGTGGTTTGCTTGCTTTGTTGCTGGTTGCAGGTTCCTTTGTTCCTTTGTTCTTTTGTGAATCGTTAAGGGATTAACTGCTGATGGCTGTTTAGATGGCTGTTTACATGCTGGTGGGTTAGATGGCTGGTGGGTTCTGGCAGTATCCTGGGCTTTGGTGGAGTGGGGTCCTGTGTCTTGTGAATTCATTTTGGTCTGGCTACGTGTCTGTGGTCTCCCAATGTTTTTTTGGGGTGTGTGAGTGTGCTCCATGTGGTGACTGGAGTGGGGTGCCGCAGTAGATGGTGCAGTCGTGGTTTTGTTATTGGATGGTGGTTTCGTTTCATCTGTGGGAAGGGTCTGGGTTTGTGTTTGGTGTGGATGGAAGGTGGTGGCATCTTGTGTCCTTTTGGACCTGGTGTCAGTCTTTGTGACAGAGGCTCGTCTGTTGACCAGGGCTAGTTTCCAGATGTCAGGCAAGCGGGAGGTGTCATCACGTTTATTCATGTTGTTTGGGTGTTTCTCTATTTCAATGGCTTCCATGATTATTCGACTGTTGAAGTGTTCAGTTTTGGAGATGAGTTTGGTTCTTTCAAAGTCAATTTCATGACCTGTTGTTTTTATGTGCTGGAAGAGAGAGGAAGATTTTTCTTCTTTTTTGACTGCGTTCTTGTGTTCTGCGATGCGTGCGCTTATTCTCCTGTTTGTTTGTCCGATGTATGTGGCTGGACAGACTTTGCATGGTATTTCGTAGACTCCTTGGTTTTCTAGCTCAATCTTGTCTTTGGGGTTTCTTAAGATGTTGGCTATTTTTTGGTCGGTGCAAAAGGCTGTCTTGATATTGTGTTTGTGGAGAATTTTGCTGATTTTGTCTGTGGTGCCTTTGATGTAAGGGAGGAGGGCGGTGCCGTTGTTCTCTTCTGTTTCTTGGTTCTTGGGGGGTGTTTCTCTCTCTTCCAGCACATAAAAACAACAGGTCATGAAATTGACTTTGAAAGAACCAAACTCATCTCCAAAACTGAACACTTCAACAGTCGAATAATCATGGAAGCCATTGAAATAGAGAAACACCCAAACAACATGAATAAACGTGATGACACCTCCCGCTTGCCTGACATCTGGAAACTAGCCCTGGTCAACAGACGAGCCTCTGTCACAAAGACTGACACCAGGTCCAAAAGGACACAAGATGCCACCACCTTCCATCCACACCAAACACAAACCCAGACCCTTCCCACAGATGAAACGAAACCACCATCCAATAACAAAACCACGACTGCACCATCTACTGCGGCACCCCACTCCAGTCACCACATGGAGCACACTCACACACCCCAAAAAAACATTGGGAGACCACAGACACGTAGCCAGACCAAAATGAATTCACAAGACACAGGACCCCACTCCACCAAAGCCCAGGATACTGCCAGAACCCACCAGCCATCTAACCCACCAGCATGTAAACAGCCATCTAAACAGCCATCAGCAGTTAATCCCTAACGAATGCTCAGCCACACAGCAGATCACAAAAGAACAAAGGAACAAAGGAACCTGCAACCAGCAACAAAGCAAGCAAACCACACACCCCCAGCAGTATTTATAGAAGGACTTCAACTGAGACCACGCTTTGCTTCAAGAAGAAAGAAGCCAGAACACCAGCCTGAAGATGACGAATGAGACCTCGTCGAAACGTATTAAAACAACCAGATTTCTACACGGGAAGAAATCCGAATCCACCCTAACATGCATACCTATACCCGTGAAAATCTACGAAAACAAATATCCGACCTCTACGGGAGGAAACCTTCCAGCTGACCAGAACCTACGAGAAACTAGAAGTCCGAAGAGCCACCATCTTATGTGACATTGCATTCCTACGCAACTGCCGAGACAAAAATGTGATCCCCACAAGCTTCCAACTGAAATTCCACTCAAAAACCCCATCCAGCGAAAGGATCCTGAAAAGAACAGAACTAGCCCTAATCAGAAGCGAACTACACAGGAAAAGATACCTACTAGATCAAACCAACAGAGACCTACTCACTCTCCACCTCAAACTCAGCAACAAAATCCACCCAACACTCTGGAACAAATCCAAGCAACTGGCCGCCTGGAGAGCTGAAACAGAGACCTCCCACAAGACAGACACACACACCAACAAACTCCACAAACTGGAAAACGCCAGAAGCCCAACCCCCACACAACAGCCCATGAAACAAACAGTTCACAACATATCAGACAGGACACTCACCATCGCAGAGACCAAAGTCCTTTCCAAAGGATTCAACTTTGCAATCGCCCCCAGACACATCCCCACCGAAAACATCATATGCGGAGTGGAAGCCAGCCTAACCAAAATCAACCCAGATGAAGCCAACAAAATCAGACTCGAAGTCACCAATGTCCTCTGCTCCAGCAAACCACCCAGAAGCAATTTACACAAAGAAGAACAAAAAGCCCTCTCCAACCTGAGGAAAGACAACATAATCATTCTCCCAGCAGACAAAGGCAATGCCACAGTGGTGATGAACACATCCGACTACCAAGCCAAATTATCCAACCTACTACAAGACCCTGCTTACATACCTTTGAACACAGACCCCACCACCTACCTGGAAAAAAACCACCAAAGCCAAAATAAAAGCCTCTCCCTTAAGTGAAGAAATCAAGCCAAGCATCATCCCCAGAGAGAAATCATCCAGATGCCCCAAGCTCTACGGCCTCCCCAAGATTCACAAAGATGGAACACCTCTCAGACCCATAGTCAGCTCCATAGGCTCACCTCTACAAAACCTCGCCAAATTTCTTGCCAAACAACTCCAGCCCTATGCAGAATCCATCACTTCATACGTACAAAACTCGTTCCACTTCATAGAAATTATAAAGAAACAAGACCTACAACCCAATGACCTACTCGTGAGCTTCGATGTTGTTTCGCTCTTCACACAAGTGCCCATTCAAGAAGCCTTGACAGCTATCCACAACAAATACAACCCCCCCAAACACATCCTAGATCTGACCAACCACTGCCTAACCAACACATACTTCATCCACAATGGACAAAGATACAAACAGATAGAAGGAGCACCCATGGGATCACCCCTCTCACCGGTCATCGCAAACCTATATATGGAACACTTTGAAACCAACGCGTTACAGAAGTCCGAACATAAACCCAAACTCTGGCTCAGATATGTTGACGACACCTTTGTTATCTGGCCACACGGGAAAGATAAACTGAACAACTTCCTCACACATCTCAACAGCCTACACCCCAAAATACAATTCACTATGGAAATAGAAGCCAACAACCAACTTCCCTTCCTGGACGTCCTAATCTACAAAAAACCCGACGGCTCCTTAGGACATACCATCTACCAGAAAAAAACACATACAAACCGCTACTTAAATGCACAATCACACCACCACCCTGCACAGATCAAAGCAAAAACCCTCATCTCCAGAACCAAACGCCTCTGACAAAGACCACCTAAAACTGAATTACACACTCTCTCGAATGTTTTAATTGCGAACGGATTCCAAAAAAACACCATCACCAAACTAATCCAAAAGGAAACACCCCCAAGAACCAAGAAACAGAAGAGAACAACGGCACCGCCCTCCTCCCTTACATCAAAGGCACCACAGACAAAATCAGCAAAATTCTCCACAAACACAATATCAAGACAGCCTTTTGCACCGACCAAAAAATAGCCAACATCTTAAGAAACCCCAAAGACAAGATTGAGCTAGAAAACCAAGGAGTCTACGAAATACCATGCAAAGTCTGTCCAGCCACATACATCGGACAAACAAACAGGAGAATAAGCGCACGCATCGCAGAACACAAGAACGCAGTCAAAAAGAAGAAAAATCTTCCTCTCTCTTCCAGCACATAAAAACAACAGGTCATGAAATTGACTTTGAAAGAACCAAACTCATCTCCAAAACTGAACACTTCAACAGTCGAATAATCATGGAAGCCATTGAAATAGAGAAACACCCAAACAACATGAATAAACGTGATGACACCTCCCGCTTGCCTGACATCTGGAAACTAGCCCTGGTAGCCTCTGTCACAAAGACTGACACCAGGTCCAAAAGGACACAAGATGCCACCACCTTCCATCCACACCAAACACAAACCCAGACCCTTCCCACAGATGAAACGAAACCACCATCCAATAACAAAACCACGACTGCACCATCTACTGCGGCACCCCACTCCAGTCACCACATGGAGCACACTCACACACCCCAAAAAAACATTGGGAGACCACAGACACGTAGCCAGACCAAAATGAATTCACAAGACACAGGACCCCACTCCACCAAAGCCCAGGATACTGCCAGAACCCACCAGCCATCTAACCCACCAGCATGTAAACAGCCATCTAAACAGCCATCAGCAGTTAATCCCTTAACGATCGCCTCAGCCACACAGCAGATCACAAAAGAACAAAGGAACAAAGGAACCTGCAACCAGCAACAAAGCAAGCAAACCACACACCCCCAGCAGTATTTATAGAAGGACTTCAACTGAGACCACGCTTTGCTTCAAGAAGAAAGAAGCCAGAACACCAGCCTGAAGATGACAGTGAGACCTCTCGAAATCGCCAAAACAACCAGATTTCTACACGGAAGAAACCGAATCATTCCTAACATGCATATATATATATATATATATGCATGTTAGGTGGATTCGGTTTCTTCCCGTGTAGAAATCTGGTTGTTCACTTCGACGAGGTCTCACTCGTCATCTTCAGGCTGGTGTTCTGGCTTCTTTGACTTTGAAAGAACCAAACTCATCTCCAAAACTGAACACTTCAACAGTCGAATAATCATGGAAGCCATTGAAATAGAGAAACACCCAAACAACATGAATAAACGAGATGACACCTCCCGCTTGCCTGACATCTGAAACTAGCCCTGGTCAACAGACGAGCCTCTGTCACAAAGACTGACACCAGGTCCAAAAGGACACAAGATGCCACCACCTTCCATCCACACCAAACACAAACCCAGACCCTTCCCACAGATGAAACGAAACCACCATCCAATAACAAAACCACGACTGCACCATCTACTGCGGCACCCCACTCCAGTCACCACATGGAGCACACTCACACACCCCAAAAAAACATTGGGAGACCACAGACATTAGCCAGACCAAAATGAATTCACAAGACACAGGACCCCACTCCACCAAAGCCCAGGATACTGCCAGAACCTACCAGCCATCTAACCCACCAGCATGTAAACAGCCATCTAAACAGCCATCAGCAGTTAATCCCTTAACGATCGCCTCAGCCACACAGCAGATCACAAAAGAACAAAGGAACAAAGGAACCTGCAATCAGCAACAGAGCAAGCAAACCACACACCCCCAGCAGTATTTATAGAAGGACTTCAACTGAGACCACACTTTGCTTCAAGAAGAAAGAAGCCAGAACACCAGCCTGAAGATGACGAGTGAGACCTCGTCGAAACGTCGCCAGAACAACCAGATTTCTACACGGAAGAAACCCGAATCCACCCTAACATGCATACCTATACCCGTGAAAATCTACGAAAACAAATATATATATATATATATATATATATATATATATATATATATATATATATATATATATATATATATATATATATATATATATATATATATATATATATTTCTTATCTCTAGCTAAAAACGAATGAATAACAGCCATAAATCTAATCTGAATAATGCAGGATTAATAATATACACATTTTTTCTCTTTAGCAAATAATATTTAGGCCAAAATCCTAAGGTGCAACTCAAGAGGAATGATTTCATCATCAATAGCAGCAGATTTAGGACTTTGTTTTTCAGTTTTGATGTTCACGTTGCCACTGCCACAGATAATGATACCATTCCCATTGTTGAAGCAGAATCTGTCAGAATCTGTTTTAATGATCATCAGCAAAAATTTAAAAAATAGCAGCGCTTACTAGACAACTGATCATTCGTTGAGAGGAGCGTGCAATGTTGGCAGGAAGGCCAAAGAAATCAGGGTTATCATCTTCAGGGAGGCTTTCAATAACATGACGGTAATCCTGAGGAAAATGGAAGAAAATTATTAAATATATTGCAAAAACCAAGTAACCATATCTCACTGAAAGAAGATACAGTAATAGGAAAGCATATGTGTAGTATAACTGGAAATGAATTTCATGTCTAGACATAGCCTCTGGTCCAAACAGATGGCTCACTCCATCCTGGTACAGAGGAAAAGATAATGCTGGCTCCAGATCTGGCTTTTAAAAATTAGTCTTAGCAAAATGACCTGCAGAGAAACCAGTAACCACATGTTTGTGAAAAATCACTTAAACTGATGGTTATGAAGCAGCCTAAAGGGATATGTAACTAAAATATTATTAAATCTTTAAGCTGGAAAATAACTGTAAGCATTGTTTCAAAATACGATTGATTCAATTTAGTAAAAGTTACTGAAGAGCATGCTCCATAATCAGTTAAATAACTGAAGTTTTTTTTAAAAAAAATAGCACCACTCTGATGTTCAAACAAAAAAGTTAAAAAAAAAAGATGAGCCCAACACAAGAATGCAACTCCTCTGCTCATCTTGTAGATTTTACAGAGGCATCAATATTTTTGCTGCAAGCCCCTAACTCGTCAACATCTCTTAAACCTGACCACTTTTCGGAGAAGCAGCTTTCAAAAAGCTAGCAATCCCAATAAGAAATGCCTTCAACCGTACCAAAACTGGTACTCAATTAAACAACATGAAATGTAATCATCAGCCAATTTAATAAAGGCAAAGAAAATTAATTTTACTTTGAACATCTGATAAGTAAGGAAGCATACTTACTAATATATTGCAGGAGCTAGGCAGAGAGATGGGATATGGAAATCTGCTCATCTTCTTACCCCGGAAATTTGAGTCAGCAATGACTCTGGAATTAAAAAACTGTTCTAGGTAGGATCGAAGGACCCTCATATCGAAGTAATTATCTATACGACCTCCATAAATGGCATTTTCCAATAAACCATGAACAAATTCCCACTGAAAATCTTTGGTCCCTGTAAATTATTAAACACAGTACGCAGCTTGTTAAATATGGCAGTACGATTTGGTCAGAGATTACTTCATTTCAGCATTAACACTATCTTTTAAGCAGTGGCAGAATATACTCTCCCATTATGTAGTGAGTTATGACTCAAGTTTATGCATATGACCTAAAACTTTTCTCTGTGACTCTGTCTTTGCTATGGATTCCCACAGAACACTAGCAGTTTGGCCTGGGGGACATTAAATTGTATCTCTTTCCTTATGCTGAATCAATGTAACTTCTAACAACAGAAGATGCTTTCTGGCCTGGGAACTGAACACTAGATATTGAAATGGACTTGCATGGCAAAGGAAAAACCAATTTTAATGGCATTCAGTAGGCCTTTTCTCAAAATACTGGAAACCCTTTTTTTTTTGTAAATTTCAAGCCTTGTGACTAAATTCTATAGTTTACTAGTGGGCAGTGTGAAGATAAGCAGCAGTGACCCGTGCAAGGTATAGAACATTCCTATTTCCACAATGTATATCGGCCTGCCTTAAAGAAGCATTGCTCTTGTGGGGTGCTTGTGTAGCATATGGAACCAGGCCCTCCTCCTTGGATTGCCACTTCCTTACTCTAGGCAACTACTTCATCTACAGCAGGTAGATGAAAGGGAGAGATGCAAGCATTCTCTCTATTAACCGGAACCTCTACATACTACGGTTCCATAGATGTTACAATATTTATTGGCCAGCCTGCTACAAAATTAAAATTAAAATTCTTAAGGCATCAATGCAAGTCAACAGGTTTGCTAAATCTGAATTCTGCCTTTTCACCAAATGGTCTTTGACATCATATCTTATTATTTTGGAGATAAATTATTTTTATCAAAATGCACTGGTATGCTTTTTTGTCATGCTCAAATGTATACATCTACAATTGACCATTATTCATAGATGAACAGTTATGTCCGTAAGTTAAAAAGCTATTGGTCGTTATTCTCAGTTATCTGAATAGCTACACATTTTGATAAAAATTGTCATAATGCGTTAGAAATTGGTTTGTGAAAAGAGAAACTTGATAAATTATTTATACATTACAATTTATAAAATTTCTCTCTTTTATTTTTAATGGCAAGGTTTAGTCCATCCTCCAAGAACAGTCTAATTTTGAATTTGAATAATACACAATATATTAGATCAATGGCTTAAACCCACGTATGGTTCAGAAGTCTATGTCAAGCAATCAAAGGAAGAATTTGTGATGGTAGCATGACTCACCATCAAAAAGCCTGTCAATAATGTCATATCCTGCACGAAGATCGGATAAGGAAAATTCATAAAATTTGGTCCAGCCCTACAGAAGAAAAAAAGTTAAAATTAGTCATTGTCCAAAAATATTAAATGTGCATGCCCATAGAGACTACTTCCAAAATGTGTGCTATGAGAAATCTTAGAAGAACATAAAATAAATCAATACAAAGGATTCAAATGCCTCAAAGGCTAAATAAAAGGAGTTCTGCAGGTCTCAAGAATTATGTCTGACTGGTATAAATTAAAGCAACAGCATCCATAACAGTCTATTTACCAGCATTCAGAAACTCAGATATTTCAGAACACTCTGCACGGAAAATCACAGTTAAATGGCTTCAGTTTCTGTCAGCCTCTAGTCCCATGTCAACCAACAAACTAGTTCATAGGCACAGTTAAGTCAGACCTTCTTACCATGAAGCAGCCACCAGTGTGCTGGTTTATCAACAAACAATGACCTTTTTACCCATGGATCATTCTGTGTTATACCAAACCAGCGAGGCGCCAGAAGGCTGCCTAAAGTTCTAGGGTTCTTCCTCTAAGTTGTAAGCCTGAGCATGAACAATGCTAGGTTTGAATAAGGCAATAAATAAACCTTGAATAATGATTGGTTCATAGCTCATACCAGACATCTAAATACTGTACACATAAAGTTTCTGCATTCTCCAATATCTTCAGTTAATCTATACTCTTTCAAGTTGATATTTTTTTTTGGAGTAAGGGGTGGGAGAGCTTCAACTGATAGTTATTGTTGTTAATGTCATTTTCAAATTCTGAGAAATTCAAAGGTGATATATAGAAACAAACTAGCAAATCATATTCAGTCACAGAGATATAACACAAAGGATTTCTGGATTTGTGAATGGGAGAAAAAACTTAACTAATTTTCCAAATGTAAAATAAAAAATAGCAACGATCAGTTTTGCAAAAATAAAACACCCACTAGGTAGTTTTTTTTTTAAAAAAAGCAAAGATCCAAATTAAACTAATTGTAAGTATTTCAGGCAGCTGCATGCCTTGCAGGCATTTGGTTTCTAATGCAGGTTTTTTTTAAAAAACGCATAACGTATTAAGTAGTAATTGTTTATTTTAGCACAAGTAAACACATGAAACTTGGTTATGGAACCATGGGTCACTATGGAACCGACAACGGCTATGAAAGGAAACAATCTGTGTATTCTCAAAGGCTTTCATGGCCGGGATCTGATAACTGAGTTTTTCGGGTTGTTTGGCCATGTTCTAGAAGTTTTTGACAGTTTAAACAATCTGTCTTTATATTCATTGTGCCCCTTGTAGCAAAAATAAAGATTCTTTAATTCAACATACACGTATGTTCATTGAAATTAAGTGACCTGTATATGCACAGAACTAAAATGTTCTCTTTTTCAGATTGGCTTTTAAAGTTTAGTGTTTACTAACATGAATGAAAATGTCTACAATAAATTTGAATTGGAGAGAAACAATTAGTATGTGAAAGAAAAGAGAAATAGTGGCAGTGAACAGAACGCCTTACTTGAGGGATATAATTCCTTCTTTCTTGACATGCCGCATGAAACCAAGCCAGGCTAAAAAGAGCATAGGCTCGAGACAAACTGCCCTTTTTGCTAATTTGTTCTGGTGTCCAAGATTCATATGTCCGCATTAAGTTCTTTTTCAGGCCTGGTGGAGCCTGCAGGAAAAAAACGAAAGCCTTTGTGAGAAGTATTAGGGTTTTAAGTTACTTAAGCAAAGTTACTGAACATTATTTTGAGTTACTTGAACAAAGGTTGGTTTGATACTTTCCTCAGGCCCTAATCCCAAGCCTTTTTTGAGAGGGTACATTGAATGTGAATTGATCTGTTGTGATGTTACACCTGAGAAATCAGGCCTACCTGGTTTAATCCTCTTCAGATGACTACACAGGAGCCAGCAGAGAGGAGAATAATAAAACAACCAGGCACCTTGTTTAATTGCAGCTTGTTTAAGCAGCTCTGCTCAGCTTGTCTTTCCTCATTTGCAGGAGGCACAGTTACAGCAGAGACACCTTAAAACATTTTCCCCTCTCTGCCCATCAGTTTCTTCCCTGCTCCCCATTAGATTGTCCTTGTGTTTAGACTAACATGCCTTTAAATGAAAATAAAATAAAATAAAATAAAAAGAAACAGAAAGTGAAGGTTCAGAGAGGGCAGCCGTGTTAGTCTTTTCAAGAATTTCAGGCAAAAATCAAAGAAAAACAAAACAAAACAAAAGACACAAACATGTGGCACCTTAAAGACTTACTTTCATATTTTAATGTGATGTTTCGTGCACATGTGCACTTCTTCAGACATAGCAGCATAATGAGGTGTGAGATACTGTATAGTATGCGATATACATATCATACCCAATATTGATTGGCTGTAGTCCAGATATCATTGGCTGTAGAGTACCCTCCCTCACCTCCCCTATCCACCCCCCCCAATTCTATACTCTACAGCCAATGATATCTGGACTACAGCCAATCATACATAGTCTTTTCTCCTACCTCATACGTTATTTTCAAACTTGACTGGAGCAAAATGGGAGAGAATTTGGAATGGACTTCAGCAGTTAGCCAGAGACGGAAGCCAGGCTGAGGTTGCAGATTATTCAATTCCTATAGGAAAGAAATACATTTATACAATATTAAGCAGTGATTTTGCAGAAATTAGAATACTGTACTATCTTTTCGAGTCAATACTCTTATCCAAAAACCTTAAGGAATACCTAATATTTTGACAATTGAATGCTGTTAAATGAATTACCACATCAGAAACAGTGTACCTCCCCTTAGGAATCTCCATGGCTTTTAAGATCTTTTGGGGAAAACTCTGGAAAATTCCAAATGCTCTGCGTAGCCACAGTGGAAACCCACACGTGTACATTCACAGATGCTACAAAGAAGAACCATGCCCATTGACAATGCTAATGAGCTAAGATACAGAGGTTGTTATGCGGTCAGCAGGGGGCAGGCTGTGTGACAAGGAAAGCAATGTGTTGCTGGAGATCTGAGCTAACCTGCTTCCTAGATAGAATGGTTCCTCTGACTACCTAAACTGGCTCTGAAGTGAAAATGACTGCTGTCTTGTAAATAAGAACAAATAACTCTCCGACTCCTTTGAGCTGAGTGTTTGATCTCCAGACCCTTCCAGAATTGTGATCTCCAGATCCCTTCCAGAATTGCTTAGTGCTTCTGATTGACAGAAGAGGGCTGGTCGGCGGGAGGGTTTGAGGGGTGAGAAAATGGGAAAACCAATCCAAACAAACAAAAGATCACTTTAAAAGTTCATTGATTCGGTTCATTTTGGTTCCTCGCTTTTGACAAACCCGAACCAACCCAAGCCAATGAACCAATAATTTTTGATGAATGCTCTGGTTCATTTTATGGTTTTTTTACCGATCTCTAACTGCAGTCACAGCACTCAAAAGCAAGACCGCTGAATTCAGTGATGTTCAATTTGCAGTGTGAGTAGGAATTGGCAAGCCACTCCAGTATTCCTGCCAAGAAAACTCTACGGACATGCGGACATGCGGTCACGACTGTAAGGATACAACAACAACAACCCATCTCTAACTGCAGTCACAGCACTCAAAAGCAAGATCGCTGAATTCAGTAGGTCTTTAGGGACTCTTTCTATGTCAGCAGATCCGCGACATTGGTGAGTCCGGGTTTGGAATGTCTCCACCTTATGGTGGGTCAAAGGGACAGGTTTGGGGTAGTGCTTGTGTACTGTGCTCCCCGCGACCCTGCACTCTCCCTTCCGGAGCTCTCCGAGTTCATCTCGGTGGCACTTTTGAGGTCCCCCCGCCTATTGGTGGTGGGGGATTTCAATGTGCACGCCGAGGTTGGGCTGTCTGGGGTAGCTCTGGAATTCATGGAGTCCATGGCCTCCATGAACCTGTCTCAATTAGTCATCGGACCTACCCATATAGGTGGACACACCCTGGACCTGGTTTTTGCCTCCACATCGGGTTTTGATCTGGGGGTCGGGAGGTTGCTGGCTCGGCCCGTGTCATGGTCAGATCATTATCTGCTGACTTTCTCTCTTGCGGTAGCCACCCCGCCCCGCGGGGAGCCGGGCCCGTCCATCTGGGCCCGCCCCCGGGGGCTCCTGGACCCTGTGCGGTTTTCGGAGGCCCTCGGGGATGTACCAGACGGTTTGGATGACGATCCGGCCGACTCCCTAGCCCAACGGTGGTTTGAGGAGGTGGCTGGGGTTGTTGACCGGATCGCCCCCAAGCGCCTGATCCGATGCCGAGCCCGTTCGTCCCCTTGGTTTACCGAGGAGCTACGGGCGATGAAGCAAGAGCGGAGAAGGCTAGAGAGCAGATGGCGGAACGCTCGGACGGCTCAGAATTGGGCTGCGGTTAAGGCGTCGAACGGTCGCTATTCTCGCGCGATAAGGGCGGCTAGGAGATCTTTTGCCGCCCTGAGAATTGGTGAGGCCTCGAATCGTCAAGCGGAATTATTCCGTGTGGTCCGAGACCTCACCAATCCCGCTCCGCCGGGGCCTCCTCCTAGTGATTTCACTAGTGAGTCATTCGCAGCCTATTTTAAATCTAAGATAGAGGCCATCCGCTCCGAGCTGGACGCCGGTTGCCCTGATCCGGCCCTTGTCACGGCCAGTGTCGGGCCTCCTCGGTCGCCTCGGTTTGTTGAGTTTGGGCCTGTTACACCGGTGGACGCCTCCAGGGCACTGGGACATTGCAGGCCTGCGGCCTCTCCGTTCGACCCTTGCCCTTCCTGGTTGATTAAGAGCGCAGGGGGGAGCATGCCGAAATGGGCTTCACTGATTGCCTCGACCTCCTTCAGAGACGGGATTTTTCCAAGTCTTCTGAAGGAGATGGTGGTGAAGCCCATTATTAAAAGATCCGGCTTGGCTGTGGACGATTTGTCCAACTATCGTCCCATAGCCAATGTTCCCTTTTTGGGCAAGGTGATTGAGCGAGTCGCCGCCCTGCGTCTCCAGTCGTTCCTGGAGGAGAACCATGTCCTGGATCCTTTCCAGTCCGGGTTCAGGCCGCGTCATGGGACCGAAACGGCCCTGGTCGCGCTGCATGATGATCTGTTGAGGAGGGCTGACAGGGGTTGTTCTACCCTGCTGGTCCTTCTCGACCTGTCAGCGGCTTTTGATACCGTCGACCACGGTATCCTGCTGGAGCGGCTCTCGGAGGTTGGGATTGGAGGCCAGGCCTTGGCCTGGCTCCAGTCCTTCCTTGGGGGCCGCACCCAGCGAGTGAGCTTGGGGGGTGAGTTGTCGGCTCCCTGGACACTCTCTTGTGGGGTGCCTCAGGGGTCGTCACTCTCCCCAATGCTCTTTAACATCTATATGAAGCCGCTGGCTGAGATCATCCGGAGTTATGGAGTCTGCTGCCATCAGTACGCTGATGACACGCAGCTCTATCTCTCCTTTTCCACCTGTGCAGTGGAGGCCGTCGGGACCCTTGATCGTTGCCTGGCTGCGGTACTGGACTGGACCAGGTCCCACAGGCTCAGGCTCAACCCAGGCAAGACTGAGGTTATGTTCTTCGGGGGCTCGTTGGAGGGGTACTGTGGCCCTCTTCCCAGTCTGGGCGGGTCCGCCCTCCAGCTGGCACAAAGAGTGAGGAATCTGGGCATCATCCTGGACCCGGACCTGACCCTGGAACCTCAGGTGTCAGCCGTGGTCAGGTCGGCCTTTTACCATCTTAGGCTTATCGCCCAGATTTGCCCGTACCTCGATGAGGGCTCCTTGCGGACTGTGGTACAGGCACTGGTCATGTCGAGGCTGGATTACTGCAACACTCTCTACATGGGGCTTCCCTTGAACCTTGTTCGGCGATTGCAGCGGGTCCAGAATACGGCGGCCAGGCTGGTGGTTGGCGCGCGCCGCTATGACCGCGCCACCCCTATCCTGGCTCGCCTACACTGGTTACCCGTTGCTTCCCGAATAAGGTTCAAGGTGCTGGTTTTGGCTTACAAAACCCTCCATGGCTTGGCCCCGGCATATTTGGCGGAGCGTCTCCCCCGACAATTAGATCTGGCCCGACCCACCCGTGCCTTGGTGGCCTTATCACTGCGGACAGTAACTCCGAGAGAGGCCCGTAAAGCTGGTACTCGTGGACGGGCTTTCTCGGTAGTGGCACCATCCATTTGGAATAAACTTCCCAGTGACCTACGGCAGGCTCCATCGCTGGCAGCGTTTAAGAGGAATCTCAACACCATCCTCTTTCGAGAAGCTTATGGCGATGTCTAAGGTCCCACTCTGCATTTTTTTTAAACCCGCCTAATTACTCCCGGACATCGTTGTTTTGTTAATTGTTGTTAGTAATCGATTTTTATTTGTTTTTATTTTGATGTTGTGAACCGCCCAGAGTCCCCATTGTGGGAATGGGGCGGTATACAAGTGTAAATAAATAAATAAATAAATAAATAAATAAATAAATAAATAAATAAATAAATAAATAATAATAATAATAATAATAATAATAATAATAATAATAATAATAATAATAATAATAATAATAATAATTAAATTTGCTGTGTGAGTAAGACTACAGATGAAATGACCTTGATTACAGAATTATTTCATTCATTGTACTTAATTTCAATATAATTGACCATGGAGGTTTCTGCATTATACACAGTCCCTTACCTTTTCCAGTGTCGGAAGCCATGACACAACGAGATGCAAATTCTTTAAGCAGACCCATTCCCCATTCCGCGCACATTCCTTTACAGTCTGAATGGCAAGATCTGCCTGGCCCTGGCCCATAGCAATCTACAAAAGGCAGTGAAAGGTTCTAGTTTATCATGGGGAGGCATTCTAGAGGTCTTGCAGCTGAATCATTATGACTAGGGACAAAATTGTAAGCAGATTAACATTAAAATGTGCCAGTTGACATGATCTGCCAGTTTCGCAATTACTGTTGGCAGTGATCTGTGAGTCAATTTATTTCACCATCCGTAGGATATCAGACAGCACCTACATGCAAAGTGAAGCATTCAACAGATGCCATATAACCCGTGAGACCTGTCAATAAACATGTAATTTCTATTCCTTCTGCATCATTGGTTATAGAATTTGCTTTAATTGAGGAACAAGGAAAGAAGGGCAGCTTGTACAATTCTTATGAAAAGGAGGCATAACTATAAGACTACACTGTTTCCACTAGTTCCCGCACAGCTTTGTAGTCACATTCTAAAGGCCTCACACTTTAGGAACTAACTGAATTCAGATGAAACTTTCAGAAGATAATTTGAGAACATGTAAAAAGCAGGTTTCATTCCATTATACCTAGGCAATGTAACTGACTGCAAGCATATTTGCTGGACCATTCAAAGATTTAGCTTTGGCCTGTGAAGTCATAAATTAAGTGAGCATAAATTATCTTGGGGGCATTTCCCATATGCTCTTACCTAAGCTTTAAGGGCTTTCAGAATTCCGGGTAAACACCATTTTGGGAAACAGAGATTAGCACTTACATAGAGCAGGCCATTTTCAGTAGCTGCACTGCTGTGGTGGAATATAGAAATGGGCTTTTCGTTTGGGAAGCGTTCAGCTTCCAAAATGAAACATGGGAGCCCAGCTGACATTTGGAACCAGAGGAAGGAACTAAACCAATCCCTTACCTTGCTCTGTACTTGCATAGGGCACAACTCCAACGAGGAAGAAGCCTCTGATGCGTCATCTTTCCTTCTCCCTGGTGCTGAACAATGAGATAGGGAGGCGGGATGATGCATTTCCCTGCACAGCTCCTGATTGGCCAGCGCCAAGTAGAAGGAAAGATGACACGTCGGAGGCTTCTTCCTCATTGCAGTTGCAGCCCACGTGAGCCCAGAGCAAGGTAAGGGATTGGTTGATTTCATTCCTCCGGTTCAGAACGTCAGCTGGGTTCTCGCATTTTGTTTTGGAAGCTGACCACTTCAGAAATGAAAAGCCCATCTCTAGTGGAATCTCCTCTGCCAAGAGGATTATTCAGTTCACAACACATTACTTCAAGAGTAATCTATATGCAGGGCCGGTGCTAGGTTTTTTTTTTGTGCCCTAGGCGAGGGGCAGGGGGTGGGGCAGGTGGGGGTGGGGGAGGGGGGTGGGCAGGCGGGCAGCGGGGTGGTGGCAGATGGAGGGACGGCGATGGTGTGGGGGGTGGGGCGATGGGCATAGGGCGGGGGGGGGCAGCGATGGGCGGATGGCGACAGGCAGCTGGCAGGCGGTGGGGGGATGGGTGGCAGGGTGGCGGGGTGGTGGCAGGCTGTCCAGCGCCCTCTCTCCATTTTGGCGCCCTAGGCAACTGCCTAGTTCGCCTTAATGGAAGCACCGGCCCTGTCTATATATTCTAAAGAATAATTCAACTGCACAAAGATTTTCAGGGGTGAGGGAAAGTTTAGACTGCTAAAATTCACCTGATGGTAACACTCTCCATTTCGTTCCATGCTTGCAAGTTCTTGCAACTCCTGAGAAGGGTCAGCACCAGGAGAAATGATTATCAGAATGGGTTCAATTTCCAGTGTTTCTTGGTATAGACGCTTCAGATTTAGTGGTGATGGTGACAATTCTTTAATTCCTAGAAATTTATGGATATTTAAAACAAAATGACAGTGAAGTTGAAAATACATTTTAAGTAGCTATCTTCTTATCTGTAATATGTATCATCCAGAATCTTATTGGTGTCAGCATAAAGTGAGTGTAGCTTGATGTATGTAATTGTGGATGACGGACAAGATATTGTGTCATATTGTAGTTATGCAATCAGGTTTGCAACCAGGCACATGGCTGAGATGTGCCTCAACACCTCAGCAGTCAGCCAAAAATTGCTATGACAAGCTATATAAACATCAGTAGAAGTCTGGTCATCACTTTCTGAAACCACTGAAGTTTCTGATTCTACCTGATACATAAAAGATCACAATACATAAAATGACACTGCAAAAGCTGTCAAGAAAAGACAACCAGATGGATACTGCCATAGATCTATTGACCTTCCTCTCTGCTGATGCTGAACCTGCTGATAAAATGCACATTCTGGAAAGACACTAGTTTTAAAAAGCTATAATTGAACTGTACCCCTATATACACATAAATACAAGAGTTGCAAGATCAATTGATGTTAGAATCTTCAGTTTGGCCATTACACCTCTATTGTTATTATGAATAAATTTCCTAATTTCTGCTGAAATTCTTTTTTCCAAATCATTTTGTTTTACTCCTTAAAACAATTAAAACAGTTAATTAACTTCCATAGCCAGAATCCTATTGGCAATTTCTGTAAGCAGAAGTGAAATCAATCATGTCACAATGGAAAATTGCTGATAATTACTGTACTGGAATATAAGCAGCACCTCCTTAATTAGTGGCGATTTGGAATTGTGACTTACTCAGTTTCACTCTCACATACAAAAAGTGCCAATAAGATTCTGACCTCTGCTTATTAGAAGATAAAAGAGCAAATGTTAACATATTGTATCCTCGTTATTCATAAGATTTGGTTCAGATAATAATCCTGGATCCAAAAACACCTTTATTGTATGACAAAAATAAAAGAAAAATACTGTAGCACTTTAAAAGCAAAGATGGGTGCGGCAGGACCTCCATATCCATCAGAACCTTATCCATGGTTTCACTTAACAATGGACTAAAAATATGGAGTAAAAAACCAGAAATATGTATTTCCAAGGTGTATTACCAGAACTGGCCAATAGAGGGAACCAGAGATCATTATATATAGGGTTGTGTGTGTGTGTACACGCGTGCGTGTGCCCATGTCACTATTATTTGTACCTTCCAGCTTCTACATGGGGGTTGGAACCAATTCCCCATGGATACTATGGCCCTACTGTATTTTACAGTGAGATTTGGCAGAGTACAAATAACTTCTTGAAACATATGGAACATAATTTTTATTAACAAGTTTAGGTTTAGGACCTTGTTATCTGATAGAATAGCTTCTACCACATATACACTCATTCTTTCCTGGCAGGGCATTTTGAGAGTGCCGACCCCAAAGGAGGCCCATATAAGGTCAACAAGGAATGTGACCTTTTCAGTGGTTGTGCCACATATCTGGCATCAGCTGGCCCCAGAAATCTGCCTGGCCTTCTCTCTGCAGGTTTTTAAACTTCCATTAAAAACATGCATGTATTGATAGGCTTTTCCTGAGCTTTGCTGGTGTGGATCAATGGTGCTGGAAAAGCTTTAACCCTCCTCTTCTTTCATCTTTATCATGATTTTTATTGGTTTTGGTTTTGATTTGGATATTGCTAATTTTTAACTTTATTGTCATTTCAATTTATTTTATTAATATGGTATGGTTATGTTTATTTATTACTTTTATATAGTGTTGTGTTTTAAACCTTGTTAATAACCCAGAATGGCCTTCAGGCCAGATGGTAGGAGTATATAAATCAGATAAATAAATAAATAAATAAATAAATAAATAAATAAATAAATAAATAAATAAACTGTATATTGTGTGATAATGTATACAGTATTTTATTGCTAATGTGCTGTCAGGTCACTTCCAACTTATAGTGTCCTATTAATTAATGACCTCCAGAAAGTCCTATCATCAATATCCCTGCTCCACTCTTGCGAGGCCAAGTCTCTGGCTTCCTTTATGGAATCAATCCATCTTTTATTTGGTCTTACTCTTTTCCTGCTGACTCAAACTTTTCCAGGCATCATTGTCTTTTTCAATGAATTTTGTCTTCTCGAGATGTACCCAGAGTACAACAAGCTCCATTTAATCTTTGTTACTTGTACAGAGCGTTCCAACCTGATTTGATCTAGAACCCACTTTTCTGTCTTTATAGTAGTCCAAGGTATCTGCAAAACTCATGAACTAGAACAACACTGCTGTTGTCTGTGAAAGATACTTTAACAGTTCCATCTTCTTCAATAGTTGCTTCCAATAGCTGCCTTCAGGAGTTTCTCCACCTCCATCAATGCTAGCATAGTCCATTCTCTTCTGCTGATGTTACCATCAGCAGAAGAGTGCTTTGTGATACACAAAAGTTTACACTGAAATAAACTTTTTAATGTTCAAGGTGCCAGAGTATTTCTTTTCTTGTTTTTGTTAACCTTCTACCTCTTTAAAGTATGGTCTTAGCTTGCTATAATTAACACTTTTCCATATTTGTGTGTAGTGGAAAACAGAGGTTTTTTTCCAAACCAAAAACAGAAGATCCAAATCGCCCATCAGATGTGAAGAAAAGGGGTGCATCAAGGTGCAAATCTTGACATACTAGATTTTCACAATGGAAAACTATGTTTTATGCTATGTCCAAAAATCTCACCAATGTTCAAAGGGACAGAGAGCTGAATATGGACCCTCCTTAATTTCTACTCACATAAGACCAACTGAATTTTAGTTTTTAATGAAGGATTGTGTACAAAGCTTTAATCACAAGATCCAAAGAAAATTAGGAGCAAAATCCAATTTGAACAGCAACTAGAATAGATACTTGTCAAGCATTAGGATTGTTCAGCACTGCAGTCAGAATGGAAGAGTAACTGCATAAGTGTTGATCTTGTCTACAAGGTCCCCACAGCACAAAACCCAGGCACATCCAGGAGCCCCACTGGAAGTTGGGGAACTAACTCAAGAGGACACTGGTTGTTGAATTTAGCCTTGTGCATACTACACCTATGCTTGGAAAGGCTGTTTTGGTATATTATACAGTGACATCAGTTGGACCTGGATATATACTATATATATAGTATTAGTTAAAAAGAAAACTTTCAACTTACCCAGAGCTTTACATGCAAAAAGAGCCATTGCACTCTGCAGCCTATCTGGCCTGACAGCCTGGACGACAAGGACCTTGAAGTAAATATAAGGGAGCATTAGGATTCATGCATGCTACTAAACAACAATAATTGCTGTTATCAGATGAACACAATTCAGTACCCTACTGCTGCAGTGAATAACACAAGGGGAATCAAGTAACCATTTCTTTTACTCCAGCAGGCTTCTCTATGAATGCCTGTTCTCAGATAATCATGTGATTAGGAACCTGAATGAGCAGGGCAAGACTAGATGGATTGCCCTTCCAAACCATGTTACTGCAATATGACATCAACCAAAGGATTTCTGGAAGAAAAGTTTACTTTAAATGCCGTGACAGGCTAGCGAGATGATTCTAAAAGAAACCCATTATGGTTTTTTTTTTACAACTCTGCCATTTTCTTTAAAGGACATTAACTAAAATTTATTTCTGGGTAAGATATAAGGCTGGGAAATTTAGCCAGTTATTCAGTTATTGCAGCTGCTCTGTCTGATTTGTGCTTATTTTAGATTCTTCTAACAGTCTCAAATTTTGATGCACTTCCACTTTTGTATCTACTTAGAAGAATAAATGTAAAAACAGTCAAAACACAGTGATATTTTGTATTCTCTTAAATAATTCCCACACCATCTCATATTCTTTGTTTCTATTGCCCTCTACAGATGGCACTGTTCATGAAGAGTCTTCTGTGTTAGCATCTCTTTAGCATCCATAGCTGTGTCAGTTTTCCACAATGCTTCATTTCAAGCAGAACACTAAGCAGGACTTTCAAGAACACTGTAATTTTCTACTTCAGTATCAACAATAATTTAAGTACAAAGATGATCCAGTAGACATGAAATATTTGGATTTTGAAGAATGTTTTTACAAAAGTTATCACTAAAGATGTTTGTCATAAGATAAGAAGGCAAGTCCTCTGTTGACTTGATAGCAGAAAAAAGAACACAGACATAAACGGAAAGTTCTCTCAGCGAAGAAAATGAGTGGGGTGGTTCCCCCAAAGATATATTCTGGGACTGGAAAAACAATAGAACGGACAAGGTTTACAAATGACTGAGGGTAGAAGACCAGTGATTCACTGATGAAATCTGAACTGTAAACAAGTGGGCATTTCAATTGTGGTAGAGAGCACAATGAAAACACTGACCCAGTGTGCATTAATATTGGGAAAGGAGATATAAATTCTCTAGTATGAAATATTAAGAAGCAGCAAATTATTAATTCTACAAATATCTTGTAGTAGCTTTGTAGATCTATGGCATGGATACATATGGCACAATGTGTATAATTCTGATGGGCCCATCTCAAAATGAGAATTAAAAAATTTGAAGAAAAAAAAATTTGAAGAAAAAGGCATGGAAATTTTATAGGGATTGTAACTCCTTTTTTTTTTTTTCTCCTCTCTCTAAAAAAAAAAACCCCAATAAACTGAGTTAACCCATGATCTTGACTGTTAACAGATTCAAGATAGGCAAAAAAATGGTTTTCATATACTGCATACTTAGAATTGCCACAAAATGCTGTCATAATCACTATGCAATGTTTTCATAAAAAGGCTGGACAAATTTAGAGAGGGCAACAGGTAAATGAAGCATCCATATTCATTATACTGCTGAAGACCAGCTATGGGGTTAGGGCAGGAGCAAATGATGATTATTTCTACAATTCTTTGCTTGTGGGCTTCCTAGGTGTATCTGACCAGTTATTGTAGGAAACAGGAAACTGCACTCCATTGATAACTATTCTGATAAACGGGACATTCTTACTATTACCTCTGTTTAATTCTGCCTCAAACTGCTAAAGAACTAAGAGAAACTAAGTCTGGCTAATTCCAGCTGCAATTCTATAGGTACTTAGAATTAGGAGTAATTCTAAGGAGTAAATGCCACTAAAGTTAATGAGGCCCCTTTGTGAGCAAAGATGTATATGAGTGTATAAAAATGAACTTTTTTCATCATATAGCTAAGAGCTGAACACATTTAACTAAAATGATATGCTTTCTAAATAACGTGCACAGATAATATATTCTTTAGGAAAGCTTCTTAAGCACAATGCCTGAATAAAAAATGTACATAAATTATTTAAACAGCGCTATCACCCTTTTCATAGAAGACAGTTCCAATTAAAAACTGATTAAAATTGACAGTTCTGTATCTGTGACTAATAAATTAATTTATTAATTTAATTGCTCATCAAGTCAATGGTCCAGGTCCCAGCCCTTTATTACATGCCAAACTGATTTAGCTGACAAAGGTTGAAATAGTATCAGTACTGCAGTACCAACCGATGAATAAAAGGAAGTAAATATTCTAAAATTTAGGAGGCTTCAATCAAACTGCTATAGTCAAGAGCTATGGTACTCTACAGCACATGAGCCAATGGATAATTATGTTTGGCATAGTATTTAATTGAAAATACGTTGATATTGCATGTAAAGAATATTCAAATCAAAAGATATATCAGTACTAGAGATGGGCACGAAACAAAAAAATGGTGTTTCGGTTTTTTGTTTGTCGTTGAGAGGTCTGTTTCGGTTCGTTTCCATTTGTCGTGAATTTTTGGAAAAATTTCGTTTTCGTTTTTCGTTTTTTCGTTTGTCTTTTCTACCCGCTTTTGCACGATTTTTAAAGCATTTCTGTGCGCAGGCATCCCCCAACACCCCAGACAAGAGGGAAAACACTAAAAAAATGGATGCTGGCAGAGACACAGTATAGACTAGGTACGCAGGGAGGCTGCAAAGGAAGCGGCGGGCGTTGCCCAGGGTGCAAGGCAGCCGCAGAGTGACTGCACTTCGGGGCAGGGGAGGGTACTCGCTGAGAGGTACGCACACTCGCACACAGGGAGCAATCCCACCCTAACTCCCACCAAAGACTGCAAGGAGGATGGGGGCTGTCAAAGCTTTTTATACTCTCTGTGGCTGCCAGACCTGCCCAGTCTGCAACCTGGGCATGCTATTGGTTGAACATGATCCCATCACATGGCTTGCCTCCATTTTGTGGCTGGTGGCGACATCCATTTTAAACGGAAAAGAAAAACACATCGCAATGGGAGAAGACAAAAATAAACGTTTTAAGGACCCCAACCCCCTGGTAAGTAATAATTTCAAATAATTATCGCATTATCGCTGCGGTTTTACAGATGTCCAGGGTGTTTTAATACCCAAGAAATCAATCAATATTAGGCATCTGGGAGCCATTTTGGGTCGATGTCCCCTAACTCCCCTTAAAGGGAAAAAATACAGCGATCTGAGAAAAGACATAAATGCACATTTTAAGGACCCCACCCTCCCTGGAAGGTATTATAAGACAATATAAATAATTATCACTGCGTTTTTATGGATGTCCAGGACGTTTTTTAACATTTAAAACAGCTCATTTCATTGCACGTCGCCATTAACGGAAACAAAATGTAACAACCACAATTTTCGTGGTTCTGTTTGTTTCGTTGCATTTTCATCACAATTTTCGTTAGTCGTTTTGTTACGTAACGGAAAGACTAACGAATAACGGAAACAAAACAATGTTCGTTCCCTGCCCATCTCTAATCAGTACATAAAGAGTTTTATTCTGTGCTCTTCCCTTTACAACCTTGGCAGCAGTCTGAAAATCTCATTTTCTTATTTATCCTTATGATATCTGATGCAGAATGTATGACTTCTAAGCTCTGGCTCCCCTTATCTTCTGTTTAGTTCATCAGAATCTACTAGCCCAAGGGGAAACAACATGAGCATTTGTTCATTCTAATTCTGTTTTCTGTAGAGTGTTCTCAACAGAAGCATGTGATGCACAATATTCATTTGAAGTATTTTCACTGTACCTGCTCTGCTTCTTTCCTAATTTAGGCACAGGAAATATGTTTGTTATGTGTGCAAGCACTTCACAGAATGGACCACTTTCTGATGGGGAAACATCCCCCTCCCCCCGTTACAACTAAAAAGCTTCAAGAAATTATGTTACTAAAGATTGAGGTACCAAACCAACAAAAATCCGTTATGATGGCTGAGCCCCATGAACTATGATTAATTTGAATGGGACTACGTATGATTAGTACTACTAGCAGTTAGCCGTGTTCACAATGATTAGCTGTAATACTCAATATTAACATTTACCTGCTGAAACAGAGAGAGTCGGTTTGCAATAATGGATGGGAAATCTTGTTCGCACATTGAGCTTCGCGAGAAAGTTTGCCACAGTGGTGCATCTTGGAAGCAAAGTGTTTGATAAAGAGCTGGGAGAGCAATCTATAGGAAAAGTGCATATTTTATATATTTAGAAGCCAAAGAAAGGAAGGAAAATGAAAAGAAGGGAGGTATTATATGTCAGAATTCTCAAACAATCAATTCTTTACAACCTGTCAGCAAGTCATTCTAGAGAAAAATACTCTCACTGATTTCCAAGGAACTGATCTCATGCAGCTTAGTAAGTGTACCCATTTTATCAAATCAATGGCCAGAATCCAATTTTCAATTTATGCCTGTGTTAAGTGAAATCTCGTAAGTACTGGTGGTAAATTATCACCGTTCTATGTGCTGGTTCTGCTTCTGGTTGCATCTCCAGTCATACGGTGGGTACACAAACAGGAATGCAACTGCCATTTAACTAATGAGCAGTAATTTGCCACTGTGACTAAAATGAAGTCATCTACACATGCAAAAATATCACCAAAAGAAAACTGGCCAATATTTCAGGTATAAAACCAACAACCTGATACATGTTTTCTTTGCCTTGTTAGCAATAAACAGCAAAACTTATATTAAAAAAACTGAAGATATTCTCCTTGTCACAATCTCACTGTCTCCTCCCTGAGTCTTTATGAAATAAAAGTAACTCTCAGGTAAGGGATGCAGATACTGTACCAGGATTAAAGATTCCCACATTGGTGAGGAGTATGTGTGAATAATAAGACGTTGTTTGTGTACTGCCATTTCAGAAGGAAAGGCATAACAGCATAAAACTACAGTACTGTATATGCTTACCTTTCCAGGACCATAGTTGTTGAAACGAAACACATTATTATTATTATTATTTGCTATGGAATACAAGTATTCAAACTATGCACCCTGAAATCTCATCCAGCAATAACTCTTATACAGGACCTTGTCTCATGCAAACATTATTACAATCTCCTCTTCACTGTCATCTTTTTTATTTTACATGGGAGTTGGAATAGTGAGATGTCCGATTTCATAATAATCCCCCATGTATTGTCCAAAACTCCTTACTAACTGATGTCCAACCTGGCCTCTATTTTTTGCCCCTGCTGCCTAGGGTTCCCCTCTCCCTCTCCCTCTTTCTGCATGAAAATCCTTCCCACTTGAAGGTTTCGTTGTAACTATAACAAAAATGGTTACAATGGGGCATGGGGCTTTCCAATCCCTGTGCAGAGAGAGGGGATGGATCCGGGTATGGGCGCCCATGCCTTAGAGCAGGGGTGTCCAAACTTTTTGCCAGGAGGGCCAGATTTGGCAAGGTAAAAATATGAGGGGGCCGACCATTCAGCCCCATTTGGCACCTGGGCCGGACTTTGGACAAGTCTCTATAACATGCAAGGAGGACGCTGCAGCAACAGAGCCAGGGGCGGGTAGGCCATGAAGGTGGTTGGGAGGTTGGGGTTCGACAGAGGCAAGGAGAGCAGGCAAACCGTAAAACTGCAAGCTGATGCCTCCATCCGGTATGGGGAGGGGCCAGCTGGAGGGGATGCATGGCAGGCTGAGCCTGCGGGGAGAAGAGGCCGCAGACCATTCAAAATTGCAAACGGGCCGCATTTGGCCCCCGGGCCTGACTTTGGACATGCCTGCCTTGGATGAAACCTTGCTGCTATCCATAATAGTTTGAATACAGTGTCTAAGCTTATGCATCCCTGCTCTCTCATCTTTCTTTGTTCCCCACCTTGCTGATTTACTCTTGCAAATGTACCAACAGAGTTCTCCTTTTTCTTACTCCATGAATTCCCACCTTCTTTTACACTGTTCCTGGACCTGAAAAGCTTTTCTCCTCTGCATCACACAAACTCACTTGTACTCATAACCAAATATGATCGTGTGAAATTTTGACAAGCTTTATATGCATCAAAAAGAAGTAGTATTAATATAACAAAATCAAAACACTAAAACAAAGATTACAAGCATGGCTGAACACATATTTTGTGCTATAATGTTATTTTGCCCTAATATCTTGAGGACAAGATATTTCTTAGAGGCACATTTTTCCTGCCAAGTACATACAGAATTAAGTCTGTTCAGGCATTACTCTTCCCAGTATTGTAAGCACACTTAGAGCGAGATATCCAGATTATCTAGATCCATATAAATCTGGCTTCAAGTCTTGCTATGGGGGCAATGACTGCTTTGATCACCCTTATGAGTAGCATATGCCAAGAACTCAACAGAGGGAGAGTTTGCCTATTGGTTCTGCTGAACCTCTTAATATGTTTCAGTATCATCAACCAGGGATTGTTTTGGACCATATGTCTGAAAAGGGACTTATGGCACTGTTCTACAGTGGCACCAGTCCTTCCTGGAGGGATGAACTCAATAGGTAGTGCTAGAAACCCGTGGTATACCTTGGGGTTTTACTTTCTCCCCCATACTATGTAGTGTAAACATAAAGTCACTGGAAGACATTGTCCAGAGTTTGGGAGTTTGGCATCATCCATATGCAAATGACACCCAGTACTATACAGTGGACCCTTGTATAACAAACAGTTTGTATAAAATAAAATCTGTACAACATAAAAATTCCGGAGATAGGGGAAATTTGCTTAACATAATCACCTATGGGGCGAATCCGTACAACATAAAATGGATTGTTGTAGATCTATATCTTCTAATTCCCTTTTCCTGGCCTCAACCTGAATTAAATTTTTTTTGTCTTTGGTTAGAAAAAATGAGATTCAAGGTCTGCTATAGTAGCCTCCAATTTTTTTTTATTTTGCTGATCTCGACTTTTTATAATAGCACTTTCTTTTATTATGTAACCTCTAGCCGCTGCCTTCAGAGTGTCCCAGATAACTCCTATTTGACCACCACCTTCTTCATTGATATTCCAGGTTTCTAGCCATTCTCTTTGTATTTTTTGTACTGTATCTGGGGTTTGAAAAATTCTAGGGTTTATTGTCCACCTTCTAGCTTCCTTATAATTCTTCTTATTTTCTATTTCAACAGACATTAGAGCATGATCAGAAGTTTTTATCAATTCTATATTTGTATTTACAACTTTAGATAACAAACTTTGTGAGACAAATATAAAATCTATTCTCGAGTAAGCTTTGTGGGCTGATGAATAAAAAGTAAATTTTCTTTCATCGCCCTTTAATTCTCTCCAAACATCCTTTAATCCTGTATTTGCGATGAATTTTGTTAAGATTGTATGTCTAGCCCTCCAGTCTACCTTCCTAGTCATTGTTTTATCTTTTATTTTGTCCATAACCATGTTGAAATCTCCTGCCAAAATCACATGTCCTTTCTGTACCTTTTCTATCTGCTCCCATCTCTCTTTGTAAAACAGGTTGTGATTAGCATTTGGTGCATAAACATTTATCAGTGTATATTGTTCTAGACCAATTGTGGCCTGAAGAATAATATATCTACCTTCCAAATCTTTCACAGTTTTTTCAACAATACAATCACAGTGCTTTGATATTAAGATTGCTACCCCCCTTGCTTTAGATGTACCAAAACTTTTCTCATAGATGTTGATGTTGGGTAGTTTCAGTTCGTTTTGGCCATTTTTCGCTTGGTGTGTTTCTTGAAGAAAGACGATGTCCGGTTTATTCTTCTTAATTAATGACTCTATTCTGTTTCTCTTCGTGACAGTTCCTAGACCCCTGGCATTCAATGTAGCTAATTTCAACAGTCTACCCATGTTTTCATTCTATTATCGATCTGGAACGGTCTCTTTGTGCATATATACAAACAAACATTACATATAATAAAGAAAAAGACAATGATAACCCAAACCCTACCACCTACATTTATTTTCTGTTCTCCCATCCTCTTGGCTCTCATACACAACCTGTATGCGCCCTTATAGGAGGGAGGGGGAAGGCACCCGTACACTTCCTGATGGCTAATAATGATTCAGAAGCTCTAAATTAGCGTTGGCACTGTCTAGTCTTGCTTACAGTTAAATCTACTATATTTGAAAAGAAACTTTTTCGAATACAGTAATAAAAACTCCAAGATGCTAGCAAAATTAGCACAGAAAAGGAAAGAAAAAAGCATGATAGGAAGGATAAAGGATTTAAGCGGCAATATTTCTATCCAAATGAAAGAAAAATTAAAAGCTATTCAAGAATTCTATCAAAACTTATATACAGCCAATAGAAGTAGTAAGGAAGTTATGGAACAATATATTGACAAAAACCTAAAAGTAAGACTAGCGGAAGAAGACAGGCTTGAAATGGAAAAAGCTATTAAAGAGGAGGAGATAGAGGATGTTATAAATAAGCTAAAGAATGCCAAAACTCCAGGAGATGACGGATTGGGACCAGAATTTTACAAGGTAATCAAATCAATGTTAATTCCTAACTTAAAGAAGCTTTATAATGAGATATTGGAGGGCGAGCAAGTTCCTTCCTCCTGGAAACATACCTTAACTATTTTAATTCTCAAGCCTAATAAAGATCCAATAGATGTTGGATCTTACAGACCAATATCACTTATAAATCAAGATGCCAAGATTTTTACAGCAATTCTAGCCAAAAGAATGTACACATTTATAGACAAATATATTAAAGAAGACCAAACTGGCTTTATCAAAGGTAGACAAATGTCAGACACTGTAAGAAGAGTCTTGAATGTTCTTTATGAGGTGGGAAGATCACAGGACAAAGCATGCATTTTGTGTCTAGATTTATTTAAAGCCTTTGATTGTGTCCAATGGCCTGCGTTAAAACTTTTATTAGTGAAATGGGGATTTGGCGAAAAATTTCTAAGTGTAATAAACCAACTCTATTCTCATAGCACCTCCTCAATCATTGTCAATGATGGGATGACAGAAAAAATTACCCTAGGCCGAGGAACAAGACAGGGATGTCCTTTATCGCCAGTTCTGTTTTGCATAGTGATAGAGCTACTAGCTAATGCAATAAGGGAGGACCAACTTATTAAAGGTATGGGTAAGGAAGGTAAGATAAAAATCAGTTTATTTTGCGGACGACGCTTTGTTAACAATAAAAATCCGGTAGAAAATATATTAAGAATAAAAGCACACCTAAAGGAATTTGGTGAAACAACCGGATTATGTGTGAACTGGCAGAAATCAGAAATCATGCTTTTCAATCAGGATAATCGAGACATGGAAGAGATCTCCAATTACGAACTGAAAGTTTGTAAATGTATAAAATACCTAGGGATACTTTTAGATAAAGACATTAGTAAAACGAAAGAACGAAATTACACAAAAATAAAGGAAGAGATTAGAAATAAATTACAAAATTACTCCAAATTAAACTTATCATGGTTTGGTAGAATAGCAATGGTAAAAATGAAAATACTTCCTAAAATAAATTTTCTTTTTAGAATGTTACCTATTCAATACACAGAAATTGAAATTAAAGTTTATCAAGATCTTTTAAATAAATTCTGCAATGGTGGAAAAAAAGCAAGAATAAATAAAAGCTTATGGTACAGATCTCAAAAAGAGGGAGGTATAGGCATACCTAATCTTAGAATGTATTACATAGCTAATCAGCTTAGCTCCCTGGGGGAAATATTATTTAAACCTCAAAAACTAATATGGTGGGAACTTCAATCAGAGGAACTAAATGAAGACATAAATAAATATGTGTTTAGTTTCCCCCAAAAAAGGAAAAGTTACCCAATTAAAAATCCTCTTCTAAGTTCCCTATTGCTCACTTGGAAAAAGTATGGAAAGAAATTGATACAGGAAGGTTCCCCGCTTGGCGCGGTGATCGATCAGATAAATTTCCCCACGAACATGAAGAAATTGGGAGACTTATTTAAATTAAGGAAAGTGGCAAGACTAAAAGATTGGATTAAAAAGATGACATCAAAACAAGAAATTAAACGTATTCTGCAAACTCAGGAATTGTCCTGGTTGAATTACGCCCAGTTAGAAAGCTGCGAAAAAAATGGATTAGGAGAAATACACAACTTAGAGGATATACAAAATTTGAGCAATTTCTGACAACATATGAATCAGAGAAAGGAAATACAGGGAAAGGAACAGTTGGTAAATTATATAAAATAATTCAAGATTCATTTGAGAATAGGGAACAGGACACAATAAGAGAGCTATGGAAACAAGACATAGAGAAAGAAAGAAATAATGATGAATGGAAAAGAATTTGGAATTTGAGGATTTTACGGTCATTATCAGTCAGAATAAAAGAAAACTACTTCAAACTAGTTTTAAGATGGTATATGACTCCAGTCAGAATGAATAGAATGAATCCAAAATATTCTAAGCTCTGCTGAAATGCGAAAAAAAGATAGGTACCTATTTTCATTTATGGTGGGAATGTGAAATAGTTCAAAAGTTTTGGCAAGAGATTATTGAGGAGATAAGAGAAATACTACAAACTGATATTAAATGTGTACCGGAAATTGCTTTGTTATCATTACCATCTATCAATGAATATAATGTGAAAACTAAAGAATTAATAGCAAATCTTATGACAGGAGCTAGACTGATTATTGCTAGGAACTGGAAACTGAAATCAGACCTTAAAATTGCTGAATGGTATAAGGAAGTGTGGGACATAGCACTAAATGATAAACTATCTTGTAATATAAAAGTTTTGAGAGGTGAAATAAAAAAAGATATTTTCTATGATGTTTGGGGGAAATTTATAGATCATGCACTATTAAAAGGGAAAGGGATACAACCAACTTATAACCCAACACAGTTCTGGCGTAAAGGACCTTAAGAAGCCTATTGGAAGAAAAAGAAAAAAAAAGATGAAGAAGAAAGAGAAGATGCAAGAATACTGGACGGTTTCTTGGGGGTGGGGGGCACTTTGTACTGTTTATGATTGTCTATTACTGTTTTTTTATATATAATTGTTTATCATTGTTATTTTGTCTTTTTTTATGTTCAATAAATAAAAATTAAAAAACAACAACAACATAAAAATGGAATTACTCTGTTTCCAATGCATTCCTATGGGAAATTTGTATAAAGGAAAATTTGGAATGAATTAATTCCTTTATACAAGGTACCACTGTATCTGCATTTAATTCTAAGGAAGCAGTTTCAGTTTCAGTGTCTGGTGTCAATAACAAAATGCATGAGGGTGAATCTACAGAATAAAAACTTTTAACAAGTTTTTACTCTTTTAATATAAGTAACTTTCAGGTCTCTAGAGGACAAAGGTGGGATATACCATATACACTCGAGTATAAGATGAGGGCCTAATTATACCCCCGAAAACTGGGAGAACTTATTGACTTGATTTCCCATGCCCCAACCCAGCAAAGAAGGGGAAAATTTTCCCCCTTTGCTGGGTTGGGGGTAAACCCCCTCAATCAACCGCCAGCAGAAAGCTGCTTCATACAGCCCTCCAGGGACAGCTGATTTTGAGAGCTGTCAAAATCAGCTATCTGTCAGACTGTGTGGAGGCTGCAGGTTGATTGAGGGGGGTTTGGGACAGCCTTCCCATAGGAATGAATTGAAAACCAATGTAATCTGTTTCCCCAGAATGGATTAATTGGTTTTCAATACATTCATATGGGAAACTGTGCCTCCTAGGATGAATTTTTCATAAAACGAATTAAATTCATCTTAGGAGGCACCACTGTACCAGCATGATGCATGTCTCATGGTAAGAAGAAAAATTAACATAGAGTATTTTGTTTCACAGAACATCGAGACCACATAGACAGGAAAATACATTGGAACATGTGTGGGTTCCAGTAATAAAAGTAGCATATATGCACTAACACTAAATTGAATGGTCTCAGTGACAGTACATTAGAAACCCAGTGGGTCAGAAAGCAGCCTACATTTCAATCAATATGTGTTGTTTTTCTTTTGTAATCTTGTGTAGGAACCTTACTTTAATCAATTTGTACTTTTGTATAATAAGAAGTAGAAGAGAAACAACCAATACGATTATTCTGAAAATTAGGATTTAGCTATGTGTTCCACACTAACATACATTTGTGCATAATTACACTGAAAAGCAAGGAAGGATAAAAGATTGTAAAAACATTATAAGCATATAAACTAAATGCAAAGAAGTGAGTGACCAATGGAAAGAATGTAAAACTATTATAGGTATGTAAATTAAATGCAAAGAAGTGAGTGAACAATGGAGTTTGAAAAAGAGGAAAACAGTAATGCAAATAATATCATATCAAATGACTTTTCATACAGCTACAATGATATTTCTGAAAAAACTTGAACCCAAGTCATACCTTGAGAGTGGCTACAGCCCAGGTTCTTTCCTGTTCAATCCAAGAGGGTATTTGGTCTCTAACACTCTTTTGGGAATCCTTAGTAGAACAAAAATAAAAACTATTACTAAAGTTATGCAGATGACAGATAAATTACGGTAAAAAGTAATTTAGGTAATAATAATATAAAAGTAAAAGTAATAAAAAGGTAAAAGTAATAATTGGCTGAGGTCATTAGGGGATTTGGGGCTTGCTGTCACCAGAACGCTGATGACACGCAACTTTATCTCTCTTTTCCCACCTCTGTAGTGGAGGCGGTTCAGACCCTTGACTGCTGCCTGGCTGCGGTTATGGAACGGATTAGGACAAACAGGCTCAGATTCAATCTGGAGAAGACCGAGGTTCTGTTCTTTGGGACTACCTCTCTAGGTATATTGGCCCTGTTCCTGATCTGACAGATAGAGTGAAGTCTGGGCATGATCTTGGACCCGGCAGTGCCCCTGGAGGCCCAGGTGGCAGCCATCTCCAAGGCTGCCTTTTTCCATCTTTGGCAGATCACCCAGAATCGCCAGTACCTGGACAAGGCTTCTCTGAGAACAGTTGTGCAAGTGCTTGTGACCACAAGGATAGATTACTGCAACACTCTCTACGTTGGGTTTCCCTTGACTCTTGTTTGCATTGGCTGCCCATTGCATTTTGGATAAGGTTCAAGGTACTGTGGTACCCTGAGATTACGAGATTAATCCGTTCTGAGTGAATGCTCGTAAGTCAGTTAACTCGTAAGTCGGGGAGCGGTTTCCTATAGGAATGCATTTTCTCTGTTGTGTGTGTGGGGGGGCAAGAGACGTGGTGGGCAATGTTTGAAACACCTTCCAGTCACGGAGGCAAGTGCCTTCCATTTCAAATCGCACACGCAGCTTCCCGCCCCTCATGGGGGGTCGGGGGTCGGGAGGAGCTGTGGGTGTGATTCCTCCCCTAGCCAGTGCCAATGCTGCTGACTTGCCAGCGCTCCACACCCATCTCCATTGAAGTGAATTGGCTCAAAACATTTCAATGGAGAATTTCCTCCCCATTGGAATGGATTGGCTCCATGCATTCCAATGGGGAAAAATTCTGGCCGGGGAGCACTGGTACGAAGCCAGCAACAAGCAGCTGATTGGCACTGGCTGGGGGAGGAATTGTGCCTGCAGATTCGCCCGCCCCCCCGGGGGAGTGGGGAGAAGTTGCGCACACGATTTGAAATGTCTTCCAGTCACGGAGGCAGCGCTTGCCTCTGTGACTGGAAGGCATTCCAAAAGTGGCACACTGCTTCTCCTGAGCCCCTGCGGGGGGGGGGGGGAGAGCAGCTTGCCACTTTTGAATCGCCTTCCAGTCACTGAGGCAGCGTTTGCTTCAGTGACTTGAAGGCAATTCAAATCCCACCCCCACCCCACCCGCTGCTCGCAAGACAGGGAATCCCGAATTTGCTCGTAAGCAGCTGGTGTTGGGGGGCTGCTGCTGAAGAGCACTTGTAAGTCGGGATTTTCGTATGTCGTCATAAGTCAGGGTACCACTGTATTGGTTTGGACTTTCAAAACCCTCCGCGGCTTGGAACCTGAATACTTGGTGGAGCGAATCTCCCTAAGATCAACTGCGGCTCAACACAGGTGTTCTCACTCTGTATGGCCACCTATAGAGAGGCCCGGAAAATGGTTACCTGAAACCGGGCTTTCTCGGTGGCTGCCCGTCGCTGTGGAACAAACCTCCGCCTGCCTTTAGAGAGCTCCAAAAACCTTGCTTTTTATAGAAACATTTGGCGACACTTAATTAACTTCCCCACCCCCAGGAGACCTTTAGCCTTACTGGTGTTTTTATTTTAGTTGTGTTTGTTTTGTTTTGTTTTGTTTATTCTACTTGAGAGTATTATTTTACTGTAGTTTGCATATATTGTGGGACTGTTTCTTTATACTGATGTAAACCGCCTGGAGTTCTTCTTGAATACTTGTGGTATAAAAATGTATAAATAAATAAATATAAATAATAAATGAGTAATGACATAATCTAGTCAGATTGGGCAGAATGCTCTTCTATTGTTCCATGTGAACTATATTGTATCATAATCCATTATACAAGTGATCTGACATTTGAAATGCTTATTGTAGAAAGTACCTAGTACCTTCTGCAGCAAGCTGGGCTTTCATATTCTGTGCAACATAAGGCAACCAAAAATACACTGGCAGAGAGTACTACACAATGTACTCACAGAAATAATATGTGCATTAAAATTTTCATGTTTGGTGGATCTTATTTTGTGTGAGTTAGAAAAGTAACTGGATATGAGGTTTGAGTCTAATCCATGGATGCAGATGTCTGATGCTACCTTAATTCAAAAACCAGTCTTCTGCCCAATATATCACTGTCACTCCTACATGTGTCATGATTAAACATCAACAATATTTTATGAACCGTTTCCCAAGGAACCTCATAACATAATAAAAGAGAAACACTTATTTAGGATTAAAATATAACTCACTGATTTTCTTAACATGTCTCCTATGATCACACCAGTAAATGTGTCCCATTCCTGGGGAAACAGTGACAAAAATTAGAAAGAATGGAAACATAGTGAAGTTTAAAAACAGATTGTGGTACATTTAGAGAACAGAAATGCCAGGTAATAAAGGGATCAATCATCAGATCTCCTCCTCTACCACTGCTCAATTCCAAAAAAAGGTCATTTCTACAGGGTTTTTTCCTTTATGTAAACATAGGCACCAGGGTTTGGATAGAAACATTTATGCAACCCATTCACAGTAACTAGAATATTCATACTGTATAAGCCAAATGGAAATATAGTGGTGCCTTGAGTTACGAATGCCCCTAGTTGCGAAAAACTCAAGATATGAAGGAATGGGAATGGAAGTCTTCTGTGGAAAACTTCGAGATACAAAAAATGCATAAGGATGCCTCGAGATATGAAAAATTCCTATTGGTGGCTCGAGATACGCAAATGTTTGTGGAAGACTTGAATTTCCAGGGTGCATTACACCCCATTCAATTTCGAGTTATGAAAAATTCAAGATATGAAGTGTCATGAGGAATGGATTAACATCGTAATTCGAGGCACCACTGTATTCATATTTTCAGAACAATATTTAAATAAAAAACAAATATTGATACTTAATGATAAGCAGAGTTTCTGAAACTGTTAAATGCCAAATGCACAGTTTTGATTATCACTTCCTCTTTTCCCCAATACTTAGGTCATAGGAAGGGAGGCAGGGGACATTTTCATCAAGTAGTAGTGTGTATACGGAATATAAAGCAGATGTATTTTATAATGTCAGCACTGAGTGCCAAGGTTCTTAATTACAAGAGCTGCTTCCAGACTTACGGTTGTAGGATAAGAACTGTGAATTGCTTCACCAACCACAGCATGATTTATGTTTGATTTTTCAGTTTGTTACATCAAGGGGATAAAGGTGAAGCTATTTGTTGCAGGACATCCTCCGCAGAGAGGGGAAATATGATTGCCAGGCTGCATCCTTCATCATTTAATCAATGTTTTCCTAAAAGCATCTAAACTAAACTAAACTGGATATGTGTCTCTAACCTCCATATAGTATTCAAATGCAAAAAGTATAAAACATCTGGTTTATTTTTGTTTGTTTGCTTGTTTTATTTCTGCACGGTCTTTCTCCCAATGAAGTCACAAGCCAGGACAGATAAAGTCGATCATACCAGTAGGCCACATACTAGAAACCCTCTTTGCAGATTAGGAGCTGGGCCAACATAGAACTGTTATGTGAGAAGCATATTGAGCAGCTTCTATAGCACAGGAGCACAGGGTGAAAAAACGAAGTTGTGGCTTTTCAGTGCAACTGCACGTGAGTTTACTCAGAAAGTAGGATCTTTGAGTTCAAAATAATCTGCCCTCTATTAAGTGCGTTTAATATTGCTGCCTTATTGAGTGAATATACTACATACAGCCATGACAAGCTGCTATGGTGACTACTGCTAATGATCGTAGACTACTTGATTTATTTGGAGGTGGCATGTAACTTTCAAAAAAAATAGTGATGACCTTTCCTTTTATTGCATTGCAATTATGAGATTGGCATTTGGTTGCTGGATTGGCATGTTTCCTCCCTCTATTCCCTCCTCTCCTTCCATTCAGGAGTATGAATTGCCCTCACTCCACTTTCATTTTATAACAATGGCTTTAGCTTTGCTGTATCTAACAAAATTATCAGTAATACAGGTTAACTTGAGTTCCTACTTAATTGGCATATAACATGAATGGAAGGAGAATCAAGAAACACTGCAGCTTTATGAGTATTAAGAAAGAACCCTATGGTTCATTAAACAAGTTTTATCTAGGGTAAATTGCAGTCCATTTCCTTGAAAGTATATTTAAAAAAACTTGTTTGTCTTCAAAGTGTCAGATGACTCTTTGTTCATTCCACTGCAACAGCCTAATACAACTACCACCTTGGAGACATAGGGATGTTGTTCCACTAGCACATGACAGTAGGAATCTGATATTTAAAAATTGTACAAGTAATGAAATGCATATATACTGTTACTCATACTTATTTTTTTCATTACTAACAAAATCACCCAGAATGCCCTCTGGTTAGATAGGTCATACACTAATAAAATAAAATAAAATAAATAGGAAGCATTGCTACCTATGTAACACTTACATTATCATGAAAAAGTTCAGGATGCATCCCTTTCACAAAATGCAATGCAAACATGAGCTGATCAGCCTGTAATACCAGAAAAAATAAACACTGAGAGACTGTTATTCTGTGCTATACTTTCTTAGGAATTCAAAATCTATTTTTACATACACATATTAAAAGTGCAAGCACATAAATAACTTCAACGCACTTGGGGCACACCCTAAGCCAGGATATCTCAGTTCAACAGCACTTGATACAATCTGTATCTTAATGTTTCCCATCTCTCTGTCTCTGCATTTACCAGTACGTCCTTACATTTTTAATTTTGGGCCTCTTACCCTTACTAGACAACTCTCCAAAAGAAGATGTCCTATATCCTGCTCTCAATTGTTTAAGTACAATATGCAATTATTTTCACAGTGGCAAAAAGATTCAAAATTGATCTAATTCTATTATATACCAAGGATTCAGTGGTGTCCAAACTTCAGCTGTCCAGATGTTTTGACCACAACTCCCAGAATTCCAAGCCTGTATTGCCAATGACAAAGGACTGGGAGTTGTGGTCCAAAACATCTGGAGGGCCGAAATTTGGACACCACTGGATTATATCTTTCACATGGGCATCTCATAACACAGAATGGTGACATCAGTCCAGCAAGTACTGCTATGTTTCAACCATTTATCAGCAGAAGTGAAAGGGTAATTGAACTAGCTTATTTGCACACCAAACAACTACATCAATCCCTAAATAGTAATGTATAGGTATTCAATATATTCACTTTCAGAGCTAATCAGCAGCATTTTAAAATAATCAATAGTGCCTAGCCAAAAGCAAAGGGTCAAATGTGACAATGTAGATGACATTAAGTTATATCATAACAAAAACAATGATAATTATTTGATGTTCTTTCAAAATTATATATTTCCCTTTATCTTCTTTTCTTCACACGGACTGTGGAAGAGAAGGATCTCTCCCTTTATTCCCTTCTCTCCTTAACAATTTATAAACATGAAGCACTTAAAATGTACTAATTTATTCAACTCTTTTGACAATGTAATGTAACATAGAGTACGGAGTATAATATGTACGATGCCAGCAAAACAACTATTTAGGGCTTTCATCGAAAACTTCAATTTTCCAATCCTGTCCCACACCCCACCTTTGGGAAGATGCATAGCATACCAGCAGAAGCCCGTATAAAGGATAACTAATAAAAACATTTCAGTTTTACTGTATGACACACATACACATACCACCGCCGCCACTACCACCACTTCACTTTAATATTGTTACTTGTCTTTGGCCAGAATAGAGATACTACCAAATCCAAGCACATAAGAAAAGACCCAAACTTCTGAATTTATAGGCTGTCTATCTTAACAACTCAAAACCTGAATCTACAGAGTGGCACATAATTCATCTACTTTTGGAATACCCTGTATTCTCAGTTCCATCGCTGCCATTGGGAAACAGTATACCTTTATTACCAGAGCAACTGAAGACAGAAGTCAAAATAGTTTGCTTAAATATTTTCATAAAATATCCATATACAGAAACTTCTTACAATAAATAAGCAAAATCTGGCATTACTGCATATCTTATATATGCCTTATATGCAATCGAGTTCAGCTATGAGTATTGTGGGAATATAATTCCATCTGCCATATTTTAAAGCAGTGCAAAAGAAAAGAAAATCTTACCTTAAACAAACAGCGACAAACATATTCATATACCATGTGTTTTAATGAGCTGATAAGGGACCGGATTCTTTCCTCAGTATTTCCCACATCCTAGAGAGAATGATTTATACTGCTTAAAATATTAAATATTACTCTACGGGTCAGATGTACCTGAAGTGATACATATATCACTTTAAATAATTGTATCCAGTAAGAACGCTACTCATGCTACAAAGTGTGATTAACAGAGTGGTGGAAAGCTTTACCCATAGTCACTGAGGGTAGGTTGATAGTTTTAGGGCCAGCTTTATGACTTTCTCCAAGGCAGAACCCAGGGTATTGTCTCATACTGGCTGAAAACCAGTAGTAGGCGGCACCTAGATTAGGACCAATCAATCAGTGCAAATCTGGTGAGTGAATTTCTCTGTACATTTTCACAGATTCACCTCTAGTTGCCACTTACTACAGTACTGAATTTCAGCCATTGAATCAGACTCTGTCTGTCTAGACAAGTGGAAGTCCTAGTACCATTATTTCTGAGTTTTTTTCAGCCCCTTCATATCTGTTGTATTTGAATACTTCAGAGGGAACTGGCAGAGTTTCTACGTGTACTGCAGACACTTCACCAAATTAGGATCCCCAACTACCATTTAATTATCATTTTGTGTTAGACCAATTAAATTAATAATTATCAGGTAAACAAATTGAAGGTGTAAAGAAATGGAAAAACTGGGGAATACGAAACCTAGAATCCATCTTGGAACATCTCTTTGTGTATGGCTCCCAAAGAGCTCCCTGAACCTGGGAAATCTTCACAGAAGAAAACTGTGCCCTTTTTTACATTGATGGAGCAACTCATCCTATCTAAATTGCACCCTTTAATGTTAAAGCTCAAAATCAGACCTAAAGCCTTCCATGTATATTCTACTGATTTGATTGTATAAACACAAGAATTAAGACTTCCTGAAAAATTGTCCTTCTGCCTCTTTGTACACAAGGCTGAGGAGTCCCCCACTCTTACAATTATTTTTGTGCAACACATTGCAAAAGACAATGAGTCTCAAGATATAAATGTGTTTTTCTCCACTCAGTTCGTCCTGTTGAAGGTCAGGGCCCAGAAAAGGAACAGGTTGTGCAGATGGTGCTGTCAGGAAAGATTTGTCTTATTGGACCATAATCTATACTTTCGTGAAGGAGGAGTCCTGGCAAGTGACAGGCTGTGGGAAGAAGGTGTTAGCCAAGAATTTTCAAATCTCTTCACGAGGCTTTTAAACTGAATGCTCCTGAGTGGGAAAGACTCCAGAGGAGAGGGGGACACCAAGCACTAGCGAGAAGAATATCAGTGATGTACCAGAAACCTATCGATCATGAGAACATACAAGAAAGGAGCTGGAGGGAATCACTCAAATGTTTTTGTTTCAAGGCACAGAACAGTGTTTCTAACCTTGGATCCCCAGTGTCCTTGGACTACAACTCCCAGCAGACTTCACCACTACTTCTGCTGGCCAGGATTTCTGGCATAGAGGATAGTAAACAAACATGATGAGACTGAATTCTTATCACAGGGAGCCAAATATAATTGACTAGCCTTTACTAAAACCTGGAGGAATGAGATGAATTATCAGAATGTCACCGAGAGATGGGCAGGAACCACTGGTTCAACCACTGCTTATTGGTCAGTCCTGCCTCCTCTAGGGAGTATCCACTCAGAGGCAGTACCTGGAAGAGGCAGGGCAGGGAAGCCAGGGTGCTACCTCTGAGTGGGTGCCCACTGAAGGGAGGTGGGATTGGGAAGTGCTAAACACCCACAGTATTTGTCCAATAAATGAACTGGCACAAATAACTGAAATGAGTGATTGATACCTATCTCTAGTAATGATCGAAGGAATAAATTATTCCACAACCGCAGACTACATAGAAAGCAGGAGTAGCATTCTATGTGAAGGATGCGTACAGTTGAAAATAGATGCATTAGTTGGACCATGGAATCATGGTCTTTTAATTCCCTGTTCCTAACTTGATTATGTCTTAAATGTCCTGGACTGTGTACAGTATTGTCCCTCATTATTGTAAGATGCCTTGGGTCTTTTTCCAAAGAGAAAGGTGGGGTAAAAATAATCAAAATAATAATAATAATAAATAAAATAAAAGTACCTGAATAAAAATCAGAGGAAAGACAAACAATAGTGGCAGGGGGTCTACTAGAGAATCTCAGCTGGACTGGAGATTTGAATGATGCCTTCATCAAATCAGATTACCAAACATTCAAAAAGAAGAGACTTCAACTTCTCTAATGTATGTTGGAAACCCAGCTTGGCAAAGAAGGTAATGCCCAACAAATAAATTACAGTGGAACCTTGACTTACGTCATTAATCCGTTCCGGAGGTCTAGACTTAAGTCAAACATGACTTAAGTCAAACAAACTTTTCCCATAGAAAGTAATGGGAAAGTGGATTAATCCGTTCCAGACAATGAAAAAGACCACCGAAAACAGCAATTTGACTGTCTAACCAGACAGCAATAATTCATGCTGTACTATAAAAAAACATAAGACAGCATTGTGGGTTTACCCCCCACACACTGCCTCCAGCATGAACCCACCCATGCACCCATCATCCTGCCACAGCCAGCCTTGAGGGTGTATGAAAGCCCCACACACCCTTTCTAAGTCCCTGGCCTCCTCTCCCTCCAAGGTTTGCAAGGAGACAGGAGGACCTCCCCAATTCAGAACACACACACACACACACACACACACACACACACACACACACACCAAGACCCCCTCCTGCCTTCCCTCCGGCAGCAAACTGTCCTCTACACATGCTGGGACACCCTCAGCAGAAGCAGCAGCAGGAGGAGGGGACGGAAGTGGAGGAGGTGGGGGCTCTGCGGGATTCCCGAGGCCGGTCCTCCCAGGGGCTATCTGCAGTGGTGGCGGTGCCCCCCTGCCCTTCCCCAGCAGCTGCCCGGCGTCAAGGACTCACCATTGTGGGTGGGAGGGAAGGGGATGGGAGAGGGGAGCCCCACGCGCCCGGGTGAAGAGCAGTGGCGAGCCTGGCAGGTCGGAGCCAGGAGGGAAGGGGTGGGAGAGGGGAGCCCTGCGCGCCCGGGCGAAGAGCGGAGGCAAGCCTGGGAGGTCGGGGCTGGGGCGAAGAGTGGGAGGCAAGCCTGGGAGGTCGGGGCCTGGGAGGTCGGGGCTGGGAGGGAAGGGGGGTGGGAGAGGGGAGCCCCACGCACCCAGGCAAAGAGTGGCGGCAAGCCTGGGAGGTTGGGGCCGGGAGGGAAAGGGGTGGGGGAAAGCCCGCACGAGCAGCGTGGGGCTTCCTCCAGCTCGCCTAGCTCCCGGGTGCTTTGCGCCGGCAGCGCCGGCAAAAAAAAAAAAGTGGGAACCAGGGGGTGGGGGGGAAGCCCGCATGAGTGGCACGGGGCTTCCCCCACCTTCCCGCCTCCCGGATCTTCAGCGCCAGCGGTGCCAGCTTCAGAAGAGAGCCGGGGGTGGAGGGAAGGCCGTGCTAGCGGCTTCTCCCGGCTCTCCCACCTCCTGGGTGCTTGGCGCCTGCAGGCACCGGCAAAGGAAGAGAGGCAGGGGCGGGCAGAGGAAGCGCCAGAGGTGCGCGGCTTCGACTGGGTGTGCCCGCCGCCCGTGTGCGGTGGCAAAGGAGGAGAGGTGGGGCCCTGGGGAGGATTGAGGTGGGTGAAGAGGTGAAAGTGCACTTTGTAAAGAGGTCTCGGGGGGAAAAGGTTTTTTTTTTTTTTGGCCTTTTTTTCCGGCCGCCCAATTCCGGGGCCTTACACCGGGGCTCCCAGACGTAACTCGGAGCCTGGGACGTAAGTCAAACAGACCCCTAGTGGATGCAAGTCAAATATGACGCAAGTCAAGCAGGATGTAAGTCAAGGTTCTACTGTACTTTTCTTGCTGGCAACTTTTTTTTCCAAAAAAAGGGAACAAGCAATAAAGAGATAAGCTATGCTGGACATAGACTTTTCCAACAGGAAAAAAAGGTATCAGATGAGGGAATAGTGGGAAGTTTGAGTAGAAATGACTTCATTTGTGATACTGAAGAAAGAGAATAATGGTAGGAGAAAAAAAAAACACAAGAAATTGGAGTATGCCAAAAAGGAGATATTAAAGACACAATTCCTACAAAAAAGTGGAAAGGATCTAAGGAAATTGGAACAGGTGCATAAGGAGGTGTCAGGTGAAGTTATAATTAAAAGGGCCGTAGATAGAAAATGAAATAAGGTGCAAATCATCAAGCTAGATAGAAACAAGTACCTAGTATTTTTAAAGAAAGTCAAGATAACTAAAAGCTTATAGAAGAGCAGAAATGGACACTTACTGCAGCTTTGGTTCTTCAGCACAATTCAGTGGATCAGGCCCTCAGGTGTTGCACAGATGATCTGGACTCCATGCCCTGCCTCCTCCCATGGGTATGCCATTAGAAGCAGCACAGCACCACAGGCTTCTCTGCCCTACCTTCTCCTCTAAGTGGATGCCCGTGTGAGGAGGCAAGGTGCAGAATCTGGATTGCCTGCACAATACCTGTGGACCCGAACCACTGAACAGTGCCAAAGCACAACACGTGCACGTCTCTACAAGAGAGTTTAAAATCAGTCAAATGCTCTCAGGCTGCCAACATCTGAAATTTGTAATTTGTAAAAAAAAAAAAAAAAAGGAGAGAGAGAGATTGTTCAATTATGCTTGAAGCAAGACAAAGATGGAAGCGGTGGCCAAAATCCTATTGCTTCCTAACGGTTAGAGCAATACGGCAATGGAACAGATTAGCTCAAAAGGCAGTGGACAACCACCTGGCAGATATCCTTTGACTTGCATTTCTGCATGGAGTGGGGGGTTGGATTTGGTGGCCCTATAGCAGTGTTGGCGAACCAAAGGTGGCACTCGGAGCCCTTTCTGTGGGCACCTAACATCGCCCCTTCATAGCCACCTGTATACAGGTCAAATTACTCAATTGGCACTTTGCAAAAAATTAGTGGGTTGTGAATTGCAGTTTGGGCACTCGGTCTCTAAAAGGTTCGCCATCACTGCCCTATAAACTTCTTCCAACTTCACTATTCTATATATGTATACTGCACTAGAGTAGGACCTCTGAATCAGTGGGTGTTTTTCCCCCAAGGAACTCCTCCATTCGTTCCACTGAGTCAAATGAGCCTATTCTAACAGTGGCTTATAATGCTCAAGTAAGTCATGGTTAAAAATAAGCACATTTCAATCAGTGGAATTTATGATGGCATTGACTTACCAAATTCCCATTGATTCAATCAGCCTAATCTAGTTCAATTTACTATACAAAGCAAACAAGTTAACACAATAATAGACTGCATCACCAGGTGTATAATATCTAGATCGATGGAAGTAAAAGCAAAATTCAACTGTGCTTAAGTTAGACCTCACCCAGAATACTATGTTCACTTCTGGACACTGCAGTTTAAAAGTAAATTGAGAAACTAGAATGGGCAGTGAGGAAGATGACCAAGGCAATACGTGGTTTTGGAAACCAAGTCCCATGCTAGGTATGTTTTGCCTTCAAAGACTAGGACTTCAGAGACTAGGACTCGGGGCAATGGTTTCAAACTACAGGAAAAGAGATTCCATTTGAACATTAGGAAGAACTTCATGACAATTAGAGCTGTTCAGCTGTGGAATATGCTGCCACGGAGGGTGGTGGAGTCTCCTTCTTTGGAGGTTTTTAAGCAGAGGCTGGATGGCCATCTGTCGGAAATACTGTGATGGGGTTCCTGCATGGCAGGGAGTTGGACTGGATGGTCCTTGAGGTCTCTTCCAACTCTATGATTCTATGATTCTATGAAAAGAAAGGTCTAAGTTATATAGAAAGCATTCTTCAACATGTCAAGGTCTTTCACATAGAAGATGAAGTAAACTTATTTTCTGCTGCTCCACAGGATAGGTTCCAAATAAAATGATGTCAGGGATGTAAAGGAAAGAAAGAGTGAGGCAGCCATTGTGAGAGAAAGCTCTACCAACCCCATTCAGAGGTGCTGTTCTAGAGGTCACAGCATTACCCTTTCAGACCAGTTTACATAAAATGAAAATTCAGAGATTTTAACATAAATTGTAAATGTAATTCTAGATGTGTTCGAATATGAACTGCATTCACAATTGAACTTCAAAGGCCTCAGTACACTGGGGAATTGAACTGCTTCTCCAGAAAGAAGAATTCCACATAAATACTTCACAAATGAGAACAAATTCATTTATGTTAAAAATAGTTTTCTTCTCCTACAGCTAATGCAGACTTTAAATGAAACTATTTCTTATTATGACACAAACAAAAAGCTTTTGCTTAATTTACAAATTACCTAATAACTGGAGAACCTATATTTATGTGAATAACATCTTCATATTCTCATCTTAACTTGCTTTTCAGAATTTGTTGTTTTTTGTAAAGTACCCTTAAAAGATTGATAACATTTTATTCATATAGAGTGTTAAGAGGATTCTGCAACTTATTTATGTAGAGTGTTAAGAGGTTTCTACAACTTATTTATGACAGATTTTTCCCTTATTCATATGCTGACAGCACATGTGCAATGGAACACTGTCAGTATTAATATTTCATTTTAATTTAAAACATCCAAGTACTCAGACATTTTTTGCTGCCACTATAAAATGGATTCTCCTAATTTCTTTTCTTTTCCTCTTAAATCTACTTCAGTCATCCCAATTCCTACTACTTGAGGCAACTAACAGTTTGAAAGAAATGCATATATAAAGTTCTAAAAATAAATTAATACATTATCTGCTTGAGGATAATGGTACATACCACTTCACTTAGTAGAGCCCTTTGAAAAAGTCTTAGGAAAGAAGCCAAACTAAAGCGGTACATGTTATTAATTTTGGATAAGTCAGAAATAATAAAGTACATCTTGCTGGCACTTTCAGCCAGGGGAAGATAGGCGTCCCTTTCCTGAAAATAAGAAGATTCAGTATTAGAATGCTACTGCCACCTACTGGCTCCCCAAAATAATAATACTTTGAGGTTCACTAAAGGCAGATACTGCACAGCAAATAAGGAATAAATAGAATTGTTCGTCTCAAGTAGAATAGTAGGGCTTGTATTGACTTTGCAAGTCCCATTAATTCTGTAGGCCTGTTCTACCTGGTACTAACAATTGGGTTTAAATTCAATGCAGAAATAGACATGGAAGTCCAAATTCTACTGGGATTCACATAAGATCTTGCCATAGCTGATTTGCAGCTAACTGAGAGAATGTTGGGGTACACTTTAGTTGTGTGCAATTTATTTCATGATATAATAATAATAATAATAATAATAATAATAATAATAATAATAATAATAATAATAATAAAGCAAGTTCAAGAATCCCACTGGATGCACATATACACTTAGACACACATAATTTTTTTTCTTCTGAATTTGGCTATGCAAATTACCGTAATGCACTGCATTCGTCCATTAAAACATAGGAATATGGTTAATTGTCATGCAAGGCCTATAAAACAATTGGTTGACAGATAAATTCCTACTGGTGCTCACACATTAAATTGAATTCTCATGCTTTTCTCTGAAGAGCCTCATGGGGCAGTGGTTAAACTGCTGCTGTACAGTACTCACGGCCTGGGATTCAATCCCAGGTAGAAGGCTCAAGATTCACTTATTTATTTATTTATTTATTTATTTATTTTATTTCTATACCGCCCATCTTCCAGCAGGAACTCTGGGCACTTAGCCTTCCATCCTTCCAAGGTAAGTGAAATGGGTACCCCGCTAGCTGGGGGTCTATGTGTACACTGCAGAAATAAATTATAAACCACCCAGAGAGTGCTTTAAGCACTATGGGGTGGTATATAACCAGATCATTTTGCTTTGCTACTATAACTAAGCGTATAGTCATTCCAGGATCATATCAAAAATATATCTGTCAGTGCAGATATAGTGAAAGACAGTGCTAACAAAAGTGTTGACATAGCATATGGCATCATGATAGGCTGGGTTGTGCCCAATGCACATTCATTACTGACATTATGGATTTCCAAAATAAGAAAAAAATAAAAGTCAAATTAACTCTGTCGACAACAGAATACTTATTAACTAACAGAAGAATCCATTTTTGAGGGAGACTAATCAAAACAGGAGCAATAATAAAAGATACTACTTTGTAAATAAACTTGCAAATAAAATGTTTAAAGAAGCCAACTTACTTGATCAAGAGAAATCTGAAGTCTCTGGAACTCAACCAGTGATTCCTGGATAAGGGCACTACTTGCTTTAGTCTGATTCAGTGATTCAATCAGATCCTTATTTTCAAGTATATTTCCCTGAGAGGTTGCAAGAGTCTACAAAAAATAAAATAAAATCCTTCTTCATAACTGGACAATTTATGTGAAGTTATTTTAGGGAGACAATGGAAAATATATGCAGAGCAACTGACAATATTTTGAACCTTGGGCCTGTAAAAATAACCTCTATAAGTGAATTCCAATGTTCCATGGAGAAATATTTCTAGGCCCTTCCCCTCTCCCCTGCAGTCCTCCACAAAGCCAAAAAGCCCAGCTCTCGTGAGTATATAGCTCCCCAAAGCTTGTTCAGGGAATGTAAATGGGTTGCTGTGGGGAAGGAGATACTTACCTCTACTGGAGCCTAATGTTCCATCCACAGACATACAGCATTGATTATTACACATAAAGGTGTCTGCATTATGCCTATACTTCTTTCTTTGAAAAACTGGGGCATGGTATCCAATCAACAGCTTTCATAGCTATAACTTTAAAGCCATAAGTGCAATGAAGTCTGCACCCTTCCTAACCTACTCTTAAGTTCTTGGCTGTAACAAGAAAGCACCAGTGCAAGCCTGATGAAGTGTCCACCCTGATCCATGAAAGCTAGCAGATTGTAGGATTTTTTTAAGTGGTCTGTAAAGGTGTCCCCTACTTCTGCATTTGTATTGATCTGCTCTAGGTCTGGTTCACGTTTCACATTGCTCAAACATCTGGATCTGACTGAATAAACATGAGATACTGAATCTGAGAGTGTACACTCTGATGATTGTACACCCTACAGACTGTCCTCTTCTTAATGATTTCACCATAACAGCAATCACCAATAACTCAGATTAATGTATTCTCGAAATCTTTCACGGCCTGAATCTGATACCTGTTGTGTGATTTTTTCTGGCTGTTTGGCCATGTTCCGAAAGTCTGGTGAAATGTCAGGAAGAAAAACTTCCAGAACACGACCAAACAGCCCGAAAAAATCACAACAGGTAACTCAGATTAAACTAAATTGTATATGCTCAGCCACTACTTTTCACGTCTTTACTCTGAACTCACATTGATACAATATTAAATCAGAGTTGTTCTTTAATCTTCTTACTATTTCTAAAACTGGTTTTTTATGTTACATGTGAATTGGCCTTAAATTCCATAGTTGCTCAAGAGAGAAGTCAATATTAAACAGATGGGATTTGGTCAGAGAATCTACAGCAATTCAGAAGATATACTGGTATAGTTAATGAAATGTCACAGTAGGACAACCATTCTGATCTACTAGACAATCTTTTAAAAAGCCATCATATAAAGAATAGATTATTAATTCACTAGCAATGATGTATGGTTAAGAAACTTTAAAGATGAAAAGATGAAAAGAGACCTCTGGCACATCTGTGTTGCACAGCTTATAATATGTTTGCAACTGTACCTGTTATGGCAGCCTTTGAGACAGGATGTAAAACACGAGCGACATGAAAAGTGTTTTTGATTTCAATTACTTTTTTAAAGGACAATTTTCAGACAAAACAGCATTTTGTCATCAAAATAAAACCACTGTATTTTGTTACTTAACTTATTTATATTACACAGTTCCACACATTTTATCTATTTGTCGTAAAGCAAGACAAATTGAGAAGCTTCTAAAAATTATACACTACTGTAATTTTAAGCTTGGAACATTCATACTATAAATGCTTTGAGTTTGTTTCATTTGCAACCTTAACCACACATATGTCCTAATGCCTCAAAGTACAGAGCGTTAAAATTAGGGAGAGTGAGAGTGCATTAAAACATAAATGGAGACTATTCTACCTCTCTCAGAGGTAAGACAGATTTATTTATGTTTAGTGTGAAGGTTTGCAGGGGTACCTGCAAGCATATTCAGCTGAATAATCTTACAGTACCCCCAAAATTAACAAACGGGCACTATAAGTGTATTTGGCTGAATGTGCCACCAAGTGCTTCTGCAGATCTTCACAGTGAACCCATGAAAATCTACTTTAGTTCCCAGTCAGGTGGGGATGCAGCAGGTTGGATTACTGCACCTCTTCACAGAATAACCAAGCATTTAGTCTTTCATACTTTCAGGCATAATGGCTAAAAAGGGATTACTAAAGAGAAAATAACATTAAACAACAAAGAATTTGGTCTCATTGTAGGAATTACAGTGGTACCCCGACTTAAGAGCAGCTCGACTTAAGAGCAGAAAACTGTTGGCATTTTAACTGCTGCCTTACAAATTTTAGATATGGTCTGCTCGACTTAACAAATATCTGTTTTCATGTTTTGATTTTTTTAAACTTATTTTTACATTTTTAGATAGGTACCCCAACTTAAGAGTAGTTTGACTTAAGAGCATGCATTCGGAATGGATTAAATTCGTAAGTCAAGGTACCACTGTATTTAGTCATGGCACTGATTACAGAGGGACTTCTGAACTTAGAATTGTCCTGTTATTCAATACAAGATATGTAAAAATAAAACCCACTACCCTCATATGAATTTACTTCTGAGTACATGTACATAGGATCACAGGTCATTAAATTCAATGGGGCACTATTTATTTTATTGTATGTTATTTCAGTAAAGGAACTGCTGGATAGCTCAGTGGCGTAGGTCTCTGACTGCACAGCCAGAGGTTGGGAGTTCAATTCCCTACTGTGGACTTGATGATTCCAAGAGACCCGCCCAGCTCTGCAGTTCAAAAATGTTGTTGTTGTTGTTGTTGTTGTTGTTGTTGTTGTTAAACACCCCATCATGTTGCTGCTGCTCTTACCCCATCATGTAACACTTAAGGACTACTATCAAAATAACAGTGTGTCCCTGTCTGGGTGAGTAGTGAACTATTTGTGGTTCCTTTGCTCCATTTTGGTACACTTTTTCAAGTCCAGATCACTGCTTTCACAGTCACTACCCTGTAATCTTCTTCTGTTCTTTCTGTATTCTAATTATAAAACACAAAGGCTGGGTAGGTCAATAATTAAAAGTAGCCACTCCTCAAAAACCACAAGAACACTATTTATATGGACACTTAAGTATTTCAATAATGATGTACTAACATAAAATTCAAGATTTTATAGGATGGTGCCACAATGAGGTAGAACTGAAGTGATACTGTTTTACAGATGCTACAAGTATACATTGCAATCTGAAGGATCCTTAAGCAAGAGTTAAGAGTGAGGGAGTGATGCAAGAAACACATTTATGGGTAAGGTATTGTGGAGACATGACCCAAAAGGAGTCCAGAAATGTGGTAGTGCCATTTGTTCCTAAGCCCAAGGAAACCGCCGAAGGGTGAATCACGGCAGAAGAAGGAAGGGAAGGGGTTAACATACCCGCCCTGGTGTGCGAGGGCAAGGTGGAAATCGTAAGACAGGAGTTAGAGCGCACGAAAATTAGGGAGGAAAAAGGCACAGGATATTTGAAAGAGGAAAAAACGGCTATGGGAAAGGGTTATAAAAGGGAGGAGCCGAGGGTTTTACCCCCACATTGGGACTATGTCTGGATGGAAAACCCAGACACCTGTAACTGAGAAAAGCTAATGATGCCCCAAAAGGAGGCAGAAAGCTATTGAAGATGAGCCTATTGCCTGGGTTGTTCATATTGGGGTGAACGAGAGGCCCGGGAATATAGGCAAAAGAGGAAAGAGATCAGGTTGCAATTGGAAAGAGAAAAAGCCTTTGCCCACAAGACAGAGGAATTGCGGGCATTGGGGTACACACCAAGTGGTGGGGCATTGAAACCAGCCGTTCACCAAGAACGGGTTATCCTAGAAGGGAGAGGATGTGGCAGGGGGCTGAAGACAATGGACCGTGGACCCAGCCCATAGAAGGAGAAGGAACAGAGATGGAAGAGAACCTGGACGAGGACAGGTGATATGGACAGAGTTTGTTTCAGGACTAGTACCGGAAAATAATAGTTTGTTTATGGACTTGCTAAGGGACAATCCTTCAAATCCCTTCCTCATGCTGGAAGGGTCTTCTGAGAGAGGCCAACCCGTTGGAGTTATTTGTTTCGAATGAAGAGTTGTACAGGACTGTATCAGCAGGTACAATAGCTTTAAATCATGAAGCTGTATGTGTCATTATTACCTCCAAAAGTGATTCTTCAAGTTTTGCTAACTGAATCTTTTTATCTTCTTCCTGTTGCAACAGTTTTGTTTTCTGTTCTTCTAAGTCTGGTTTTTCATGCTGGATAGTCAAAGCTAAAAGCTGGAAAATAAGGCAGAAGAAAAAGTCACAAGGAATGAAAACTCTTCAAATAATTTTTAACAACTGCTAATTCTCCATTTCCCTGCATTCCACTGCCAGTTGGTGCCTCTATCCTACGCCATCCTAATATACTTCTAAACCTTCAAGAAAACCGAAGGACTGTAAAACAGTGAAGTAAGGAATAAGGTACCAAGAAATATCTCTGCACAAACCAAATACTCATGCTCTTCGGGATCAAACCTATTCTTCTGTGGGTTTTGCTAAAAATTAAGGACAGTATCAGCTGCTAAAGTTGAGGTCTTTAAAAAGTTCATATAGGCAAAGTTCATTCACAACTATCAGTTTACCATCAAAATAACCACTGTTGAGGCATAGGAAGCCCATAGACATCTCAACTACATTTCTGGGGTGACCGCTCCCTAGTCCTGACTATCAGCCATCCCTGATCCAAGAATGTGTAGCACTTTCTCAGGCCAATGATTTAAGGCTCTCACAGCCAGCTTTGAGTTTACATTCTTCATAAGTTTATTTATTTGCAATGCAACAGAATTTTCTAATCTAACCAATGAAGTACATGTTAATTAATTCTTCATAGTATAAAAAATGCAGGTTACTTACCTGTAAGTTAAGTTCTTCGAGTGGACCTCTGTGAATACACACAATGGGTCTTCGTGCCTGCGCGCCTGAGTTACCGGTCTTTCCAAAGCTCAAGGCGTATCAGCCCCTCCCCTCCATGCGCATGCTCACCCTTCTCCCACCTTGCTGACTCAGTTCCCCTCTGGTCCGCCGCTGACCCATATAGAGTCGAAGAGCCATGACGGAGAGAGGGGAGGCGGGTGGGTGGTGTGTATTCACAGAGGTCCACTTGAAGAACTTAATTTACAGGTAAGTAACCTGCATTTCTTCTTCGTGGACTCTGTGAATCCACACAATGGGTGACTGGCAAGCTGACTTACTGGTGGAGGGTAGTCATGGTAGTACAGTTGTCAAAACTGCCTTGCCAAATGCGGCTGATCTCTGTGTCCTGACGTCTAGCCTGTAGTGTTTCAGGAATGTGGACGGTCGAGACCAGGTTGCCGCTTTACATATGTCTTCCAAGGGCACTCCTTTCATGAAGGCAGTGGAAGATGCTACTGCTCTTGTGGAGTGTGCCCGAGGTGTGACAGGTATGGAGACATGCACATTTTCATATGCCATCTTGATGGTTGTGGTGATCCATCTGGAGATGGATTGGGGACAAACTTGGTGACCTCGAGATGGTTCAGAGGTCCTGATGAAGAGCCTGTGAGTTTTTCGTACAGGGGCTGTCCTGGAGGTATAGTAGAGGGGCGCTCTTTTAACATCAAGTGAGTGGAGCGTCCTCTCCAGGTGAGTAGTCGGGTTTGGGAAGAAGGTTGGGAGATTAAGTGGCTGAGACAGGTGGAACGAAGACACTATCTTAGGTAAAAAGGTGATGTCTGGACGGAGTTCCACTCTGTCATGATGGAATTTCAGGAATGGTGAGGTCTCTGTCTTTCTCTGCCTTCTGTTGTGTAGGTGCAACCAGGAGCCAGTCGTCTAAATATGGGAAGATCTGGACTCCCTGGAGCCTGAGGCAGGCCGCCACAGGTGCCATTCACTTTGTAAACACCTGCGGGGCGGAGGAGAGACCAAAGGGCAGGGCTTTGAATTGGTAAGTGGAGCTTCCCATGCGGAAACGAAGATATTTCCGGTCTTGGGGGACTATGGAGAGATGGAAGTATGCATCTTGTAGATCGAGTACCACAAACCAGTCTCCTTTTTGTAGCATGGGTATGATGGTGTCTAATGTGGCCATGCGAAATTTCTTTTTTCGAATAAAGGTGTTTAGCTTTCGAAGGTCTAGAATAGGGCGAATGCCCTCGTCCTTTTTGGGTATCGTGAAGTATCGAGAGTAGAAGCCGAATTGATCTCCTGATGACACTAGCTCTATGGCTTGTTTTTGCATTAGAGTTGGAACTTCCTCCCGTAAGACTTGTGAGGAAGGTGTGGAGATGACTCTCCCCAACGGGGGCCGATGATGGATTTGGATTCGGTATCCCCTTTCGATAATTGACAATACCCATACATCTGTCATGATGCTTTGCCAGGTCTGTAGGAATGGGTTGAGCTGGATGTCTTGGTGTCGAAGAGCCGGGTCAGGCCGACTGCTTTTGTTTGTGGTCAAACCTCCTGGGTTGCTGCTGTTGCCGGTGTCTCGGCTGTGGTGCCTGGCGTTGATATGGAGACTGTTGATATTGCGGCCTGTACCGTCCCTGGGATCTGTTCTGGGACGGAGTATATTGTCTTCTCCAGGATGACAGTGGAGGTCTGGAGGATGACTGGGAAGAGTTCCCCTGATAGGTGTAAGATTTGGCCGCTTTTCTCATTTTTTTGGATATTATCCAGTGATGCGTCGGTGGAGGTAGCAAAAAGACCTTCTCAATCGAAAGGAGAGTCCTCTATACGATTTCTGGCATCATCTGTGATGTTGGCAGTTCTGAGCCAGGCATGACGGCGAAGGTGTACGGCCGCCATCAACTGTTTAGAGGCTGCATCCGTGACGTGGAGGGAGGTTATCATCTGGTAGTCTATGAGTGATAGAACCTCAGCGTATGAAGCCTGTGCCTTAGCCTTTTGTTCTTCCGGAAGATGTTGAATGAATTCCGGGAAGGTCAGTAGGAGTTGGCGTGTGTAAGCCTCCATGGCACATAAATAGTTTAGCGCTCTCAAAGAGAATGAGGCCAGGGAATAATGACGCCTGCCGATGAGATCCAACTTCCGAGCTTCTTTATTGCTCGGGGTAGTATTGGAATGTGACTTCCCTCTGTTTTGTGTAGCATCCACTATCACCGAGTTGGGTAGGGGGTGCTTCATGAGGAAGTCCGTGCCATCACCATGCGTTTTATAAAGGCTGTCAATTCTCCTTGGCATCAAGGGGTTGGAAGAGGGTTTGGCCCAGGCTTCCTTGGCTTTGTCAAGCATAGAAGGGATGAATCCCATCCTCAACGGAGGTGCCCTAGTTTTGTGTAAGTGGCCGAAGAACTTACACGTATCGCTGGCTGCTGGAAGTTGCACTTGAAGTCCCATGACCTGTGCAATCTTATGTACCATCTGTGTATAGTTTTTAAAATCCTCTATAGATGTGGAAGATGGTTTTTCCTGTATATCGGTCTCAGAGTGTTTTGAATTTGAGACAGTGGACTCATGGGAGGATTGTGATGCTGCTCCCGTATCGGAATTCTCTGTTATTGGACGATCCATGGTGGCTGGTGAATCTGGCAACTGGGCTTGTGGTACCCGAGGAGTCACTGACTGTGGTGTGACGTTGGAAGGTACCTGCGAGTACTGAAAAGCGAAGCCTGCAGCTGGGATGGTATCATTGTTAGGCGCCAGGGGGCGCTGAACTTGTGGCTTCGTAGTACGCCTTCTACGTTTCGGTGAGGCGGAAGAAGACGAGGTAGAGGAGTCTGTGTCGGATGATGTAGACACCATACGCGCATGACGTCGCTTCTTCTTGGCCTGGCTTTGCCCTTATGACGCCCTGTAGAAGAAGATGAGGCAGATGACTCATGACGTCTGTGGCGCTTGCCCCATCGACGTCGTGTGTTATGACGTCTAGGGGAAGGCGAGGAGGAGGAGGTGGCATCATGGGTTTCCGCCCTTGCCCCATTTCTTGCCTCTAGTTGGGGATGCCTGCGGGTGCTGCCCCTTAGATTGTTGCCCGACATCATGGACCAGTTTGTCTTGTAAGGGTGGTCTCATGGTGGGTGAACCTTGCCCGCCCAGGTGTCTGGGTGGTTCCATCCCATGCTTTTCCAAGTCTGAGTGCTGAATTGCAGAAGTGGTGGCTGCAGCTTGCAGATTTTGTAGGTGCGATAACGGGTTATAGCTGAGAGTGGCCATGTCCGTGTCATGGACAAGTTGGCCTGGCGGTAAGCCCGATAATATCATAGGGCTATGAGGGGGTTCACGGGTACCCGTCACCTGATTTTCGACGGCATGGGACCATTGTTCATTCCTGACATCAGGAGATTGGGCGCCATCCTGCGCTGAGCTCAGAACCCCCTCTACGCCGCGTGACTCGGATGAAATGAGCGCGAGTGGTTTCAGTGCCGCCACCGTTATTCACACATCGGACGCCAAGTCCTGTGATCTTTTCTCCAGAATCGGACCTTGCTGGTGTTTTTTCTTCCTTTTTTCGTTTGTCTTGTCTTTATTGGAAGACTTTGATTTTGAGGAAGTAGAGGGCATTGATGCTTCCGAATGGGATTCCATCGGTTTTGAGGGATTTTCCCTAGAGATATGCCCTTAGCCGTTCCAGGCAGTGTTTAAGGGCCGGCTTGGTGAGCTTTTTGCAATGTGGGCAGACAGCCGTTTGGTGAGCCTCACCAAGGCAATATAGGCACAAACTGTGACCGTCGGCCAAAGGAATTCTCTTTGAGCAGGCCTCGCACTGTTTAAAAAGTGCTGCCGTGGCTATAAAACGCTGGCGCGCCTGCAACTACGGGGGGGTATCCACCCCTCCGCCCTAGGGGCGGGCGCCCGGAGAGAAAAATTTTAACTAAGAACTTTGGAGGGGGGGGGAACTTGGGAGGAAAATGAACAAAATAATAAAAAATTCAAATTGAATTAAACGGTTTCACTTTCCTTATTTTTGCAGGAGCTCGGAGATATGCGACCTCGCTCAGCGGCGGCAAAAAGGAACTGAGTCAGCAAGGCGGGAGAAGGGTGAGCATGTGCATGGAGGGGAGGGGCTTATACGCCTTGAGCTTCGGAAAGACCGGTAACTCAGGCGCGCAGGCATGAAGACCCATTGTGTGGATTCACAGAGTCCACGAAGAAGAACATATGTCAACACCAGCTGGACAAGAACCAATAAAAGAGATTAATACTTTGTACATAAAAATTATATTCTCAAAGGGTATTTCAAGGGATAAATCAGGATATTCCACAAATTGTATAATGCCCCATGTCCATGGGTTAAAATGAAAACTCTATTTCAAGAGTTGCAACTGCCTACCTGCCCCCTTAAGCCACTTCGTGTTATTGTGAAGTTAACTTCTGTAACAATAGAAGCTGCATCAGGTGGAATGTAAGGATTTGGGTTTCGAGTTGACAAAAATATGTGGAATTCCTCATTATAATCAATTATTTTGTCACCTATTTGCACAACATACCGTGGACCTGTAGGAGAGGGGGGAAAGAATATGCTGAAACAAATGCATACAGAATAGGAAGCAAATAAATCCAAATATTGGCTTTATAAATAGGAGTTTTTTTAGAAATGTTTGTTTGTTTATTTGTTTACTGCCCATCTTCCAGAGCAACTCGGGGCAGTTTACAGCAATCACAAAATACAATGCATAAAACAATATAAGAACAAATAATCAAGTCAAAATCAATAAAAGATCAAAAATCAAAAACTAAAACTAAAGATAACCGGCAAGGCAATCCTATAATCCCAGGACTGAACAACTAAAACAACTAAAATGACTTTAAATGCCATACTTCTAAAATGAAAACCATGGATCAATGCAACTGAATATAAACATCTCTATGTTTTTAGGCAATTGAGGGATGTGAGAAATTAAGAAGCAGCAGTGATTCCCTCCTGATTTATAAAATTCTAATGACTGTTCACTTCAGTATAGAATTAGGAAAACTGCCATTCCTCTTTGGTTTTGGAATACAATTCCCATCATCTCCAATGTAGTTAGGGGTCAGGGATGATGGGTTTTACAGATGAAAACATTTGGAGTCACAGGTACAAACCCCGCTTTAATATAATCAAGTAAGATGAACAAGCTGCCCATAAGAAACTGGAGCTAGATCTACCTAGGCCCCAAGGCCTTCCAGTTTAATGCTATATGCATCACATCTAGGAGTTGGTAAGGTATCTCTAAAACAGTAAATATATTTGTAGCCTAGAAAATGCCATATGTGGTTATTATATGCCATTAAGTCACTTCCAACATCTGAAAACCTTGTTGATTAATGATTTCCAAAAAATCCATAATCAGGTTTTAATCCCCAGCTCCTTTGGCTTGCAGTTAATTGAGTTTAATATGCTATTGCTATTTATTATGTGGTCTTAAACCTTTTCAGGAATGCTATTTCAGTTTTTGGTTCTTCTTCAGCTTTGCACTATTTTTTGATATGAACAATTCATGGCCTGTACCACAGTCTGCTCCTATTCTTGATCTGGGAGACAGAATACAGCTTCCTGATATAATGTGATATATACTAGTACTGTATTTGATATTTTTATTGGCCATTTGGCCACACATCCATGCATACTGCCTAAAATAATTATTTACGATAAATAAATTGTTGGTTTCACATAATTCTTCTGATTAATTTCTAACTTAAAGATCAAGCTCTACTGTGACACTGGATCCTTTCTTTCCTACTTTGCATTCCAGTCATCTAAGATTGTCAGTGTTCTATTTCAGCGTGTGATCATAGGCATTTCTCACACAGTTGCAAAAAGCTTTCTTTTTCTTTTTGCAGTGTATGTAACTAAAGCATAGGTTTGAATGATTATATATTATATTATTTGATTTTTATATTGGCCATCATGAACAGTGATTAGTATTATTATCTCTACCAGCATCACCTTCCACTGCCGCTGATGACTAGTAGCTGTCCTTCAGGAATTTCAAAGCCCCTGTCACTACTAGAACTACCAAGTAACTTCTGCTGATGTGACTATTAATTCTGGAGTGGGTAGGTGCATCATATTCTGGTTCCTCAGATTTGTCCTTTCTGTCTTCCTATACACTCAGAAAAGTAGTGGAATCTAGCAATGAAGGCAATGTTCTTAGCTTCCCTGAGACATTAAGGTGTGCATTCAAGAGACCACATACTATGCAAGGACTTCCCAGAAGGGACATATGGCCTAGTAACACTACTACAGAGTGCATGACTGTTATATACATTACATGACATTTTTCAAACTAAAATATTTTACACCTTTCCCAAACAGTGAGAGGGGGCTTACAATGTGAAAAATCTTGGGATTCATCTGAGCTCTTGGAAGACTCACAAGAGTTCATTAACTTATCAGGTCACTGTATATTGGAAGCAACTGGACACCTCCAACATCTGATAATATGTAGGCAGAAGGCATATGCAATTCACAAATTTCAGGTATTTTCTGCAGCTGAGGTCATTTAGAGCTGGTCTTCTACTGCATTCTATAATATATTGCAGTTTCAGAATAAGGTACTGCTAAATATTGCCTTTTAAAATCCAGAATAAGTTTCATAAACTCATTATACCTTTACTGCACACTAACTAATAGAACACACATGGAATGAAATCAAACAGAGGGCAGCACTTTGTAACCTGACTACAGACCAAATTTGCTGATAATAAAATGGTACTAAATTTACAAGAACCATTAAGACATGAGAAGAGACCCTACATGGAAACAACTTATGGAACAATATATAACACTTGCTTCTACAACTGGAAGAGGAATATCACAAGGTCATCACATACAGGGGGTGGTTTTCATTCTATTTCCTAAGGCCAGAAGAGGTCAATATAGCCCTTAGTATAAGCAATCAATAGATAGATAGGTTTAGGTGAAAATGCAGGTTACTTACCTGTAAGTTAAGTTCTTCGAGTGGACCTCTGTGAATACACAGAATGGGTCTTCGCGCCTGCGCACTTGAGTTCCCGGTCGTTCCAAGCTTAAGGCTTACAAGCCCCTCCCCTCCGTGCGCATGCTCACCCATCTCCCGCCTTGCTGACTCAGTTCTCCTCTGGTCCGCCGCTGACGCTTAGAGAGTACAACGAGCCATGATGGAGAGAGGGGAGGCGGGTGGGTGGTGTGTATTCACAGAGGTCCACTCGAAGAACTTAACTTACAGGTAAGTAACCTACATTTCTTCTTTGTGGACTCTGTGAATCCACACAATGGGTGACTGGCAAGCTGACTTACCGGTGGAGGGTAGTCATGGTAGCACAGCTGTCAAAATTGCTTTGCCAAATGCGGCTGATCTCTGCGTCCTGACGTCTAGTTTGTAGTGCTTCAGGAACGTAGACGGTTGAGACCAGGTAGCCGCTTTACATATGTCTTCCAAGGGCACTCCTTTTAGGAAAGCAGTGGAGGAGGCTACTGCTCTTGTAGAGTGTGCACGAGGCATGACAGGTAAGGAGACATGCGCAGTGCTGTAAGCCATTTTGATGGTTGTGACAATCCATCTGGAGATGGATTGAGGGGATACTTGATGATCTCGAGACGGTGCCGAGGTTCTGATAAAGAGCTTGTGTGTCCTTCTAACAGAAGCTTTTCTGGCTGTATAGAAGAGGAGCGCTCTTTTGACATCGAGGGAGTGGAGCTTCCTCTCGAGGTGAGTGCTTGGGTTTGGGAAGAAGGTTGGTAGAATAAGTGGCTGAGACACGTGGAATGAGGACACTATCTTTGGTAAGAAAGAGATGTCCGGATGCAGTTCCACTCTATCATGGTGGAACTTGAGGAACAGTGGGTCCGCTCTGAGTGCAGCGAGCTCTGAAGCTCGTCTGGCTGATGTGATTGCCACTAGGAATGCTGTTTTTAAGGTAAGTAAGTAAAGAGATGCGGTAGCCATAGGTTCAAATGGCGGCTTAGTTAGACAGTTCAGTACCAAGGAGAGAGACCATTGTGGTGTCAGGGCTCTGTGTTGTGGATGGAGGTTCACGATGCCTCTTAGGAACCTCTTGAGTTTAGGATGTGTAAAAAAAACTGCAGCCCCAGACTCAGGCGGCTGATGAGCTACGATGGCTGCAGTGTAGACTCTTAGGGTATATACTGTAGGGATAGTCCTCTGTTGAAGAGTAAGAGGAGGAATTCCAGGAGGACCTGGATGTTGGTTGGACTCGAGGGTTAAGAGTTGGCACGAGTGAAGTGTAGGAAAGATGCCCACTTATGTGCATATAGGGTATTAGTAGACTTTTTCCTGGAGCTTGTGAGTACTTCTGCAATTGTTAGCGGATGTACCATACCGCCAGGTGGAGAGTCAGGATGTCTGGGTGCCTGACTTGGCCCTGGTGTTGCGTAAGGAGATCGGGCGTTGATGTCAGCCTGACGGAGTCGATCACCATTGTTTGCAGGACTTGACACCATGGCTGTCTTGGCCACCACGGAGCCAGAAGTATGACATGGGCTCCGTGGTGTCTGATCTTCTTCAGCGTCCTCTGAATGGGTGGTATTGGTGGGAATGCATAAAGGAGGCCGGCTGGCCACCTGGTGGCAAAGGCCTGTGAGTGTTTGCCGATTCCCTCTCTGGAACAGTACAAGCTGCACTTCGTGTTGGCTTGAGATGCAAACATGTCCATGGTCGGGGTTCTCCATCTGGTACAGAGGATTCGGAACACTGCTTCTGATAGGCTCCACTCGTGATTGTCGTGTGTGAGGCGGCTCAGTTTGTCTGCAGCGACATTGTTGCATGCCGCAATGTGTATGGCTATTGGGTGAATGTCCTTGGCTATGCACCATCTCCAAAGTTTGAGGGTGAGGTGCAGGAGAGATTTCGAGTGAGTACCTCCTTGCTTGTTCAAGTAATAAAGTGCTGTGGTATTGTCTGTTATTACTTGGACCATCTGGTGGGCAAGGGGGAGCTCGAATGCCTTGAGAGCTTTGAGAATAGCAAGGAGTTCCAGATAGTTGATATGATGAACTCACTCCTTGAGTGTCCACCTGTGATGGATTGACAGGTGGTTGCAAGTGGCGCCCCATCCCGTGGTACTGGCGTCTGTCGTTACCTGAATGGACGGGTAACGCTGTTTGAAGGGCCTTCCCACTCTGAGATTGCGGGAGGACTTCCACCACTTTAGGCTGGTGAGGAGAGAGGAGGTAACTCTGAGCCGTTTGGATGGGTTGTCGCAGTGAGGTTGAAACCTGGCTAGAAGCCATGCCTGCAGCGGTCTCATGCGGAGTCTGGCATGTGGTATGATAGCTGTAGTGGAGGCCATCATGCCTAGTAAGCATTGGGCCTGGTGAGCAGATACCTTGTTGGAGCTCTGAAATGGGTATAGAGCCTGTTTGATTTTTATTGGGCGATCTGGCACTAAGTATGCCCTTGCTTTTAGAGCGTCCAGAAGTGCTCCTATGTACTGCACTGACTGGCAGGGTAGGAGGTTGGACTTCTTTTCGTTGAGAGGAAGTCCCAGGGATGTTATGAGTCGGATGGTGAGGTCTCGATCCTTCTCTGCCTTTTGTTTTGTAGGTGCTACCAGGAGCTAATTGTCTAAATATGGGAAGATGTGGACTCCCTGGAGCGTGAGAAAGGCCGCCACCGGTGCCATGCACTTTGTAAACACCCGCAGGGCGGAGGAGAGACCAAAGGGCAGGGCTTTGAACTGGTAAGTTAAGCCACCTATCCTGAAGCAGAGGTATTTCCGGTCTTGAGGGGCTATGGGGATGTGAAAATAAGCGTCCTGTAGGTCCAGGACGATGAACCAGTCTCCTTGTTGTAGCATGGAGATAATGGTGTCTAGTGTGGACATGCGGAACTTCTTTTTTCGAATGAAGGTGTTTAATTTTTGAAGGTCCAGAATGGGCCAAATGCCCTCATCTTTTTTGGGTATTCTAAAATATCGAGAGTAGAAGCCTAATCGATTTTCTGATGGCACTAGCTCTATAGCTTTCTTCTGTGATAGAGCAGCTATTTTGTCTCTTAGTGCCCAAGAGAAAGGTGTTGAGATGACCCGTCCTAATGGGGGTCGATGATGGAATTGGATTCGGTACCCCCTTTCGATGATTGAAAATACCCATGCATCTGTCATGTTTCTCCAGTTCGGTAGGAAGGGTTTGAGCCGGATGTCCTCGTGCGGGGGATCCGGGTCAGGGCAACTGCTTCTGCTTGCGGTCAAATCTCCTGGCTTGCTACTGTTGCCGTTGCCTAGGCTGCTGTGCCGGGCGCTGGTAAGGAGACTGTTGGTACTGTGGCCTGTATCTGCCCTGAGCCCCTTGGTGGGACGGAGTATACTGCCATCTCCAGGAAGGGGCTGGTGGCCTGGAGGATGATTGTGAAGAATTTCTTTGGTATGTATAAGATTTTGCAGCCTTACGCATCTTCTGGATGTTGTCCAGTGACACGTCAGTGGACGTCTCAAAGAGTCCTTCTCCATCAAATGGGGAGTCTTCTATACGGTTTCTGGCATCATCTGTAATGTTGGATGTCCTGAGCCAGGCATGACGACGGAGATGTATAGCAGTCGTCAGTTGCTTAGAAGCTGCATCCGTTATGTGCAGGGAGGTTATCATCCGGTAGTCTATCAGAGACAAGACTTCCATGTATGAGGCCTGTGCTTTGGCCCTTTGTTCTTCCGGAAGGTGGTTTATGAAGTCCGGAAAAGTGAGTAGGAGGTGACAGGTATACGCCTCCATTGCGCACAGGTAGTTCAGTGCTCTCAATGAGAATGAGGCAACGGAGTAATGACGCCTGCCAATGAGGTCTAGCTTCCGAGCTTCCTTGTTGCTCGGGGTGGTGTTGGAATGGGACTTCCCTCTGTTTTGCGTGGCATCCACTATCACCGAATTTGGTAGGGGGTGCTTCATAAGGAAATCTGTGCCATCACCATGTGTCTTGTAGAGGCTATCAATTCTCCTTGGAATAAGAGGATTGGAGGAGGGTTTGGCCCAGGCCTCCTTGGCCTTTTCCAACATAGAGGGAATAAATCCCATTCGCAAAGCAGGTGGCCTAGACTTGTGCAAGTGGCCAAAGAATTTGCACGAGTCACTTGCGTCTGGGAGTTGAACTTGTGCAATTTTGTGTATCATCTGTGAATAATGTTTAAAGTCTTCCATTGGGGTGGAAGATTGTTTGTCTTGCATATCGGTCTCGGAGTGTCTAGATTTTGAGAGGGTGGACCAATGCGATATCTGAGAGGCTGCTCCCGTGTCGGAATCATCCGTTAACAGGCGATCCATGGTGGCTGGCGAATCCGGCAGCTGTGCCTGCTGGTCCACTGCTTGCGGTGTGGTGTCAGTGGGGGTTTGCAGGGCATGGCTCTGAAATGCTAGACCAGTAATGGTGTCAGTGTTGGACACCAGAGGGTGCTGGGCCGGTGGGTTAGGTTTACCTCCTCGCTGCCTCTTATGATGTGAGGAGGCGTATGAAGAAGTGGTAGAAGAATCGGTGTCTGAAGAGCTGGACACCATGCGGGCATGACGTCGTTTCTTCTTAGAACGGCGTTTGCTTTTATGACGTCGTGCGGGGGACGAAGAGGAGGGAGAGCCATGACGTTGGTGCCTCTTGCCCTGTCTGCGTCTAGATTTTTGATGCCTAGGCGAGGATAAGGGGGATGACGTGGAATCATGAGAGTCTACCCTCACCCTCTTTCTGCCCCGGTCCGGGGAGACAACTGGGCGTTGATCCCTTGCAGGACGCCCGGCATCAGAGACTCCTCTCTCTTCGATGCCTGATCTTATAAGCGGCCAAGCGCTTGGGGGTATCTAGACCCTGCTCCTCCACGTCAGAGTGTTGAAGAGCTGAGGTCATGGAGGCAGCCTGTAGATTTTGTAGGTGCGACAACGGGTTGTAACTGACTTTGGCCATGTCCGTGTCATGGATAAGCTGGCCCGGCGGTAAGCCCGATAGAATCATAGGGCTATGAGGGGGTTCACGGGTACCCGTCGCCTGATTTTCAAAGGCATGAGACCAAGGCTCGTCTCGTGTGGCATCAGGAGACTGGGCGCCGACCTGCGCTGAACTGTGAACCCCCTCTACGCCGCGCAACTTGGTTAAGACGAGCGCGGGTGGTTTCGGCGTCGCCGTCGTTGATCGCACATCAGAGGCCATTTCCTTTTATCTTTTCTCCAGAATCGGAGCAGGCTGGAGATGTTTTTTCTTTCTTTTCTCCATCGTTTTGCCTTTGGTTGAAGCTTTGGATTTTGAGGAAGTAGAAGACATGGAAGCCTCAGAGTGGGTTTCCATGGGTTGGAGGGATTTTTCCCACAAGTAAGCCCTTAACCGCTCCAGGCGATGTTTAAGGGCGGGCTTCGTTAGCTTTTTGCAATGCGGGCAGAGTTCAGGTTGATGAGCCTCGCCCAGGCAAAAAAGGCACAAACTGTGTCCATCAGCTAACGGAATTCTATTCCGGCAGGATTCACACTGCATAAACAGTGCTGCCGCGGCCATGAACGGCCTTTGTGCCCGCCAGTACAGGGGGTGGAGGGGGTATACAACCACTCCGCCCTAAGGGCGGGTGCTGGAAATAAAGAATAACTGTATAAACTTGGAGGGGGGGACTGGGAGGAAAGGAAATAAAATAAATTAAATATTTGAATAAAGTTTTCACTTTCCTTTTTGTTTGCAGGAGCTTGTGGAAAGACGACCACACTCAGCGGCAGCAAAAAGGAACTGAGTCAGCAAGACGGGAGATGGGTGAGCATGCGCACGGAGGGGAGGGGCTTGTAAGCCTTAAGCTTGGAACGACCGGGAACTCAAGCGCGCAGACGCGAAGACCCATTGTGTGGATTCACAGAGTCCATGAAGAAGAAGTAGTGGTTTTATTTCTCTCACCCATATATTTCACTAGCATGTTGTAAAAATGTCAGATTCTAAATAGGATGTGTGCAAGTTCCACACCAGGACAAAACATATATCCTATTTTTCAGGCTGTAAAGCATTGCTAATTCATGACTGTCAAATCCAAACTGATGAAGAACCCACCCCCCACCCCCATATTTATAACTGGACATATCAAAAAAGGGCATCTGTAAATGAGGGTCAGAGGGGAATGCTGCAAAGCATAAATGTTCCTATTTCCTCTGCTAAATCACTGTCACAGACTGGTGTTCCAGAGGTCAGACATGATTGGATCAGGAAACTGGCAGGGTTATTAGCAGCATACTCACTATCCAAAACACAAAAAGAATGAAAAGAAATATAACCCAATACCATTTTATCTTCTGTCCTCACATTTCTGTAGGACAAGGCATAGCAATATATATAAGTGCTTTAAATCAGCTTCTATTTGCACCAGATATTTCCTAAACTAAACCTTAAAAAGCACACCAATTGGTTGATATAACTATAAGAGCAAGCTGATTTAAAATTTAGTACTGTATAACCTTCATTTCCAAAGGGTGTAAAACAAAATATTTGCTCCTAGAACATAAAATTGACTGAGTGCTGCAGCATCAATTTGTTCTGACATGGAAAAAGACATGTCATTAACAGGTTTCCGCTTGTTTCCCTCTCACAGTGATTGCTGGAGAAAAGTATTTGCCTTCTCTGCCTACGAGAGCTTGTCACTCACAACTCATCTATACTAAGCTAACATTAATAATTACAAGAGATGTAAATAACCAATAAAAACATAGCTTCATTGGTAACATAAAATGCAACACATTTTCTCTATATTTATTTTTCACCCAGAAATCTTCCTTCAAAGTAAAAATAAACATTAATATCAGTTATTCCTGTTGTTGTTTTTTCTCTTTAGAATATCTGGTACATTTCTCTAACTAGCATACAGATGCCTAGTTAAAATATCCGATTCTACTGTACAATGGCTCCATACAGACATGATAAAGAAACTATTGAGAGGAGAAAAGAGAGAGAATGTACCGAGCCTTCTGCCCAGTAAAAACAGAGGTCAGTGAATGGGGAGGGGAGATTAAAATGATGGGAGAAGGGCAGATTACTCATCAAATAAAAATAAACACATTTGCACTATATCAAGGAGCAATGTTATTTTTCTTTTCTATCTGAAAGGTAAAACAATATATTCATGAATTTTTAACGTTTCAACTTTACCTTGTGCCACAAGGTCCTTTCGGAGCAGTGGATAAAGCACAGGCTCTACTCCATCCATTTCCTGTATTATTAGGTCTTCCCAAATCGTACAGCCAATTCAAGAGCATTAATGAAATTGGCATCCTGCGGAAGTAAAAATTCACAACCATTGGTTGTACTGATTTATTTAGAGCATTCATATTCCACCCTTTATCTTACAATCTCATGGTGGTGTATAGTAATAAAAACAATATAAAACTATTCAATTATGTCTCATGACAGCCATTAAAACCAATGTACACTAAAGCTAATAACGATAGTTCTCCACATACTACTACTTTCTAGCATCAGTGCCATCTTCAAGAGTACGCTTCCCCTGTCCAGAAATGGGCAGCTGGTGAGACAATTGAAGATGGCCAGAGGCACTGAGCCTTGAGTGATAAAGATGGCTCAAGAAGTACCTCCAGGCTACATACATGCGCTTTCAGAGTGAGTATAAGTCAGAACAGGATGTCTACTTAACTCCAAGACATGGAATCCACTGAACCACTGAGCCTTCATCTTGTTAGTACTCAGTCTGTTTATAGGCCCCCATCCAGCCTTTTACGGCCTCCAAACACTGATTTAGCACATGCATAGCCTCAGCCAACTTCAATGACAAGCAAAAGTGCATCAGCACACTGATAACACCCAGTTCCAAAACACTGAGTGACTTCTAGTGGCTTTGCTCATATTTGTTTGTATGTGTGGATCTAGGGATCCAACTGGTTTTTTTTTTATTAAACCCGATTTATTTATTCTTGGAAATTACTGTTTTAGCTGTTGTATTGATTTATTGTTTTATCTCTATTGTTGTAAACCGCCCTGAGTCCTCTTATGGGAAATAGAGCGGTATATAAGTGCAATAAATAAATAAATAAATAAATGTGTATGTTCTATACAGGATATAGAAAGTGAACAGCATAGGAAACAGGATGGACCCCTTTTAACACTCCACAACCTATTCACCATAGACCTTAATAGAAATGCTTCAGTACCATTTGCTGGAATTTCACAGGTAGGCAATACTACATACAACACAGTATTGTCTATTCCTTTTCAGTGGAGCAAGACCAAGAGGATACCATGATCAATGGCATCAAAAGCACTGAAAGATCCAGGAGTATGAGCAGGGTTGCACTCCTATTGCAGGTCATCAGTCAGGGTAACCAAATTTGTTTCAGTACCAAACCCTGGCCTAAAACCAAGCCGCAATGGATTCAGTCTACTTCTGCTAAATCTGGGCACTGGGTCAGCTTACATGTGGTGGAACAGGCAGATTAAAGAGGCTTGTGCATATCATCATTGTAACTGAAAGTGACTATAAAAAGCCTGAATAGAAGGCACACTGGACACTACAGTGCCTCCCAAGACACTGCAGTAAGTAGACATGGGCATGGAGCGGCGAAATTCTTGTTTCCGTTTTTGGTTATCGTTATCATTATGTAACGGGTAACAGTAACGAGAATTACTCCGCTCCAGCTCGAACCCGACCTGATAAAGATAAATTGGGTCTGATTTTTCATTGTTGTTCATGGCATTGTGGCGATCACTCGATGCCAAGCAGCACAGAAAAAAAGTAAAAAAAAAAAAACCTGATTCCCGGCCATAAAAGCAGGCGGAAATATGCCTGCCTCAGTGAGGGCACCTACCAGAGTGGGGTGGTTTCTGGGGGGGTCCCCGGCCTCCCCCCCTCTCCTGTCCTGGGCTGCTGGTACCAGGCTGGGGGGGCCATCCTCGTCGTCTCCATTTGCCATGCGGTGGGGGGGGATCCAAAATGGCGACCGCAATATTTATTTTTAAATCGTGGTCCAAAAACCCGCCAAAGCACCACGGAAACATTTGAAAATCAGGTATTTTAAATGCCTGATTTTTTATAGTAGCAGCAGTGGGTTTTTCTTGCAATAAAACGTCTCCATCAATTTTATTTTATTTTATTTTTATTTTTATTTTTTTACACCTGCGCAATGATGGGCTGGCCATGGGATGGGACAATGCAAATTTTTGGACCCATTCCACCAATCGCATGGCCAGGTTTTGACTGAGACTTCTGGATGTGCCAGAGGGCATAAAAAGCCCACTAACCCTAACCCTAACCCTAACCCTAACCCATACGCCAGTACACTGTCCTTCTTAGTGGGTCAGAGGCACCCAGAGGTGCAGCCCACTAACCCACCCTAACCTTAACCATAACCCTAAGCCTAGCCCTTACCCTAACCCCAACCCTAACCCAGATCCGTACGCAAGTACGCTTCCCTTCTTAGTGAGTCAGAGGCACCCAGAGAGGTGCCTCCCAGAGCCCACTTACCCCAACCGCAACCGCAACCCCAACACAATCGACAAACGGAAACAACACATTTTTAAAAATTTCCGCGACAAACGGAAACGACCCGAAACGGACCCGTCCCGTCAAACGACAACTCGAAACGTCATTTTTTCTGGTTGTGCCCATCTCTAGCAGTAAGTATAGAGTCAAGTTCCAAATGAATATGAGCAACTTTCTCTTTGAAGTGCTTATTGCAGCAGTACTAAGAATATAAAAAGTCAGCCACAAAGAAGAAACATTAAAAACAACAACCCACAAACCCCATCATCTATGGGTGGGTGGGGGGAAGTTATGCATAGTGAAATAATGTTTCTAACTGCTATATTTGAATGAATAAGCTATATTTATCCAAGAGGCACAATCTCACTTCATTCTTGGCATCATGACGTAAAAATCTATATCAAGTTAGAGTTATGTTAAGCTGAACTCAAGCTCAGTGTGTGTGTGTGTGTGTGTGTGTGTGTGTGTGTGTGTGTGTGTGTGTGTGTGTGTGTGTGTGTGTGTGTGTGTGTGTGTGTGTGTGTGTGTGTTGTTACAGTCATAATTGACTCTTCATGACCCCATGAAAAGCAAATTTATAATAAAATAATAATTTATTGTCATTGTGTGTATATACACAGTATATACATACAACGAAAATCAGACACCCAGAGACCAGATTCAACATACACACATACACACACATACACAAATCCCCAAACACTCTCACACACATTAAAAAAACCCTTCAACACACACACATAAAAAATCCCCGAACACTCCCCCCCCCAAAAAAAAACACAAGCATCTACACAACAGGCTAGTAATCCTGTCCAAGTGCTCACTGCTGGTGGTCCTTGAGTTCATTATTAAGTGCAATTATAGCTCTGGGATAAAACTGTTCAGAAGAGGTGTGGTCCGAGTTTTAATTGTTCTGTATCTTCTTCCAGAAGGCAACAGTTCAAAGAAATTGTGAGCAGGATGAGTAGATGTGAAGATGCCATAAAGGGTTGGTAGTTGGAGCCCGGTAACATTCTGGGCAATTTTAATTATTCTCTGTAGAGCATTTTTGTCTGCTACAGAGCTGCTCCCATACCATGATAGCATGCCATAAGTTAGGACACTCTCAATGGTGCTGTGATAGAAGTGGATGCTGAGATAAATTCATCTTCCTGAGCATTCTCAGGAAATACAGCCTCTTCTGTGCTTTCTTCACAACCATATTGGTGTTTGCAGTCCATGAGAGGTCCTCTGAGATGTAAGTGCCCAGATATTTAAAGCTACCAACCCTCTCCACCTCCTCACCATTTATGTACAATGGTAAATGTACATCTTTCTTCCTCCTAAAATCAATTATAAGTTCTTTAGGGGTTTTTTTGGTGTTAAGTATAAGATTATTTTCTTTACACCACTGAGTCAACCCTTGTACTTATTTCCTATAAGCAGACTCATCATTCTTACTAATGAGCCCCACCACTGTTGTTATCATCTGCAAATTTGATGATTGTGTTGGAGTTATACAGTGAGGTGCAATCATGTGTGTACAAGGAGTAGAGGAAGGGGCTTAGCACACAACCCTGAGGAGCTCCTGTACTTAATACTAGAGTAGAAGAATGGTGGGATCCCATCCTTACTGACTGTGGCCTATCAGTCAGAAAATTCTTTACCCACAAGCAAATCTTCTGATGTATACCCAAATTGGCCATTTTAAAAAACAACCTATTGGGTAGAATTGTATTAAAAGCACTATATATCAGCTGTTCTTCATGAATAAAGTCACTGAAAGGATGTTTGCTCTCTAAAAGGGAAAGGAAAGCTGATTTACTCTCTAGCAGATCCCAAAGGCAATCAAGTCACTTGGACATATGCTATGATTCGCTTAACTGACTTATCTAGATGCACAATGAGGCAAGTGCAGCACTGGGAAACTCAACGGCAAACAAAGACATTTATATATCTCTATCTCTATGAAAACAGTCATACCCTTACAATCTACCTATGGTAGGAGTCCAGAAACAATGAAAGTTTACCAGAAACAATGATTTATTATTTTACTAACAGCACATTTTTGTTCTCAGAGTCGCAGAGAGGAATTCCTTAAGCTCAGGACTGTCCTCTCCCTGGAGCACGTGAACAGAGCAAGTCCTCGCTTGCCACCCTGCTCTTCCCAGATATTTTCTACTTGCCAAGGCTTATGACTAGCCAGACCTTTGAAGACATGGCAGACACATTGGAAAGCCTGTTGCTTCAATAGTTTAGAAACTATGTTTATTGTTCACAGTGGAGGAAACTGAAAATCAGACACATTCCAAATGATAGTCATTCTACACACACACACACACACACACACACACACACACACACACACACACACACACACACACACACACACACACACACACAGAGGGGGAAGGGAGGGGGTTAATGAGAGCAGCAATTTGGATGCACTTTCTAACAGCCACATGGATGCAACTGAACAGAAGAAAGTCACTTTTGGGTGTCCAATTTGGAAGGGTGCTAGACTGAGGAAGAAATGAGCAGGAACCTTCTATTCCCTTCTGCCCCCCTCATAGTTCCCTGGAAGGACAGAATTTTCATTCATTTTGCTTTCTTAAATATGAAGCCTCATGAGCCAAAATGTCCAACAGGGAGGAAGGAGTCTTTCAAGCAGCCTTCAGATTCCCTCAGAAGAGGCACCTAACAACCAAAAAAACAAATGCTTCCAAGAAGTACATGGATCTGACTTCTCACATAAAACCCCAAACTATAATTAAGTAAGGAAAGGGGGAATTGTCATAGTTCATTATCTAAGGAGGGGAATCCTCATTATTTACCAGAGGAGAGGAGGCACCAGCAAGATGATGGAGCTCAGTACTTGACCCCATGCTATCTACATTAAAGTTGCCACAGCACCTGGACTGTAGAACGGAAAGCTCTATCTAGATAACGTAATGGCACCACATTCAAATGGTGGTAGTAGCAGAGAATGAGCTTTATGATTAACCAAAGATTGTCACTTATGAAGCAGGTGCACTTTGTGAATGCTGGATCAGCAGGCTCTTTATTAGCACGATTCTTTCCTTCTCAAGGAGTAAAGAAACTGGCTTGTTTTAAGGATTGGGTGGTGAATCTATATACTGTATTTCTTGGTCCTATAGACTTCTACAGAATTTTCTAGCTTTTTCCTTTCCCACCCCAGGATTTCCAAGCCAGTAAAATGCCTTTAGTTTTTTCATATAAAATTCTGCACATAATTCCCTAGATATTGCACAGAAATTGATGCATATCTCCACAGGATTCTTTATCAGCACCTAGATAAATATTATCTGCTGCTATGCAAACAAACAATAAATGTTAATCAGAGCATCAGCCACTATAGACCATCACTTGTACATTAAAACATCATAATGAAGGCTGTATAAATCATCATTTTGCAGAGGCAAGCCCACCCAGGTAACCATCATGGATCTTTTTTCTTGGCTCTTCTACATTATGAGATTCAGTTTTTTGTCAAGTAATATTATTACAGTATTTTTCCATGTATAAGTACATTTTTGTCTAAAATTGTAGACTAAAATTGATTGTCATCTTGTAAGATTGTAAGATGTGGTTGCGAAACTGTAATTTTGGGTTGGAAAAGTAGAGGTCATCTTATATATGGGGATGTCTTATAGATGGGAAAATACAGTGCTGTATATGACATCAGATAGACATTTGAATTTATGATTATTTTACCTGTCTTGGTCCACCCTCCTTGCTTCAAAAACAGAAGCATTTTCTGACCAATCTGCTCTATAAGATTAAGTTTGACAATCCTTACACTGCTTGTGCCTAAACATTAACCTCCAATGCTTTTTGTATCATTTTGCTGCTCTTGTCATGGTCACACTCTTCAACAGGTCCATTTCCAATGGCTGTGTACATCTGCTAATACAAACCATATGAAACTGACTGGTGTAAGAGACTGAAACTGACGAATGCAACAAAATGAGACGAAAATCCAGCAGAGGGAGATTCAGGCACAGTCAGTGCTGGACTGTCAAATTTAAACATGTTCAGAAAATCAGCAAGGAGCAGGGCAGACAAAAACATAAAAATAGTGCTCAACACTCTCCTTACAGCTGCTTTAGGGAATCTCCTTGTTCCTGTGAGGGTTCAACAGGGATTCCCTGTGGGATGAAATATCAACAATTGCTGGGTCTGAAACAATGGCAAGGTACTTGTTATATCTCTGCTTGAGGTATCTGTGAAGATCCTCAGTTATCCAGGTGGGGGCTAGGCTGGCCCTATCTTTACTGTGCTTCCATAAGCAAACGAAAGCCTTACTCTTCAGGCAAGCTATCCCTTAAATGACTAGCTGCCCAAGTAGGGTTTTAAATGGATTCTTGTACCATACTGCTTTCAATGTGTTTTTCATATTGACATTTCCAGGATAGTATTCATGTGATTCTTTTTAGTATTTGTATACTTGCCATTGTTAGTTTTCATTAAGTAACCCCCTTTGGGTCCTTTATAAGAAGAAAGGCAGGATAAAAATATTTTAAATAAATAAATAAAATAAATATCTAAACCTAAATCTGGTCCAACATTTTTATACAATTTTACACAATTTTAATCCCAGCGGTGGAACCTGGCATGCCAATCAGATGGGACACTGCTCATAAATGATCAGGAACACAACTGACACCATATTAGATCACTATGGCAATGTTTTGAGCATTTTGAGGTCCACGTACATCCTGAACAGTATATATAAATAACTTTGCAAAGCCAGTGAAAGAAAAAGAGGTCGTTAGGACATTAGGACTACATATCTTGCCATGTAGAAACTATCCTCAATCTTTGTAATTTGCTTTAGCTAAAATGATATCTAAAAGCTTATTGTTTGCATAACACAGCAGAATGCACAGAGCTTAAAAGGGACCTGTTGGTTGATGATTTCCAAGCGTGATTCTTTCAAATGTGTTTTCAGCCATTCTGTAGCTCTGGAAGAAGGGTCTATCAGAAATGGGCAAACTTTACTCTATCAAAAACAAAACAAAACAAAACAAAATATTGAAAGTTATATTTAAACTGTGTGTGTTTTGAAAGAAATTATGAAGATATAAAATTTACATTTTAACTTTCTTCCACCCAACTGTCAAAGGTAAGCAATTTATGTAGTATACACCATAGAGAAGGTAATGGAAGTGGAAGAAGGTTGGAATTCCTTGCACAGATCAAATTTTAATAGCAAAGCTCTCTCATACTTTCAAAATACTGAACCATTGTAAAGAATTTCAAGTATGGAAAAATGAAGAATTTAAGCATTCAGTGGTGGACTTGCATGAATTTCGGGGGGGGGGATATTACAATACGTTTCTGGAAACATCTAACTTTCCTAAGATCTCTTTTTCACCCCCATTCTTAAGATACTAAATGAAGGCAGATAATGATCTGAAACATTTTGCAAGTAAAGAAAGCAACAGGTAGCCTCCTCACATAAACTATTTAAATATTCTAGTTAACTGTAAGGACTGAGTACAGCAATGACCACCATGGTCAATGGATACAATATAATACATGTGATGATACTACGTACATAGTCATGCATTTCCAAAGAATACAAAGCAATACAATTTACCTGCAAGATAACAAGGGCATTTTCTATGGACAGATCGTCAGAAGGCAGACCTTCACTTTTCCAGATCAACTGCTCACTCTCCGTGCACAGGAATCGTCTAAGATCAAACTCTAAGAAACAGAAGACATTTTTCTCAATTCTATTGAAGTTGCTAAAATGTAGTATTTTACATGTTGATGGCATTCCCCCAATCTGATCAGCACTGAGAACAGGGAATGAGCAAAGCACAGCCCACCAGATGCTGTTAAACTGTAACTCCCAGCGTTTTTCACCACTGATGCCAACAGTAGTCCAGGAATATTTGGAGGAGCAGATTTGGGATTTGCTGTAGAGCAGCTGATGTCCAGACTTTTCCAAGATTGCAACATTTCTGCAAGAGGGTTGCAGAATTCATGAAGCATGTAAAGTATCAATGATGAGAAATAAAGAGTTTGGCATTATTTGGGCCCTGGGATGCTAGGAATTTGCAACACAGAATGGAGTGCTCAGCCTTGATGTCTCTGTCCTCGCTTTTCTTCAGTCAATAACTAAGAAGTCTGGAGAAAAATATTCCTCACATGCGGCTCTATATACAAGGAAGAACCCAGATGATTGAAAACTCTCGGCCACATAAGCAATCTCTTTGCTTTAGATCCTTCTATCAATGGATGAAGACAGTGACCATAGACATAGTAGAGCTGGGCACTCTTGTCTCAGTATGTTGAAGAAATTGGGAAAACAAAGGAAAATAGGATGCTTATCTAGAAGCAACAGGAAGGCTCTGCTACTGCAAACACTGTGGCCAGATTGGTTTAGTTGTTCCAGCCATGTTTCCAAGATAATACATGCCTGCAAATTGATGTTAAAATCTAGTTTGTAGGCAAACTCACAAACCTAGATCTCAATAGCCTTGTTCTGATAAACCTTATTTAAGGGAGTCTCAAGCAAATGGCTTTCCTTTTCTGGATATAATAGTTGTCACCAAAAAACAAGTAGGTTTTTTTAAAATAATCATAGCCTTATCACAGTATCTAAATAAATCAAAAGAAGTTTTCACTAAATTTGTACCCTGTAAGACTTTTGATGCTACAGGAAATCTTACAGATGGAACAGAACTGATACAAGTGAGTCACCCATCTATTAGGCATGACTAAATTAGCTTTAGGTAAAAGAATGATTCCTTCTATTTCTGCCTCCTGACAGAGATGTTATCTTTATCTGCAGTCAGTCTGCCAGTTTTAAATCCATTTGGGGGGATTTGTTTCATGCAGGATGTGCTAAAGGGTAGATCTGCTAAATTCTTGGAGCTGTGAATTATAAAAGATATTTCCTGAGGTCGCACCATGTTCCCTGGTTAGCCATTATAAGAATTGAATTCTCTGCACTAGGAACTATTCATATCTCCAAGACCAGATGATTTGCCTCCAGTCAAGAAGAGTAGAATCAACCATCCAGGAAAGATGAAAAGATTAGCTGTTTGATTTTGTTCCTGGACAAAGTGGACATAGGCAAACATACACCTGTGGCTCTAAAGACTAAGGTGCAGCCTTTCCTATGGAGGCAGATGTGTGACCAACTCTGAAATCCATCCTGATTCAGATTATATATGCTAACACAGGTCAGTCAAGTTGAAACCCTGTCTCACACAGATTTTTGCTTCCTGGCAATCCTCATTACTTTTCTTACTGTTTTGCCATTTCTCTTTCAAGTTAAACCTAGTTCAATAGGAACTTCCTAATGGAACTTTGCCTCCTTAAGAATCCTGGTATTACATATATATATCCTCAAATAAAAGAGGTTCAGAAAACTGCGTTCATCCACTGACACAGCCAAGATGACTAAAGTGATTTCTGTACCATGTGTCAACCTATACCTTTGTATATAACACTCATAGACTGTCACAGTAAAAAAAAAGGGGGGGGTGAGCCACGTGGCCATCGCAAAACACAAATGCAAAACTAGGCTACAGGTGATACCTTTGACACTAATAAAAATAATTTAAAAATCATAGCAAGCTTTCGAATGCAATACACTCTTATTCAAAGCATGTTCCAAAAGTCCAAACATGGCAAAAGGTGTGCTTTTCCAGGAGGTCATTCTTCAAGTTCTTGGCTAGATGATATTCACCAGGCAAGCAGTCTTCTAATAGACTATGAATGCTGAAACATATGTTACACCATTTCACATTTTTTTTCCTCAAAGAAACAGTAATATTTACTTTCTAGATTAGCTGATTTTATCCATGAATCCAAGCTTGCTTTTCTTTGATCTTCTGGTGCAGCAGAAAGGTAAGTGATAAAAGCAGCAGATAGTTGAGCTCTCCTTGGCAGTGTATTCAATTCATCTGATATCTCTGAAACCTAAGAAATACAGATTTCCATGTTTATTTTGTTGTTTACTTATAATATATTTTACACATGATATGGCAGTAATGCTAAACAGAAGTATATCCTCATAAGGAGCAACTTGGCAGGAGACAGGCAACCACAAAATATACATTTATTTTTGTAAAATATTTTATATGCTGCCTTTCTCTTCATGGTTCCAGGTGGCTTACACTATTAAAACAAAGTTAAAAGGCCAAATGATAAAATATCACTCTATTTAAAAAGCATTAAATAAATATATTTAACCTCATAATAAGAACCCTTTGCACTGTTTATTAATTTTCCAAATACAATTTTCATTACATATTGATTTTTTATTGATTTAATTTTATATAAAATATTGATTTCTTATGTTATGGTTTTATTTAAATTGTTATTGTTTTAAATATATTAAACCTCTTAATAAGAACCTCCGGAAGACATTTTATAAAATTTTCCAAAATGAATAAATAAATATTTGTTACTCTCTAAAAATACTACAAGCAGAGGCAGCATGACACACTCTCTTTCTTATTTTATATTGAAGTTTTTACAGTTAACCTGAAGACAGGGAGAGTCTGTTCCATCAGCTGTTTCTCCATTCTGGATAGAAACAGAATATTCCATAACTGAGATATTACCATCCATGAAAGCTACAGGCTGGAAATCTTAAATCTTATTTTCTCAGTTATGGAATTTATCTAAGAAGCTTCCAGTATTTCATTTGGAACAGTGTGTGTTATGGCAACACGGAACTTTTAACAGGAGAAGTTTAAGAGCAGAAGCAGATAAAAAAGTATGCAATCGGAAATACACAGCAGATAAAAAAATGTTTTAAATATAAAAATGATTTATTTTTGAAGAAAATGACAACTGTATACTTTTTACTGAATACTTAATCACCAACCTGTGCATTCCATCTTTTATGTTCCCTATCAAGCTGCTTAATCAAGATCTCTGCAGCTTTCACTGTCTCTTGAGCTTTAGCAACTTCTGCTTCAAGCTTTGCTGCTTCACTTGTTCTGGACTGGAACCTATAAACCAATTGTAGTTTAAGATATTTTCAGAACAAAGGAAAGTGCAATTCATACATTTCAGAACAAAAGAAAGTGCAATTTCAATATTCATTTTATTTTCAATTAAAAGATCAAATATAGGTATACCACGGATGGATAAATTGTAGTCTCATTTTTCTGCTTGAAAAATATGAATTAATTCACCCAGAAGCAGTTAAAGTTTAGTTTGCCTTTTTAAGCATTTACCCTGCCCTAGAGTGTGGGAGTGATATATCAATTTAACGCATCAACATCAAGGCCCATCACTTTTGTATTAAACAGAAGAAACACATCTGGTCCTGAGAAAAGTGTTTTGAAAATAACATGTTGTGGTAAAAATAATATTTTCACAATGCTACTCCCTAGATACATCAGTTGGTATCCTCTTTCTATTTAACACAAAAGTAACAATTTTAATATTAGTATATTTAAATTGGCATGTTATTTCAAAGCTCTGCTCCACCCCTACAGCTGTTTTATGCTTGAAAGGCCTCAAATTAATGGTCAAGGACAATTATGTTTCTATGGCAAACTTCACTCCCACATGACACAACCTGCTACTGCTAAGAGGAGAAAATAAGCTTCAAAATCCTGGGACATTGTGGGGTGTTGGGAAGATGCAACTTTTCACCATTTGAGAAAAAGTAACATTGGCCACCAGAATCTCAGAATTTGCCAAAACCCTCAGAAGTTGCCTGAGATACACAAAAGATCAGAAGTGCTTGAACACAAAATACATACTTATCCTTTAATTCTGCCACTTTTTGACCAACAGAATTAACCAAGTCTTCCAGCTTTTGTTTTCTTTCTTCTGTTTTCCTAAGGTTACTGAAATATGCAAAGAATGTCAATGAGATCCTTATTAAGCAAGATACAGAACAAGTAATAGTATTAAAGGCAGATCTGCACTAAAGCCGAACCATTTGAACCATGTTTCTGAGATGAAAGCAATCATATTTGTGGACTGAAAACATCAATTGAAGCCTGACGAAGCTGCTTGGATGAGCAGCGAAATGTTTCAGTCTCTCAAGAAAAGAAGTCTGGTTGCCATGACTCAGCTTCCAGATAAATGCACCTGGATGACTGAGAATCTTCACAGACATATCAATTTAAGCCACGACCCCTCAGATCACCTTCTCTCTGATGCCATCACAGTGCAACTTAAAGGCTTGGGTATGCATGCAGAAATCTGCATTACGGTATATGTTTTGCTTTATATAAGAGGAATCATCTAAGCTACCTTCACAGAAGTTTTAAAGACACTGGTGGACACATACAAATAGATAGCTCAAAATATAAATGTATTTCTCCACTTGTGAGATAGGGAGTTTACTATCTATGAAGTTGAAAGCAGACCCACATATGGCACAGTCTCTCTCAGAAGCAGATCTCTGCAAGTGCATCCGTTCATTCTTCAAGCAACATAAAAGCAGCACTTACAATACTTTACAAACTGTGCCTTCTGAGATAAATTAGATCAGGAAATATGTACTCTAGAAGAAGTCAAACACTTTTTCACTGAATCTACAACCATGCTAGATTGCTATACATTGTTTCCAGGCATTCCATATTAACATTTCAGATCTGAGTTTTCTTCCGTAAATTATTCCTGTCATATTTATCAATTTTATCTGGTCACCTTGACATTTCATATTTAATGCATTACTTACGCTTCCAGGCCTGCCTGTTCATTTTCCAGAGGCTGAATTCGTTCTAAGACATAGGAATACTGAACATTGGCTATAACCCATGCTGCTAACGGTGCAGCTGCAGTACTGGCTCTTTTAGCATTCTGAAACATTGAAACATACATATTTTCTGGAGATTTTGTGTAAACGTTTTAATGACATATGCATTGCTACAAATAATGTACTTTCATCAGCAGACACAGAGGTACCATCAGTAAATTCAAACCATGGACCAGAGCTTAGTAATTTATTTCTCAGACCTAATGTGCTAGATTAAATCAGCTAAAATACAAAAACAATGACAAAAACAAGCTACCTTGAAATCTATTAATGTCAGCCAATGGCTTATAAATAAAGCAACTTTCCAGAAAGTGTAGGGTCCAGATCCAGATCCCCCTGAGTCTACCCACATTACAAACAAGAAGCTTGGAAAGCAGCATATGTTGGTTGTAGCTGGCGGAGAGGTCAACAAATAGAGCACAAGGTACACTTCATATTTCAAGGCTTCCATTTTGTGAAACTACTGGTGTATATGGAAAAAGCAATATAGTATATCTATCTTAAAAACTTTACTGTAAGGCATCTGCTGAAACAGAATTGTAGCATTATTATATAAAAATAAATGATAAAATAATTATCTCCCTTCACATCAACTCTATCTAGCATTATTTGCCAGAGCAAATTAGTTTGCATTATTAAACAAGGGTAACTTCAGAAAATGAAGGTTCTGGCTGAAATCCTGACATAAGGCTGATGATATGAACTGGGGCAATTTTTAAAAAGAACTAAACATTTTTTCCTCCTATATTGAGACTTACACAATTCTAGGTAGTCTCCTTTCATTGTTGAGAAATTATGGGGTCATGCAATGGAAGGGAGAAATATTTAATTATTAAACATTGCCACTACCACTAATGTTATCTATGGTTTCCAATAATTAAAACCTCATTTCCTCTCATCCTGTGGCATTCACCAGTTTCAGCCACTAATCTGTAATTAATTTAATCCACATTTAATCCAAAATTCATAAAAACAATCACCTTTGGATCAAAAGACGCCTTATTTTTAGCTAAGAGTTCTTCCACACTCTCCCGAATTTCCTTTGGAATATTTCGAGCATCAAAAGTTGCAATGTCTTCTCTCACGCCTCTTTTGGCAAGGAAACTGCAAAATACGTTTAGGTAAGTAAATTCAAAATAAGAAAAAAGAAGTGGCAAACTTCAAGTGTCTGTGTTACAAATGTTCATATGAAGGATTGAGAGATGATGAACACAATGGCCAATACCTTTTCATGCTCACCCATGATGTATCAAAGATACCCATCAGCCGTAGGACCCCTTCTAGGATATCTCGAATGATGTCAGGAGGCATGCGCAATGAGCGGATTTCTGACAGAGATTCTGGTTTGATATTTCCAACTGCTAACTTTGCCTCATTTACCAGTGGCTAAACAGAGAAAAGTAGGAAAGCTATAATTGGGTCAGCTCGCATGTGCCGTTATTGCTGCTAAAATTTAGCAGTACCCTCAAAACCTCAAAGCTTTACTGAAAACAGGGATTCACGTGAAACAGATGCTGTGCAACTTTTTCAAGCAAAATGAATGGGAGAGGAAAATGGTGAGATCACTATAGCCATCAATGCCTCCTTTCTTAGTAAGCCTTTCTGTCTTATTTCAGTTCCACAATTTACATCTTTTCTTACTAGATATTTCTTCTCCCCAGTATGCTCCCATGTTTCTTCTCCAGTTCTTGTGGCACAGAAAAGTTGGTCTTTCTACCATTCATAACAGAACAATGTTCAAACATTGCACATGCCTCAGATTTAATGAAAAATGTAACAAAACTAAGAATAGATATAGAGAACCAAGAGAGGATGGAGAAGCAGATGGTAGCAGCCCACAGCAGAAGAGTATTTCAGTGATCAAGAAATGACTACATTCTGGGCTGATGATTTAGAACACATGACAGGAGAATGGAAGGCCAAGAAGGGAGAAGATGAGGAGAGAGACGATGATAGCTAGGGATGGGACTTTCAGATTAACCCGAATTGGTGGTGGTGGTGGTGGTGGTGGTGGTGGTGGTGGTGGTGGTGGTGGTGGTGGTGGTGGTGGTGCATGCATGAATTAATCTCCTCATTTTAGTTTTGGGTTCTCTTTGATAGATTCCAGTAGACAGCCTATGAAATTTGATACATCGAGTTTTCCCAAAGAGAGGATTCCCAAAATATCAGAGTTTTATTGAGTTTTCTCTGTCATATAAGCTGCATTTATCCATGTATGTAAAATAACCTCTCAATAAGTCTCGCCCACCCTGGTCTCCCCACTGCCCCATTCTTTTTCCCTTGTTGCAATACTTGTCAGTTTTACAGCCTCACTTTCCCCCCCCCCACTTCTCTTGTTCAAATTTTCCTTCCCTGAAATCTCCAAAGAAACTGCTGCTACTCGTTTTATTGACCTGCTCCCTGTCCTAGCTTTCCCCTCTTCCTCCTTCTGCTGGCACCACAACTTGCCTCCTTGACCCATTATCACTTCTGCAAGCCCTGCTTTCCTCTTCTGCTCCTTCCCTCTCTACTGCTGCTCGCTGCCGTCAGGAATGCCAGCTCCATTGTTTCCTCCTCTTTTCTCCCCTCACCCTCTCCTAATGGAACCTACGTGGTTTGAATGAGGCCACCATCTTTTGGAGTAAATGAAAGGGTTGGCAAATGATAACATTTATAACTAAAGAGAGAGAAACTGAACAGAAACAGAAATGAATGTTTCTTTCCCACACACTTCTAATAATAGCTTGGGAATGATTCCCTACGTCTTCCAACGCTCCAGCCTTTACTTTAAATCACAGCCACAACTGTTACTGAAGCATGTCTTTTTTCTTATTTACACACACAAAGTCTTCACCAGTGTCTCTTTATTGATCATACAAAAAGTAAAACAAGAGAGAACAAGAAAGCCCACTTTTACATGGAATTCTATTTATCCCTTGTGTCTTACAGGGACTGATAGAGAGTCAAAATAAATTAACAATTTTCAGTTCTGATTACCTGAACCTCTTTCAGTTCATCCTCTATTATTGCTTTTCTTTCTTCAATTTTTACTACTTCTTGTGCTATTTTCTGTTTAATTTTTTCCATTTCTGCTTTTTGCTCACTTGCATCCTATGGGAAAGCAAATACTGTTCAAAAGAGACACAGATATATACACACGTAGCTTGGGATGAAACAGTGGATTTGTTATTCTTTTTGCAAAACTGCCCATCATCAAGGAAGAATCTAACTCATTGAGTTAGCTAATTCACTATATACATATTTAAAATACATAGATAATATACAAGTACTATAGCACTATAAGCAAATCTGTACTGTTTCCTAAAAATTAAAACCAATGATACTGATTATCTGATTACTTAATTTTTTAAAAAATGTCCAAATCTTTTATTATTTTCTCTGCCATGCAATTATCACCCTAGTTAGTCATCATTTCAGCTTCACGTGCTAACAGCACTCTTTTTCTCACTTCTCTCCCTTGTAATTTTTTTTGTTTAATCTTTTTGAATGTCTCTGGTAATGCGCTTTCAACAGGCCAGATTCTGTGGATAAAGTTCCACAAAAATTAGCAGCTTATACAATCTTCTCTGTTTATACACATTACCTGCATAGAAACAGTGATTTGTTGGAGAGCAGCATCTGCTTCATCTTGCTTCATTTTGAGCAATACACTTTGTTCCTCAGCTTTTCTGTTCAATTCATCAACAAGAGCTTTTGCTTCATTCAGTTTAGCCACTCCAGCCTGAAGGGATTGGAGGAACATCATTCAATGGACAAGTGAAATGAACAATTAATTCCATCTATTTAAGTATAACTATTCTGCAATTTTTAACAGCAGGTTAGAGCTGTCCGTTCATCTCATACCTAAAATATATATGAGTATTTGCTTATTCTATGATACCAGACATGAACCTAATTAGAGAAGTCTTTCTTTAATAAAATTTAGGAACTATTAGTGTCAGAAGAGTTCAAAAGCATCTACACTTTGACTGAAGTCCCATTTTAAACTTGTTCAGTTTAGGGACTGAGTATATTTCATGGCCAAAAAAGCTGTTTTTATCAGCAGAATCAAGGAAGGACCCATTGTTCCTGCAGGTCGGGACTCTGTTTCCCCACTGTGGCTCCCAGCTGAAGAAAGAGACTGTGGCATCTTGGGCAAGGCTCCCACTAGCCACTCTCAGAAATTCCTCTGGGGGGTTAAGAGTTTCTTTAGAATAACTGGAGATTAACAAAGAGTCAGAGAGGAAGACAGAAGAACTGGATCTAAGTCAATGTGGACGAGCAGGCAATAATATCTAAGTTAGTAAGATGTTCTACAAGAACAAACATAAGACTGAAATGAACAGCACAAATAACATTCTGAAACGATCCAGTTAAAATTAACAAATAGGATCATGCTTGTCCATTATATGCAAATACTGTATGTGTATGCTGGCCCCCTTTCTTGGATGTACACCTTAGTGTGGTAAAAGGGTTTGAGTGTGTCAGTGAAGCTGAGTGTAATACTGACAAAGCCTTTGAGTGCGTAGAGCAGGAGAAACTACAAGGTGTTCTGAAAGAAACAGGTGAGCCTCAGCACTTGTTTGTCCTAGTGTGTAACTTGTATTTTGGACAAGAAGCTCCTTTTAGGACAGAATATGGAGAGACAGAGTGGGTTTGTATAAGCAGAGGATCCTGATGTTAGCTCTGGAAGCAAAAATGATGAAACTGGGGCTTTCATACTTTGGACACATCATGAGAAGGCAAGATCCTCCAGACAAGAAACTAGAAAAGATTGACTCCCTAAAGGAAGTCACAGTATTGAATTTGCAAGAGCTGAGCAGGGAGGAGCAGGAAAGGTCATTTTTGAGATACAGTAACTCATTCATATGGTTGCAACAAGTCAGAGACCAGTTGATGGCATGTAACAATAATAACATATACAAAAGGTTCTGTACTTATGGTCAAGAAAACTAGGATCAGATAATGTAAATCAGAAGATTCATACACACCTGCAAGTGGCTTTGTCTTTTTATCAACTCTGTTCTTTTACTGTTATGGATGGCATGATACATATGCAGGAAAGTCATGTATCTTCTTGGTGTAGCTCCATAGGGTTTACATGATTCGTGGATCATCAAAAATGACTTTAAGAATTCAGGATCACCTATATAAGAACGTTATATGCACAAATTTAGCATTCTTGTGAGAGCTGAGGATATAGACTGAATTTGAAGGGCAAGGAAGAAGCAAAGTCATAATTTAAGAATTCTGTGTTTGTAATTTATTGTTTATTTGCAAAAAAAAAATCCTACACCATCATTTGAGAAGTCAACTTACCAGAATTTTTCTTTTTGTGTTCATTTGGTGCTTTAGTTTTTTCTTTTTCAACTGATTCAGCAAATAACATTTCAGGTATCTAAAATGCAAAGTTTGAGATTAGGACAATCCCACTAACAATTTTCACTGCAACAGAAATTTGCCAAAGATGTATTGTCCCGTAAGTGTCACCTGTTATAACCTCTACAGTGTTGGCGGTTTCTAGTGAAACTTACTCAATTAAAATAGACACATATTAGACAGGTGGAGCTCAACAGTTGGAATAAGACCTTTTTTGCAGTTGGTGCATGAGAAAGTCAAGTAAGTGTACTGTGTTTGTTGAGGTTATACAGCTTCCATGTATTGCAGTTTATAATTAAATGTTTTTTTAAAAAAGAATGTACAAATGTTTGTAGCTATGAATAAACTAAATGAGCAGCATCACTAATCTGAAGGGCAAAGAAAATGCTACATCTACACAGGTTAAACATATATGTCCTTCTTGCTCATTATCAGGGTATGTTGCATCTATATCAACTTCCAAGCCAACATTCATTTCAATACATAGAACTATCCTAAAAATGTAAAGATGTAAGCAAGAAAAATTAATACTACTAGAGTAAACTAAATAAAACAAATGCATCTTTATTTTATTGCTGCCTTTACCTTTTTCATACTGCTTTCAGACCAACTTTCCATCCAGAGCACCTGGCATTTCTTGTGGAGAGCTGGATTACTTTCACAATTTATTGTGAAATTCAAGTTAGTAGAATCCATAATCAACACAACATGAAGATTCTGCTGGATCCCTAAATGTTATGCAATATATATTAAAAAGTATAAATTCTGAGTAATCATCAGATATAACATTTTAATATTATTCACCTGTCAAAAATGCATTCCTTCGGAACTCCAGATATTTTGGACAACTCCCATAGTCCTTTGTCATTGGCAGTAAAGGCTTGGAATTCTGGGAGCTGTGGTCCAAAACATCTGGAGTGCCGAAGTTTTGCCACCACTGGACTAGAACATATTGGCCATTAAAAGATGGTAGTAAAAACACAATAGTTGAGATCTATAATGTTTTATGCATGAATGGAAACATGCAAAATGCTTCTGCACATGTACTGATTAACTCTGATTCACATTTCCTTCCACTGGTATCCCCTTCTGTCTATTTCTGTTATGCTGACACAGGGGCCATGACAGAAAAAAAGTGAATAATTTCATGCACTACATTTTGGATCTTGGCTTGTGTCAAATTTTCAGAGATAAATAATGTAATATTATGTAAAATGAGAATGTTCCCAAATGTTCTTTCAACTTAGAAACTCTGTATTTTACCTCGAACATATAGTCTGAAGTCCTGTTGTGCATTTATTTAAACAGTGTAACTTTGCGAAGTAAACGTCTGCAAGTTAAGAATTCTATGTACAGATTATTTGTTGCACAGAGTCATGCAACTCTGTGTTAAACAGATAAGGTCAACAGAGATTTCTGAACTGATGGTAATTTGCCTCTAAAAAGTTACACTCTTCTACTCAAAATATCTTCTTTTCCCAAATATCCTTATATTTTTACAGAATCTCCCTACATCCTTTTCACAATTCAGATCCATATATAACACTTACTGTAGGTGAAATAATTAAAAACAGGTCCTGTAAATCCATCTTGTGATGCTTGATCTTTCAGAGGGGATAGAAGAGGCTCCAGTTCTTCTGTTGTGTATAAACCAGGAACCTCACCTATTATCAGAACAATTGTAGTCTGTTTTATACACATGGTATTAAAGGTAATTAGTAAGATGAACACTTTCCCTTGAAAAATCTAGAGAATGATTTAGACATTAATTTCTTTATCTTTGAACATATTTTATTGATTCTTTTTATTTCAGGTTTGTAGACAGACAAAGGAAAGGGAGAAAGCCAATGATGTTTTTCTTTCCATTACCTTCTTTCATGATTGGATTTTTTTTTTAAATCAATAATCTGCTTCTAAAACAAAACAGCGATACTCTGTAATGAGTACCCAGCTTGGGGGGGGGGGCAATGTGTAACCTGCATAATTAAACTGTAAACTGCCCAGAGAGTGCTTTAACCACTATGGGGTGGTACATAAGCAGAATATTTTGCTTTGCTACTATAACTAAGCTTATATTCATTTCAGGATATGTGAGTGATCTCTTAGCAAATTTTAAATGATCAGTAAGGTTTTTTTTTTACACACACCACCATTTTAACAATGAGAACGTGACTTGAAATGACTACACACTAAATTATTTGTGTGAGTTCTGCTATGCAAACAATATTAACAGTCTTGTAATTTTAAAAGTTCAGAACATGTGTCTTTTGTGCCAAATTCATGTTGAAAGATATTGGGAATTTAGGAGCGATATACAAGTGCCTTGGGAATTGGGAGCGGTATACCAGTGCAAAATAAATAAATAAAAGCAAAGATAACCCCACTGGTTTGAAGTCTGTCCTTGCTTGCATTAGACAATATGTTTTTATAGTGTTTAATCTGTTATAATTTTCTCACCTGAAGACAATAAGCTGTTGACCATCTCAAGAAACGTGGGTTGCACAAATTGATAGTCCTCAAGCAACAATACAACATGTTGAGCTTCAATTCCTGCAAGCTGCATAACCTGGAAAAAGGGGAAGAATAATTTAAATTTTAAGACATAAAATACAAGTGCATACACATATTCTTCAGTTTCAATTTCCATCCATTCTGAAAGACCTAAATCTCATAGAATCAAAGAAACTGAAACTTCTTTAACAAATGCCTTCGAGTGTTACAAAATAAAGACCTCAAATCAGGCTTTTCTTTTAACTTCAGTTTAAGCGCTATATCATAAACTAAGTAGAAAATTATTCTAGATACCCTTTCCTTCAAAGCTGCCTTGCCTGCATATTTAGGAAGCAAATGAAGTCTTTTTTTGCCTCCCAAGAATCATCAGCAAACAAGAGAATACTAATTTATACATTGAGGAACAGCAAAAACTTCATTTCTATGATAAAGAAACATCCATTACCTCTTAAGAAAGCTTCAATTCTAACTGCAAACCTAGAATATTTTATAGTTTGATCCTCAATATCAAACAGGTCTTTCTCCTTCCCCTCATAAACAAGTTCTAAACATATATAGCCCAACGCCACGGGCCGCTGACCTGTGGGGTTCCCCAGGGTTCTGTTCTGTCTCCTATGTTATTTAACATCTATATGAAACCACTAGGGAAGATTATCAGGTGTTTTGGGGTTAGATGGCAACAGTATGCTGATGATAACCAGCTCTCCCTCTCGTCACCTCCAGAATCTAAGGGAGCTACTATCTCAACTTTACAAGAGTGTTTAGCTGCAGTAATGAACTGGATAAGGATGGACAAAATGAAACTAAACCCAGACAAGACATAGGTGCTCCTGGTCAGTCGAAAGGGAGAACAAGGGATAGGGATGCAACCTGTACTGGATGGGGTCACCCTCAAATTGAAAAATCAGGTATGCAGCTTGGGGGCGCTCTTGGACTCATCCTTGAGCTTGGATGCCCAGGTCATGGCTGTGGTCAGGAGCGCATTTGCACAATTAAGGCTAGTACGCAAATTATGCCCCTTTCTTGAGAAGCCAGCTCTGGCCACGGTGACACATGCCCTAGTGACGTCCCGGTTGGACTACTGTAATGTGCTATATGTAGGGCTACCGATGAAAAGTCTCAGGAAACTTCAACGGGTCCAAAATGCAGCAGCCAGATTGCTGACTGGGGCAGGGTACAGATATCACATTACACCCCTATTAAAACAGCTCCACTGGCTGCCAATCACCTAAGGAGCAGAACTCAAGGTCCTGACCTTGACCTACAAAGCACTATATGACCTGGGTCCTAGCTACCTCAAAGATTGAATCTCACAGTATGAATCGACTCAGGTGTTAAGATCATCAAGAGAGGCCCTTCTCTCCATCCTCCCACCCTCACAGGTACATCTCGTGGAATCCCATGAAAGAGCCTTCTCGAATGCTGTGCTCAGACTCTGGAAATTCCTCCCACTAGAGGCCAGGAGTGCTTCATCTCAGTTGTCCTTCCAGAAACAGGCAAAGACCTTTCTCTTCAGGCAAGCTTTCCCTGAATGATGGACTACCATGTGTATTCTATATGAATCTATAGGTTTGCATAGACATTGTGTTTATAACTACTTATAACCTTGTAGCTTTAATGTAATGTTGTCTATTAATGCTGTAAGATGTCCCTCAATTCCTTGTTGTCAAATACTTGAATATGTCTTAATTGTACTCGACTGGATATTATCCCTCATTACTGTAAGCACATGTATTCAAAAATAGTGACCCCACATGCATCTAGTGGCATGGAAATCGCAGGGGAGCTTAGTCAAGCGATTCCATGTAAGCCCCCCAAATTTGGAGAGGTTTGGGGTTCAGGAGGCTGAGATATTCAACTGCAAAGAGGGTTGCCCCCCAGCAGTAATTGGAAACATGTTGCCAATGTTTGGTAACTATGGGTAACCGAAGTAAACAAACCTCAGCAGCAATTTTGCAATTAGCTGAACCCCAAACCTCTCCAAATTTGGAGGGCTTAATGGGAAGAGTCCAAGGAAGCTACCTGCAAAATTGGGTGCCTCTAGGATCCAGGGGAGCCATATAGCATTACGAATCATTTCATTTCATTCCTGAAATTCTTTTAACATTTTGTTAGTAATGAAACAAAACGCTGTATTTCGATTTCATGCCCATCTCTAGTACACAATGAAGTAAACAGTAGGACAGCTGTGCCTCCAGTGAGCAACAGATAGACCCCTAATCACACGACATTGAACAACTGCATATATCTTTTTCTATTTTCTATTACAAATAACACATTCTACTTCAATTTACTTGATACTTCAAATACTTTCTCTTTTAATTAACAGTTTTAACATGTTTTGATGCAGCCTCTCTATAATTATATGTATATAATTATATGTAATTATATGTAAACTGTAACGGCTGACATATTTCTAGTGATAAAAGGACAGACAAAATTGCACTGAGGGAAGAATCAGTTAACCTATAAAAAGAAGCACAGAGAAAACAAACAACAATTCATAAATGTTAATCCAGAAATCGTGTAAAACTGAAAGTCATTTAATATGTGTACATAGCCTTTGCACATTGGCTGAAATCCCATAGCTGAATGTAGCAAATTTCATTAGAATAGACCCTTTGAATCAGGAAAGATTTTGAGAGTGAGCTCCTCCATTGGTTCCATTGATCTAAATAACCCCATGTTAGTTGCAAAGTACTACAGCAGTACCTTGGTTTACTAGCATAATCAGTTCCAGAAACACGCTTGCAAACCAAAATACTCATACAGTATATCAAAGGAAATTTCCCCATAGGGAATAATGGAAACTTAGATTATTTATTCTGGGGGGGGGGGCGTTTCCATTATTTCCTATGGGGAAATTTGTTTTGGCTGGGAGCTGGCGGCCATAGCGGCCAGCATCCAATGGCAAGGGTCAAAGGCTGGGTGCAGGCCAGAGGTCAATGCTGGGCAGAACTGGGACTGTGGCGAGGGCCAGAGGCTGCTGGGACTGAGGCTGTGGCAAAGGGCTGCTGGCCGTGGTGGCAAAGGGCTGCCAGTTTTGTGGGCCAGGGGCATCTACCCAGGGCCTACGTGGTGGTAGCAGCGGTGTGGTGGGGGTCCCTCGCCTTCCTCCTTCCTTCACGGCCTGGCTCACCTCTTCTTCCTCCTCAGCTGTCAACATATTGGACAACAAGGCAACATCCAGGTGCCATCCCAAGATGGCAGCAGCAACAGTGAGGAGGAGAAGGAGGTGGTGGTGGTAGAGGTGAGCCAGGCCATGAGGGAGAAACACCCCAGTCTGCACTGCCGTCACCCCCTCGCCAGGATGACGGCAGTGAGGGGCTGACATTGGCTGTGGCAGAGGAGAGCATGACTGAAAAATGAGCTTGTCTTGAGAAATACTGTACTTGCAAACTAAGGTACTCATAAATAGAGGTGGGCACGAATCAAAAAAATAACATTTCGTTTGTCGTTTGGAGGGTCTGTTTCCGTTTTTTGTGAATTTTTGCAAAAAAATTCATTTTCGTTTTCATTCATTTCATTACCGTTTCGTTACCATTTATATCAAATTTTTGTGATTTTTTTTAGCATTTAAAGCAGTTCACTGTATTGCAGTAACGAAAACGAAATGCACGACAAAATTTCTGGAGTTTCTGTTCGTTTCATTTCATTTTGGAGACAAAATTCGTTTGTCGTTTCGTTGCGTAATGAAACGAAAAATCGAAATTGGAAATGAAAAATTGTTCATTTTGTGCCCATCTCTACTCATAAACCGAGATACCACTGTATACAAAAAAAAATCAAAAGTAGATTAGGCCCATTTGAATCAATGGAACTGACAATTGTTGACACTAAATTCCCACTGATTCAGTGGGAGTAGTATAACCTATTATAATAAGCCAGTGCTTTTGCAGATTTTCTTGGAATAAAACTTCCAGAAATGTTTGCCACTAGCCATGTTTGCTAGGATTCCTGGGAGTTGTATTCCAAGAATATCTAGAAACCCAAGGCTGGGGACCCCTGCATTAAGCAATAGGATGTCAGCAAATAACACCTAAATCCTGTGATTGTGGGTTGAATAACACATTCCATAATCTTGAGAAGCAATCAGAATTGCCTATTACAACTTACATGTTTCAGGTCATTTTTGAATTGTTTCATGTCATATCCTCTGGAAATCTTTGGTGTAATCAGAGTAGCTCCATGCATGTGACTAACTAAAGATGTAACAGTTCGACGACCCACTCCACTACAGCCTGCTAACAGAAGTGATCCGCCAGGAAAACTAAGCACTCTGTCCACTCTGGATACATAATCAAGGATTTCTGGGAAAAGCAAGACTTCTATTTCACGGTTATCTCGTGCATAGTGAATAATACCCTAAGAGGTAAAAAAATGAAAATGTAAATCCAACAATTAAAAATATGGAACTGTTTGGAAATCATCCAGATTTGGGCCTATACCACCACTTCTTAAGATACCCTAACCACAGTGGGGAATAACAAAAACCTTTTCACCAACTGGATCAGTTTCCACATTCATCTATATTCCAACAAATTTTAAGCAGTCATTTAGGAAAGAGGAGACTGCTCTGATGGTCTTGCATAGCTCACACATATGGGCAAGACAGCACTGATGAACCTGTAACATGTCAATCTTCCATTTCTCATTCCTACCCTTGGGAAATGGTTAAAAATTTTGCAATATCATTGTCAATATCTAAGAGGAAGCATATCCCATTATGGGTTATAATTCCACATTAGTGTGCACAGATCAGCCACAGTCCAGCAGAAGGAGTTGCCTGTGAAGTTGCCTCGTACAATGCAAGTACGAGTTCTATGCATCTAACATATAGTCACAACAAGCCATTCTGCAATTCACATTTTAAAAAGTCATTTCAGCCTTTACAGCCATGTTTGTTGCATGTATGGAATGTCTATAAAAGACTCAAATATGAGACCCTGCCTAATCTGAATCCCCAATAATCCTGTGTTTCTCATTTCTCTAAGCTTACAGACTCGAACAGTAAGATTCAAGCATCCTCCCGTTTCATGCTACCTAAATTCAAGCAACATATTCTACAAGCAGTAAACTGCATTTATTTAATAGCAAATGTCTCAAAATTCCTCCTTAACATATCCATCCATTTTGAAATACCTTTTTGATAACATCTTTTAGGTCTGCTGAGTTAAGTTTGCCAAGTGGCCTTCCATGGGGCGGCAGTGTCTGTCCTGGGGCCATAACAGCTCCTAGCTCATGATGAGCTCCCCATGTCACATAGAAACTGTCTGTGAAAATATAATGAAACCTGGGTGAGTATTTTAGATTATTAAACATTCATCTGTTCATTTGTTTGTTCATTCATTCGTATGTTTCATATACAGTGGACCCTCGTATAGCAAGCAGTTTGTTTAACAGAAAATCCGCTTAAAGGGAAAAAAATTCTGGAGATAGAGGGAAATCGCTTAACAGAATCAATCACCTATGGGGTGAATCCGTACAACAGAAAAACGGTCACAATTAGGGATTAATCCGTTTCCAATCCATTCCAATGGGAAATTTGTACAAAGGAAAATTTGCTTAACAGAATTTCATTTGGAACAAATTAATTCTTTTATACGAGGTACCACTGCATTTTATTATGATTCCATTAGGCAGCATTTTGGGTAGCTAAGAAGTAATCAAACAGAAATGGCAATGAGTCAAACAATAACAATAACAAAATTAAAGAACAATCCCATCAACAGCAGAATCACAAAACCAAGACAATGTGGACATTACCTATACCAGGGCAGACAGGGCAAGTGGCAAATTCATATAAGGACTGCAGGAAAAACAGGAAAAGAAACTGTTGTGCTTAATTTTACCTGACATATTGTCCAAAATATCAGACCCCCAATCTCCTTGAAAGACTTTCATTAAAATATTGTCAAATACATGAAGCTCCTTGGCCCCAACAATTTTGTCACGGAAGAGACGGCGTGCTTCATAAGCAACAATTTCCAAAACCGTATCTACCGTGTGTGTTGAATCCCCTGCAAAGTACATATTGATAATACATTATAAATTTTAGAATTCAGAAATTTGAAACAATATATACTGGTATATCAACCATATAAACAAAGGTAAAATAGGAAGATAGATTACATACCACATCATCAAGAGGCAGCAGGGGAAAGAAAAAGAAAATTTGAAAATGGAGATTCAAATCTGTACTAATCATAAGAAGTAAATGTTGATATCTAACACTTTGATATCTAAATGTTGATATCTAACACAAGTTGGAAATGACCTGATGCACAGAACAATGATTAAAAGATAGATAGATAGATAGATAGATAGATAGATAGATAGATAGATAGATAGATAGATCCTTGTTATTTGCCATCAGGTCGTACACACAGAGAGATTGTACATTGCTATGAATGCTATCCAAACAGCGCCATCATAAGTATGTAAGCAAAGGATGTTACACTTGGTCACTGGATTTCCCGTCAGCCTTACATCCTCCTGAAACCACCTTAAGCATGGTAAAACAAATGCTAAGCTTAAAGACAAAAAAAAACTAATTGAGGATCTCAGCCACAGAAAACTGCTTGAAGTATTTTAGAAGAATCTCCTCAGAACTGCTTTTCTTTGAATAGCCATGATATTTAAGAAACAAAAATGCTTGCGATCTTTTTAAAATCAGGGAATCACTGGGCAGTCAACCAACCTTTTTAAATGTAAATAAATGCTCCTGACTTCTTAACGAGATGGTTGCTAAAAATGAAAATCACACAGGAATTTTCTTTTATTTCAATAGCAAAAGAGCATCATAGGATTCAATAAAATTCTTCACTGATTAACCCAATTTCTTCTAGGTGGTTACTAGGGAGAATGCTCTTGCGTTTCAACCCAAAGAGGCAGTAGCTGCAAAATAACAAAACAAGGCTTGGGCACTAAGCGGGCATCCCCAAAACAACACAATATAGGGTGAATATGCTTAATGAGTATCTGACTGACTAAGCAGTAGAAGAATTTGAATTCTATGAGGTCACATATATATACTAATACTAGCAAGCGTGGAGGGGCAATGCCATGTGTCTGAAGAACAATATCTCTGATAGCCCATGTCCAAGTTTTTAATTTTTGAAAAACTAAACCACTAGAGGCCTTTTTGTTGTTGTTGTTGTTGTTGTTACTACTGCTTTTACTGTTAGTAAAAATACAGCTTTGCTTTTTAAAAAGAAAAGAAAAAAAAAAGAAAAAGGTCCAGGAGCAGGTATATGTGGCTGACAGACCACTAGAAGTTGGCCAAATCCTGGTCACAGCCAGGATTACTTACCTCCAGTTAGATCATATCTGAACAATCCTAAAACCCACTGAGTAAGAATGCAGGGTGTAAACAAGTAGTGGCTATGGTCATCAACTGTGAATTTTGCTCGAATCTGAAAATACAGATGATGTAAAAATATATTTATACTGTAGAAATGTCCTACATTTTAGTTACAAACCATGTGCGTCTATTTACATGGTTACTCGTGAATATTGCTTAGTTCTGTTGCTCTTGTTGTGTCATTACAGTCGGGACCGACACTTTGTGACCCCTTGTCCATGGAGTTTTCTTGGCAAGAATAATGGAGTGGTTTGCCAGTTCCTACTCCAGGCGCCTACTGTGGCTCTTATTCCCATATAATTTAAACTGCTAATTTAAAATACAAAGAGCCATCTCTATTCAAACAAAGGAAGCAGCTGGAAGCTTCCTCAAACAAAGGAAGCAGAGGGGGGAGTCACATTAATCATTTCCTCTGAGGAAGGTCAGCATCATCCATTTGGACTCTGGGTGGATGTGACCCCAAGCAGAGCTGCTGCTCAGGAGAGCCAAACAAACAGAAGGAAGTGAGCGCTGGTACATTTCTAGGGTGTTTGCAGTTGGAGTAGAGCTGCTTTCGAGGCCCGCGTGCCAACAAAGAAAGAAAATATTCTTACTAGATACAAAGGTAGCAAAAGTGTGAATTTTTGAGGCCCAGAATAATGCACTAGTTAAAAAGGAGTTGGGGGGGCATTGTAGTTACACTTGTGCCATGTTTGTGATCTTGCCAAAGCACATGGAGAACTACACTTGCAACAAGTGCAAGCTGGTTGCACAACTAGATAAAGGCCCGCATATCTAAACAGCAACAAATCAAGGAGCTTGAGCTGTTCTTGGACAGAGTGGAGCAGACTATCCTGGACAAAGACGACACAGGGCACAGTTCTGAGGAAAAAGTCATTTCACTAACTCAGGAGGTAGATGCAAGGAGGAATGTGACTCAAAGAAGTAGAAGCCCAAGGGATTGTTCTGAGAGTCTGAAATTGCAGAATCAATTTTAGGCTCTTTTCCTCATCGCACCTCATGAGGAATGCAGAGTAACAACTGGTTCCACCTGAGGATCTCCCCCTCATCACACTTGATGAGATACAGGAAGACAAGCAACAGGAACAAACTGAAGACCTCTCCCTTAATATAGCTGATGAGGTGCATGTAGATGAACAGGTTGCAGGAGAGAGGCTCCTTGTACTAGGTGATTCAATTATTAGAAATACAGAGGGATGGATTTGTGATGCTCACAATAACTGCATGGTGACTTGCTTGTCAGATGCAAAGGTTGCAGACATCACAAGAAATCTAGATAGTTTGTTAGACAGAACTGGGAAGGAGCCAGTGGTCATGGTGCACATTGGTACCAATGATGCAAAGCAGTCAGTCCTGGAAGCCAAATTCAGGTTGTTAGGAAGAAGATTGAAGTCCTGGACTTCCAAGGTAGCATTTTCAGATGTGCTGCCTGTTCTTCATGCAGGACCTACCAGGCAGACAGAACCCAGAAGCCTCAATGTGTGGATGAGGCGATGGTGTCGAGAGGAGGGCTTCAAATTTGTCAGGAACTAGAGAACATTTTGGGACAAGCCAAACCTGTTCATGAGGAACGGGTTGCACTTGAACCATGATGGGACCAGATTGTTGGCATTCAGCATCAAAAGGCTGCAGAGCAGCTTTTAAACTGATAATTGGGGGAAAGCCGACAGGAGCTGGACATCTTCCAGTTCACAATAATGTGTACTTGAGTGCACACTGCAGGCGGAAAGAACAAAGAAGCAGCCGTTCTTGGGAGAACCACTGTACAGGTGCTTTTACACAAGTGCTCGAAACCTCCAAGCAAAGATGGGAGAACTTGAACATTTGGTAGCTAGGGTGAAAATTGATATAATAGCCATAACAGAAACCTGGTGGAATACGTAGAACCAATGGGATATTGCAATCCCAGGTTATAAACTCTATAGGAGGGATAGAGAGGGGTGGGTTGGAGGTGGAGTGGCCATCTACATCAAAGAATGGATAAAATCTGGCAGAATGGAGACTGACAGTGGGTATGACTCCATCGTAGAATCATTGCAGGTTAACTACCAAGTCCAAGAAGCAATATGATAATGTGTATGGGGGGGGTGCTATCGTCCACCAGATCAAAAAGTTGAGAGGGAACCTTGAAACGAGGTGACAAATCATGGAGGCCAATGCAAGCCTGGGGCAACAAAGAAAAACCAGGTTCCTCAACATACTGAATGACAGTGCCTTAAAACTACTTCTCATGGAACCCACCAGAGAACAGGAAACTCTGGATCTAATACTGTGTGATACCTGGTCATGGATATGAATTGAGAAATGAAATTCTGGATCTCTTAACGGTAATATGTAACTTATCTCTCAAAATGGCCACAGTGCTGGAGGACTGGAGGATAGCAGATGTCACACCAATTTTTTTAAAAAGGAAGGAGGGGGGGACCTAGGAAACTACAGGCCAGTTAGCCTTACGTCTATCCCAGGGAAGATGGTGGAAAGCCTCATCCAAGAGAAAATCTTAAAGTAAAGCAAAGTGGTCTGCTTATATACCGGCCCATACCACTTCAAGTAGTCTCTGGGCGGTTTACAGTTTTTAATTACAGTATGCAGGCTACACGTTGCCCCCCCAGCAAGCTGGGTACTCATTTTGCCAACCGTGGAAGCATGGAAGGCTGAGTCAACCATGAGTCTGCTACCTGGGATTGAACCCCAGGTCGTGTGAGCACTATTTTACCTGCAGTACAGGCATTTAACCACTGTGCCAATGAAGAACAAGCCTTGCTGAGGGAAAATCAGCATGGCTTCTTGCCTGACAAACCTTTTAGAATTCTTTGTAAAGATCAACAGGCATGTGGATCTGGGTGAACTGGTGGATGTAGTCTATTTGATTTTCAGAAGGCTTTTGACACAGTCCCTCACTAAGAAAACTGCACAGTCAGGGGATAAGCGGGCAGGTTGAGATCCAGGAAACAAAGAGCAGATGTCAATGGGCAATTTTCACAAGGGAGAGAGGTGAAAAGCAGTGTGCCCCAGGGATCTGTACTGGAACTGGTGATTTTCAATCTGTTCATAAATGACCTGGAGACAGGGATAAGCATTGAGGTGGCCAAGTTTGTGGAGGACACAAAACTTTTTTGTGTGGTAAAAACCAGAGAAGATTGTGAAAACTCCAGAAGGATCTCTCCAAACTGGGAGAATGGGCTGCAAAATGGCAAATGCATTTCAATATAGGAATGTGGTGATGGCATCTGGCCTGGATGCCTTCAAAAGGGCATTGGACAGATTCCTGGAGGAAAAGTCCATCACAGGCTACAAACCATGAGGGAGATGCGTAATCTCCAGGCTTAAAACCAGGGTAGTTCATGGGCCAGATGCAGGAGAGTGGTATCAGGAGACAACTATCTAGTCTCGTGCACTCCCAGACACATTTGGTGGGGCCACTGTGAGATACAGAAAGCTGGAGTAGATGGGCCTTTGGCCTGATCCAGCATGGTTCTTCTTATGTTCTTATGTTCTTATAATTGGAATATAGAAACTTATTCAGTCCAAGAGCCAATTCCAATCTCAGAAGAGAACTTGTGCCAAGGTCAAATGAGCAGTTCTCCAAATTTGAACACTATTGATTTCATGCCTATTCATAAGTAAGTAGAACACACTTATGCATGACTTTTGTCCATAAGCCGGGTCACCTTTCTCCCCATAGCAGACTCAAAGTTGCTCCTAATCAGTTAAAAGAAGGCAATAGTTATTATTAATAGTTATAATACCAGAAGACATAGTAGAAACAGCTAAACACACAACAATATTTTAAAATACCATTAAAATACTTTCAAAAGCATTTCAAATGCTTTTACTAAGCTACTCTATCAGAGAACAAGCCTCTATGGCACAAGCTTTAGACCTAAACAGGTCTAAAGCACTCAACATATTTCTCCCCAGGCCTCATCTCTCCCCTGCAGGGAAATACTCTAATCTCCAATAAGCATTGGATGAGAAGCAAAAAGTATCTTCATACTCAGTAAATAACACTAAGGAAAGAAAAAGTTTTCATTGTTGATTCAAGGTACAATCTATTCTCTGCTAGAAAAAGGGCAGGAAAAACATTATAGAAAAAGACTGAGAATCCTGTTACATCCATTTCATGTTCTTTCACAGAAGATTGCAGCATTAATTCATGGCCAAACAGGGGGGGAGGGAGACAAGGACATTCAACATACTGTATAATCTTCTTTCCAAATCTATACAGTGGTACCCAGACTTAAGAGCTGCTCGACTTAAGAGCAATTTGACTTAAGAGCGGGAAAGTGTTGGCATTTTAACTGAACACGTACAAATTTTAGATATGGTCTGCTTGACTTACAAACATTTTTTTCATTTTTTAACTTATTTTTTCAATTTTTTAGATAAGTACCCCGACTTAAGAGTAGTTCGATTTAGGAGCATGCATTCGGAATGGATTCAATTCATAGAGGTACTACTGTATATGTAATGCAGTCTAGTCTCACTAAAAGGCATAGAAGCAACTAAACATTCACTATAACAAAAGTGATTAGAAGGAAAGTAATGTATTTATACAATGAGCTTAGAATAATTACAGCTTAAATACAGAGGTAAGTGGCGTACATACATAAGCAGTTTACAAAGCACCAAGAAAATATGTAATAGGTTTAATAGCACCATTATGCATTTTTTCTGCTTCACAAGATACATTACAGTGAGATCAGGACCAGATATTACCTTGGAAGCCAAATATTCTGATTGGTTTAATATGAGTGCCAATAAAACAATTTACCAGAATGAATTGTATCTTCTAAATAGCTGATATTATCATTCATTAAATTTCAATAACTCTGCCTCTTGGCTATGTCAAGATAATGAATGAAGTATTTGCACTCATCGTTAGACCTCCTCAAAAGAGTACATCTATAATATGCAATGGCAGTTGAATCTGGCCTCTCTTCCCCTGCTGCATCTCTCTAAGGCATGGATGAGCAACTTTTGGCCCTCCAGATGTTTTGTACTGCAACTCCACCAGTCCTTTATCACTGGCAATCTAGGCTCAGCATTCTGGGAGTTGCAGTCCAAAACATCTGGAGGGCCGACAGTTGCCCATCCCTGCTCTAAGGTATCAGAACTCTGCTCCAGAGAATTTCCCAGTCACTCAGAGCAGTTTTTAACATGCTAGGAGGATTGCGGAGGCAGGAACTGTTGATTTATTCTGTCAGAAGAAGTTGGATCTGTGGTGTTTACCTCTGGGTGATGAATAATTCATGAAAAGTATCTGTATTGCTTGCTTGGTTGGTTGGTTGTTAACCAATAACAGAGTTTGGGGGAAGAGCCTGAGGAGATTTAAGGCTCTGCCCAGCACTGATTAAGTCAGATAGAGACAGATAGGGACTGACACTGTCTGAGAGAGGATCAGATAGAGACCTACACTCACTGAGAAAATTTAGATAGGGTCTGACTGTGAGACCTGTTAGAGAAGAGATAGGATTTAGAATTTCTGTGAGGAAAACTAAATGATGAGAGTCTGAAAACTTAAGAACTGGGTGTGCAAGTGACCAGTGTAGTCTGTAACATAACTTTAGTGTGATTGAGTTATATTCTTCCTTTTGTTTGTAGCTAAACACATTATCCTTGACACTTTTAATTCTACTTTGTAATAAATAAACTTCTTTTATTTTTACTCTATTTAAAATAAGTCTGAAAGCATTAATTTACTAGTGAAGCTAGTTGGTGGCAGCGAAAGAGGAAAAATTAGAAGCAGTGCTTGTCAGTAGCCTGTGAAAGGGACAAGGGCAAAGCATGGGAATGCTACAGGATCCTGCAAAAATATACCATCTAATCCTGGCCATCATCTGTAATATTCACTCTCCACCCCAGATTACTGCTGATCTCAATACTGTACATTGTTCACCTTATAAAAGAAAGAAAGAAAGAAAAAGAAAGAAAGAAAGAAAGAAAGAAAGAAAGAAAGAAAGAAAGAAAGAAAGAAAGAAAGAAAGAAAGAAAGAAAGAAAGAAAGAAAGAAAGAAAGAAAGAAATGCTCTCCTTCGCATCACGTTCCCTGAAATCCATGTATTTCTCAAACTTTTAAATGTATCTTAGACCAGTAGGGTCTAAATTAATTACCTGCTCATATACTTGAACCATAGAACCTGCCAACTGATGGATTTTTGCTAAAGATCCCCAAGCAGGATGATTCTTTAGATTCTTATGCAGCACAGGTTCTAAGTATGCACCATAAATTGTTTGCAGTTGGTCTCTTTCTGGGTAACTAGAAAACAGAGTCATAAGAAACAATGACATTTCTACAACTACTGAAAATTTATTTCTAACATTTTCTTGTAAGACTACAGCCATCTATATCCGACCTGAACAGACCAATGAAGAAATACAATGTTGGCTTAATTGAAGGTTTTCATCTGAAACGTTGCTCTACCATTTGGTTAAAGATATTGGCATTTGTAAAACAAACACACCCTTTTTAAAAAGCCCACATCCAAGCCCTGGCTGAAATTCAGTAACGAAAAGCTACATTGCATGAATCTGATTTTGTCCTCAGCTGTGGCCATACTTTGATAAGTAAAAGTTTTCTGTCCCTACCCAAAGGTTCCTAAACTTCCCTTAGGAAGTTTAGGAACTTCCTGAGAAAGCCATTTGGTACAGCAAGAAAGAGTTGGGAAGTCTTAAATGTCTGAAAATTGCCACCACTGGTCCCACCAACTCTGCCAGGATCATTAGTAGCAGTTTTTAGTCACTGAAGTCCTCCGCCTCCCATCCTCCTATCTTCAAATGACCCACCTTAGGGCCAAAGGAATTCAAAAGGAAGCTTAGCAAACTTTAGGCAGGGATTGCCAAAATACAGCCACAGATAAATGACATGATCAGACTTACGTGGCACAACTCTATGTAATTGAATTCAAGTCAATGTTTCTTTAACAACTCTGAAAAGAATTAAACAGTTGATATGGTTTAAGATAATGTAAATCCAATCTCCTGTATTGAGCATTTCTGACACACCACCATTTTGGGGGTATAATACACATTAAACTTTAACCAGCCTACTCCTAATTGTGTTTCAAAGAGGGAGTGTAGATGGGTAGAAGAGAGGGGAAAACACAACTTCCAAGTCAGTCTAAATTGTGAAAAGATTTATAGGAACAATCAATAAGATACTTACTCAATTGCACAAAGGCGAACAATAGAAGTAAACCTGGAAGTGAGTTTATGCCTTCCCAAGGTTCCTCCAGCAGACATGGATGCTACAATTTGAATGTTTTCTAAACCAACCCATTCAAGATTTTCATCATAAAATCCCTGATATGTAAGGACCTATGGGATGAAGGATAAAATATATAGACTTTATTTTTAAATAATATTGCCATTATTCTCATTACTTTAGCTAAAATATGAAATATATGAAGGATCTACTGTTTGCAGAATGTACAGGCTAATTACCTGTAACTGTGGTTCTTTGTGTGGTCATCTGCAAAGTCACACACATGGGTATTTCTGCACATGCACAAACACCCTTGGAAAATCCTAGAGCTATGTTACCACCCCTTCACTAATATATTCATCCACCTAATGGCCCCTCCTCAGTTTTCTCTATCTTCCACCATAACAAAATTTTAAACCAGCGTGAAGTTGGGAAGTTGCTTGGGGTGTGTGAATTCACAAATGACCACTTGAAGAACCACAGTTACAGGTAAGTACTCTATCCTTCTTCTCCATAGTCTCTATGATTCACAAACATAGGTAGCTTCCAAGATCATTTGCCAGCTGATGGGATATCACAGCAGCATAGAAGACCTCATGACCAAATGACACATCCAATTGGGTTCTAACATCTAGTCGATAATGCTTCACAAAAGTTGGGACCAAATTGTAGTTTTGCAAATGCCCTGTAAATGCTCCCTTGCAAAAGACTGTTGGTGGTTTTGAGAGCCGAGTTAACACCACAGACAGAGACTACTGAGGTGTCGGTGGTTTATGTGTGAATAGAGATTATTTAAACCCTTTAAAAATCTCATAATTATAGAGTTAGCAAACAGTTTTAATTACTGTGAACCTTCACATTGGTTTGCCACAATTGCTGATAAATAAATGTTCAAAGAGGATGGAGAAAGACATCTCTCTTTAAGATGTAAGAAAAGAAGCAGCATAGAATGTACTGTATGGAGGTTGATTTTAAGTTGTAAGAAAAGAAACAGCATACAATGTACTGTATGGAGGTTGATAAATATGATTCATTTCCCCCTTTAAAAAATATTTTCTAGTAGATTTTTGCTCAATTCTCTCATCATTTGACCTATGGCGTGGGGTGGGAGGTTGAATTCTCCATGCTATTACCTTGATTTTCTCTTTATCTGGATGATGGACCTTCCCTACTAAATCTGGAATTATTGCCAGTCTCAAATTGTTCTTTACCATTTATAATACAGTTGCAAACCACGATTAGTGCAGCCACCACGGACTTATCAGTATAGCATTTGTTCTCTGCTGCCAATTTCTTTCACTAAATGTGACAAAGATTGCAGTTGTTGAATCTGTACTGGTTGAACAATGTTGCAGTGTACCTTTTTGAACAGTGGGACAGGTTTTGGTTAAGACAGTCTATGCTCCTGTTTTCGCAGAAATTTTGCCATTCCTGGCATTATGTCAGAATATATTCTAATGTCTTCTGATAGAGAAAATAAACTAGAATATCCTACATCTGAGTCAGGAGATGTTAAGCAGATGGTGAATAATTATTTTCAGTGTCTTTGCCAGAAGTCTCTGGCTTACTTTTTATTACTGTCACAACTGATCTATGTGTTCCTCAACACACTTCTCTTTAAGCTTGTAACACTTCTTGTCTTTCAGTATTGATATTACTGGATCAGATTCTTTTGAGTTCAATATCATCATTTTCAAACCCAAACTTCTATCTTTAAATCTTCTACGCTTATCTATATGATCTCAGTGATCTCTCTTCAGTTTTGAGCCTTGCAATTGATGTTGATAGTTTTTCTGCATCAGCCATAGAATGTCTGTTGTTTTGGGTTTGGGTTTTTTTTTGGGGGGAGGGGTTGGTTTTGTTTCTTTGTAGTTGAGGTCAACCAGATTCTGGCATTGTGCAGGTGCTGATAATAGAGAACTGTATTCCCTTATCAGTAATCTTCTTGATGGCCATTATCTTGATGTTGATGATTTTCAGGCTCAAAGAACTGAAGGATATCTTGATCACAATATATGTTTGTATTAGCTCTGAAATAATTCTTCAGCCCATCTCTCACCAAAATGTGGTATCACAGCCTATCAGTCAGTACTTATGTAGTATGATGCCAAGGCAAATATGGGGGAGCCATTGGTCTACCACAGGCATGTCCAAACTTTGGCCCTCCAGATGTTTTTGACCACATCTCCCACAGCCCTTTGTCATTGGCAAATTCTGGGAGTTGTGGTCCAAAACATCAGGAGGGCCAAAGTTTGGACATGCCTGGTCTACCACATCTGATTGAGCTGCCTCAGGAAGGTGACTGAGAATATCACCTCTCTCTAGCCATGTTATTTCTTGGGAATCTCAATACGAATTGAGATCAGGGTCTTGAAGATCTATGTTAATGACCCAGATTTTGATGCTTAGTGTCTAAGATGATTTTACTGAGCTCAGATAAACTCAATATTTGTCTATGGACAGAAGCAGCATTAGAATTGCTTCTTGGTGACATCTGTTTTTCTTGGCCTGAGAAACAAACTTCTGCCCTAAAGCCCAAGTAAACAATCTCTTCAGTCTCTCTGGCATCAGAGGTATGTATCAGTGTAGGAGGGTGGACCACCAGCAGTGCAACCTGTTTTTGTCTTTTTTCTTCTCTCTTTTTAAAACATCAAGATGGTTCCATTTCTGACAGCTTCTTTCTTTTCTTGAATGTCAAACAGATTAGTGTCATGGGTTTACATCGTTTTGATATAACATGTTGCAACTTAGGAAAGTCTTTTGTCAATAGCAATTCAGAAACTCAGAAGATTGTATTTATTGGCTAGAACTGATTCTGATGTTTGTTTGTAGAGGTTCTTGCTCATCTACACAACCTCCATTATCAGATATTTTAAAATGAACTTCATGCTGATACTGATATTTGTTCTTTTAAAACTGAATGTATGGCGTTAAAAGCCTGTTCCCACAGGAAGAACTTAATTCAAGACTGTTAATTTTCAGTACCACTTTTTTGAAATTTTGCCAACCATTGCAATACTGGGTTCGATGACCTTTGCCCAAACACTACAGGCATCTCATATTTCTGTCTGAAAGTGGTGCACTGCAAGATACGCAATGTTTGAACAGGCCCTTTGAGGCTATAAACCTTGAAGAATTTAAATGAAAAACAACATTGTTGTTTAGGTTTTTGAAGAAAGGTTGACTATGAGGAGGAATGAAACAATAAAGAGAAAAATAGATATCTACAGCTGCTTATACTTTACCAGTAAAGTGTGCTCCAGATGTTCCCAAGATGAAGCCTTGGAAAATTAGAAGGGAACGAGGAGGAATGACCACTGGTTTGACAAGTATAATAGTGAAGAGGAAGAGCAAAAATCTAGAATGTTCCCGATAATGTTTGCGTAGACAAAGAAGTACCCATGTATATAAATCACAAGAGACCACAAAGAAGAACTTTTTCCTCCCTCATATAACGGTCAAATCATATAAGTATAGCAGCTTCTGCTTGTGAAAGTGGAATCAACATTTTGCAACTGAAATTTACTCCCCACCCCAAAAGCATAAGCTGTTGCACAAACCGTTACAATGTAATTTGGTTAGGTTTTTCTTGCATTAGCTGTATTAGTCATTCCACCAGCACTTCCTAACTTAAAGGTTAACAAAATATCAACCCTTAATAATTTTCCATTTGTTTTAAAACTGGTATATTGGGCTGTAACCAATCACTGTGAACGAAATTTAACTTAAAGTTCACATGAACCACAGGCATGATTACATGTAAAAATTACAAATATTTTAATATACTCAGTTACTTAAACCAAAAGGCATACATTTTTGATCATCTTCCCTCATCTTATTAATATATGCACTTTTTTAAACTCAAAGGTTTGATGATGTTTAACATTTTTGTTTAGATTTTTGATGAGTAATGCCAGAAATACAGGGATTTTAATGAGGAAATAGACATGTAGCTCACAGAAATCCTTCCTACTAAATCAAGAGCTTGAAATGGATAAATTTTCAAGCTCTTGAAAATTTTCAAAATGAAGAAGGGCTGTTATCTATGCCAAACAACTTTAGTGCAAGGGTGTGGAACGCATGTGAGATGCAAAGGACAAAACAGGAAAGAAATAGAGAATTGTAAAAGTTCCCGTTAAAGAATTCTGGAAGGAACTCTTGCAAAATTCAAAACCATTTGCTCACCTGTTGCAGAAAAGCCACAAGTGTACTGGTTCCCCATTTATCAGGCTTCGGCAAATTGATATCCTTTAGGTATAAAACCAGCCTTTCACAATCCTTTGGCCTATACACGCGGCCAGTATTGGTGCTGATTACTAAGCAGGTCTGGTTTAATTTTTGCAGAAGGTGCCGAGAGGTTGTCTGTGCACTACAGTGAACTGTAGCAATTTCAGTAGAGCGAAGCTGGGAAAAGGCATAGCGAAGTAGCATTCTAAAAAGAGAAAATATGAAAAGTTAGTGCTTTGAAGGAAGCATCTAAGGCCTACCTTAGTCAAGTGAAATGAAAGTACATTTGCCAAATACGAAACAAATACACTTGATGCTTCACACATTTTAAATAGTATTTGCATTACTTTAGAGATGAGCAAATATAACTATAACCCACTTGGTGTTAGTCAAATACTAAGCAAAACAACACACACCATCACACCAGGGCTACTATGTGACCACCCTGATCATTATGCAAGGAAAGGTTAAAAGAGGAATAAACAGCAAATAACTGAAATCTTCCCATTAACTTCAATTTTCATATTAAACTTAGGAATTACCTTAACATGAAACCAAGAAGAAATAAAACACAGTGGAATAAAGTAACTGAATGAGACAAATCCACTTATGCCTAGGGTCAGTGCATTTTTACTGCAGAAGTTATTCAGCAAAAACAAAAAACAAAAAAACCTTGATTTGGGGGCAACATTGCCATAAGTGTTATAGTAACCCCCCCCCGCCTATCGCAGGGGTTACGGACCCACCTGACCCGCGATGACTGAAAATCCACGATATGCGGATGCGGGTCAGGTGGGGCTTGGGCAATCAGATCCCCCCACCGCTGCCGGCACGCACCAGTCCGAGAAGTCTTGGGGCGCTTGTGCTGGCGGCGTTGCGTGATCTGACCTCCCGCTACCGCCCGCCCGCACCACCCGAAGACTTCTCCAACTGGCGTGCACCGGCAGCAGCAGGGGGATCTGACCTCCCGCCGCTACCCAACCCGCGCCGCCCCAAGACTTCTTGGGGCCATCTCCATTCAAATGCATTGGCTCAATGCATTTCAATGGAGAAAAGTTTCCCCTTTGGAATACATTGGCTCAATGCATTCCAATGGGGAAAAAATTCTCCATTGAAATGCATTGAGCCAATACATTTCAATGGAGATAAGATCACCCGCCCGCCCCCGCCCACCTGCACAGCCCCGAGGCTTCTCAGAGGAGCGCGGGCTGGTGGCGTGGGGCGTTGCAATGACCCCCACCACCTACCCCCAAGGCGTCTCAGAGGAGTGCGGGCTGGCTGCATGGGGCGATGCGATCGCCCCGTGCAGGCCGGCAATGATGAGGGACTTGGGGAAGGGGGAGGTTTTAAAAGACTGGGCTTTTAAACCCCCCTCCTCCACACCCTAGGCTCCAGCACATTGGCACTGGGGTGGGGAAATAAAGGTTTTTCTCCCCCACCCCAGCGCTAATCAGCTGGAGCCAGGGCAAGTACTGAGATCCCGCGATATAGTGGGACCGCACTAGCTGTACCGCGAAATGGTGTGTGTGTGGGGGGGTGACTGTATCTTATGTTAGCAGTATTTAATCAGTTTGATAGCTGATGTGACAATGAAAATTCTTACCCTTTTCCACATCCTTCAGGTCCAACAAGAAGAAAGGGCTGCTTGCTATCAAAGCCTAGCCATGGTTTAAAATAATCTAAACCTCTTTGCATATCAGGTGTTTGAATGACAGGAAGAGTCTGAATATTGCTGAAATCATCAGCAGTCAAATTTTCAGGCTTTTTCAACTGGTATGATACCAGGCGGTCAGCATCTGGATCAAAATAGGTGTCCAGTGGTTTGGTGGGATTTGGTGGAGATTCTCGTGCCCATGTGAAAACCTTTATTAAAAAAAAGTCAAGTCACATTATAAAAAGTACTCCTATAGTAACCAACAGAATTATTGTAAAACAAACACTTGATTTTAGAATTCAAATAGTTATATTTAAACTTCTAGCTAATTCATTCCCAGTGTAACTGTTCAAATAATATAAAACACACTCCTTTCAATAACTGTTTTGGACCCAGATCAAACTACATGTTGTTGCTGTGCTGTTGCTGCTGCTTTTACAAGCCATCCACTCATTTCTCACTTATGGTGATTCTATGAATGTTCAATCTTTAGAATGCCGTGTCCTCAACAGACCTGATCAGTAAACTCAGGTCTGTGATTCCTCAATTTTTTCCAGTCAGCTTTCGTAACTGTCAAGCTTTCACACCCATACAGTGATCCCCCACCTATCGCTGGGGTTAGGGACCTGACCTGACCCGTGATAATTGAAAATCCGCGATATGCGGGTGCAGGTCAAGTCAGGCCTGGGAGGACCTAGCTGGGGGCTTGTCACTTCTGCTTCACAGGGAGGCCCTTTCTGGGCCTCCAGAAGGCCCAGGAAGGCCCTCACAGGCTTGTTCGGGGCAGCTCCAGTCCTGGGGTAAGTAAGTAAGGCCTGGAACAGGCCTTTCTCCCCTTACCCCAGGGAGCTTTTTTCATATACTGTGGTTCCGTGATATAGCAGGAGAGCAATTTAGAACCACAAAAGGGAGGGGGACCACTGTATATGGTATTCAGAAATGCAACCGTACGGTACTGATGAATTTGGTCTTGGTCTCCAGCAACACATCCTTACATTTGATGATTTGTTTCTAATTCCTTCATTGCTGCTCTTCCAAGTGTCATCCTCCTGATTATTCTGCTACAGGTGGCATTTCTTTCAGCTTCATTCACCCACATGTTCAGATGTGCATCCACTTTAAAATACTAACATTTCTCCTCTTGAAATTGTTGACTACACCTTTGTTTAATTTACACACACACACACACACACACACACACACACACACACACACACACACACACACACACACACACACCAATTCAGGATCAAAACAGCAAGGTTTCACATTCACAAAAATTGCATGCCAAAGTTCTCTGCCTCAAAGTTTTGTGATAATGATTTTTATCATAAATATTTAGTCCCTCTTATAATTCATCATATAAAATATATACAGACGTTTCCTCAAGATTCTGCATCAAAGCTATCAAAGGGATATACAGTTCCTACTTTGCTATGTTTTCAAAGCAAAAATATGCAGGCAGTTACTAGTTTTGCAAAGCCCATGCACCATAAACTACCACTGACCAGTAAAAGACAGGGAGACATTTTATTTTAGTGCCAGTAGTCAGTAGAATTACTGGTACTTACATATGACATACACAAGGTAAGAGCAATCCAAAAGATCAGCTTTTGAATCTTCAGCTATTCAGTCCTTTAAGAATAGCTTTCATTTTAGCTCTTTAGTCATTTTCTACTTCTAATGGGAAGAAGTTGAAAAGGAATTTCCCTCCCTGTCCTTCCTGTGATCTTTGTTTCTACTGAAATCACCTTAAGTACAGTTAATCAAGACTACTAATTTCTCCAGTTCATTTCAGTGGGAATGAAGCACAAGTTATTTGATTTGGATTAAATCAACAGAATTCTCTCTGTCACCTAAAATGCAGCATTCTCATAATTTGGCAGGACGCTTGACTAGCTGTGGTAGTCTCTTCAAACCAAAATCCATGTCTTTGGGTTTTGCTTCATTTCATTTGAATGCTAAACTGTTTGAAAATACTATCGATAAAGTGTACAGATTGCTATTGTGAGTTTTTCAGGGTGTTTGGCCATGTTCTGGAAATTTTTCTTCCTGATGTTTCGCCAGACTCTGTGGCTGGCCTCTTCAGAGGGCAAGGTGCTCAGGGAACTAGGAGTTCTCTCTGTGCTCCTAGTTCCCTGAGCTCCTTGCACTCTGAAGATGACAGCCACAGAGTCTGGCGAAACGTCAGGAAGAAAAACTTCCAGAACACAGCCAAACACCGCAAAAAACTCACAACAACTATCAGATCCCGGTTGTGAAAGCCTTCAAGAATACAAGTATACAGATTGTTTTACACAGCATTTAAAGGGTAATTTTATTTATTGTACCCTTCCCCATGATCTAAATATACAGGGCAGATTAGAAACAAATGATCTCATGCTTCTATCTGAAACTATTTAATAAAAGCCTTTGCTTACAAAATGTACTAATCACTCTATATTAACCATGCAGATGGTATCCTGTACAAATGTGTAGTGTGTATATATAGTTAACTTTCCCCATGTCTTTTATTTCACCTGTAGTAAACAAGCCAATATATATCTACCAGGTGCAAATGAAGGTATACATTACTATCTATCTCTCTATTCCAATAGGAACACAAATACAGTATCTGCCATACAGCGGTCACTGTGTATGTTTTTCTAATGTGCATTGCCATAAAAGAAGCTTTATGGTAAGTAATATCTGCAAAAAAAATCAGCCAAAATATTAGTAAAAGCATCTAAAATCATTTAGCTAAAATATTTCTTAAAATACATTTATTATCTTTAAATATTTAAAATATATTTAGTTATATTTAAAATATTACATTTATGCTATAAAACATGTACCAGTATGCAGATATTTAAAACTCTGCCTTCAAACAGCAAATGGCTTGAACAACTTTGCTAGATGATCAATCACCTCTTTTGTAAGCTCCTGCCGTGATTTCATGTTGAGATTTCCACCAAGTCCTCTTATTAGGCTAATTATAAATTCTCCACGTTCAGTACACCCATGTAGATGAGACAACCCATTCATCACTGTTCCAACCAAACTCGTTTCTATCACATAGTCATTCTGTAACACAGAAAATGTAGTCTCCTGTAAACAACTTTACAAAGCGTGTATAAACTAATAGCATATGGTGCCATATAAGCAGGCAGATAGTAACAGAATTGCAAGGAAAGAAATGGAAGCATTCGACACACTTATAAAATCTCATTCAAGTATTATGAGAGGCACTGCTGAATATGAATTTCAAGAAGCTGCAAATACGGTCTGATGGGAAGGGAGCAGCAAGCTCTGAGGTACCCCCCCACACACACACCAATCTCCAAGTAACACTTTAAAGAATTCTGTCTGTTACCCAAGATAGTCATTGTCTGTCTATGCTGATGCCACTGAGCTACATGGACCAACGGTCTGATCTGATTCAGTATAAGAGGGGCTCCAACATTCCTACAACTGCTGTCTTGGATGTTAACTTTGGGTATCAACATAATTAGCTAAGCAATTGTTAGTCAAATATTAAAACATCAAGATTGCTGCCAGTGATCCTAATTCCAGCATAATTTTTTTTACTACTAAAGGTTCTTCCTCCTTTCCTAAGGATCCCAAAGGTTCTCCCAAGATGAAAGGGTGCCTTAGGGAGGTTCAGAATCCAAAATGGGAGGACAAGGCTTTTTAATTTAGTGTTAACTGAATAACACCAACACAAAATTGCAACAGGATTTTGCCCAGTGAATGAATGATGACATTACTGATTGATGAGTGTGCTATATTTGGAACTAATGATGAGATTTAGCCCCAAACCTACAATTTGCTGTTGAACATTCTCAACTGGCAGAGCTCACCCACAGTGAACCTACTGAAGGCTGACTAATGAAGAATTGAGATGGAAGGGGACCAGATGGCTCCCTCTTTGTGCATCTCTGTTCTTTCACTCTTTTATAGCTAAGACTTAGATGGACTCATGTAAAGACCACATTTACCAGACACCATAAATAAATTAACATTCAACAGGAATTCTACCTCCACTTTTAAATATTATAAGCAACAAATATTTACTGGCAGCTATAAAATATTGGGAGTTTTGACCATAGGAGGGATATTTAAAAACCTTAAAAAATTAGTCACCTGTTTTAGAACCCAGTTCAAAGCTTTCTCAAAATAATCTCCAATCCAGTTTTCAAGATTCTGCCTGCTTTCTTCAGGCTGGTTTCTCAGCCAAGATTTTATCAGTGAATTCAGATCGGTATCTTCATCACTACAATGAAACACATCTCAACTTGAAACAAAAATAAATTTAGCTACTCCTTGTATTTAATGATTAACATATACTTAATAGACTCACTGGTGAAAGTTACAACTCAATGCTGTATGTCTGTTAAGATTCTCAACCGTCCAGGTGAGTTTATCTGGAAGTAGAGTCATGGCATCTGGACTTTTTTTTCTTGAGAGATTGAAATGTTTTGCTGCTCATCCAAACGGTTTTGTCAGTATGAGGAAAACAGTTGCGAGTCCTCTGTTTTATAGCTCACTTTGACGTCTTGTCACTCTGGTCTGAAACAGGCTCATCAGATGAACAATGGTCCTAATAGGCTCCTTAGGTGGACAATAGTCTCAATAGGCCATTAGGTGAATGGTGGGATGCTCTCTGCTCTGTGGCTAAGTGCTCTAATATGAATCCCCACCTCCACAGAAGCCAAGAAGAAGGAAGACGGGCACCTGAAGACAGCACTTAAGCCCTGTGGATATCCAAAGTGGGCCTTCAACAAAGCAGTGTCCTGACCCAGAAGAACAAAGGATCAGCCTGAGACCCAGAGCCGAAGGAAAAACCTGGTCATTTCCTACATGGCTGGAGTGTCTAAAAAGCTTAAAAGGATTTTGGCAAACACCACATACTTGTTTATTTCAAAGCCACAAACACACTAAGACAGAGACTCGTCCAGCCAAAGGACCTGACACCAAAACACAAAAGGATCAGTATAGTACAGTCCAATGCAGTAAGGAGTGTGCAGACCTCTACACTGGAGAAACTAAACAACCTTGTTAAGCAGGAGGATGGCCCAACATAGGAGAGGCAACAGCTCAGGACCAGAATCAGCAGTACACCTCCACTTGAAGGACAAAGGGCACTCATTCAAAGATGAGGATGTACAAATATTAGACAGAGAAGATAAGTGGTTTGAGAGAGGGTCAGAGAAGCCACTCATGTGAGGACTGAAAACCCCTCTCTCAACAAAGGTGGTGGGCACAAGCACAGTCCATCTGCTATTTATCAGGCAGTGATTTCAACAATCCCCAGGCAAATAAAAAACACATCACACCTCCACCACCAAGGCCACAGGTAACAACCCATACTTTATAGGTTTCAGCACCTTAGGCCATTGTTCACCTAATGGCCTATTGTCCATATAACAAGCCTATTTAGGCTATTGTTCATCTGATGAGCCTATTTCAGACCAGGGTGAGGTGAGGTCAAAGTGAACTATGAAATGGAGGACTCACAACTAGCTTCCCTCAGACTGACAAAGCTGTTTAGATGAGCAGCAAAACATTTCAATCTCTTAAGAAAAGAAGTCCAGTTGCTATGACTCAACCTCTAGATAAACCCAATGCTACCGTATATTTACAGAGAAGCAGGCTCAATATGGAATTATACAGACCTGTGGCCTCAGTATCCCACTGGACATTATACCTACAAGTGATTTGCCAATATAATTCTGAGAGCTGATGAACAAATAGCATATACAGTGGTACCTTGTATAAAGGAATTAATTCATTCCAAATGAAATTATGTTAAGCAAATTTTCCCTTATACAATTTCCCATAGGAATGCATTGAAAACGGAGTGATCCCATTTTTATGTTGTACAGATTTTCCCCATGGGCAATTATGTTAAGCAAATTTTCCCTATCTCTGGAATGTTTTATGTTGTACAAATTTTATGTTATACAAGCTGTTTGTTATACAAGGGTCCACTGTAGTTACATCAGATATGTGAAATCAGTGCAAACTAAATCAAATGCAACAACGGGCAGCTAAAATAAAGTGGCTAAAAATCCAGTTAACATTATATCAAATTTGAACCTCAACATTTCTCAGCAATTTTTGTCCCCTGTTCTGCACTGGGGCCAGAATTCTCAGGATCTAAACACTGAGATGTTCTTTTTGCAGGAATGATGACACTATTTGTCAACCTGTCCAAGTTTCCCTCCAACCTCTGAGCTTATCTGCAATTTTCACAGCCACTGGAGTTTGAGGGTAGAGAAAAGGAAACTAATTTTCCAGTCAGTGGCTTTTTGCTATGAGCTGTTCCACAATTTACTTTGTGTCTTGAATCAGCAACTAAGACCCCTTAGCTTTATCAGACCTTTTCATCGTAGAAAAATAAAAACCACTAACACTGGTTCCTGATGTATATCAAAAAAGTTTTGTTTGGTGTTTTTTTTTCAGTTTGATAGCCACCAGGTTGTGGTAACTGTATCAGTCTCTTGCAGCAAATACATTAAACAGCCCTATAGCGCTTTAAAGACATATTTTATTGGGCGTAAGCTTTCATGGATTGTTGTATCGAGCTTCAATAAAATACATTCTAACAAATAAAATGTTTGAGACTTCAAGGTACCGCAAGACTCTTTCATTCAATTTTGGCTGTGTTGACTCAGAGACTACATGCTAAACATGTGAACTTCAAAATCTACTATCACAGTCAAGTATTTTGATATATTCTTATATCGGGTACCACATTACCTTAAGAAAATCATCCCCATTCGAGATATTGTAGCAGGAGAAGCACAACTCAAGTCATGGGTTTCAAACAGAAAGTTAACGTTTGGGCCAAACTGAATTCTTTCCCCACTGGGCATAGTGAGCAGACGGTTGTCATCAAGGACAGAATTCAAAGACTCAATCCACTCAGGGTCTATGTCACCATCACAAATTATCCATGAAGTAACATCTGTTCACAATCAATAATCAAACATTGTATCTCAAAATTATGGCAAAGTCATAGCTGCATTTCCATGTGAATTCAGGTTAGACTTATTTTACCCAAGTTGAGATACAGTAGATATAAGAAAAAGAACAACATATCAGTTTCATTTAAGACATTTCTCATGACAATCTACAAGACTAATGTGCAAAACAAAGAATATATGAAATCAGACTCATTTCGAGTATACTAATGGTCAAAATCCTTTCCTTAATTAAGTTATACAAAAGATATGATTTTTTTCAAAGTTAAGACATCTCCATAAATGTTACCTGCTGCATGCTAAGTTGCACTCGTCATGTAACAGGTCATGTCTATAAAGATTTATTAACTTATAGTCCTTAGCTTTCAAAAGTTACATTGAATACTTATTATGGTATTTCAAGGCTGTTCAAATTAGAACTTCAGTTCTGTGCATGCTCAACATGAAAAAATACCTAATTTATACAGCGGGACTTACCCCTGAACAAACAGGTATAGGATTTTACTTCATCTGTTGATGACAATGAAAGAATCTAAAACAAGTACAGTCACCCCCTGCCATTTTGTGGTTCAGGTACTGCGGTCCCACTACATCGTGGGATCACAGTACCTGCAACTTGCGGCCACGTGGGGGCTGCAGGGGGCAATCGGGTCGCTCCGCACCGCCCCCAAGGCTCCGCGGAGAAGCCTCGGGGCCGTGGCGGTTGGCGATCGGGTCGCTCCACGCCGCCCCCCCCAGGTTCCCCCGAGAAGCCTCGGGGGCACGTGGGGGGCGGCATGGGGCGATCGGATCGCTCCGCGCCACCCCCAGGCTCCGCGCCACCACCAGCTGCCCCACCCACTTCCGCATATCGCAGATTTTCATGCATCGCGGGTGGGGTGGGTCCCTAACCCCCGCGATCGGCGGGCGGGGGGGTTACTGTATACAGGAAAAAAAGACTACTTACTTAAGGAAGGTAAGAGCTAGAATTTATTTGCATACCTGGAGGTTCTCGTACCACTTGCCGAGCGCTGTTTGTAAGCACACCATCTGACCACTCTCTGGTGTCCATGTCAATGTGGCCTAACAGCTGACGGCGAGGCATAGCTTTGGGGTTCATTGTATATTGTTTCACCACTCTGCCAACTTTCCCCAGTGCAGCTCTTAACATCCGCCACAGGGTTGATTTGCCTGCACCACTTGGTCCAACAATCACTATCCCCATTCTCTGACGTAACTGCTCATATAATTCCAAAACCTTCTTGATCTTTGAAGAAAATAAAAGGATAAAAAATAATCCACAGTAAAAAAATCAAGCTTAAAGTATTCAGAATCAGTCATGACTCTGCTTGATATTTACCTGGGTATGTATGATTTCCAATTTGGCCTCCTCAAAAGCTTCCTGTAAAGCATGGTTTAGCTCAGCATAATCTACATCCTTAAAGTCAATACCGGGAAAGACATCTTTAACTAAGGCATCAAACCTTGCACAATCTGCAAACGTCAACTTTGACATTGTATTAAGTCGCAAAGCTTGAACCACAATGTGGCTTTCATTAGCTGTATGGGAGAAAGGAAATAAGATTCAATTTAATTTCTTCTTGCTTTAAGCTGTAAGGTGAAGAACACAAATGGATTCCTGACATCATAAGAGGAACTGCATTCCCTAAAACTGACAATTTCCATTGGCTCAAATTTCAGATGGGAATTTAGATTGTACCATGAAAAAAATTACAATAACATGATCGAAGCACAAATCCTTTAGCTCGTGTCTACTCCCAAAAGGTCAAAAGCATTTTTCTCAACTTTGGGGGAAACTAGGCTGTTTAGAACAACCTACTGAACAGAACAGGAAAAAGCTAACAATTTTTAATGAAAGCCTGCCAAAACTTGCCCATCAGCCTCTTTTGCTGCAACACAGAATTGCAAAAACCAGGAAGGTTGAAAATGGATTGGAAAGTCATCCAATTGGAACTACAACCCTCCAGTATTAGTTCATGAGTTTAGTCTTTATCATACAAACAAAAAAGACACACATTCCATTCTACATAGGGTCTATTAACCCTCTAGTCCTTTTCCAAATACATGTGGTCCAGCTATTAACAAAGTTCTGAAAAAAAAGCAAGAATAAATAAAAGCTTATGGTACAGATCTCAAAAAGAGGGAGGTATAGGCATACCTAATCTTAGAATGTATTACATAGCTAATCAGCTTAGCTCCCTGGGGGAAATACTATTTAAACCTCAAAAACTAATATTGGGAACTCAATCAGAGGAACTAAAAGAAGACATAAATAAATATGTGTTTAGTTTCCCCCCAAAAAAGGAAAAAGTTACCCAATTAAAAATCCTCTTCTAAGTTCCCTATTGCTCACTTGGAAAAAGTATGGAAAGAAATTGATACAGGAAGGTTCCCCGCTTGGCGCGGTGATCGATCAGATAAATTTCCCCACGAACATGAAGAAATTGGGAGACTTATTTAAATTAAGGAAAGTGGCAAGACTAAAAGATTGGATTAAAAAGATGACATCAAAACAAGAAATTAAACGTATTCTGCAAACTCAGGAATTGTCCTGGTTGAATTACGCCCAGTTAGAAAGCTCGAAAGAATGGATTAGGAGAAATACACAACTTAGAGGATATACAAAATTTGAGCAATTTCTGACAACATATGAATCAGAGAAAGGAAATACAGGAAAGGAACAGTTGGTAAATTATATAAAATAATTCAAGATTCATTTGAGAATAGGGAATAGGACACAATAAGAGAGCTATGGAAACAAGACATAGAGAAAGAAATAAATAATGATGAATGGAAAAGAATTTGGAAGTTGAGGATTTTACGGTCATTATCAGTCAGAATAAAAGAAAACTACTTCAAACTAGTTTTAAGATGGTATATGACTCCAGTCAGAATGAATAGAATGAATCCAAAATATTCTAAGCTCTGCTGGAAATGCGAAAAAAAAAGATAGGTACCTATTTTCATTTATGGTGGGAATGTGAAATAGTTCAAAAGTTTTGGCAAGAGATTATTGAGGAGATAAGAGAAATACTACAAACTGATATTAAATGTGTACCGGAAATTGCTTTGTTATCATTACCATCTATCAATGAATATGATGTGAAAACTAAAGAATTAATAGCAAATCTTATGACAGGAGCTAGACTGATTATTGCTAGGAATTGGAAACTGAAATCAGACCTTAAAATTGCTGAATGGTATAAGGAAGTGTGGGACATAGCACTAAATGATAAACTATCTTGTAATATAAAAGTTTTGAGAGGTGAAATAAAAAAAGATATTTTCTATGATGTTTGGGGGAAATTTATAGATCATGTACTATTAAAAGGGAAAGGGATACAACCAACTTATAACCCAACACAGTTCTGGCGTAAAGGACCTTAAGAAGCCTATTGGAAGAAAAAGAAAAAAAAAGATGAAGAAGAAAGAGAAGATGCAAGAATACTGGACGGTTTCTTGGGGGTGGGGGGCACTTTGTATTGTTTATGATTGTCTATTACTGTTTTTTTAATATATAATTGTTTATCATTGTTATTTTGTCTTTTTTTATGTAAAAAATTTAAAAAAAAATAAAAAAATGAAAGATCAATGTGTGCTGTTTCCTTTCAAATACTTGCTCACCAAAACAGATTTGCAAGTTTCAGAGATGGATAGAAAGTATACAGGTTGAACTCGAAAAGTTAGACAATCATGAAAATGTCCATTTCCTCGAACTTCTTTTGCAATCTGTACTTTTTGGGGCTTTCCCTCCTTATGAAAGGTGTCAATGATGGTTTTCTGCATAATTGTCAGGTCAGCAGTCTTTCCCATAATGGTAATTCCTACTGAACCAGCCTGAAAAACCATTGAAAGGCTCAGGAACTCTTTGCAGGTGTCATAGATTCATTAGCTGATTAGAGCGGGACACTTTGAGCCTAGAATATTGAACTTTTTCACACTATTCTAATTTTCTGAGATTGTGAATTTGGGGTTTTCATAAAATGTACATCATAATCATCACAATTATACCAAAGTAAGGCTTGAAATATTTTGCATGTAATGAGTCTATCTCATATATTACTTTCACTTTTGAGTTGACTTACTGAAATAAATGAACATTTGCAGGATATTCTAATTTTTCAAGTTTCACCTGTATCATGATTAACAAATATCCCCATGCAAAAAGAATGTTTGTATTCAAATGAATTTCTCTGTGTCTCTGACTCTGTCTCTGCGTGTATGTGTGTGTGTGTGTGTGTGTGTGCGTATGCATAAGCGAGAATTATCATCATTACTATTACCCTTCTCCTTTATTCCATTCTTTTTCAGCTGTCGAAGTAGATTTCCACATCCTCTCAGAACAGTCTTCAGTGCTCGTAAGCCCCAGTCATAGTGCTGCTGAGGTGTCAGGAGCTCCCTGAATGTTCAAAAGAATGGCATTTTAATAATTTCCTTATTACACTTTTGGGGCATTAAGGATTAATCAATTTTCTGTGAAGAAGATCAGTAAGTTGAATGGAGTGTCAGGGAGACAAACAGCCAAGAACATGTTTTAAAAACAATGCTACTTATATGCCACCCCACGGTGCTTAAGCACTCTCTGGGAAGTTTATGAAATACACAATATCATCCCCCCAGTGAGCAAGGTGCTAATTTTAGTGATTCCTCAAACAATGCAAAGGTGGGTAAACCTTGAGCCGTTTACCTGGGACTGAACCCCTGGTTATAACAGAGTTTGGCTGCAGTACAGCAGTTTAACCACTGTGCAACAAAGTTCATGACATGATATAAATTTTAAATAAGATTACTAGATTTCTGCACAAGTATGATTTCCTCTTCAAGCATTTTTAATATTCAGGAACAGCAAAACACCCTGTGATACAAACACCAAAACAACACGATGTGCCATACAAAAAGACAACTAAAAAAGAAAGGGGAAATAATAAGAAGAAAATATCTGGAAAATAAAGATCTATTTCTGAACACTTACCTTGCCAAATTAAAAATATCCACCAATTTTCTTCCCAAAGGTTTGGCATCTTTAAAACCTTCTGAATACAAAATAACTTCTGCAATGAGCTCGTTGTCAGGACGAGTCATAGCAACTGGCCTAAAAAGTTGCTTGAGATTGTCAGGCAATTTTTGACGGCCACCATACCCCTTTCCAGCAGGATTCATGGTGATGAAAATTCCAGAATTGTGATCTATTTCGACCTGACATTTAAAAAAGGCAAAGCAGTTTTAACAAAATGTATCTTCAGTATGAGCTCCAATAAACCATGTGAACCGCTGCTCAATATATACCTAACCCAGCAAAGAAGTCCTCTGGCTCATGTGTATCACCTGCCCCCAATCTATTTTTGCAAGTCTTAGAAGCCTCCATCCAAGGCAGCTCCCTTTTAACAAATGCCTCCTCAGAATATGGCAGTCTCCCCAAATAAGGTGTATCCCCATGTTTTGTTTAAACATCCCATGCTCCACATTTTTTTCCTTAAACAGGTTTTAATACACATCCACCCCCACTCTATTCATTTCCAGTAGTGGTAGAAGTAGAAGGGGCTAGTGCAGTCCATAATGGGGCAAGTGAGAAAAAAGTCCTAAAATCCTCTACAATTGGAACTGTAACCTAAAGGCTAAACGCTATTTATTGGTTAAAGAAATATCTTCCAATTGTACATTAAATAGTGTGTACAGGAGGGGACAGGATCAAACTACTGAGCACACATTTGGTGATGGTGTACAGGCTACTCTTCACTCTGTTCAAGAAGCCCCACAGCAAGATGTCATAGGCAGGGTGTAAGAACAAAAAGATGCATTGCACTCAAGGAGATGAATGGCTTAGAGGCCCACTGACTGCATGTGAGTCAAAGAATCAAGCCACACCTCAGAACCCAGGGAATAGCAAAACATACTAGTTGCACAGCAGACACTACACCTCTTTCCCAAGCAGCTCACACACAGGTTGGTGTTTCTTCAAAGCATGTTGAATTGTCTGAATCTGCATAGATACAGCAGAAAGTACAGCTTCCTCCAGCCGATTGAACTCATCAAAGCAGCCCCAAGCACCACACTTCACCAAGCCAACAAATATTCGCCCCATTGATTTCACATCAATGCCCTAAAAATAGCAAAATGTATTATAATATATTCACAACACACACACATTATAATATATTATATGTAATCTTTGGTACTAATTTTACTAATTAAATATTTAAACAAAATATTAAAGGCAGAGGTTGGAACAATCTTTGGAAAACACTGTTTAGGTATTGTTCAGTCATTGACCCCACCCCAAGGGTAACTGGGAGGTCATCTAGGGTTGTACTACTTTCTGCCGATCACAACACCAGTGCTCTTCCAGGGAACTTCACTGATCTCTATTAATCTATTTTCAGTTAAAGTACTAAATAGGTCTTCTCTAAAACAAAGCCTGAGTTTCAACACAGTACATGACTCTCCTTTCCCTCCAACTTCTTTCTCTGTTCTTTGCTGACCTTATTCTTCCCTTCCCTGTTCCCATTTTAACTTGATCCTCATTTATTCTCCATCAATGTCCTCTAGCATGGCCCATCCTATCCTCTGCTCCTTTCCTTTCTACACTTTATGGTGCTTTTGCTTTTGGCTTTTTTCTGCTTCCAGATATCATTTATTCTGGCTCAAAACAAGTTTCTTACTGCCTATAAAATATCAGAGTATTATAAATAGATCAGACAGCTATGTATCGAGGAACAGTCCCTCTGAGTATCATGACTGAGAAAGCCCTTTTCCAGTATCTGCCTCCCTGATCACTAATAATGGGGAGACCTAACAGAAGGTATCTGAATTGGATCTCAACCAATGAGCAGATTCCGGCAGGAAATTAATGACATTTATGGGTTTATAAAGGTCACAAACAGGATTTTGAAGGATATGAATATGTTAATTCACCTCATCACAGTTGAAAACCAAAACCTGTCTTCCAAGTAGTCCTCCTAGAGCCTTGACAGATTCGGTTTTTCCAGTTCCAGCTGGACCATAAGGATTTCCTCCAAGGCCCATCTTCATAGCTTGTGTAAGAGTGAGGTAACATTTGTCTGTCAGTGGTGTATAAACAAGTTTTGGAAAATTCCCCTAAGTTAAAACAAAGACTGTTTTAATTAGTACTACATTATTTGTAAGCCTAGCCCAATCATTTATATATAATATTAATAACAATAAAATATATATTATTACATTTATGAGTATGATTACCTCATCTTTCCAATAAAAATAACAACCAATGAAAAACAATTCTAACAACAAGCAGCAGTAAAATCATCTCATTTGCAGGGCCAGTTTTTCTATGAATGTTGTTTGCTGAAAACCATGGAAAAGCACAGGTTCATATCTATGCAATGCCTGATATCCCCTGAAAAGGGGTTAATGTCTTAAAGATCCAAAGGAAGTATGAAGCACCTCATATCAAAGAAATAACTGTATGAACTACATTAGGACTATACCATGGGGCAAAGAGGATTTAATATTTTGCCCTATTACACTTCTGTCCTCTCTCCCACCGTGAACAGCAGGCAAAGCAGGACAAGGGATAATTCAGATCAGGTTCCAAATGTGATCAAAGTGGTAAAACCTTCCTATGCCTAATGGTATAGTCCTCATCTAATTCAACCTTGTGTATCAGGTCCTGTTTAGTTTTATTTTTTAAATAGTTCAAATTTAAAACAGTCATAACCATACCTGATATTCATATGTATACTCCAGTTCAGCATCTACCATTTGAATGTAGCATTTTTTGTCTTTAAGATAAAATCGGAGTTGCTTCTTCCAAGCCCAGTCATCAGAACTCTGGACCTGGGCTTCATTGAGTTGCTGTACAATATCAATGTTATGAATAACATCAAGAATAAGGGCTTTAAGTTTTAGCTCAAGAATTCCAGATTCTGAGAGGGGAAACAAATTTGTTATTAAGACGTCTTTAAAAGAAACACACACGTGCACATAAACACAGTTAACCTCTTTTTATGTTTCTTTCTTACTCCACAAACTCCAGGACCTGTGATTGAAGAGTTGGAAGAGACTTCAAGGGACATCCAGTCCAACCCCCTGCAACGGAGAAACCCCCCTCAAAGCACCCACGACAGATGGCCATCAAGCTTCTGCTTAAAAATGTTCTTAAAAGTATGATTGTCATTCAGTTCTTTACCATTTTCCATGCCACTGCATGCCCTTCCAAATTCTTCCATATCACTAAAGAAATCTACTCTCTCCACCATCTTAATTTCTCTTGACACTGCCTTTTCGAGTGCCTACAGATCACTTTCACCCATACCCTCCACAAGGCACACTGTGTATTTTCCCTCTCAATGACACCTGCTGTCCTGATGTAAAAAGCCAACAATGTAAGACTTTTCTTCTAAATTATTAAGCCACACAAACCACATACAAGGGAGTGATTGCTACAAAACAATCAATACATAGTTAATTAATGCTTCTCATACAATTTGTGTTTAATAATATTATTTACTAATAAATGAATAATTTATTTTAAAATAGTATATAAATAAAACAGGCACAATTTAGAAAATAAAAATTAGCAACATAATAGCTTTTCCATACCTGCAGTGCCTGGGTCCTCTACATTGGTGTCTATGCTGGTGTAATGTTCCAGTTTAGCCATTAGTTCTAATTCTATTTGTTGCAAATTACAATCCTTGATTGCATGCTCAACATCTTCAGTGAATTGAATTTGTTCAGCTAAACAAAGGATCTATTTTAACAACAGGACATTGTTATTTGTTTGCAAATATTCTGAGACAATAGGTAAACAAATCTTACTGCATTATTTAATTGCAGACAAAACAAGCAATCCACAGTACTATTTTACTCAAACACATAATTTCTCATTGTCAACAATTGTGATTATCCAAATGTTCAAAGGTAAGGATAAATTGAATGTTCATAGCATAGATTTTGTTGCTCCTGACACAATTGACACAGAAAATATTAAACAGAGTTAACCACATCTAAATGTACTGATGGTTCCTCCTAAAAGACATCCAGAAAACAAATTACATATATAATCAATGCAAGAAGTATAGGTTCCCTGTCTGTAACTGTGGTTCTTTGAGTGGTCATATGTACTCACATATGTGTGTTTTGCACCCATATAGAACTATCAGAATGTTTTAGCAATAAGCATTATTTTGGCAAGAACTCCACTTCCCCTGCACAATCGGCCATACTCTGAAATCCCCTCATCAATTATAATTCTCTGAGAAATAAGAAATATCCTGAGGGGAGGGGAACAGGTTGTGTGAGTCTACTGATGGCCACTTAAAGAACTATGGTTACATATACAATAAAATAACTACGATTTCTCCCTCATGTTCTTTGTCAGAGAGTAGAAAGCTTCCTACAGGAAAGCAGAAGTCATCAGTGAAAGAAAGAGAAGATCGTTGTGCAGCAAAATGAGTTATCAAAACAGGACATCAATGCAGCAGCACTTAATGAGAGTGGACAGGTGAGGGCAAGTAATGGGTTGTTAAATTCTAGAAGGGCAATAAAAAGGTAAAGGTAAAGGGTTCTCCCCACACATGTGTGCTAGTCGTGTCTGACTCTAGGGGCGGTGCTCATCTTTGTATTCAAGCCGAAGAGCCAGTGTTGTGCAAGTCCATGGCCACGTGGCTGGCATGGCTGCAAGGAACACTGTTTTACCTTCCTGCTTTTTATGGTGGTACGTATTTATCTACTTGCATTTACATGCTTTCAAACCGCTAAGCTGGCAGGAGCTGGGGTTATTGGCGGGAGTTCACTCCGCTGTGTTCCACCCTGGATTCAAACCACTGAGCTGCCCACAGTTTTCAGAGCCTTAGTCCACTGAGCCACCACATTGAAAATCTGAGAATGTCAGTGGTACCCGAGTGAGGTAGATTTAGTGGGCACTTTAGTAAACTGATTAAGCCAGCATAATTCATTTATGGTACTACTGATTTGGAAAACCATGAAGCATAGATAGAAATCCTTTCTTTCAACAATTATAGCATTCAAGAGGAGGTATGGTGGTTAATGAAATCAGGTAATCATGGAACCATAGAGTTGGAGGAGGCCTATGAGTCTATTGAGTCCAATCCCCTGCTCAATGCAAGAATCCAAAGGAAGGATGCAGTTCTGTCCATGTAGTATGCCAGAGCCATTCATGCACAAGCACCATGCAACATCTTCTCTAGATTCCGTGCAGGGAAGGGACTAAGGTTGGCAGGATAATTCTTCAAACTCAGTGAAAATCGGAGACAACTTTTGGTAGACCAATCAAATTTGAACACATGGTCTCTTCGCCCTTTGAAATACCTCCTCCCCCAAATATTTTATTTTATTTATTAGATTTTCATATTACCCATCTGGCAGCAAGGCCACTCTGGGCGGTTGGTATAAAGTACACAGAGTTCACTAGAGCAGGGTTCTCAAACTTGGGGTCCCCAGATGTACTTGGATTAAAACTCCCAGAAGCCTTCAGCACTAGTTGTGCTAGCCAGGATTTCTGGGGAAAGTAGCCCAAGAACATCTGAGGGCCTACGTTTGAGAACCACTATACTAGAGGGTTAAGCAGAGGTGATGGTCACCCCGAAGACAACTTTGGTCGTACGTAGGGAAGTGACTGTGGCAACCATGAGAGCAATTGACTTAGCCAACAGGTGAGTAAGACTCCAGTAACTGTGGTGAAGAAGGAAACAGATTTTGAAGACCAACTCAGAAAATGATTGACAGTTGTTTCACAAAACAAGGAGAATGAGTAAAATAGTTGGTATGTTACTATGACTGGTAAAGAGTGCCAGTCATTAACTGCCACAGCACAGCAAAGATTATTTTTTCTGACATCAATTGTTCCCTTTAAACAATTTTAATAACAAATGTGTTCCATAAGAAGAAAAAAATTCTACCTGAGAGGGAAATAGCAATGGATCAATTGAACCCTGAGATCTTTTCCCAGTGGTTACGCAGTCAATAAGTAGTTGTTTCAATGTCTCCTTCATCTCTGAAGACAGTTTACTTAGCCAAACCTGTCAAAAAACACATCCGAAGAAATATTAAAAACCACAGAAAACATTAGCTCTCAAAGATCTTGATATTATTTCTGGAGCTTGTTTTCTTACCTCAACATCATTGGACAAGAGAATTTTATTTTTAAAAGGTATGACTTCACCTTCTAAAGACTTCATTGCAATTATGTGTTTAAAGTCTTCATCAAAATTCACACTGTAAATTCCTGTTAATTGATAGAAACATGTGAAATTAATTAACTACTATCCTTTTGTCTTTTTACACAACTATGTATGAAGCTTCTCTGTTACATTATTTCATGAGGGAAACTCTCTCTCTCTCTCTCTCTCTCTCTCTCTCTCTCTCTCTCTCTATCTATCTATCTATCTATCTATCTATCTATCTATCTATCTATCTATCTAGAGTACAGTCAAACAAACTCACTACACTACCTACATGATTTCAACTTAGAAGGATGTGTGAACAAAAAGAATATGGACTTTAAAAAAAGCCTAATCTCTGAGGAAAAAAATTAGCCAAACTTCTGTAGATGACAAATTGCAATTTCTATACTTCTTCCATGCTTCCATATATTCTTTCAAAACGGATCATAAGGGTTTATCTCTTCTTCTCTCTTTCTCTTTGAAAGTCTCCCTTATAAGAGAACTATAAGAACTCACTGCCAGACTTCCGAAAATAACTGTAGATTTATAACTTTTCAAATGCATTATCTGTGGTGATTATAAATAACTTCCAGTCAAAGACTGATTGGAAATTGGAGGTCTTCAATCTTTTGTCTTTTTCTTTCCCCTCATATACTATCTATGAGCCAGAAGACGATCTTTTTCTAGATGGGCCATGTATATTTTAAGGAAAGAAATAAACTTAGCAGACTAATTGTGCAAGGTTAAGCAAATATCAGATGTTATCAACAGCAGTTTGAGTAAGTATGCTACATCCATGATATCATGGTACAAAATTCATGATTGCTTCCCCTACTCTGACTGAAAAATCACGTGAAAAATAAAAGACAATATTGTGTGAGCTGGCTCCACATTTCCATGTGAGTCTCTGCAGAAGAAATGAACTACGGTACTTGGGTAACACATTAATATACCAATGTCTTCCCTAACAGTGCCCTAAAGACACCTTAAAACTGCACACAATATGAACACACACTAATGGTGAAGGCTGTCTTATGCATGAAAATTAAGAAAACATTTCATCTCCCCTAAATATATCAAAGTATATGTTTGCTCTAGAATTAACTATCTGTTATTCTATTTTCAGTACAGTATTAAGTTTTGTTGTACAAATGTCTGCATATTGCCACAAGGAATGGCAGGAAAAGAAAGAACTACAGTGGTACCTTGTACTGTATAAAGGAATTAATTTGTTCCAAATGAAATTCTTTTAAGCAAATTTTTCTTTATACAAATTTCCCAAAAGAATGCATTGAAAAGAGAGTAATTCCTAATTGCAACCATTTTTATGTTGTACAAATTTGCCCCATGGGCGATTCTGTTAAGCAAATTTCTCCTATCTCTGGAATTTTTTATGTTTTATGTTTATGTTATACAAACCATTTGTTATACAAGGATCCACTGTACTAAATCTTTGTAGACTAGAAAACAATTTTATGAGAGAATTCATAGCTTACCAGCAAAAAGTTTCTTCAGATGAGACTGAATAACTAATGGATTAGTGGACTGTCCCAAAATTTCCAGAAGATCATCATCCCCAATGAAATAGAATCTAGGAAATGCAGAACGCTTTTCCTGTTTGAAAATAGATAATTCTGTCTCCTCAAGATATAGAGGTAATACATATTTAGAAAATACAATACAGTACTAATATCATATTCGACATTTCAGTAATCAAAGTGTTAAGTTGGTTACTTACTGAGAAAACCTATTTGGTCTGGAAGTCAAAAGACATCTAGCAGTTTGAGTTATTTCTCTTGCTGCCTAGTCAAAACAGTTCAATTCCCCAAAAACATTTAATTTAGCCTGCATAGGGTTGGCCTGCCCTTTACATAGCAAATTCAGATAGGCAAGAGAAGAAAAGTAAGGCATACCTCAAGACCAAGACAATGTGACAGAACACATTACTAACAATCTAGTATCCATTATCCCTATCCTCATTTGTTTATGGGGCCGTGTATAAAGATGACAATCATATAGCCTTACTGAGGAAGTGAGCTTGAGCCACAAAAGCTCGTGTTAAAATGTAGCTACAATTTTTTGCTTTGTTTTTTTTGTCTGATATCCTTGCATGACTTGTCTACTTCTTCAAAAATTACAACTATGACAAAATCATTGCAACTAGGTGTTAAATTTTAGAGTACAACAGTCTTTAAAATTGTTGTAGGGCTAGTGTAATCACTGTGGTCCCTTGCTAAGGTTCTCCTTGGTGTACAGAGCTATTACAGACTGGATGTAGCCCTCCACTCAAAAGAAAACATCACTGGATTCAAAACCTTCTTGATTGATTCTGAATACTCTGGCTACAAAGACGTCTGTTTTCGTCAGCATGCTGATTACAATAAAAATAGTGATAACCCATCAGACTTGCTTTCACCAATAGCCAAATGAAGCTGCACTGGAACCCCTGAGTGGGGCATATCCCTTAACTGTGCAAAGCCAGCAGTGAGCTTTCTACCCCATTAGATTTCCATCTGTGGTGGTAAGCTGTCTGTCAGGGACCCATTTGGGGAAAGCACTTTTCAGATTGCTGGAGCAGATCCGCCAAATGATATATGAGTGAAGCTCCAGAATCAGAAAAAGGTGCATATGACTTGGAGATATAGTTCTGTCAGCAAGGAGCCAGAAAAAGCTACAACATAGGGGGATGATGATGAGACCTTGCCACTATGGAGATGTATGACATCATTAAACCCAAAAGTGAGCAAGGGACATCACATCTGCTGGACCCTGTTGTATGCATGGGGCCATTTCCTTGAGTGACTTGCTGACGCTATCCTTAGAGAAGGTGACAAGGCCCCTTTAGTGTCTATAAAAGTCCCTTTGTGAGTAATACACTGCAAAGGGATTAAGGAATTAGGCCATGTAGACATGAAAGTCTGATTTGAATGCTGCACTGAACCTCCCTAATGTAATGGCTTAAAACAGCAAGTTGGCTAGACAGGACAGATATATCTCCCCATAGACAGATGTGGGCCATTCCTTGAATATGGAACTTGCCCTCTTTATGTGCTTATTTCTTCCTGAAACAACTTCTGCAAACGTTAAGAAATAATGGCATTTCCATTTCTATCAGCTTTGAATAGCTACTTTCACTATTTAGCAAAAATATTAAGAATTGTACCTCCAAGAATTCATTCAAGGATTTTTGACATCTCTGAAGCTGGTCAAGAATAGTGATCAAAGCATTTCTTATTCCTGCTCGAGCATTCAAGGACGTTATGCGGTTGTCTTGCTTAATATCTGCTAGTATTGATCTTTATAAGGAAACAGAATACAGAAGAAAAGCTATTAAATGTTCTTTCATTTAAATGACGGTCAAGGATTAACATTAAAAATTGGGAAAACATTCCTACTTAATGTGGCTGCACTCCAGATATACTGAACTACAGATCCCATCATCTCCAGGCAATGCCACAATTAGAAATGATGGGAGTTGTAGTTCAGAATATCTGGAAGGCAGCAAATAGAAAACTTGAATATCAAATATCAATGCTGTCTCTGGACAGAGAAGCACAAGGAATTGAATTAAGATTTAATGCCCTGTTCACCGATTAAAAACTATTTTGAGAAAGGAGGATTGAGATATATAATGGAAATTTACCTAAACTCTTCATCCACTCTATTGAAGCGTGCCTGCTCTCTAGGTAAAGCACCACGACCAAAAATGGGTTCCAGATAGACCCATTTTCTTTGAATTTGGTTTAAATTCTGTAGATATTCATCCAGCTCAGAAAGTTTCTTCTCCCAAACCGAAACTTTATCTTGAAAACCTTTGTAATACGGAGAGTCCTTTAGAGACTGAAGGAGGCATCGATTGTCACCAACTTGGTTCACAATGTCTTTCCAGTCCTTAATCAATTTGATCATCCGATTCTGACTGTCTTCATAATCTGTTAATGTAAAGACAGCTCCAATTCCCCACAGCTCCAGTTCACGCAAAGCTTCCCTGATTGTGACCTCACCATGAGCCCGACTATTCAGATCCTATTATCAAACAGAAATCATATTTTAATGGACCAAATGATTGATTCTCATTTATGGTTACTAACAAGTCAAAAGAGAGAGTCAGTACCATATTTTACCATATTTTCTTTTTTTATCACATAAATAGGAATTTTATTACTATACACATGAGTAGTAATTTTTCAGAACATTAAGAAATAGCAAAATATGACCAAAAATACCTTTTAATCAAAATTACTATCATTTTCATCAATAAACTTATATAAATTAAAGGAATCGTAAATAGGTTGCTAACTATGCTAGAGGTAGATACTGTTGGCATAATTCTCATTCATATCCATTTTGAACTATTAAGTACTTAGAACTATTTTGAAATATGAATTGCCAAGAAAGAAGTGATTCAACATATATTCTCTCTCTCTCTCTCTCTCTCTCTCTCTCTCTCTCTCTCTCTCTCTCTCTCTCTCTCTCTCTCTCTCTTTGTTTTGTTTTGTTACAAAATGTTGGACAACTCAGATAATTGTTCCAAATACTATTATGGCTGAATTCACAATCCATACCTTAAGTTCTGCTGCTTTTTCTACAATGACATCTGCCACTTTTAGGAGGTCTCCAAATACTAGGTTCTCTAAACTAGTACCTCTGGGAAAACCAAGTATGCGAAAGAGATCCAACCAGTGATCGGATGACAAGTGTTCTCCTCTAACATATTTCAACACTGGAAGTGTCATCTGGAGTTTTAAAAAAATGAACATATAAACACATCTAATCTGAACATGGTGTCATATTATCCAAAAATACAATGTGTTGATATACAAATAGCACAATACTAAGTTATGTCTTCATAGAGGTTCCAATAATTTCAGTGGAACCTACACCCAAAACTTACCTCTTAACTTCTTGATTGTACAGTAAATATTAATAACTAAGCTAATTTAATTTTTCCATTGTTGATTGTGGTTATATTTCATTTTAAACATTACAGAGATGTTATACATATTACATTAACAATATTTTGGAATATTTGACATTAAACAATGCTGAACACACACACACACACACACACACACACACACACACACACACACACACACACACACACACACACACACACACAGCTTTGCTCAGACAAAAGCTAAAGCCTTATCGAGTCATGACAGTGATGAAGAGCTAGGGGCACATATAGCTCCCGAACATAAATGTCTCCCCTGCCCAAATGTCACTCAGACCTTTCACCTTACATAAAAAAAAAGAGGTACCTGTCAGCATGTTCTCTGTGTGCACTTACAGTGCTTGTATATGTGCACATACAGTCAGCAAAACTAATAAGGCCTCACAATCACAAGCACCTTCAGGTGAAAATCCTCTCAGGTACCTCTTAAGAGGTACATGAAGCTCTCAGTAACGTCTCAGAAGCATCACTAGGCACATGAGTTATGCATATCCCCTTGATACCTACACTAAAACCTGGGCATAGATAATTATGGCACACTCTGCTAGGGAAGAACCATGGAACTAGGGAAATAATACACTTAGAAAGCCAAATGCGAGTTAAAGACCTCAATAAATACCTACGGTAATGATATATACAGCTATGTTGAACGTTTACTATATTTCTTTCCAGAAACTTTTCAAGTACATCCCTAGAGTAAATCCCTAGAGCATTGTGGGTGAATCTATGGCACAGGTGCCAAAAGTGGCACGCGGAGTCATTTCTGTGGGCATGCGACATTGCCCCCCCCCCAGCCACAGCACTTCCCTCTCTGTCCGGAGCAGGCCACTGTGCTCCATGCAGAGAGCCAGGTGCAGGGGAGGCAGTGGCTTGTGGGCTTATTCATAGGCCCAGTTTACTCTCCACCCATGCCAATTTTGGGATGCCCAGAGTGGCATGTTTGGAGAGTAAGCTGGGGCTACGGCCGAGCCCACAAGCTGCCGTCACTCCCCCTGATGTAGCACCCCATCCTCCTTCTGCCCAGGGGAGAGAGGCAGATGGAGTACTACTCTTTGGGAAAGTGAGGATCGAAGAGCGCGTTTTTGAATTTTCCATGGCCACAGCACCCTTGCTGTGGCTGTGGGAAATTCAAAAACCTGCTCTTCGATCCTGCTTTCCCGAAGGGTAGCACCCAAAGCATTTGTAACACGGGGTACTACTATATTCAGGTTAAATTGCCATATTGGCACTTTGTGGAAAATAAATGGGTTTTGAATGGCAGTTTGGGCACTCGGTCTCTAAAAGGTTTGCCATTGCTGCCCTAGAGGATAATTCCCTAGATGATAGGATGAAAATCCAAAATGATCTTGACAGATTAGAGTGCTGCACCAAAGCTAACAGAATGGGTTTTAATAGAGAGAATTGTGGGGTTGTAGGCATCTAGGTAAAAAAAAATGAATTTGCACAGATATAGGATGGGAGATACCTGGCTGGAAAATAGTACAAATAAAAGGGATCTGGGAGTCTTGGTGGACCACAAATTCAACATGAGTCCGCATGGTGACGCTGCAGCCAAGAAAGCCAAGGCAATTCTTGGTTGCATCAACAGAACCATAGTGTCTAGATTAAGGGAAGTGATAGTACCACTCTATTCTGCTCTGGTCAGATCCCACCTGGAGTACTGTGTCCACCTCAATTTAAAAAGGATGTTGACAACCTTGAGCAGGTCCAGGGAAGAGTGACCAGGATGGTTAAAGGTCTGGAATAAATGTTTAGCCTTAGAAAAAGAAGGCTGAGAGGGGATATGATAGCTATGTTTAAATATTTGAAAAGATTTCATATTGAAGATTTCATATTAGTTTGTTTTCCATGGCTTCAGAGACTAGGACTTGGGACAATGGTTTCAAACTAAAGGAAAAGATATTCAATTTAAACATTAGGAATAACTTCATGATGATTAGAACTGTTCAGCACTGGAATATATGCTGTTCAGCACTGGAATATAAGGTGGTGGAGTCTCCTTCTTTGGAAGTTTTTAAGTAGAGGCTGGACAGCTATCTGTCGGGAGTATTATGATGGAGTTTTCTGCATAGCAGGGGGTTGGACTGGATAGCCCCCGAGGTCTCTTTCAACTCCATGATTCTATGATTTGATCCCAAAGCTTCATTGCTTTGTCTCTCTTTCAGAATCTTACTTTGTATTTGTCAACCTCTTTTTGCAACTTCACAGTCATTATAGTGTGTTCCTCAACTTTTCTCAGTTTATCATGCCAGTTGAACAGGAACTCTTCAAACATGTAGGTCTTGCCCCTGCATGAATGACATATTAGAGGAAGTTCATCATGGGATATAAATCACAGATTTAAACAACAGATTTAAGCAACAGAAATAAATACAGACCTGAATGTAATCCAGTCTTCATTAGCTTTTTCTTGAAAACCTTCATAAAATTCTTCATATAGTGCCCAAATTTCTGCATGACTCTCAATATCTCTGCGGACTTCATCGGCTAAAGAGAAATCAGGCTCTTCTAATTCGAAATGACTGCAGTCATTACTAAATAAAAAGAAGGCAATGTTGAAATGGTATGCAGAATAAAAATTTACATCCCATTATCCCTCGGTTTGCTCAGTGTGGGAAATGCAGAGCTCCCATCCCGTCACTGACTGGTCCACATTGATTCAAACAATGGTATAATAATGTGGTCTCCTCAAATCATTTGTGGGGCCCTGGTGGTAAATTTTAATCACTTTTAATGATTAACAATTTAGTTTTCAAGTAATGTGGTTGCTATGATTGGTACAAAGTAAAAAAGAGGTCCATATCTTACTATTTATAACAGTGACTCCCAAATAGAGGCTGTATATTTCTTTGCCCAAATAAACATAGATCTGACATTCATTATGGTTCCCTGCCTTGCGGCATTTTATTCCTCAAATACTGATATATATCCATGCATACATGAAAACTAACATACATGAGTTTTTGTTTTGTATCTTCAAGTTCAGCAAATTCAATTTTCTTTTCTTTTATGGTCTCAGCACTTTTCTGCAGCAAATCATGATTGCCTGTTTCAATGACATCATCAGTGGGCTTTAACTGATCCCAACGAGCCTTAAATTTCTCCAGTTCTTGAAGGTACATGTTAACACGTGACATCACATTACCTCTCATCACTTCAATCTGCAGAGGATATAAAAACAGTCTTGATGATTTGCCTTAGCAGTTTAGTTTTATTTAAAGTTATATTGTTGGAGCAATAAACACTATACATTTTCCTTCTTTTAATGCTGCATTTTATGTTCCACATTATAAAAAAGCTAAAGGTATGATAAAACATAAGAAACAGTCCTGATTTCAGTACCCCATTTACAATGTGCAGACGCCTCATGCAAGAGAACCTAGAAACAGTTAAACTGCACCAGTGGCAGTCATGCCTAGGGTTACAGTACACACAGATCTCCTTCTCCTTTTGTCCCAAGTAGCTCTGCATGCAAGGAATCTTCACATTATTCCTGGGAGTTTTATATTTACTGAACTCCATCCTGGCGTATGCAAACCAGCCTTCAGGAGCTATAAGCATTCAGGTTGTCTAACAAACCCCGTATCATGTTTTCACTCTGTGCTTCCTTTTGAAGTGAATTTATATTTTACTTACAAAGGAGCATAGCGAGTGAAAAGTAACTGTCATTGCACAGTGTGAATACGTTTATGACAAACTGCTAAGATGATTCAAATTTCTCAGAGGCCTCAGTTTTCTCCCCAAAGTGAACCCTCCCAGAAAGTCCCCACTGTATATTATGTTTCCAGTGTGAACCTAAATACGTGTGATTGCTACATGTGTGTGATTGAAAATGTGTGTAATTTACAGGAAAATCTGTCAGAGAACTCTGATTTATTGCAGCTTCCTTTAAAACATACACAGTGTCATAAAATCATATTTGGTCTCAGATAAAGTGTCAAGTCACCTGCAGTGCATAGTCAGCTCACACCACTGAAGGATAGTGACATAAACTTTATCTTTTAAATGATAAATATTTTCACATTGTCTGCCTTACAGTGACTATGACAGTCCAGTTTTGTACAAGTAATTCCAAGTTACCTGTTCTTTAACCATCAGCTGATGGCTTTCCATCATTAGTTCAAATTTGTCCCATGTTGCTCTTAGGTTACCAAATGCTTCAATACCACCACCAGCCACAGTTCTCAAAAGTTTGTTTTTACTTTCTGCTTCTTTAAAAAGGAGGAAGACCTACACAAACAAATTGTACATGGATATAAATATCAAGCATATGTCAAATCTTGGCTTATGTCAATAAATATAAAATCATATATATATAAAGTAACAATGGTTCACAATCCCACAGAATAACTTTTTATTCAATTCCTGAAGCCAATTTCCAACTATTCTATGTCCCTTGAAAATATTAGTACAGTTGACTACAAGTGGGGATCCCCATCAACACAGGTTCAGAATCTAGCCTACCAGTTCTAGATCTCACAGCCCACAAGCCCACCACTGTATGAAAGAATCCCTATACACCCTTATCCTTGCCAGTTAATCAAGAGGAGCAAAGTTGAGCATTCTCAGCAGAAGCTGAATCCTAACCAAGGCACAGCCTGCAGTTGTGGTGCCAATTTTGCTCCTCCTTTTCATTCACCCATGCAGCAATAAAAACAAACTTGGTTTTCTGTCTGAAATACAAAGTACTGTAGAAAAGAACATCACTATAGAAAATCTGGAAACATTTGGAAACATTTTGTGTGTGTTGTGTCATTATAGTCGTGACCGACTCTTCATGATTCCATGTCCATGGAGTTTTCTTGGCAGGAATACTGGAGTGGTTTGCCAGTTCCTACTCCAGGCACCTACAGCACCTGGCATTCCCTGGTAGTCTCCCATCCAAGTACTAACCAGGGCTGACCCTGCTTAGCTTCTGAAATCAAGCGAGATCGGATGTGATTAGGGCATCTAGGCAGCTGGAAACATTTTACCTCCTCTTTTTTTTCTTTTAGGTTCTTATAGTTTGCATTGTCTTCTGTTACTTCATCCACGGTTTGAGGCCTCCTCACTAATGATTGCATGGCATCATTGAGAAATGAATTTATATCATGCAGATGGGCTATATAAAGGTAAACGTAATATGAATTTTTAGAGCCATTTAAAACCACCAGCAGCAATGAATTATTAGCAACCTCTGTGGCAACGTTCCCCAACCCCAAGCCTTTTAGATGTCCAGACAGCAGTTCCCATCAGCCTTGGCCATGGGTATGTTGACTGGAAATTATGTAAGCAGTAGTCTAAAGCATACATGTGATTATGGTAAAATAAACTACATTTCCTTATGGAGACAGCATAGTCATGCAGAAAAATCATTCAAAGCAAATTTATCCAGGTAAGAGTCAAGATTTATTGTCACACTAAACTGTCTGACTGTTGAACAAGATCCTACTAGCCCTATAAAACTCTATAAATAAATTATTTATAAAACTGTTGCCTTTTAATGAACTGCAACATTAAAAAATCAAGAAGAAAATCAAGAGTTTGCAGGGGAAGGGAGAAAAATTTCTTAAATGTAGAGATCAAGAAGGGGCTGTGGGGATTAGCCCAAATGTTGCAATAGGAGCAGGACAAGAAGTAATACAGACCATAAATGCGAGGAAAAACAGGTTAAGCAAAGGGCATGTAAGAAGCACACACAGCCTCAAATGTCTCTACACCAATTTTAAAAGGATGTTGAAAACCTTAAGTGGGTACAGAGGAGGGCGACCAGGATGGTTGAAGGCCTGGAAGAAATGTCTTATGAGGAACAGCTTAGGGAGCTGGGAATGCTTAGCCTTTCATGAAGAAGGCTGAGAGGGAATATGATAGCTATATTTAAATATTTGAAAGGATTTCATATTGAAGAGGGAACAGGTTTGCTTTCCATGTCTTCAGAGACTAGCACTCGGGGCAATGGTTTCAAACTTCAGGAAAAGAGATTCAGTTTAAGCATTAGAAAGAACTTCATGACAGTTAGAGCTGTTCGGCAGTGGAATATGCTGCCACAGAGGGTGGTGGAGTCTCCTTCTTTGGAGGTTTTTAAGGAGAGGTTGGATGGCCATCTGTCGGAAATACTGTGATGCAGGTTCCTGCATGGCAGGGGGTTGGACTGGATGGCCCTTGAGGTCTCTTCCAACTCAAGCTACCTATAGACTTCATTTCTCACTATTAATAAGAGGAACCTTGTGGCACAGTGGTTAAATGCCTGTACTGCAGCTAAAACAGGGCTCATGACCTGGGGTTCAATCCCAGGTAGCCGACTCATGGTTGACTCAGCATTCTATCCTGCTTGGGGAGTAGGGGCAATGTGTGGCCTGCATAATTAAATTGCAAACTGCCCAGAGGATGCTTGAAGCACTGTGGGGTGGTATATAAGCAGAACACTTTGCTTTATGCAACTACATAATCCTTTCCTTTTGAGAAAGAGTCATAACTACTACAAAATACAGTATTTCTAAGGGGGAAAGCTGCTTAAATGGCTGCAGATCAATATATTTATTTCATACAGGAATTCGCGAAATAGCGACAGCTACAAAATCATCGATACCTGATTCCAAAGATTATCAGTCATTACTGAAATTTTCTTATCTGTAAACATAATATATGTTTGTTTTTCCCGTCGAAATACTCTAAGTTAGAATCTTAAGTAAGTGTAAGTAAAAATGAACTGCTATGTAGATCAGCAAAACAACTGCTTTCTTTTGAATTTTACCTTGTATGGACTTTCTCAAAGACATCACAAGGACATCATACAACTTTTGGATCAGATCGTCGATCACAGACTTCACAGGGTTGCAGTTCACTATGATGCAATCTACTTTCACAGTGCTTTAGTAATTACAACCACAGTTCAATTATATTCCATATGAGACAAAGTTTACAACAAACTTTAAGTAGTACTGTACAACTAATAAATATATGTAATTGACCAGATTCTGCAACAGTAGAAAAGCATGATTATTACCAGCCAGAGTTTGCATAAATTTTAGGCTCACCCTACTTTCTTCACATCTCCTCTTTCATCCTTCTTAAAGCAGAGTCCAGGGACAGAGTCAATTCTATCAGTTATAATCCTCATATCTAATTGACTTATATAATTAATAATTGGCTTTTGTAATTCATAATTTACTTTTATGATGAAACACACAAATTCATCATGGATATTACACTTCTTAGTTACATATGTATAAAATCACTATCACCGTACAGTACATAATTTTCATTACATTCATAATAATATTTTAACTATGATGTTAAGGTCAGGGCATTAAATTATGCCAAGTGAACCGCATCAGCCATGAAGATCAGTAGTATATCTTGGGATAGACATGAGCTCTCAGCCTAATCTAACCCACAGTATTGCTATGAAAATAAGCAGAGGAAACTACTAAGCTCACTGCATTGAGATCCTTAAATAAAAAGTGGGGCATAAAATAGAAAATACTGTAAATTAGACTGGATCCAATCTGACACAGATAATTACTCTGTGAGAAAATTCTCAATAATCACTAAACATTTTTCCCAGGGTAAGTGAATTTCACATGCTATCCACACTGGCAAGATGGACACACAGAAGATGGTTATTCATTTACAATTCTTTGATTGTTCAGTACCTTGGAAGGCGCTCCACTTCTTTTCCTCTCACTTTTAGGGCTTTGAAATTCTTTTCCCAGTCCTGCTCATTGACAAGATTATTCTCCACAAGTGCTTCCATATCCACTTGGCCAATTATAACCCACTCCTTTGCCCAGCATCCATGTTTTTGTAACAAAGAAAATGAAATATCTTTATAAACTAAGTACTCAGAATAAAATTCTCTTTGTTATTTCCGACATTTTTAGATAGACAAGCAAAAATGATGGGGCACCCAGTGATTCAGATATATCTGAAAAAAACTGAGTCTTCTCCATACTCATTTAAAATAAACTGAAATACAATCCAGTCCTTCCAATTGAGAAGGCAAAGACATGCAGCCAGGTACCATTTCTTGCACCAACCACACTCCATGGAGAATGAGAATTTGTTCTGTAGTCCAGAGATTTGCTCTATGCATTTGAGGGCTCAAGGTTCAGGATATCATAATCCATTAAATGATCATATTCTTCTAACTTCCAAACATTTCTTAAGTATTGTATATTGTATATCACAATGTATATTGTATATCATAATGCTGAAATCTCAATTGGCCCTCCCATGCTTTAAATAGGTTTATATATATATCACACACATATCATGTAACATCATATATATTACATATATTAAATATGTATCATATTAAGATAAAAATGTAAATTCTTAAACAAGAGCATAAAGTAACAAAAAGTAATGTTGAATAATGTCTATGCTTCCTATCCTCAGAAGTCTTTGAATCAAATGAATCAGTTTACACACCTTAAATTGATCTGCAACTTCACCCAATCTTCGGAACAAGTCTTCTGCTTTACTGAAAGTGGTCAGAAATCCACTTGCATTTCTTTCAGTCATAACAGAAAAAATTAACTCCTCATCTGTCTCACTCACTCCCTTAAACTGGTTAGGAATAGAGATGAATCGTTTCATTTCTCTATAGTATCTCGCCCGTACTTCTTCAAAAGGAGGCTTGAACTGTAATCTCCCTTGTCTGAAAAAAATTAATATTTACAAACTTTAATCCTTAAACCACTCACCATGGAGAAGTATGGTTGCACTCAATTTATTAACAGATATTCAAACAGGTATGCAAACATATTGCATCTTTTATTATTTTACCAACTGAAAGAAATAACCTACTTGTAAGTTAAATCAATGTTTATTTCTGGCAGATTTTCATTAAGCGCCTCCAAACCCATTTGATACTGATGCTCCAGAGCTTTATATAGTTGATGGTTCCAGTGTTGTCTCCATGCTTTCATGTCATGGGAATGGAAGCCCTACAATTTGAGAGGCATGTGTTACAAATTCTTAATTACAAATACACATCATCAGAGACACAAGTCTGAGGAGATTGCCTTTCTTTTTCAGAAAAGATAACTCAGGCACATCAGAAAACAGTGGCGCTACAAAATGCCCTGCAGAAGAGCAGACAGTTCAAGTAAATAAATTATTAGATTAAATGCTCCAGTGCACCTCTTTTACCTCAATCAACCCAATCCAGCTTCTCACTTTATCAGCAGAACTAAGATTCCAATTCCTTTAAATAATGGGACTATTCAACTTGAGTGTGAAGTTCTTCCGATACCAGAGACATGGAAGAAGGTTACAGAATCAAGAACTTAATGTACATATTTGAGTTTTCTCAGAGGTTTTGATGGAGGGCAATGATTTTATACATCGTGCCATGCCACTTTTAAATTTAGTGAAATTACGTTTTAACAACATTTTGAAAATGTATCAATCATATAGATTAATCACATGGCTCTCATCTCACAACATGTACCACAGACCCAGAATCTACTATGATGCTTCCATTAGTCATTATAAAGAAAATGGAGCAATGAAAATGCTTTCCCTTCTTTATTTTCAAAAATGTATGTATTTATTTATAATAAATAAATTCATAATTCATATCTACAATACATATAGTACTACCTTGGTTTACGAGTTTAATGTGTTATCTGGGACATTTTGTATTACGAAACCAAAACACAGACCCCAGCATGCAGGGGGTGGCACTAAAAACCTCCCAAAAAAAATCGTAAACCAAGGCACTGCGGAAAAAAGTCATAAATGGAGACGTTATTTTCAATGGATTTTCATTTGTACACCGAAGATTATGTTAACCAAGGCATTTGTAAACCGAGGTACCATTGTATATTCCAGCAAAAATGTTACCTAAAAGAAAATAGCAGGATTGTTTTTATTCTGCTACAGAACATATTTACTTGGGAAAGTACAAAAACCATAAAAAGCATCTACTAAACAAAGAGACAAACAAACAAGTGTCTTAAAATGCAATTAAATACTAAGCTTCCATCAAGTCCCACTGGGTAGATTTTACCATATACAGTATATCTTTATCTTACTTATCTTCCCAGCTGTGTTACATAATTTAGAAAATATATTGTCTTATTTTAGCTCAGCCAGAAACACAGAATTCTCCACTCTGAACCTAGTCAACTCCATAGCTGTTTTCATCCAACATAAATATTCGCAAATACTGTACTTCTACCTGACCAACAATATTTTTTCTAACAGACAATTTGAATTAAATCCATGTCCTAATCTCAGCAACACTAGGTTCACTGACTCAGTCCTAGATTTCCAAGCCAAATTCCACGGATTCAATGGAAAAATAATGTTGAATAGCTATGTAGGGTATGACTTAGATCAGGCAGTGGCAATATTCAACTTAAACTAATTAAAAGAGTCCTATCGCCACTCCCCATACACATATTTGTATAAAAGAATTAATTCGTTCCTAATGAAATTATGTTAAGCAAATTTTCCTTTATACAAATTTCCCATAGGAATGCATTGAAAACAGAGCAATCCCTAATTGTGACCATTTTTATGTCGTACGGATTCACCCCATGGACGATTCTGTTAAGCAAATTTCACCTATCTCCAGAATTTTTATGTTGTACAGATTTTATGTTATACAGAGTGTTTGTTATACGAGGGTCCACTTGTACAATACTTTAGGTTTTGAGACTCCCTGATGCCCTGCACAAGTCTTAGGATGAGGATATAAAGCCTTTGAAAGCTATAAATCACTGTCAGATCAGCAGCAGTGGTCTCAACACTAGCCGCAGTGATTTCTTACTTTTAAAGGCTTCTCTCTCTCTCTCTCTCTCTCTCTCTCTCTCTCTCTCTCTCTCTCACACACACACACACACACACACACACACACACACACACACACACACACACACACACACACACAGAGAGAGAGAGAGAGAGAGAGAGAGAGAGAGAGAGAGAGAGACTATCCTAAGGCTCCCAATGGTCTCCCCAGGGCAAAAAGGACACAAGGAAACTCCAGTACCAACAACATGGGATAGGAAGTTTTCAGTTAGTATGAAACAAGATTCTCTCCCACAGGTCTACTGGGATTACCAACTGGATTCAAGGCACTAAAAGAAAAGTGTTGCATATAACATTCAAACTTTAAACATTTTTCCATTGATTTCCCATGATATTTTACTTTCAAGTTAATAAGCAATGATGGCATGCCTGTGATTCAAGACTGGAAAACCCTGCTCGGAGTTCCTGCAAACCATCTTTCCATCTTTGCTGTTGCTGAAGTAGATCAATGTTCATCAGGCCAACCACCTATCAAACAGAATTTTAAAAATGCTGAAGGTTGCCACAAACAAAGAGGAAAGAAAACACTGAAATAAATGAACATGTGACATTTAAGTGCACCTTTTCTATAAAATTAGTGTGCCATTTCCTCAACTTTCTGTTTTCTGTGGCAAGTCGTTCTGCTGCACTTTGAAGTTTCTTGATATATGCTTCTAGCTCTTTAGGATTATCCCATGTTATTTGTCCCTCTGCTTTTGAGTGCTATGAGAAGCAGAAAATATGTAGATGAGTGGCAGAGGTTTAATTCTTTAGTCATAAAATAGATTCAGCTTCTTCTTTTAGCATGTTTATGGTTCCATAAAGATTGTAAAAATTCTAGTTACTTTAACCAGAGAAAGGCAAAGAGTTAAAACCTGACTAATTTTGTTTCCTTTGTACTAGTTCAAGATAAATGTCATCCTCTTAATACTAATTGTACATCCTATAGTTCTCATACTGTGGACTGCTTTCTTCAGGAAAGATAGCTATTTTAGAGAAACATCATGCACCCTCTTCCCTTAAGGGCTGCAAATTAAAGCTTCCAGAGGACAGTGTAATAAAAGGCTCAAACAATAAAAAGATGAATTACTTTTATTATCTGTTCAAATGCTAAAGCAGATTGTAGCATCATTGGCTTCTGACTTGGAATCATTTGTTGATCAATACTGTTGTAAAAATGAGCAACCTACAACAAGAAGAAGAAAATAAGCTCTCCAGTTATTACTTTATATGCTATTTAGCTTGTATATTATATTATCATTTAAATATATATCACTGATACTTCAAGTGCCTGATATGTGAACCTCAGTTTCAGACACCAGCTTACATCCTGACAATGTCTGTTATAGCATTTATATATTTTTGAATGTCCTAGCTTTTGTGGCTGTCATTTTTCCAATTAACAAATATGTAAACATCAGTATGCAAAATATTCTATGTAAATATACATAAACTAACTTATTACCTATCTATTACTTATATATATTAAACACAGCTTGAGATACTACCTAGGTGGCTGCCATTAAAAATGAATGGCCCTAAAATTCAATTAGAGATGGTAGCTGAAATCCTTGTGTTTAGTGAAGTAAGCCCACTGAATCACTGAAACGTGGTGGATTTGGATCGGCTGTACTCTGCAACTTACTACAGTAACTAAGATGATTCTCTAGGCTTTGATCTTTGGGTTACAACAGCCACAATAAAAATCAAGATAAAAATGTTGTGCACTAAATGTTTAACATTATAAAAAAAGTTTTTAAAATGCTACCGTCTCCTTCCATTGTACATTAAAATAAATACATTTCTTCTAATGTAAATTTCTAAATGAGATAAACAACATATCTATGATTTCATCTCTTAATTTTAAATGTAGATTTTATTACAATGTTATATTATAGAATGAAAATCAATCCCAATATGAACTTTTAAGCATTTCAAAATATTCCCCATCTTTTGCATGTCAAACAATTTTCTAGCTAAACTTTCACAGGACACATGATGTCAAAACCCTATGATCATCCCAGATAAATTCAATACAGTCAGAATTTGTGTTTCATAATGTCATACCTGTTTCAGAATCACTGCCTGCTTGCAGAATTTTTGTGCAGTATTGGAAGCTTGCTGTATTTTGGTAGGAATAACAAAGCCAAGGGCAGAGAGCTGCCGCACTTCTCTCAGTAGGGTCACCAAGCGATCTGAATAGTGTATTTTTAATGTTCCATCAGAATGATCAAGTTCCATAACAGGACTGCTGGCCTGTATGCTAAACCAAAATATTCATTTATTTATTTAAAATATTTGTATCCCACTTTTCTCCTTAAAAGGTGACTAAACCAAGATATTTATATCACTAGCTATTAGTTCAGAAAATTCTGCTTTTATACATCTATACTAGGAAACAGAAATTCAAAAATGTCTACGTTAACCAATACATCTGATAAACTGACTGAAATCCTGGTGCTTTATTATGTACACAGAAGGGAGTCAGTCACTTCTACCTCACAGTTATCAAGCCCCCACTGGGATTCTCAAGCATGCACCAAGCCAGCAGGAATATGCATTCCTTATTAACTGCCAGCTAGAAGTGACTAAATGTTACACTGTTTGCCATCCACTCAGATGACAAAGAAACAGGATTTCAGCTACTGATCCCATTCTAAACTACAACAGGAATGCATTCATAAAATTTGCAAACAACAGTAACTCAACTATTTCCACTAATATCTCCTCTGATTTCCAGAGATGACAAAATTATATGACAGCCATTGGCATGAGACTCTTATTTTTGCATGCACATCTAAGAGAGAATCAAGTTATGTTCCCTTCTCCTGATAGACAGTCCAACTCTCCAAAGTGCTTGGTGACATGCAATCAACATAGCAAGAGCCCAATTATGTCACACCGGGGGGGGGGTGTTCACTAGAATAGAAGCAGCTCCTGTCTTTGAAGGCAGTCACTGGACATCCCTGAAATGGCATGGCCTTTTGATGGTTTTCTTCAGCAGTGGCAGATGGGCAGGTGATACTAAATGAACTGTATGACAACTGTTCTTATCCCAAGAGAGGATGTTATGCTTACCAAAGTCCAGACTTTGGGTTTGACAAACCTGACTGTATGTCCCTGGACCAGTCATCAAATTGTTCTTGTTCATAGACTTTAAATTGTTCCAGAAGATCATTTGCCTTTTGTAGAAAGTGTTGAAATCCCGACAGGTCCGAAAGAAGGGCCTCTGCAATCTTAATGGCATCATCCACCTCAGATACATAAAAAACAGAAGTTCAACTGTAGATTGCATCTTTTTACTTGTAGCAACACAACACATTACGTCAGTGCACTGCTCACTGGCTCACCACAGTATGGCTCGCCTCAGTTGAGTATTATTTATGATGAGAGAGGAATTTGATTCAATCCAGCATGGGTTTCCTTATACATGTACTTGAAAAAAAATGAAGGTATTGGCCAGAATCTACCAACTATAGCCACTGATGTTACCCAGTCAGCATAAATCTCAACAGTGAATTATGCCAGACTATATAGCTAAAATCCTCAAACTCTTATTAACCTTGCTAACATTTCCAGAGATTAGTGCACCCATGGTTTCATGTACCAGAGCGGCTTTGTTGCTAGCTGGTGTGGTATAAAAATCTAATAAACAAATAAATAATTTTGTCCCAAGTGGCTAAGCGGATCACCTGAACAAACAGCAAAACCATCAGCACAACGTAATCTATAAAGTGCCAAAGGTTTTACATCAAGAGCACATGATTTCAACTTTAGAAATCAAATACAGTGGTGCGTCTTAAGACAAATGCCTCGTAAGATAAAGAACTCATAGGAAGTAAAAAAAAAAAGTCTGCTTTGCATGACAAAAAATTCCCTATGGGATGCTTCCCAGGACAAAAACTGTTTTGCAGGCATCCGGGGGTGGGGTTATTTTTGCCTTTCTGAGATCGGTAAAATGAGTACCCAGCTTGCTGGGGGGGGGCAATGTGTAGCCTGCATACTGTAATTAAACTGCAAACTGCCCAGAGACAACTTGAAGTGGTATGGGGCAGTATATATAAGGAGAACACTTTGCTTTGTTTTATTCTAGCCTCTGGAACGGATTAATCCGTTCCCAATGCATTCCTATGGGAAGCCGCATTTTGTAAGACAAATTATTCTTAAAACAAATTGACTCGTAGAACGAATTAATTTTGTTTTAAGAGGTACCACGGTAGTATATAATGCCTGATGAAACTGTGTATTTATTTAGGAAGTACATCTCTGGCTGGGTATAATCTTGTGCCCTGTGAAGGCACAAGTGCAAGCACTCTCTTGGTTTATCTGGCATTCCTTTCCCCCCTAGCTCCTTCCATGCACAAGCACACAGCAAGACAAGAGAACTTCCAGTAGCAGTTAGAACTCAAATGCTCTTTATTACACTACTCCCTTATGGATTAACAGGATACATAACATGAACCAAATTATGAATTTAAATTCATACCCTCAGCTGTAGCTGTCGCACCCAAACAATGTTGTTCACAACTTCTGAAAGATTTTTGCCACAAAGTGGTCCTGATGCTTCACCAGGAGTACCATGGCATCGCGTCTCAAAATCTGTTTGATAATCTATATAACAACATCAAGGAAAGCATTAGTGGATGCTGCAGCCAGCTCTACAAAGTGCAAAACTTTCCCCTTAATATTAAACAGAATGCAAAAATGGTTCGGTTGATCTTTGGAAATGTTTATCAATACTTATAGGAAATTTCTCAATTCTGCAAAATTAACTTTAAATGGGGGGGTGGTGGTCATTTCTTTACACCACCAGTTACAACTTTGTTTTATGAGATATCTAATCCAATATCTCTGCAATAATATTTTGATGGTGTTAGATTTAAGTATGAGCCTTTAAAATGTGGTATTTCCTTATAAATTATATACAATGCAAAATTAAACACAAATGTGGAAAGTTATAGAAATGTACACATACATATAAATGCACATATATATTAATAAAGAACACATCAGACACTGAGAAAAAACATCTATGAATACACTTTTTAAAAATAACAGTTGTTTAATTACCCTTTAGGAAATTTTATGTGTAACAAAGTTATACAGTATAGGTACCTTTGATTGAGTCTTGAAGTTTTACCAGCAAAGTCTCTCTTTCTAACAGCAATTCTTTGCTAATGCTTGGGCGTCTTACTAACTCCTTATATTTTTGAAATGCCTGAAGAAGCTAGAAATATAAAACATATTAGCCACTAATTGAAAATGAATGATCAAACTGATGTTCATGAACACCATATTTTAATATAAATATTTAATTGTTTCATTTAATAAAGCAAACCTCATTTTACAAATGATGACAGGACTAGCACTGCAGCTATAACCAGGAAGTGACATGTTATGCCAGAATTTACTCATTTTGAAAAATTTAAAATTGTCCAATATAATGGACAAAATCCAGTCACTTAACATAATAAATTACACTAGAATATGCCCACTGATTCAAAGAGGTTTTTGTGAGTCAACTCCTCCATAAGTTCTAGTGATTTCAAATGGGTTGATTGTAAGTGCAACTCACTATTGTAAAGTATGTTGCAGTTAGAGAAGGTCAATTGAATCAATGGAGCTTACAGAGAAGTTGACTCATTAAATCTTCATTGGTTCAATGGCAATATGTTAGTAAAATTTACTATGATAAACAATAGGATTTGGGTCATTAAAATGTTAAATAAAAATAAAAATAAAAATTTGAACAACCTTAATTTTTCAAAGAAAAATAAATAATATTCAATTTAAAATTGAAGGGGGGGGGAAGAATTACTTCAATAGCAATCTCCAAAAGCTCTGACGACCAGCTTTAAAAATCTATCTTCCAGAAGCCAATTTGAAAATATGAAATTACAACAGGGACCATGCCATTTCCCAAAGATATAGAAATAAACGCTCTTCTCCCTTTCACAGCATACCAGAACTAGGGGACATCCACTCAAACTGAGGGTTGGGAGAGTGAGAACAGACAAAAGAAAATACTTATTTACCCAGCATGTTGTTAGTCTGTGGAACTCCTTGCAACAGGATGTGGTGATGGCATTTGGCCTGGATGCCTTCAAAAGGGGATTGGATAGATTCCTGGAGGAAAAGTCCATCACAGGCTACAAGCCATGATGGGGATGTGTCATCTCTAAGGTTAAAAAAACATGATACAGTACGACCACCTCATCTGCTGATTCACCAACCGTGGATTCAGTTATCCGTGGTTGGTGATCTACAGGTGCAGGGTAGGCCTGAGCCCAGCGGTAAGGGGGGGGGAGAAAGAAAACTTATGGATGCCGAGCTCTCCTCGCCGCTGTGGCCGCATGCCGCCCACCCTCCGGAGGAGTGAGGTGGGGACTTAAGAGGACCCGCCTGGCCAACCGGCCTTTAAACTTCTCGATCTGGTTCTGGGTGGAAGAATGGAAGTTCTGAACTTCCCACTCAAGCTCAACCTTCTGATCCTCCACCCAGCACCCGAGCAGGAAGAACAAAGGCTGGTTGGCCAGGCAGGTTCTTAAAGTAACTACCCTACCCCTCCAGAGGGCAGCTGGTATGCAGCGGCTGTGGCAGCGGCGAAGAGACCTCGGCGTACATAAGTTTTCTTAACCCCCTTCCTTACTGCTGCTGCTGCTAGCCCTGAAGGCTAGCTGTGGTGACAAAGGGGAAAGAAAATTTACTAATGCCGAACGCTCCTTGCCGCTGCCACCACCACCACCAGCACAGCAGGCTGGCCGCCAAGCCCGTTGGCAAATAGGATGATTGGCCAGCAGCGGCAGCTAAGAGGGCTCGGCATTAGAGATGGGCACAAAATGAACAATTTTTCGTTTCTGTTTTTGTTTTTTCGACAAATGAATTTTATCTCTAAAATGAAACTAAACGAACAGAAACACCAGAAATTTTGTCGTCCGTTTCGTTTTCATTACGGCAATACATTGAACTGCTTTAAAAGCTAAAAAAAATCACAAAAATGAAATAAATGGTAAAGAAACAGTAACTAAATGAACGAAAACGAAAACAAATTTTTGTGAAAATTCGTGAAAAACGGAAACGAACCAAAACGGACCTCCTAAACGACAAACGAAACACCATTTTTTTTATTCGTGCCCATCTCTACTCGGCATCAGTAAGTTTTCTTCCCCGCCTCCTCGCTGCCACTGCTGCCAGTAACCAGGGTTTGGGGGGTTGTTAGGGCAAAAGCTTTCGCTCTGGCACCCCTCCATTGCCACTATTATCCTCGGATAAGAGCCTTTGGTCTTATCTGTGGATTTCGCTATCTGTGAGGGGTCCTGGAACTGATCTCCCGTGGATATGGCAGTCCAAAGGTACTTCAAAGGCCAGATGCAGGGGAGCCTTGTGAGCTCCCAGAGGCATTTGGCAGGGCCACTTTGAGATACAGGAAAGTGGACTAGATGGGCTCTTGGTGTGATCCAGCAGGGCTCTTCTTACATTCTTATGTTCTTATGTTTTAACAGATTTTCCCACAGTGATAGGCTGCGTGGCTTTTAAAGGCATACTTCAGCTTTCCATGTGGCATACTAGAACATGGCCAGAAACTGCATGTTTCTATCATTAATAGAAGCTTTACTTTTAAATGCCAGGGTAGGCCACTGATGAAACCTTCATATTAAAACAAGTACCTACCTGCTGCGGACTATCTTCAATTTCTGAAAGATATGTTTTCAATTTGCTTGCTATTTTTTGTTCTGCTGGCGCAATAACTCGTTCATACTGACGTACTGCTGCTTTCCACAAAGGCTAGAATCAGAGAACACTGGTTTAGTTTGACACATTTCACTTGAAAAATCCTCAAACACCGGATAAAAAGATTAGGAAATATGTTATACCTCTGTATAAGGATTATAGTGCACAGGATTCAAACCAGCAAATGGCTCAAACACCTGGGCAAGATGTAATGCTTGCTGTTCCCCAGTTGGCAAGAAATAAGTAAGTTTCTCATGAAGTGTCCGAATAGATAGCACCTAGTATAGAAAAGGAATAGCAAAACTGTACATGTAATGCCACTACATGCAACACTTTGCCAACTAATTGTACTGAAAACACTAAACCTTATAAGCAAAAGAACTTTTAATACGATCTCATTAAAAATAGGGGGGGGGGGTGTTTTCTAAAAATGAACCATCTGATGAAATCAACAGTTATCTAATCTCATATGTTACAGTACTTCCATATTCTGGCACTGCTATGCTACTTTCTATCATTCTAATATTACATGATCATGTGATATAGTACTGTTTGTACTAATAAGGAAAATAGCATACCATTATAATCTATGGCTAATAGGAAATCTCTCTTTAGTTAAACAGAATTTAACTGAACGTTAGGTTATTAGCCTAAAAACAATGTGTTCTCTTGTGTTAGTTCCATACTGTGGAATATACTTTCTTTGGAGCTGCACATGGGTGTCTACTCTCACTCTTTTCAAGATGAATGTGAAAATACATCTTTTTAAATTGCCTCATGATAGTGTCTAATTTATTGGGATGGCTCTATCTGTCAACAAACTTTTTGAGACTATTTTTATGATCCTATATCAGTGGTGGCGAACCTTCAGCACTCCAGATGTTTTGGACCTGTGAGGGAAACTTCTCAGATGGGAAGAGAGGGACCCCTGCACGTCCGGCTGAGAGGATGGAGAAACAAGGGGAGAAAGGGTGACCTGAGAAACAACTGACAGTGACACCTGTGGAAAGGTTTATGATACTGAAGGGATACTATGATGCCCTAAAAATAATTGAGCAGCATAAGGAAAGAGAAAAGGAAGAGGACCCGGGGCAGACCGGAAGTAGAAAGAAGGACTTGGCAGGAAAAGCTGACCAATCCACTCCAGTGGAGGTGGGGTTCGGGACTTGTAAGAAGGGAGCAAAACAGGAGCTTCCAGAAGGATGGGAGTGGGTGTGGATGGAGAACCCATGGACGGGAGACTGGGAACAAATGATGATGCCCCACAAAGAGGCTGAGAGCTACAGACGTAGGGCACACAAACAGAAGTGCTCTTATTGGGGAGAGAGGGAGTAGTGAGAGTACAACCAAAAACGCAAAGAGATTTGCAAGGAGATTGAGCTGGAAGAATGGCTGGCAAAGATCCGGATGGAAGTCGAGGCTGGGACGTTGGACTCTCGGGAGGACTTGACCAGGAGACCCGACTATCCTTTGCGTACACCCCAGTGAAGACCCCCTGGTCCCAGGTCCACTTCGGAAGTTGGGATACAAGTGGGAAGATCCCAACCCTCCGTGAAGGAGATTAGGATACAGGCGGAGGGGCTGAGGCTTTCGGAGAGGAAGGAGGAGAGCAGTAGTGGAGCAGAATACCCACAAGTGGTGGTGGGGAACTTGATCACATTCTAGAAACCCCGACTTATGGAGGAAAGAACCCGTTCATGTCTGATGGTAAAGATGTTGAAACTGTAGTTAGAAGAAAAACCTCATTTATTGTTGATGAACCCAATAAAAGTTGTTCGTTGCGAGAGATGCCTCCTTTAAAGTTTGAAGGGCAGGACGCCTGGGCTAAGACTGAACCCTCACAGGACCACAACTCCCACTCTCCTTTGTCATTGGCAGTCTAGGCTCAGAATTGTGGGAGTTGTGGTCCAAAACATCTGGAATGCTGAAGGTTCGCCACCACTGTCCTATATGTTTCATTTACTTTGACTCATCTTCTGGTTAAATTGTTACATCATCTTGAGCACTATCTAGTAGTACAAAGGGGAGAGGGGCAAAAGCATAATAAACAAAAACAGTTATTCTGGTAGCACTAACATCCTCACTGAAAAGTCAACATTCTATTAGTGTCAGTAGCATTTCTGCCAAAGATGGCTTTGAACACTCATTGTACAAAAATCATTTGATATCAAGTTAGATGCCTTATAATATAGCTAAAATCTTCCATTTATGTAATTTGTGCTATATCTCTGGGCTCTGAAACTCCTTCACACAATACTTTGTTTTATCTAAAACTAATGATTTTGTTCTATTGTAAACATAAGCACCTGCCTAATATCAAGCCAAAGTATTTATCCATTTAATACAGTATTTTCTTTTGTTGCTAGTAATAATGTCCTATGATTTCACAACTCTGCTAGAGTGAACAATGGAGATAAGTGATCAGCCTCAATCAACCTGTAGCAAGCAACTGTAGGACTGTATTTTAGCAATATATACAATTTATTCTTGTTTTTCCCCCTAAGGAACCATAAACAGTAGCATATTTTCATTAAAAAAGAAGAATGGGGAGGATACGTTTTTCCAGTACCGTCGTACCACGATTAATGAAATTAATCCATTCTGCAGGCCATTTCACTTTGCGAAAATTTCATTAACCAAAAACTCAGTTTCCCATTGAAATGAATGGTAAACTAATTAATTTGTACCCCAGGTCATTCCTGCCTGCAAAGCAATGGAAGAGAATGCAAAGATGGACAAAAGAAAGAAAGAAAACCTCAGCTCCCTACCTTTCCAAGTTCGAAAGGTCCAAAACCTGCTACAAAAAAATGTCCAGAATGGCTCCAAAACATGATGAAAAAAACTGCTGCAACTCCTCCCCACAACACAAACCACGGGGGGGGGATACATTCTGGGTACACTTTTTTCCTATTTTTTCATTAACAGAGGCATTCATTATCTGAGGTATGGATACACGGTATGGAAAAGGTCCCCGGGCTGCTTTCGTGAACAAGTGAAAGGGCAGGAGATCTTTGTCATCCCACTTTGCTTCGTCTTGAAACAAAAGTCCCTCTTTTTAGTTGGCCTATGATATTTTTAAAATGGAGATGTCATATACCTGTGAACCACATACTTCATCACCGACTTATCACAACCTTTCCCTGTTTCTAAAATGACATCAAAATGACCACCCTAACAACAAAGCAAAGCAAACTGATACCTCTTCAAGGCGTTTACCAAGTTTGCTCAGTGCTTCAGGAATGTATTTTTCAGCTTGCCATAAATGTGGAGTATAACGCTGCCAGAGTTGCCCTGTAAGATGATCGCAGGCCGATACCCATTGTTCGCAGATCATGATGCCAGCCTTCAGATTTTCTTTCACAATGTGAAAGGAATCCTCCCATAAGTTAAAAGTGCCCAATTTCTTCTGAACAAACCGTCCAAGAGAGCCAGCTGAAAACACATACACACATTATGTAAACTAATTATACTAAAAATGTTATACTTATTTGGAAGTAATTCAAGTTCTCCACCACTATATCTGATGTTAGCTCATACCTCTAATACCACAATACCCTACACACAAATCTAATCATTCAACTCAAAACACAAGGCACCTTCCTCCATATATACCATCAATATGTAACAGCAATCAGTCAGGAATTACTAACAAGTTAATAAGAATTCCTCGAATAGTTTTGCTTGTTCAAGCACTCAAGGAATAGAAAAGACCCTTATGTAATAGTTAACCACCACATATCTAGATATCCAGAAGTACCCCCAAACTCCTGACCACTTCAATATGAAATTCTAAATGCAAACCTTTTATTCACCTGATTTTAAAAAGTGGCACATTTCTTTTTGCATTGCATCCCTATTAGACCTCATCAAATAGATGCTGTCCTCTCTTAATACATATTGAGTTCCCTTATTTCAGAACAGCTGTAATTAAATCTGCTGCTTTATAATTTTAAGACTTTCACCAGGCATATGGCTTCAGATATTGGAAATGATAGCTACACAGCCTTCAAATTTTCTGTAAAGCTTTCAGCACTTATTCATGCTACAGCAAAATCACTCACTAGCAATGGTAGCAAAGGAAGACAATATACTGCATAGCAAGAGAAGACCTATATTAGTTCAAGAAAGTCTGATCTGCATTTTTTTACTTTTTCATTTCTGGTGAACCACAAACATACTAAGATAACAATGGTGGAACTTTACTTACCGTACTTTACCCAATAAAGGGACAACAGTTTGTGTGCTAGTCAAATATTTCTTACTTAAAATCTTATCCGCAAATCACAACAGAATGTTTTTTACCCACAATCTTACCTATGATATCCAAAAGATTTTGCATGCGTGGCTGTGGAAAGGGTTCATGATCAGTCTGTCTCCACACATCATCAACAGTCTCGCGTGTAGTCTCCACTAAATCCACAACTTCAAATAAAGAAAGACTGTCCAAATTGTAATAATCCTAGAAATACATTGCACATTATAAAAGCATGAATTTCCAAGAGTAAAATTGTAATCCTTAAACAACCTATGCAAGTACATTCCTGTGAAAATTTTGCATGTACAAATTTGAATACAACAATTTTGGACTTATTATGCTAATTGTTCGGTCTTTGCAGCAATTATTCATTATCTGTTTATGCTTGGAATCCTTTGGAGACAGGGCGCATGCCTGAAAAACAATAGATACTGGCAACATGCACACCCATTTCTTTATGAATCAATAAATCACATTGAGTCTCTTCTGTAGCAGCAGAATTCATGCTATTTTAATGATTCCTGCCCTTTTTCTCAGAGGAATTTCCCAAACAACCTTATGTCAGAAAACAATAGTAGCTGGTGAGTTTGTGCTTGAGGAATTTAGTAGTAACAAAGGGCTGGAGGATCAAAAACCCTTAGGAACAGGTGCTTCAAGATAAAAGGAGATGCAGGGTTACTCTGCTGCTCCACATGAACACGACTAATCTAGCACTCTCTTGCAGCACCATGTTAAAGAGCCAAATACACTTCCTCTTGAAGTACTGTTGAAGACTTGCGCTCCTAGTAAAACACTTCACCAGCCATAATTTCAAAGATAATGTCATCATTTTCAATAGCTGAGCTTCCCCAATAAATGTCATACTGAGTAAAAGCAACTAAGTCATAAGTGCTTATAGGCTAGAATATATTATCAGTCCAGCCTTCAAGAAATTTTGATAAAAATATTACGATGTAATTCAGTGTAAGGAGGGTTCCCATATGCACAACTCTTGTCATGGTGAGCCGTGATAACCCACCAGGCACATACAGCTGTGACTGGTGGGTTATCATATGTGGACTACTGAGCTGTACCCAACACTGGCTTTGCACAAATGGCAAACAGTACTGCTTGTTCAAGATGAGGAAGCATTTTTTTGCTGGCACTTCTTATCCATTGCAGCCCTTTGTGCCCCAGAGCTGCTCACTAGGATTCAAAGGCCCTCTAGAACAATATGGAATACCACAAGCAGGATGATGCAAAAGGGTGTGAATATCAGTAAACATCAGGTACTTTGTCTTGAGCTAGCAAAGGTGCTTTCTATTAGCATAAAGCCACAACTAAAATTGGCCCATCATGTTACAGTAGAGCATAAAAACACTAGCAGCGAAACAGAATCTGTAATTTGTGTCTTGTAACATATGTTCTACATATGCACTAAATTTTCTGCCGTGATTTCTTTTGAAGATTACTGAATGAATAAAGCAACACACATATGCAATGCCTTCAAATAACTCTTTAAATTGAGAGGCTCTCTCCTTGCTAGATGACTTGCTTCCACGCTGAGCACGTTCTATCCAGAACTGAAACTCATCATTTGGTGAAAGTATTGCTGGGGAGAAAAAAAGGACAATTTTCAGAGTTCTGTAGGGTTTTGTATCTATATGCATGTAATGAACTTGAAAGAATGTTAAGAGGTGCAGCTTTTATAATTATATTAGTAAATTTCCATTATGTTCAACAGCCTTATATTATGATATGCAAATAGACTTTAATGCATGTTTACCTGGAAATCTAGAATAGTAAAAGTTGTCTGTGAACATTGCAACTCCAAGGCCATGAAATTAGACATCTCAGAACAGGCATGCAAACCAAGCAGAGATTAGCTGGTTTGTAAAACACACTAATCATTTTAAATGTGCTTCTCTGTTTGACACCTGCAGTCACCTCACCAAACAGAGTCTAAACCTGTAGCTGTTAATGTGAAGCTAATGACAAACTACCCATGAGGGACAGTATTATATGGCTACCCCTTTCCCTTCTGTGGCACAGCTTCATCTCACAGAGCTGAAATAGTTCTCCTTCTGGAGGCGGAAGAGTTGCACTACCACAGTAGGCAAACACAGTGAGCCAAGCATTCAATAATGTGCAATGAGCACAGTGTATAGAATTCTGACAGCTGTGTAATTTAATTCAAGTGTTCACTACACTACACTAAAGGCTATTTGAATCCATGCAAAGGTGGCTACAGTGGTGCCTGGGTTTAAGTAACTAATTCATTCTCCAGGCTGTTTTGTATTCTGAAAATTCTGAAAATGAAGTGTGGCTTTCCATAGGAATGCATTGAAAACCAATTAATTCGTTCTGGAGGTCAGAAAAAAGTCAAACTGGGGCATTCCATTTAAATTTTGCTTAAACCAAGGCATCCCATTTCCAGTAATTTCTTTTCTTCATCCGAGTTTCTCTTTAATTGAGGCATTCGTAAACCAAGGTACCATACTTTCATTAGCAATGTGAAAACTAACTCAGCATTAACTACTAGTGAAGCCAATGTTTACACTATAATTCCAACTACATTCATTTGAAAGCCTACTTTACTAAAGAAAATATACTGCCAAAATGATGTCTAGAATAATGGATTCCTCTATCATAGTATTCTATGTAATCCATTTTAAAAAAAAATTATCTAGAAATAACCAGTTACATACCTTGAACATCATCTTCTCGATATTTGGTGCCAGTGTAAGCTGTATCTGTTCTTCTCAGAACAGAACCTAAACCAGCCTCTAACTCTTGCAATAGATTCTGGAGTTTGGGATCAAAATCTCTACTCCATTTCTCATCCTGCAAAAAAAGGTTTGAATTGCATTATATCTCATATTGCGGTTAAGCAGCGCTATCTTAAAGTTAATGTATAAAAATCTCATACATTTGTTATCAAAGAAGTAACTTGAAGTAAGTAAAAAGCAGCACACTTTTTACTTTCTTACTTCATCTATATATCACTCTTCTGGCTACCAGGGCCACTCTGGGTGGTTTACAATAGAAACAAAACAATAATCAACTTTATCAAATTAAATAAAATACATATCCAGTCAATAAGAAGAAATGAACATACACCAACATAATGAACTAAATCAATATAAACTTGGAAAAAAACATGAAAAAAACCCTCAATGACATGTTTTTTAAAAAATGGTCAAGATGGTGGGGTCATTGGCTCAGGAGTTGGTAAAACTCTATGTCCTCCTGATGGAATGGCCTGTCTGAACAATACCAGTGTCTTGATTGGTTGAGCCCACCAAGATGGACCAATTTCTGTTCCTTTCCTTCTGGACCTCTCATGATCAGTGTCTACAATGGCCCCACCTGGGATGAATAAGTAGGATGGGCAGACCTCAGTGGAAGAAGGCACTCTGCCAGTTGTCAAGGTCCCAAATTGTTTAGGGCCCTGTATGTTAATATCATTCACCTTGAAGCTGATACAGAAACAGACAGAAAACAACTGTAAATTGGCCAGAGTGGAAGAAATATGTTGGTATCTAGTTATTCCACTCAATAATCTGGCAGGCATATTCTAGACCAGCTGAAGTTTCTATATCAGTGTCACAGGCAGCCCCATGTAGAGAGCATTACAGTAGTCTATTCTCAAGACTACCACTGTATGGACCACTGGGCTGAGGGACTCAATGTTAAGGTAGGGGCGAAGCTGGGTGATCTGCCAGAGGTGGAAATAGGGGGAAGAGACCACAGATGCTTCTGGGTGTCAAATAACAACACTGGGCCAAGTATAGATCCAAACTGTGCACTACTTGCCAATCCCTCTGGTTCCTACCTCACCTGGCAGACACCCCATCACCTCCCCTATTCTTACTATATCATCCATTGATCATTCTATACATTGTATCCATCTATCAGGGAAAAATACTTTCATTATCCTTCACTCTTTGCTTTCAAGACCCTATCATCCTGATCTTGTCTGCCTACAAAGGAGTCATAACTTTGTGGTCAAGTACACACCTGCCTCCAAAGTTCCCAAGCTTTCTCAATTCTTGTCTTCTCCAGAAAGGGTTGAAAGGTCATCTGAAACTCTGATGAACTACTGCCAGTCATCTACTAATATGGATCAACATTCTGACTCAGCATAAATCTAGTCTTGACTGTCTCTGATATGGCTTCTCTCTGCTCTGCTCTGCACTCCACTGAAACTTGCAACATCACTGATTATCTTTGTATTAAGATGTCTCTATTCAATCTTCATTTTTGGGACCTCTCTGCATTTTGACACAAATTTAATCACTCTCTCCTCATGGATTCCATTTTTGCAATAGGTCTTAGCAGTTTTGCCTTCTACTCACTCTCCTCTTATATCTCTAATCTTTTAGAAACTCTTCCTCTTGCATTCCCACCAACACCACTTTCCAATTTCTCAGGGTTCTGTTATGTTCCACATACCACCATTCTTTCTACCTACTGTTCCGGGATAACCTGTGCTTTTCATTCTCCTGAAGTTTTGAAAAAATGATTATAACATGATTTATGTTCTTGCTTATAACTTTAATAACTATACAATTTTTGAAATGTTATATACAGTATGTTGCTTGAAACTTACATTTTCTCCTTTATAATTTGGAATGTTTTTGTATGCTTTTTCATAGTTGCAAGAATATAGATAACATCCACATAATCTAAGCATTTACACTTACAGCTGTTTTTAACTACTCTAAGATTGATTTCCATTTAACTGATGTAAATGTCCCTGAAACCTCCAGGTTATATGTACAGTATTTATTTTGGACCAAATTTTTATGCATATGAAATATAGAAGCAATTTAGATGAATGAGGCATGTAGAAATAAACAAGCTAAAGTTTCGACCCCTATATTCAGAGATCTTGGGGGTTCGTTTCTGTTCCTGCGTCCTCACCCCTCAGCACTTCCTGCTCCTGTCGGCGTGAGGGGGGGGGAGGACAAAAGAAGCCTTTACTAACCTGCAAGTGCGGTCAAACTTGCCACGAGCCCGTTACTTCCTGGTTCCGTCTCAAGGAGCATCAATTTTTTTCACCTCCCAAGAAAAGTTTTCTGTTTTCAAAGATTATTCTTCCTCCATTTATAGGCACCTTTTCTGTTTTCAGATTATTCTTCCTCCATTTATACACTTAGGATTACACTCTTGTTTTGATGTGACCTGTTTTATTTTATTCAAATTGTATTCTCAGTGTCTGATATGTGTTGCAGTTCCTCATAGAATCAAATAATCTTTCAAAGCCAACAAGCGCAAACCCCTGTTCTCAAAGCAGGAATCCAAATCAAAGCAGATCTGAAAGATCCTGATTGTCTAATTTTCTCCTGAATGCACTGGAGCACTCACCACTTTGTAAGATAATAGATTCCATTGTCCTATTACTCTAACAGTTAAGAAGATGTTCCTAATATTCATCAAAAAACTAACTTTGTGTCATTTCAGTCCATTATTACATGTCCTGCACTGTGGAATGACCAAGAAGAGATGCTTCCCTTCCTCTGTACAACTATCTTTCAAGTACTGTATTTGAAAAGTGATCTCATTTCTCCCCGTCTTTTTTTCTCAAAGCTAAACATGCCCCGTTCTTTCAGTCGTCCATGAAAAACTGAAAGAACTTTACTACCAACTGATCATCCTTATTGCCTTCCTCTGAACTTGCTTCATTTTACTGGCAATCTTCTTAAAGTGCAAAGTCCAGAATTAGACAGCACTCGAGATGATAAGTACCCCTGCTGAAAAGAGGGGAACTAATATCTCATGGGATTTATTTCTTTATTTAAACTATTTTTACTAGGGACTGTAATATATAGGCAATTATTTCAAATTACTGTAATAATGTGAAATGCTGCATGAAAATAACAGCTATATCAAAACAACAAGATCTTACCAATACTGTACAAGAAAAAAACCTTGCAAATGTATTACAACAATTCAGATAATAGATACTCACTTTCAACAATACTGGTGCAAATACTTGTCGTACTGCTTGATAAAGCATGTTTACAGGAGAGTCTAACATAGATGACACAAGAATATTGGTGTGAAGGTTATCTTCTGTGATAACATCTGGTCTTAGCTTGAAAAAGACCAACATTTTGTCTTGTGAATTTCCAGGTTCAATCTGTATTATCATAAAACAGAACATTCACATGAATGGTAAAACAGAGAATCTGTTGACGCAGCCAAGAACCAAAATCATAGTACTGTAGACAGTGGCCAGAATCCTAGTGCTGTTCGCTTAAGATTTGCATAACTACTCAGAGCAACTCACAGTTAACTGACAAAGTGACAAAGTGCATCTTACCTGCACTCCTGGTTGTGTGTTTGAATGTGCAAATTGCTTCCCAGCAGCTTGTCAGTTAGGCAAATTATACAACCTTTTGTGAACATCACCAACTGGGGCCTGGCCAGTGTGTTTCCTGCCCAAAATGCCATGCACAGTGTAATGTAACCAGCACGGAAAGGGTAGGGGTAATGATTCACATATGTCCAACAACCAGGTGAAACAAAATAATATTGTAGCTACTGGAAAAAAAATGATTATTTTTAAAGGTAGCCTTAAGTTTTAGGTAATGGATGCACAGTTGGAGAAGTCTCAGTAACAGGCTTCTCACTGGACAAATGGAGGAAATCAAGAGTAAAACCTATACAACCCAATGAAAAAGGAAGAGGAAACCAGGTGCTTTCCATAGGAGCATCACCTGTTTACTGACCATAGTGAAAGGGAAAAAATCTATTAAGACATTTTCATAAGATGCAGTGTACAGTATTCCAGATACAAGCTCAATTTTTCAGGAAAAAATCAAAACAAAAGACAAAAACACGTGGCCCGATAAAGACTATCATATTTTAATGTAAGTTTTCGTGGACACATCCACTTCTTCAATTTTGCATTTCGTCACTCTGAAGAAAACTAGCTGTGAGTCCTCCATTTTATAGCTCACTTCGACCTCTTGTCACCCTGGTCTGAAATAGGCTCATAAAATGAACAATGGTCTGAATAGGCTCCTTAGGTAGACAACAGGCTCAAAAGCCTTACTTAAGGTGAACAATGGCCTAAAATGTTGAAAGCCATAAAGTATGAGTCAGTTAGCTATGGCCTTGGTGGTGAAGGTGTGAAGTATTTTTGGTTTGTCTGTGTATTGTTGAAATCACAGCCTGATTAAACAATTAATTAATTAAATAAATAAATAAACAAGCAAGCAAGCAAGCGCTATTGAGACTGCTGTGTACCTAAGGGGCCTATTCAGGCCATTGTTCATCTTATGAGCCTATTTCAGACCAGGGTGATATGAGTTGAAAGTGAACTATAGAATGGAGGACTAGCTTGCCTCAGACTGACGAAGCTGCTTGGATGACCAGTGAAACGTTTCACTCTCTCAAGAAAAAGGAGTCCAGTTGCCATGACTCAACTTCCAGATAAGTTTCTATAAGGAGATTCGCGACTGTATGGAAGCGGGAGGCCAACCAGCCATGCAGTTCTCCTTCCTAACCCGGAGCCCTTTCTCAGGAGACAACCCTCGCCGGCCGGAGGTGTCCCCGTTTACTCGGGAGTAAGGCGTCCCTCCGGGGCCTACTCGCGAGTAAGCAAAGGACTACTCCGCCAGGACGAAGCCCCCGCTTAGTATTTCTCCCCCGAGGCATTTCCCCACCTTGTTGGAGACGAGGATCCGGTCTTGGGAGTGCTGCACGCACAGGAGAGGCTCGTTGCCGTCGTCTAAGAAGTTGGCCAGCTCCGGGCTGGCGGAGAGCGGGGCGAGGCTGGCGAAGGAAGGCAGCCCGAAGTAATTGCCCGCCGTGGCGGCCAAGAAGAGCTTCCTCTTGTCGCCGTCGCCGTCCCCATCCAGAGGCATAGCGGCGGCGGCGGCGGCGGCGGTGAGGGGCGAGGCGGCTTAAAACGTTGGAAGGACCAACGGGAGGGTCCGCGCGGAGGCGAGGAAAAGCCGCCTCAGGAAAAGAGGCCAGGCGGCGGCGCGAACTGCCCGGCAAGAGAGAAGAAGAAGAAGAAGATGATGAAGGGCGTTCGTTGGGGAAAGCATACCGAGCCGAGCCCTCTTCGCGGCGGGTGGGAGGGTGGCTCTTTACAGGAGAAGGGCGGCCGTTTATTGATTTCTGAGGGGAAACCGGCACGGCGCCGTTGCTTTTAGCTAGGCCGCCCGGCCGCCGGAGCGTTGCTAGGCCCGGTTGCTATGGTAACGAAGGGGGGGGGCGAACGCGGCGCGGCGCGGCGCCGCGCTCGGAGGAGCCGGCCGGCGCGCGCGTGTCCCGCCACACCTCCCAAGACTAGAGCAAGATGATGCCGCTTTCCTCGAACGAGGTCGATTGATGAGATAGGCAGGCGACAGTTCACAGGGGATTTGGCCCATTCCATAATAAGATAACGACCCCAGTCACTATTGTAATCGTTTGGGTTGCGGTGTGCTGTCCGCGGTTCGGTCGCTTCGTACTTATTTATTTCGTGTGGCCTAACGGAATACCTTGCCTCAGTCTAGACAACAACTACTGAATACGTTTGTTTGAATTTCGGTGCTCAGGCTGATTTGTCTTGCTGGGAAATCTTTTTGAGGTCCAGCAGCCGAAATACGTGTAGACGATTTTGCCTTGACAAGTCACGTTTCCCACGGGCCACCTAGGAGGAGGCTAGTCTTTCATTATTTATTTATTTTAGGTATTCATCAGGTTTGTATACCACGCCGTCTAGCCCAAAGGCTACTCTGGGCAGTTTGCAAAGTAAAAAAGAAAATACAAATTATAAATCACCTACAATAATATATATAAATATATAAAGAATATGAAAGTTAGATCAAATGTATTAAAAATAATCATAATCAAATGTAATTATAAACAAAACAGATAAGCTAACCAATCAAGAAAATCAAGACACATGACAAAGGGGGAAAATTTCTAGATATAGGTTAGAAAGATCAAGTTTCTGGGGAACCCTATATAGCCATATTTTTAATAGGTGTTTAAAACTAATGAGTGTGGGAGCCAAGCGTATTTCACTGGGCAGTTTATTCCATAACGGAGGGGTTATCACTGAGACTGTCCGGTATCTGGTTGTTTTATGGGCTTCCATCAGTGTGGGCACCTTCAGATGCCTGGCTTGGAAGGAGCAAGTGGTCCAGGCTGTTCTAATTGGGAGAAGCCACTCTGACGTTGCACCCCAATTAACTGAATTTATTATCATATTTTATGACTCATGCCTTAGTTACATACTAGCTGGATTCCTGCAATGCACTCTACTTGCTTCTGGAAGTTTTGTACCTACTTGAATAGGTCCAAAACATGGCAGCCAGATTGCTTACTCTGACTGGTCACAGAGATCAAGTAATCCTCCTGTTATAGCAGCTTCACTGGTTGCCAATTTGCTTCCAGGCAGAATTCAAATTCTAACCTATAAAACCATAAACAGATGGCGTCCAAGCTATCTCAAGGGCCCTGTCTACATTTATGAACCTGCTCAGATGTTAAGATCATCTAGAGAAGCCTTTGTCTTGGGCCTCGGTGCCTTGACAGTTACGTTTACTAGGCACATGGGAGACTGTGTTTTCTGATGCTGCTCCCAGACTTTGAAATGCCCTCCCCCAGGAGGCCAGGCTGCCCACATCTTTGCTGTCCTTCTACAAGTGGGTGAAGACCTTTCTCTTCAGGCAAGGTTCCCCTTAGTGGAGTTTTTCAGTCAGCTGTTTCTTACTGCTTTGAATGTGTTTTTGGTGTTGGTTATGTTTACTGTGCTCTAGTGTGCTATTTGTATATACTTCTCTAAACCACTAAGAGTGATCTTTGGTCAGATGGCACAGTATATAAATCAAATCAATAAAATAAAATAAAATTGTCCCCTTTCTATTATTTGTATACTTGTGTATTACCTTGAAATATTATATTTTAATGATGTAAGCCACCTTGGATCCTTGACATGAGATGTCACAGGAATGATCTTCCATTGTCACAGTGAGTTTCTGTGGCTGAGTAAGAATTCAAATCCAGGTCTACTGGATCAGAGACTGGCTGCTGCAGCTCTTCAGCTATCTCATTCCTTGGCTCCAGCAGAAACAGTCTATTCCTCTTACTGTGTCCTGAATCACACAGCTTGTAATGCTCCCCACACATCCTTCTTAAATGGCTAAATGGGAACTGAGATTGTTATGTGCCTGACGTCACTTATGACTTAAGGTAAGTTATGAATTGGTGACCTCCATTAATTGTCTTGCAAACTCAAAGCTGAGGCTTCCTTATTTGAGTCAATCCTTATCATATTTGTTCTTCTTTCCCTGCTACTTTCAACTTTTGTTATTGTTTTATCCAGCGAGTATGGTATTTTCATGATGTAACTCACATAGAAAGTGCAGTGTTATGTGCCATCACATCATATCCATCTTAGGGTCACCATCAGTTGAAATTTACTTGATGACACATACTTCTTGTAATTAATGGGCATTTCAAGAATGTGAAATATTTAAAGTGTGGTTTTACTAATGGTGCCCCTTGCAGTCAGTTTCCATGGCCTAGTGAGATTTTGACCCAAGTCTGTACCACATTGTACTCAAGTGCCAATATTCGAATTAGCAACCAGATGTGAGCTGGATAAAACTGTTGTGGATACACTGTTGGTTACAAAATTGTACTCAGAGAATAATGATGAATGGCTCCTTCTCAAACTGGTAGGAGGTAACAAGTCAGTACCCCAGGGTTCAGTCCTGGGCCCAGTGTTCTTCAATATGGTTATGAATCACCTGGATTAGCAGATAAACAAAATGCTAATCAAATTTGCAGATTACACAAAATTGGGTGAAATAGCTAATAGCTAGTACCTTGGAAGACAGAAACAAAATTCAAAAGGATCTAGATAGGCTTGAGTACTGGGCTGAAAACAACAGAATGAAATTCAACAGTAAGTGCAAAGTACTGCATCTAAGAAAAACAACAACCAAACACACAGTTACAAGATGGGATATTCCTGGCTCAGGAAAAGTATGAGTGAAAAGGATAGTGAAATTGTGGTAGATTTTTGTGTGCTCTTTGTAGCTTTAATGTTACCTTTCAGTGTTCTAAGATGCCTCTTCTAATTTGCAGTATCAAGTACAATAGACTCGGCATACTGTATTAGAGTTTAGAAATGAAATGGTTGCAGCCAAGAAATTCAAGAAGCCAGAAGAACATTGGAACTTGGAAGGACAGCTGTGACAGAAAGAAAAAAGACCCTTAAGTGTAAAGATGTGCCACTCGAGACAAAGTCCAAGATCACCCATGCTGTGGTGTTTCCAATAGCTAAATCATAGTGTGTTACTGGTGGGCATCTTGATGTATACTGTGATCCACCAGAAAGACAACTATCTGAGTGTTAGATCAAATCAAGACTGAAATATTAGAAACTGAAATGACTGGACCGTTATTTATTGTGTTATTGTGTTAATGCTAGGGTTGGAAAAGAGGAAGACATAATATAAGATGGAGGGACTCACCAAAAGTCCACATACTTTAGTTTTTCAAAACTTGAGTAAGATTGATAATGACAGGAGCTTTAGTAAATCAATCATCCATAGGGTTGCATTTAAGTCAGAAGCAATTTCATGGAATACATCAAAAATGGGTGTGGGGCTTCATCTAGGCTGCTACTTTCAAAAAACTAAATAAAGGAATAGATAGAAATGGAGCAAGGCTGCTGAAGACTTTCTGAGATGTAAATCTTATTAAACCCTAAGACTAGAGCTTTTTTTGGTAAGACCTAAGTAAAACCAAGCTAAGAATGATCACAGGACATCTGAGCTCCAGCTTTGACAATTAAAAAATCAGTATTACTGCTTCTATACACTTTTATTTCATCACATATTAAGGTACAGTACTTGCAAAACACTTCATATATAAAAAGTTTTTGAAAACAAGCAGTCCTCTTATTTATCGTAACGAATTAAGTAGGATTTTTGTTGTCTTTAGCTGTAAGATATCCGAAGTCTACCAGATGCTATAAACCTGTTCCGGTCTTGAAGACACCACGTTTTTGTCTTTTGTTTCTTTGAATTTTTGCCTGAACTGCTGCCACTGGACGCTTATTCAACCTGCAACCTACCTGCAACCTGCAACCTACCTATTTATTTATTTATTTATTTATTTATTTATTTATTTTATTTTATTTTATTTTATTTTATTTTATTTTATTTTTATATTTATATTTTCCCAAATGGGAATTTATCGAGAGGCTGCTCCTTGGCAGTCTCCCCGGTCCCAAATGAACCACGCTTGGCTCCGGCGTCAGCGCCGCCCCGCCGACGAGCTTTCATTATAGGTTCACAAGGCCCGGCTGCCGTGGAGCCAGCCTCCAGGGCGGGAGTTGCCGTTGACGTCACCGTGAATCTCCCAGGCGATACGCGGGTTGCCGGGGAGGGGAGGGCGTGGCCGACGCTTCGCCCCTCCCCGACTCTTAGCTCCGCCCAGGGGGGGGTAGGCGGGGCCAGTCTCCGTGCCTGGCCGGGGCGACGCGCGGCGCTCACTTCCTGCTCCTGGCCTCTAACGCGCCGAGGGGGGCGCGGCGGCGCGCTCTGCTGGCTGGCTGGCTGGTTGACCGGCCGGCCTCTTTCCCCGCCCCTTCGGCTTCTTTGCCGGCGTCGCGGGCGCTGCAGTGGCTGCCGCCGGCAGTGCCTCGGCTTCTTCGCCCGGTGGGCAAAGCGTCTTCTCCCGTTACCCTCGCGACCTCCCCGGGGCTTCTCCACACCCACCCTCCCCGGCGAGGGGCACCAGCCCCAGCCCCAGCACGACCACCGCAGCCGCCCAAGGAGGAGGAGGAGGAGGAGGAGGAGGAGGAGGAGGAGGAAGGCGCGCTCGCCACCCGGGCGTGGGGCGGGGAAGGGTGGTGGTGGTGGTGGTGGTCAGCCCGGGGGGACCCCCCTCCGGCTTCCCCTCCCAGATCTCCCGGCGGTGACTCGGGGCGATGCCCGTGAAAAAGAAGCGCAAATCCTCGGGCCAGGCGGGCGACGAGGCGGGCCTCAAGAAATGTAAAATCAGCAGGTACGGCGGGGGACCCCGCTTTGAAAGGGGGGGGGTCGCCCCGGGCGAGGGAGGGAGGGAGGGAGGGAGGAATGAAAGGGGTGGGGTTGGAGAGTCAGGAGGGAGGCCGCCCCCTTCCTCCGAAGGACACTAATTGTGCCCCCCCCCTCCGCGGGGACTACAACTGTTGGGGACCCAACCCACACCCACACGTTATTTTCTAAATGAGATCAGCCAGGCCTCCCTCTTGTTCGAGGCCACCACGTTTCTTACAAAGCCCCCCCTCCTCCAATCCCTGGGGATCCCCCAGGCGCCTGTTGTGACCCCGGTGCCCAGGAGAACCGGCCAAAGGGGATCTCGTGGCCTCTCTCCTACTAGTTGGGATGGACCTGATTCAACAGAGGAAGACCCCCCCCCGCGTCAAGTTATTTGCTGGGCTGAGTTGGCATTATTGCAAGTGACCTGAGGCTGCAACTCCCCACTGTGTTTATGGGTGAAAAAATTCTGCAAGTGGTAATGGTTCTGCATACATTGGGTTTAATATGTGTGTAGATCAATGGAAGTGTGAAGCATGGCCATAGGCCTTTATCATGGCTGCTCACACAATGTGTGTGTGTGTGTTGTGTTGTTATAGTCATAACTGACTCTGTGACCCCATATCCATGGAGTTTTCTTGGCAGGAATACTGGATTGGTTTGCCAGTTCCTACTCCAGGCGCCTGCAGCACCTGGTATTCCCTGGTGGTCTCCAATCCAAGTCAGGCGAGATCGGAGGTGCCTACACAACATAGACCTATTGAAAAAACTTTGCATTTTGCCCTGGGATGCACTTGGTATCTGCAGTCTCAAATCCTGGTTTTTAGATACTGTATATGCCTCCAAAGATGGTTGGTCTCTTTAGTTTGGTTTCTGTCTACACTCACTGCAGAGGAGCCGTTTGCTGAATACAAGGGGATTGAGGCCAAGTAATTATCTAGCCCATGTTGCACCAGTCCACCAGTATCAACATCTGGTAACTGAAGTTGGGGATTTTTTGTTCTGAAGCTATTCGTGTCAACTTAACCCGCATTTCATCTTGCAATAATGTGGTATGACCACAACTGGATGACTGTACAGTTCCTATCTGCACACATGAGAAAAATGTAAATCTCAGAAGGTGGTGAGCAAAAGCGGGAGGGACTTAAGACTGGAAAGGCAAACAGGATGGCTGCACTAAAACTGTGTATTTTGAGAACAAAATAGAAAGAAACTTTTGCATATTGCTAAAGGCACCAGGGAGCATCATTTGGATCTGACACTTGAGGAGCAGTAAATGAGTGAAAATGCTGCTTCACATGACACTTAGTTAAACTGATTCACTATCACAGGATGTAATGATGATTTCCAAGCTGGTCAGCTTTAGAAGGGAGTAAGATAAAATCATGAATGTCAAGGCCTTCATTCACTACTAATTAGGCCAGTGATGGCGAACCTTTTAGAGACCAAGTGCCCAAACTGCAATTCAAAACCCATTAATTTTTTTGCAAAGTGCCAATACAGTAATTTAACCTGTATACCGGTGGCTATGAAGGGGCAATGTCGGGTGCCCACAGAAAGGGCTCCGAGTGCCACCTTTGGCACCCGTGCCATAGGTTCGCCATCACTGCATTAGGCAGACTAGACATCATCCCCAGTACTCAAAGCAGTGTGCATCTCTTGATGAGTGGATGGACTGTGTGTGAGAGAGGGTGCAGCTGGCATTCATGTCCTGCTGGCAGGCTTTCCATTGGCAAGTAATGGCCGCTTTCTGGACAGTCTATTAGACTAGCTAGGCCCTTGGTTTAAAGTAAAGCATACATGGTTCTCCTTATGTTCTTCTGACCTTGGGGCCCTTGCTTCCTCCTTTCTCGCTTCCCCCCAAATGACTTGTTTACGTGCCATTATCTTAATGCTTTATACAAAAGAATAAGACATATATCTGTTCAAGAAGCATATTTTAGCTTTCTCGTGATTGCATGTTCACCATATATAGTGCTGCCTCTTTTGCGTATTCCCTGCATGGCCAATCTAGACGAGACCAGCTTGTTTCCTCCCTTCCACCAAATTGTTCTGTAGTAAACTCTGTGCACTGTAGAGGTGCAGGTCCAGGAACTCCGTTTACTTTCAAGGGAAGTCACTATATGCTACACATTCCAGTTATTGCAAAGCTTTCTTCTGTGCAAGCAAAGGGGTGGGGAAAGAACTCTTCCGTGCAACTGCAATGTGAACTGTTGCAGAGATTTTTTTTACAACATTCTCCTGTTAAAAACTGTCAAGTGCGCATCAGCCAGAGGCACAAGCTGCAGTGTTAACTCTCTATACACCTGAGGAAAGTAGATGGGATAATTGATTTTGCATAGGCTAGTGTCAGATTGAGGATTCCCAGTGTTGTGTGATGGATAGAATCACATACTAACTAGGACTTTGAAGGCTAGGGTTTAAATCCCCACTCAGCCATGGAAACTCAAGTAAAACCACTTCTAAAATATCTCATTTATCTTGAAAGCCCTATTAGGGTCCTTATAAGTTGGTTCCAACTTTATATCACTTCATATACACAGGGTGGCATTGGGCCAGTGGCAGTGCCAGTTTTTAATACACCACTAAAAAGGTGTTAAACCATTTGCATATCAAAAGGGCAACAATGATAAACTGTAAAACTAGTAATTTGAGACTATTATTAAAGTAGGAATACATAAAGATGTTGCTTATCTTTCTAACTTTAAAATAAAAATAGTGACCAGTCAAGTTTGTCTTCTGTTCCACAAGGTTGTCTTGATATTCCAGAAGGGTTAAGCAAACACAGGGTATTTTTATGTTTTTGCTGTCGTTCTCCCTGTTTACTTGAAAGTACTATATCATTGAGCACAGTAGAATTGACTTCTGAGTAAATACTGTATATACTCGAATATAAGTCTGGTTTTTCAGCCCTAATTTTGGGCTGAAAAAAGGGCCCCTCAACTTATATTTGGGTCAATACTTTTATCCACTGAGGCAAATGCTTGGGTCAGTGGCTAAAAGTCATTTTAACATTGCACGCTGCTTCTCCTGACACACACACACCCCGTGCATCACAGGGGAGCGGCGCACAATGTTTAAAATGACTTTTAGCCACTGAGGCAAGCGGTGGCTAAAAGTCATTTTAAACACCACACACCACTCCCCCAGCTCACAAAGGAGGAGCTGCCAGGCCCTGCTGCATTTTCCACCCTAGACTTATACTCGAGTCAATAAGTTTCCCCATTTTTTGCGGTTCAGTTAGGGGCCTCGACTTATAGTCAGGTCGACTTATATTCGAGTATATACAGTATGTATAAAACTGTGCTGCTAGACTCCCAAGGGGGACATTTCCACAGCTTCCTTCCATTGGACTAATACAGGCCAGCACACAGTCAACAATGCTGTCTTAACCTTCTCATGAAAGGAAGATGATTATGCAACCTTTCCAGTCACCTTGTTTTTCATGCTACCCTTACTTGGCACCATTCTCAGAAACTTTCTCTTAATGGCTTTTTTGTGCTAGACAGATTAACAATGGTTTTGTTTTTCCATAGATGCTAACGGTGATTACCTGCCTGACCCTAGACAGAATTAGTTGTCTGCATGTTTAATATAAAAAACATGTATGTAAAATTATTGCTCATGAGGCTTGAGTGTTAAAGTATGAACGTCTGATAGTTATTTCCAACACATGGAAAACAATGTTTTGTTTCATCTAAAGTACATGTGTCCTTTGCAAATATAAAGGAGAATGGGACTTTATTCTACAATAAAGTTTTACATTTGAACACATAGTACAGGAGGAACTAATTGTTTGTACAGACCATCAGAATTTAACTCTGTACAGCCAAACTACAATATTACTTAATCCATTGTTTTTGAATTACACTGTTAAAACTGACTATGAGCAATTATAGTGCAGAAATCTTTGTTAACCTAAAGCAGCCATTAAACAAGTGTAGTATAATGGCTATGGTGGGATTATACCTAGATGCAGCAGTGTAAATGTTAACATTCCCTGGATAGGAAAAGGGAGTGAATTATAGGTTGAGATGGCCAAGTTACAGATTTAGAGAACTCTCTTCTCCATTATTTCCACACATACACACTGGTAATGCAGCTTTGGTTTTGACCTCAACCAAGATTTGTTGCTCACATCCTAACTTGCTGTGGAACAAATTCCAGCATTAAAAGGGGAAGGCCATATGTAGGAGGACCAAGGTACAAATGCAGCACAATTAATAAAATCCATACTGCTGTAAGCATCAACACTGATGATTAATGAAAGCCTCCAAGCCACAACTTTCTTATATACTGTAGTACCATTGGTACTTTACAGTAAGGAGAGAGGCCTGTGCCCACAAGACTCCCACCTAATATTCATGGAAGGGATTGTGCAGGTAGCACATGTTTAGGTTTAGTTAAGGTGTGAGTTTTATGATATGGTTGCTCTGGTTGCTATTTGTCATACTAGCAATCATAAAAAAGGAAATGCTTGTGTTTATGTATTCAACATATAACCTTGTTCTTGTGCAGCAAACACACTGTTTCTTTAACGTCATCAAAAGCTGTGTAAAATTTCCTTTCAGATGTTTCCATTTAACTATCAGATTGCTTGTGCTTTTCAACAACAGTCAAACTGTCCTTACAGTACTCACTTTGCTTGGACATCAACATTTGAATGTCACAAAATATTCAGAGTTCCCATTACATTTGAAATTTAGCTGGTAAACACAAGTTTCATTGTTATTTGTCCTTTAAGCACTTTATTCTTAATGGTTATCAACTTAAGTTTGAACTCTTAAGGTACATATTGGTAGGATCTTGCCTTACATTCAGTGCTATTTCCTTTTTTAGTAATATGTCTAGGATGATGTTACTGTACACATTATCCTGCTTCTCTTGTACAAGCATGGTGGAGAAAAAACAATGAATTAAAAATTGATTTTAAAATGGCAATTTAAATCAAAAACTGGTTTTATTTTTTTTACCAGTATTTTTAATTTAAAACAAATCCACACTGTGTACATCACTTTTGTTTTTTGGCCATACTAATAAACTAGCTATAGGAGACATGAAGCTTTAAAAGCAATATTAAGACATCATAAAATGTTACTGCAAAATTAAAAAAATGAGGAAATAATAAGTCTGAATCAATTCTATATCCAGCTTTCTGTGAAGCAATGGGGAGGAGCCTAAACTAAGTCATAACAACTGTGAAGTCTTAACTGCTTTCTTTAATGTAGTGTACTGTATTAGAAAAGTAATCCTGCCATTAAAATGCCATTCCAAAAAATCTCTGTCTGACTTTAGGACACCAGAGGAGTTAGATTCCCTTAGGACAGGGGTGTCCAAACTTTTTTTGCAAGGAGTGCCAGATTTGGTGAGGTGAAAATGTGTGGGGGGCGACCATTCAGTCACATTTGGCCTCCAGGTCAGACTTTGGACAAGTCTCTATAACATGCAAGAAGGCAGGGAGGATGCTGCAGCAACAACGGTTGGCTAGGCAGGTGGTGGAGTTGGGGGGTGGACAGAGGCAGGGAGGGCAGGCAAACCATAAAACTGCAAGCTGATGTCTCTGATCCAGTATGGGGAAGGCCCAGCTGGCGGGGATGAGTGACAGGCTGAGCCGGTGGGCAGAAGAGGCCGCAGGCTGCTTGAAATTTGAAAACAGTCCGCATTTGGCCCCCAGCCCTGACTTTGGACATGCCTGCCTTAGGAGGCACTTCTACTCAATGGGAACTTCAGGTGTGTTTTATTCATAGCATAATTGCTGTTGTAACCATTGTTCAAAAAAAAGCTGGTAGATTCCATGGGGTCGGGGAGAGGACTTCCACTCCATGGTTCTAATCCAGTCTATGGAAGTTCTTGTCCAGCCCAGAAAAATCCCTGCGGAAGCCTTAACCTTGACAGTAAGCATGGAGGGAAGTGTCCCTTATTCAGAGATAGCAGGGATTCTCCTGGCTTTGCTTCTCTTTCCAGCATTAGAGCTGCGACATTGACTATTTTTGACCGGCACCTGCAAGCACTAAATATCAGTACAGTAATTCACCTGCTTGCTTGCTTGCTTATTTATTTATTTATTTATTATCTATTAAATTTATATACCACTCCATTTCCTACATGGCTACACTGGATGGTTTACAAAGTTACATACATTTTTGATACAATTCAAATAATACAATCAAACAATCAAATATAATAAAACATAACATTTTACAGAAACAGTATACATCAAACTGTCAAAAAAAGGAGCAAGATGAGCTAAAGGCAGAGCAAGAAAAGTTAGATAAAAAGGAATGTCTTCAGCTATTTCTTGAATACCGGGAGCGAAAAGGCCAGACAGATCTCAGGAGGAAGTTGGTTCCAAAGATGAGGGGCCACCACCGAGAAGGCCCAGTTCCTCGTTAAAGACTTACGGGCCTGTTTCAGTGATGGCAACCTCAAGTATCCTGGCTGAGATGATCGGGTATTCTATGGACAGAATTTTGCACCAGGAACTGTTCTGTCAGATAATAAGGTCCTAAACCATAGTTAAAACACTTGAAATCAGTGACACAATGGATTGGCAGCCAGTGCAGTGTGGCTAGTGTAGGGGTTAATATGTTATGTTGATCATCACCCGTGTTAGACAAGAGGAGAAAAGCCAGATCTCCGCCAAAGCTGCAGATGGAAAAGCTCAACCTGGTCCTTCAGCAGGAAATCCATTATGGTTGTATGCTAAAAGATTTCAACCAGTATTTCAGAAACCTGTCTTGTTTCTCTCAATATAAAAATAATAGAAGGCTGTAAAAATAGAAGAAAGTTCTTAACCTGTTATATTACAGTTTAGTTCTTCAGTCAAAGAATGTTTTTATTGCCCTGTGGCATTCAGAAAGCACAGGTAATTAGGTCTCTCTAAAATAGTCAGTAATGAAAACAAGCTCAAAGAAGACATGTCCATTTTGTAGAAATGTAGCTAGTTGTCTGTCTCTGTGTGTGTGCGTGCGTGCACGTGCGTGTATTTTTAAAAATGGATTGTGCCTTTTAGCAATTCATTATTGTAAACATTTTCCTCAGAATCAGCATAGTTTGACAATTGCCTTTTGTTATGTCTTCTTAAGCTATTGCAGGTCACAAGCATCTGGTAAAGTGATAAGCGGTGAAGAACATTTTTCAAGCAAGAAGTGCCTGGCTTGGTTTTATGAATATGCAGGTAGGAAACTGATGCATGCTAAATTTGTGTTTATTTTTAGAGGTACTTAACAACAGCAACAATGTGCTTCTTTTTTCTTTAGTAAATACAGTATCACCCCCGTATCTGCTGGGGATTGGTTCCTGACCACCCCACGGATAATGAAATCCACGGATGAGAGCAAACGCTCTTAACCAAGGGTGCCAGCAGTGGAAGAGCCTGCCAGCACCCCAGGGAACTCCCCCATGGCCTCGCCGCCTCAGTTGTCGCCTCCATTAAAGGCGGGTGGGTGCTCCTGGGGCGTGCTGATGCCTCCGCCAATACCATCAACAAAATTACAGGTGGGCAGGTGCTCCTGGGCCACTCCGCTGCCGCCGCCTTCCTGATTGGCAGACAGGTGACTGGCCCTTCTGAGCCTGCCTCCACCTCCTCTGCCCCAGGGCCCACCTCCTCCTTCTCCGCCACTGCCTGAGGTCCACGGCTGCCTCCTCCACCACCACCCCACCCGCGCTCACCATCCACGGATAACTGAATCAGCGGATAAGGGGGTGCTACTGTATGCCTGTTTTAAGCCGTTAAATGGAGTGTAGGACAGACCTTTCAAGTGTCAAATTCTTAAAGCCTGCTTTTAAGCCCACAAGAGGGATTACTGAGGAATTGGCCACTAACATCATTTTATTCACCAGTCTGCTTCACTTTTCTTTGGACAGATCCCCCACAGAGATCTGAGGCTATGCTTTTCATTTGGTAGCAAACAAAAACAAAAAAACCCACTGTTGCCCAAGTTGTGTTATCACTGTTTTGTGCCCTCAATTCTTTTTTCTACTTCTTACAGCTCAAATAGGGTCTAAAAGTATGTGAGATGTTCAGGAAATGATACACCATCACCCCCAGCTCTTGTATGTGTGCAATGCTCAGCGTGGAGTTGATGTCAGGACTCCTGAGGCCTCGTTCAACAGTCTCCACCATATGATACTAGCTCTCAGAGTCTTGTCAGCCTGGAGGGTTATTTCCCTCACCCCATGTACATTTGAATAATTGTCAGCATTCCCCTTTTTCCCCGTGCCTCTTTTCTATAAGGGTATGCCCAAGATTGTGAGCAACAGTATTTATTTATTTGTTTGTTTATTTTTGTACTTATTAACCGCCCAATTTTCCCGTAGGGAACTCTGGGCGGTATACAGCACGTCGCCAATGTGACTACCCAACTATAAACCCAAACATAATCAAAACAAACATAATAAAATACAAGACATGGTAAAATACTAGCCAAAAACGGCCAGGGAAATAAACCAAACACCACCCACCAAAAATAAGAAAATAGTAATAGTAAGTAAGTCATAGTAACTGTAAGACAGGCTAAAATAGGAACAGTTGGTGACATAATGTCAGTAAGTAAACAGCTATTGACCTATATCCTACTGAGAAATTGGTACAAAGCTGATATAGGGCTATTAGGTAACTACATAGTAAATACTGATCCATAAATTACTTAATGAAGCAGTAGAAATAAACTGCCAGCATTAACCAGCAGAAAGAATAAAGGCCAAAAACTTATGCAAGTTTCCTAAATTTTGGAGGCAGATTGTCCAAAGTTAACACATCACTAGACATTACAAGTTGCATGTTCAGTCATACCACGCAGTATGCAGCAGATAATGCCTATGGCAATTTCCTAAGGCAGTTCACCTCCAAAAGTCACCCCATTTATGTTATACCCATGAAAGCAGGCGAGTGGGTTTGGGTCAAATCATTGTGCACAAATAATTCCCGGTATGGTGGGACAACAGCAACCTCTGCTTGGATAGGTAAAGATTGCCCGTCTTCCCTTCAACCCCAGATACTTGTATGGGTTTCATATTATACATTTATCTGCTGTTTCCTGTGTACATATCAGCTTTGTTTGTAAATTTTTAGTATTTCGTTGGAATCAATTGATGCTTAGATTGACTCATTGGGTGAAGAAGGTTGGACTTTCAAAACAAAAGTGGCACTCCATAGTTGGCATGGAATTTTCAGCAAAGCTAAGAAGTTATCAGTATAACGATAAATACATGCCTTGCACTGTTGAAATGGTGCTGCAGTGTTTTCAGAATGTGCGTTTGTGTGCTGTGCTTCTGCAACCCGTGAGATTTCAAATAGAAGGGGAGAGTGTATTTTGGCTTTCCTTCTCCTGAGCTGCATCAGTTATCATATGCTTTCTGAGACAGTAATATGGTTGTCCCAGGCACAGGATGAAAGAAAATAAGGGTTCAGTTATCAAACGTATTAATCTCCACTCTGCCTAAACGGTTATCATAATCCAAAGAAGGTGGCAGTAGCGCAGCTGCTGGGATGAAAAACAGAGCCTAACGTGCCACTACTTATATTTACAGTTTTAAAGCAGCAAAAAATAAAATGGAAACAGCTCAGGAGGAATACCCATTTAAAATGGCAGAATTTCACTCTAAATTCTAATAATGTGCTTTTGTGTGCAAGTGAATGAAGATGATTGCATGAGATATTTTACATAACCATTTAGCTCAGGCATGTCTGAACTTCGGCCCTCCTGATGTTTTGGACCCCAACTCCCAGAATTCTAAACTTAGATTGCCAGTGGCAAAGGACTGTGGGAGTTGTGGTCCAAAACACCTGGAGGGCCGAAGTTTGGACATGCCTGATTTAGCTTGTTTTAAAGCCTCTGTTGTTAATAGGGACCCCCAAATGATGGCTCCTGTTTCCTGTTAACTGTCTAAATAGTAGCATAATACTCCCTCTTCTGCAAAACAATAGGTTGGATTGAGAGATTACTTAAAAGACACATTAGGCTACGTTGGTCAGCTGAAGGCTGTGCTACCTGAACAAGGACTAGAGGTGGGCACTTCGTTATGCTGACAACTTCGTATAAAGCTGTCAGCACCGGCCCACAGGTGCCGGGCAGCACTGTCCCCCTCCCCTTTGGGCAGCGAGTCCACTTACTGGATGCCGTGCACTGCTGTGGACCCTTCTTCCCCAGCGAGACTCCACTCCGGAAAGGAGCCCGGACCTGCTTCCACCAGCAGCTATCCACTATAGCAAGGGAGAGGCATCTCACCTCCTTGCCAGAACAGTCATCTGCCAGTGAACTCCTTTCTGCAGTGAATCTAGACGTTGAGTCACAGCAACTGGACTTGTCTTGTTAGGATGAAACGCTTCGCTATTCTTTTTATGGTGATATTTTTTTCTGATGATATTGTTGATTCAGATAGGTTTATTTTGCTTATTAGTTGTATTTTTACATTGTATGCTGTTTTGTTTGTTTGTGGAATTAGTTTAGTGGCCTTGTTGCTAGATGGTGCAGTATATAAATCTAATAAATAAATAAATGCTCATCCAAGTACCTTCTTTAGTCTTGGATGAAAAGCAAAACTTTTCAGCCCAACAAGAGAAAAAGTCCAGTTGCCATGACTCAGTGCCTGGATTACATGCCCAATGTCACCTGGATGACTGAGAATCTTCATAGACATATTCCCAGAGTGGAGCACCACCAGAAAAGAAGGCCCCTGGCTAAACATGGCATCCAGTAAGTGGACCTGGTAGCTGGAGTGGAGGGGGGTAGTGCCACACAGCACCACTGCGCCTGTGTCAGTATGAAAAAGCACCTATCTCTAACAAGGGAGTTGGATTCAGGTTAGCAATAAATGTACAGAATGTGAATATAGACCGGACAACTGGGAGTGCCAACCCCAAGGGAGGCCCGGAAAGTGGTAACAAGGAGTAGGGCCTTCTCAGTGGTTGCTCCCCAATTGTGGAATCATCTACCTCCAGAAACTCGCCTGGCACCCTTGCTTCAAACTTTCAAAAAGCTATTGAAAACTTGGTTATATGGAATGGCCTTTCCTGGTTTTTCAAACATCTCTAGCAAGACGCTCTTTTTCCACTTATCTTATCACCCCCCCCCCGTTTTAGCAGTCTCCTGCCTATTGCTATTTTCATTTTAGCTTAATTTTAGTTTATTGTTGTTTGTTTTTATTTATTTATTTATTTTTTATTTATTTATTTTTATTTATTTATTTATTTATTTATTTATTTATTTATTGTTATATTTCTAGACCGCCCATCTTCCAAATGGAACTCTGGGCGGTTTACAATTAAAGTGTTCTGCTTATACAATTAAAACGATACAACAAAGACAACAGAGGGAAAAATATAAAGGGGAGAGGTACTAATAAAAATAAAAAAATAAGGAGGGACAATTTTCTCCACGAAGGATGGTGGGGGGGGGGAAAAAATTAAATAAAAAGGTCGCCATATGCCTCTTTAAAAAGTTAGGTTTTCAGGACCTTTATAAAGGCAAGCAGGGACTGTGCTAGGCGCAGCTCACTAGGGAGATGATTCCAAAGCGTGGGGCCCATCACAGAGAAGAATGTGTGAGCGATTTCTGCGCGTCCCTGGGTGTGGCCACCCTAAGTGAGCACGCCTGCGTCATTCTCATGGGCCTGACCCCCATTGACCTTTGGGAGATACGCTCCGACAGGTACTCTGGTCCCAAGCCCTGTGCTGTTTGCGTTCTGTTTTTTTTTTAACATACTCTTTTGTTATCTTGTCATGTTATCCTATGTTGTAAACCACCCGGAGTAGCCCTAGGGCTAGATGGATGGTATAAAAGTCAAATAAATAAATAAATAAATAAATAAATAAATAAATAAATAAATAAATAAATAAATAAATAAAGCTAAGTTAATGAGCCACGCATATGTTGGCAAATCCAGATCTAACAACCCATGTCTGCTAAGCATTCAAGAAAGATGTGGCTAGAAGGCATTTTGCCAAGCAGAAATGACTGTGGGTCCACAGCAGTTAACTCATTGTCGCACCTGCAGCTTCTCTCCAAGGCAAGACGTCAAGTTTTCTCTGAAGCGAGGCAAATAGAATATTTATAGGTGATCTCTTATCCTCCTTGTTTCCCCTTTCCTGTTGAAGGTGACGATGAAGTGGTTGGGCCAGAAGGAATGGAAAAATTTTGTGAGGACATCGGCGTCGAACCTGAAAATGTAAGGTTTGTCACCAAAAATTAATCATATGTTTTCTGGGAAGAAACTATGTTTAAAGCACATGCTCACACTCACTCCTGTCTTCTGTTTCTGGAGTCAGTGTGAGGTTAAAGTGTATGAAACTAGAAGGGTGGTGGGGGTGGAGGTGGGAATACTGACGTGATTCTGACACTTTGGCAGCATATTGTTCTACTTTGGTCTCAAACTGCTTCTGAGTTGCAGGCTGGCCAGATAATCTCTGAAGTAGAAACATTCTCCTTGGATCTATGCCTTATTAGAAGCAAGTGTGCAGCCCAAATGTTACCGAACAAATTACAGTTCAGCTAATTGAGACTCACAACTATCTTTTGAATCCTTGCAAGTTTACATTACTGTTCAAAGAATGATTAAACGGACCCAATGCTGGTTGAATAGATTTTTTTTTTTGGTAAATATTTTTCTTTTCTTTTAACTCCCATCCCCCATACAGATTATTATGCTAGTCTTAGCCTGGAAACTGGAGGCTGAAAGCATGGGATTTTTTACCAAGGAAGAATGGTTAAAGGGGATGACATCATTACAGTAAGAACTTCTTGTATTTAATATCATCGGTACATCTGTCTGAAACTGTGGATCATGTTTTCCTATCAATTGGATCCCAAACCTTTATAAGCGGGCTACATTCAACAGGTCTGAGATGGCTTGCTGTGGTTCACATTGCACCCTTATGGATTAATATAGATGGTGTGTGGACTGAATGAGGGCAAATAACCTGACACTGAATCCAGAGAATACAGGGGTGCTCGTGGTCAGTCGAAAGGCAGATCAAGGATTAGGGATGCCGCCTGTGCTGGATGAGGTTACATTCTCTTGGAAAAAATGGGTGTGCTGGGGTTGATCCTGGATTCATCTCTGAACCCAGATGCCCAGGTTTCTTTCAGCAGTGACTTGGAGTGTATTTGCATAATTAAAGCTAGTGTGCCAGCTGCATCTATTTCTGGAAAGGTCTGAACTAGCCATAGTGACATATGTTTTAGCAACGTCCTGGCTGGATTACTGTAATGTGCTGTCCATGGGGCTGCTGCTAGATATTTATTTATTTTCAAACTTATATACCGCACCTATTTCCTCAAAGGAGACTCAGGGCAGTTTACACAATACCATAGCAAATAAAACAGATAAAAACAAAACAACTGTGGTGTCCAGGATGGCAAGCCAATGTAGGAAGGGCAGCGAAGGGAGAAAAAAAGGTTACCCCTGGAAGTTACCAAAGGCGTCCTTAAATAGCCATGTTTTAAAGGCTCTCTTGAAGGATGCCAGCGATGGAGCTTGCCGCAACTCGACTGGCAAGGCATTCCAAACAGACGGGCCAACCACCGAGAAAGCCCGGTTACGAGTGGTTGTCTTACGGGCTTCCCTCCGCCTGGCAATCCGGAGCGAGAGGGCTTGGGAAGAACGGGTGGGTCGGGCCAGATCTGAGCGTCGGGAGATAGTATCCAGAAACTTCAGAAGGCTCAAAATGCAACAGCCAGATTGCTGACGGGGGCTGGTTATAGTGATCATATAACCCCACTGTCTACAGCAGCCCTTCTGGCTGCCAGTCTGTTTCCAGGCACAATTCAAAGTGCTGGTTCTAAATTATTAAGCCTAAATTGGCTTGGGCTCAAGCTTTCCCTGAGAAGTTAGCTACCTGAGTGGGGTTTTTAAATGGACGGTTGTGCCTTACTGCATTGAACGTGTTTGTGTTATTGCTCATGCCTACTGTTTCTTAAAGTGACATTTGATTGATCCATATTAGCATTTGCATACTTGCTGTTTTAGTTTCAACCATTGTTTTATAATGATATAAACTACCTTGGGTCCTTTTTGAAAGAGAAAGGCAGGATGAAAATATTTTAAGTAAATAAATAAATATTCAATTAGTCTTAAAAAGGGTAAAGGTTTTCCCCGCACATGCGTGCTAGTCATGTCTGACTCTAGGGGCGAGGCTCATCTCTGTTTTTAAGCCAAAGAGCCAGTGTTGTGCAAGTCTTTGGCCATGTGGCTAGCATGGCTGAACGCATTTCCATGCACGGAATACTGCTTACCTTCCCACTTTTTACAGCGGTACCTACTTATGATGGGAAAACAAAGCTTAATCATCCCTAACCACCCAAAATTCCCTGACCCTAACCCTGAAATCCTATTGATTAGTCTTCCAGATTAGGTCCATTGAATCAGTGGCTGTTTGGTGAGTCAGCTCTTCCATAAGCTTCATTGACTGAGATTTGCCTGCTTTTTTGCATCAGTGTTAAAAGTAAGTTGCATCTTGAGTAGAGCTTGAATCAATAGAACTTTAAGAGGAGTTGGCTTTCTAAGTCCCCATTGATTCAGTGGACCTACTCTAGGGCAACTTGTTTAAGCAACAGGATATCAGCTAGTGTTTTGACTTGATTTCTGTCCCAAGAATTTTTTTATGCTGCTTTTGGTTTAAAACAAAATAAAAGGGTAGTTTGCATGGAGGTGCATTCAGTTTAGCCATACACATCATGAACTCAGTCTTGAGTGGACAAGTACTTTTTGTATGCAAATTTATCCTTGCCTTCTGCTGTGAATGGCACTGCACTTGTTCTTTCATAGTACAGTTGTCCCCCACCATTTTGTATTTCATATACTGTGGTCCCAGTGTATCGTGGGACCACAGTATATGAAGCAAAGGGATCCTGGAGCCACCGACAGGCCTGGGAAGCACGTTGGAGGCCCGTTCAAGGCAGCACCGGGCCTCAAGTGTAGGAGGCCCCAGAGAGGCCCCCCAGTCCCAACCTGACCCAGTATAAGTGGTACCTTGTATAAGGGAATTAATTTTAGGAATTTCTTTTAGTAAGGCAAAATAAAAATATTTTAAATAAATAAGTTCCCTTCAGGATAAGAGTGCTGTTTTTCTTTTCATCTGTGATGTGTGTGTCTCAGCCAGACAGTGTTATGGGTATTCAGATTTGCCTGAACTGAGTAATTTACAAAAGCAGTGCTGTCTTCCTGCATAGCTGAATTGATATAATTCATTTTAATTAATTAACTGTAATTCATTGGAAGTGTTAAATCATTGTCTTGTGAGTTGAATGAGGGGCAGTAGTTGGAGTTCACATAAGGAACAGGGCCTGTTGGTGCATAGTTTTTCCTAAACAGGGAAATGGAAGGTAATTTCTCCCTAATTGTTGGTACTCTCTCTAAATGTGGACTAGAAAGGGCCACACACTTTGACTGGAGCCACTAGAAGTAGAGCTGGCATTCATAGCATACAATGGCTCTCATCAGCTAAAGCCACTCTATACTATGGGTACCACCTCTGCTGCAGCCATATTTGGGCTGTCCTTTAGGAAAGCTGAAGCTGATTATCTCTTTACTTTATTACACTGCCCTGAATGTTGGGCAGCCTTTGAAATCTGTAAATAGCAGCCAGGATGATGATGATGATGATGATGATGATGATGATGATGATGATGATGATGATGATGATGATGATGATGATGATGATGTGTCACAACTATCATCTGCCCGTAGCAAAGAACTGGTGGAGTCATAAGGCTGAAAAAGTTATTAGAATATTTTATTTACAGTCCTTTATTGAAAATGAGCGTGCACAATTACTTGGGAATTCCGAATACAGACAGACTGGGTTTTGGAGTATAATACCCTGGATATTGTGATTCTGGAGAACAAAAAAATGTGGATCATTGATGTTGCTATACCAGGTGATAGTAGAGTCACCGAGAAAAAACTTGAAAAAAATTACCCGACATCAGGATCTGAAAATTGAACTTCAGAGACTGCACGCTGGGTACGATGCCTAGAGAACTAAGCAACTAAATTGGAGTTGACAAAGTCACCATCAGTCAGATGCAGAAAGCTGCCTTACTGGGATCTGCTTGCATAATTTGCCAATATATCACATAGTCCTAAATGCTTGGGAAGCATTCAACTAGTGATTTGTAATACAAAATCAAGCGTAGTTATCTTCTGTGTGATAATTTAATAATAATAATAAAAGCTGTTTAAGCAGCATGGAGACAACTACTATGACTACCGTAATACAGAAACACATATCATAACTGTCCAGACAGCTGCAGCAGCTCTCAGACTCTTTGCCAGGCACAACTGAAAGCACCAGTCATTGTCTATAAAGCTGTTGATAAAGGCATAAAAATCGATTCCCTGCTGGTCAACTGGAACTGTATCCCAGAAGACATAAGAACATAAGAACATAAGAAGAGCCATGCTGGATCAGGCCAAAGGCCCATCTAGTCCAGCTTCCTGTATCTCACAGCGGCCCCACCAGATGCGTTTGGGAGCGCATGAGAGATATCTGTCTCCTGATACCACTCCCCTGCATCTGGCCCTTGAAGTACCCTGGTTTTAGAGATTACACATCTCCATCATGGTTTGTAACCCGTGATGGACTTTTCCTCTAGGAATCTGTCCAATCCCCTTTTGAAGGCATCCAGGCCAGATGCCATCAACATCCTGTGGCAGGGAGTTCCATAGACTTACAACGCGCTGGGTGAAAAATATTTTCTTTTGTCAGTTCTTACTCTCCCAGCACTCAATTTGAGTGTATGTCCCCTAGTTCTGGTATTTTGAGAGAGGGAGAAGAGCTTCCCTCTATCCACTTTACTCATACCCTGCATTATTTTGTATGTCTCAATCATATCCCCCTCAAGCGCCTTTTTCCAGACTGAAGAGGCCCAATTGTTTTAGCCTTTCTTCATAAAGGTGCCCCAGCCCAGTAATCATTTTAGTCGCTCTCTTCTGCACCTTTTCCAGTTCCACTATGTCTTTCTTGAGATGCGGTGACCAGAATTGTACACAATACTCCAGGTGGGGCCTTACTATTGTTTTGTATAACGGCATTATAATGTTGGCTGTTTTATTTTCAATCCCCTTTTTGATAATCCCAGCATGGAATTGGCCTTCTTCACTGCTGCCACACATTGGGAGACACCTTCATGGAGCTGTCCACCAACACACCAAGATCTCTTTCCTGATCCGTCACGGATAACTCAGAGCCCATGAGTTGATAGATGAAGTTTGGATTTTTTGCCCCAATATGCATTACTTTACATTTGGTTACATTAAAACGCATTTGCCATTTCTCAGCCCACTCCCCCAGTTTGGAGAGATCCTTCTGGAGCTCTTCACAATCTTCTCTGGTTTTTACCACATGGAAAAGTTTTGTGTCATCTGCAAACTTGGCCACCACACTGTTTATCCCTGTCTCCAGGTCATTTATGAACAGATTGAAAAGCATCGGTCCCAGGATAACCGCTTTTCACTTCTCTCCATTGTGAAAATTTCCCATTGACACCTACTCTTTGTTTCTGGGATCTCAACCAGTTCTCAATCCATAAGAGGACCTGCCCTCTTATCCCCAGACTATGCAATTTTCTCAGCAGCCATCCAGTTGGAGCCAGAAGATAGAGTAACCTTTGGACTGCTGAGATGGAAAGGACTCTTATAAACCATGGAGACCAGCCCCTCTCAAGGAGGCACAGTGGGGAATTGAACTCCCAACCTCCCAGAGACCTAAACCACCAGGCTATCCAGCAGTTCAACCTGTTGACGTTTGTCCTTGCTCTAGTAATTGCCCAACTTGGTTACTGAAAATAATCTCTTCCTGGGCCTTTGAAAATGGTTGTGAGTTTCCAGTTGGTGCAGAATAATGCTTAGCCTGAACTGGGGTGCCAAGAGGTGAGCTAGTCACCTAGTTCTGAGGTCTCTGCACTGACATCAACCAAATAGTGTATATTAACATGAGCAAGTCATCAGTGCTTCAGGTCCCAAGTATTTTAGAGCTCTAAATGTTGTAGAACAAAGTCTTCTTGAAGCAGTTCCTGCTCTTGTGTGTTCCTTCCTGATTATAAATTTCACGTTCAAAGTGTTATTTTATTATGTTACTTATTTTAGAGTATTTTTTATAAATTTCACGTTCAAAGTGTTATTTTATTATGTTACTTATTTTAGAGTATTTTTACCTTGCCTTTCTCCTTGGAAAAGGACCCAAGGCAGCTTACAGTAATGAGGGATAAAATACAGTAAGTACAGTACAGTACAGTTAAGACATGTTCAGGTATTGAGAACAGGGCATTGATGGTGCCACTGCACAGTGTGGTGTAATGGCCATTACCAGAAGAAGAGGGTCTTCTCACTAGCCCTCCCCCATACCCACAAAATGCCCCCTGGTGCCATCATTAGTAAGAATTTAACCATCGGGTTTAGAACATGCTTTCCTAGCCAGTGTTCAGTCAGTCTTTGAGCTTTATTTCAGGTTTTACAAATCAAGTTGTATCGGTGACATTCAACATTCTTCCTCTTCTAATATTTTACTACTAATCCTCTGACACAGGTGTTTAGCTGTAGAATCCATGATTTTATTACTTTGTCTTATGTATTTGTAAGCTGCCATAAGGGGATTTTCTAGTTAGGTGCTGTGTCAAGGTTCCTACTTTCTGGAAAGTCTGGGAATTAATTGGTTGGGGAAATTGGTCTGAAGTCAAGGAAAATATGATTAAAATACATAATTTTTCCTTGCTTATTACTGCCAATTTCAAAACTAAGTTATTTATTTATTTATTTATTTATTTATTTATTTATTTATTTATTTATTTAGAATATTTTTACCCCACCTTTTGGCTTCTTAGAGAAACCATTTTAGATTTTAGATAGAATGTTTGTTTTAAGGTTTAGCATACCATTATTAAAACAGTAATGAAAATGTTATGTCATTTGTTAGCATTCAGAGTTTACTTGAATTGAAGTTCGTATCTTTGTGTAAATTTTGGTGCAGCTGCAAAACAGATGTTGGTGCACTTCATGTTGAAAGAAGCTGATATTAAATCTCTTACACATTAACATATATTTTTTATAGTTAAGGCATGTATTTGTACAGTGGAACCTTCCATCAAGCCTCGCCTTAATGCAGCACAACCTGTTCATTTTTAAACTTGTGGTTGTATTTGAATGGTGGCCAGGGAAATCCACAAATGTTAGTAAGGGAAAGTCAGGGAAAATCATGGAAATGAAAAATAAAATTTTAGTGGCAACCCTGTATGTAAGCATGTTAAATCAATGCATACACACTAGAAGGTTGGCCTTCAACTTTACCAAACCTCCCTCCCAATCTAGCCATCTTAGAAGGAATTTCTCAGGGCAAAGTGTGTAGTTTTTTTGATTGTTTGTTTGTTTTCTTTCGTGTTGTGGTATTGAGAATGCTGCCTCCAGAGAACTTGATCTGGCATCCCCTTTTGCCTTTTTAATGTCAGCTGCAAGATTTCTGTTTTCCAGGCATGTCAACATAGTTATGTTCAAGTCTTTTGCTGTGCTTTCACAGCTTTGGATTTATGGATGTGGTGCTCGAATATTTACACTGCGGGGCAATCTCTGAATTATATAACCATCCAGTGGGGTTGTAAAGGGAATCCTGGTCCATTCAATTGTTAACAGGGTGGCAATATGATCGGCTGGGTAGCGTATATAGTGAGTTTATCTTGGAGCCTGAAAGAGGAGAGGGCTGCCATAATTAAAAAGAGAGAGGAGCTTGGAGGAATTTAGCGGGGGGGGGGGAATAAAAATACAGTGGTACCTTGTATAAAGGAATTAATTCGTTCCAAATGAAATTATGTTAAGCAAATTTTCCTTTATACAAATTCCTATAGGAATGCATTGAAATGGAGTAATCCCATTTTATGTTGTACAGATTCTCCCCACAGGCAATTATGTTAAGCAAATTTCCCCTATCTCTGGAATTTTTATGTTGTGCAAATTTTATGTTATACAAACTGTTTGTTATACAAGGGTCCACTGTACAAGAGTTATGATGAAAAGTGGATGTATAGAATTGAGCGAGTGTTAAAGCCATTTTGGAGGCAGGAGATCATCCAGTCCTGCCTAGAAAGTCTGTCTGTCTGTCTAGAATTTGTCTTTGAACTCCTTGAAAAGAAACAAAAACAAAACAAAACCATGCACTTTAATTAAGGTCTGCAGTTATCCATAGCCTCTCTTTATCCATGTAAGGAATGTTCCTGTTTGACATGTAACTTTTTGTCTTTTATTTAAGATGCGACTGCACTGAAAAGCTGCAGGGTAAATTTGATTTTTTGCGCTCACAGCTGAATGACATTTCGACATTTAAGAATATCTACAGATATGCCTTTGATTTTGCAAGGGTAAGTGCATCTTCTCCAAAGAAGAATGTCATTTGGGAACACTGTGTCAGGTTATATTCTGAGCAAAACTGTCTTTAAATTTTCCAGGATAAAGACCAGAGAAGTCTTGATATTGACACGGCAAAATCTATGCTAGCCCTTCTGCTTGGAAGAACGTGGCCTCTGTTTTCAGTATTTTACCAGTACTTGGAGGTAAGTACATGATGCTAAAAGGAAAAAAAAAAGAGATTGACTATTCTGACCCCCTTTTCAGTAAGGCCCAATACCTCCTAGCCCATTTCCTGGCAACTGTTGTCTCTTTCCTTAATCAGAAATAAGTGCACTAGCTGGCCCTTTGCCTCCTTACCTGAAGAAGATTTCTCAAAAGCATTCAATGTGCATTTTTCTTTTGGACTGATTGCTGTGGCCTTTTTCTATATACCGCTACCAAAAAGTGCACATTTCTTTCAGATTTCAGAAAATAACAACATATCTCTGCATATGATTATTGATTTGTTATGCTCTCTTCCCTGCCTGAGTTATTGTTCAGAAAAAAATATTATTTTATTAATTATTAAGGAAATTATTATTTTATTAATTATTAAGGTGAAGAGGCAGTATTAGACAGGGATGCAGACCCGCTAGGGTACATAAGATAGGAAGGATGTGCAGTGGTACCTTGTATAAAGGAATTAATTCGTTCCAAATGAAATTCTGTTAAGCAAATTTTCCTTTATACAAACTTCCCATAGGAATGCATTGAAAACGGAGTAATCCCTAATCGCGACCATTTTTATGTTGTGCGGATTCACCCCATAGGCGATTCTGTTAAGCAAATTTCCCCTATCTTTTGCATTTTTATGTTGTACAGATTTTATGTTATACAAACTGTTCGTTATACGAGGGTCCACTGTCTCTCTCTCTCTCTCTCTCTTTTATTTTTATTTTTTTGCTTCTTCTGTTCCTGGGACAAGTAGTCATTTGCCTTTTGAAAAGTGGCTTGCCTTTTTCACTCAGTTTTTTTTTTCCTTTGGGAGGCTGGGAGAGGAAAAAAACCTTTCTCTGTGTCATGTTGTTTTGCCAAAAGAAGTGAGGGCTTCCTTTATTCCCCTTCCTCTTCACCTCATACCATGTCCTTTACCACCAGCTGCTTTTCTCATTATTTCATGCCTGCTTTGTGCCCTATGCAGTTTTATTCCGTTACCTTGCCAGAAGCAATCTTTTCCCCTAACAATGTGTGATGACTTGTTTAAATTCATACTGAAAGCTGAAACATTTCCTGAACCATTGTGATCTCTTGCCTTTAGAGAAAAGATAGTTGCATGATTGTTTGTATCATTGTTTCCATATACATAATTTTGTTGGCTCAGACTAGATCTCTTATTGTTCCGTAGCAGTCAAAATACAGAGTAATTAACAAAGATCAGTGGTACAATGTGTTAGAATTCAGCAGAACTGTCCATGCGGATCTTAGCAACTATGATGAAGATGGGGCATGTAAGTACTTCCTTTACTTATTTTATACACTGAGTGAGTTTTGTTTTCAGATAAAGATAGTGCGCTACAGAACTAGCTGTATCAATACGTTTCATATAGAAACAATTAGAAAGCAAAGTGTTCTGCTTATATACCACCCCATACAACTTCGAATACTCTCTAGGCGGTTTACAGTTTAATTACAGTATGCAGGCTACACATCTCCCCCCAGCATTTTACCAACCTCGGAAGGATGGAAGGCTGAGCCAACCATGAGCCTGCTACCTGGGATTGAACCCCAGGTCTTGAGCACAGTTTTACCTGCAGTCCAGGCATTTAACCACTGTGCCAACAGGAGGAGAGGTGTGGGTGAAGTACTTGCAGATAAAAGAAACAAAATGCCTGAATACTGTTGAAGGTGATTTCTTCAGTTTATATGAACATATTTAAAGTCTCTGATGGGAGGTGCTGGAAACAGTTTCTAGCATATTTCAGATAAATCAGATAAATGATCATAAAGAAAATTGGAATCATTGCAGCTTTACAGTAAATGTAATCTGGATATCTTAATTTCATTCTGATTTTGGAACTTGTTCAATTTCTAATGTTAATAGTACTAAATTTCTGTGGTAAGGAATGCAGTAGATAGGTTGTTCAGTGGAATAAACAATGAGCCCATTACACCTTTGCTAAAACTATTACATTTATTTGTTTGTTTTGTTTTGTTTATTCATACATAAATACCCCGCTTTTCTCTATGGAAAAGGACCCAAGACACCATACAGAGTTAGAGACAATGAGTATACAACAGTTGCCAAGAAACATTGCAGACAGTATTCAAAATTAAGAACATTGAATATTGAACATTGAATACATAAAGGCAATAATAAAATTAAGAACAATAGGCAAACAAATATAAAGAAAAAAATCTACTTTAAGAGATGGAAAACTAAAATGGAAAAAGATAGGTATACAACAAATGCAGACCGATCAGTAATGCATAACAATCAGTCTAAAAACCACGCAACAAGTAGCCAGTCACTGAGGAAAAGATTACCTGAAGAGAATAAACTTTTCCTGTTTGCGGGAGGAGAGCAAAGAGTGAAAGGGAGTCTCAAAGTCTATCTTTGGAAAAGTCTACACAAATACTGTCTACCTGTTTGATGTGATGCTGAAGGTGGTCTTGCTGAATTTCAATTGTTCTGGGACCATAAAATGTTGGAGATTGTGTTTTGTTGTATTTTCGAAGGCTTTCACATCCAGGATCTGATAGCTGTTGTGAGTTTTTTCGGGCTGATTTGGAAACTTCCAGGACACAGCCAAACAGCCCGAAAAACTCACAACAGCAATCAGATTGTGTTTCCTTTATAGCCCTACTTTGGTGCTGAGATTGTCAGTGGAGGCCTTATTGGGTATATTTCTTTACTGTATATTAGTACCACTTGAAAATCTTACAAGATCAAGTACTATACAGATATTATAAAAAATGAGCTTTTTCTGCATGAAGTTGTTCTAACAATAAGGATGTTCCCAAGACTTGAACTTAATATTTTGAAGTATATTTTCTAGCACACTGGATTGCCTTCTTTATGATTAGTTTGGTATTTCTGGATCCTGTTTAGGAAGTTGGTTTACCAAGAAGGATCTTTTCCCATGCCTCCATAAGCTAAGCCCCACCAATACAGAAAAAAAATGCCTTCACTTTAAAGCAAACTGTTCTTCTTATATACCGCCTCATACCACTTTAAGTAGTCTCTGGGCAGTTTACAGTTTCATTACAGTATGCAGGCTATACATTGTCTCCCCCCCCCCCTGCAAGCTGGGTACTCATTTTACCAACCTCGGAAGGATGGAAGGCTGAGTGAACCCTGAGCCAGCTAGCTGGGATTGAACCCCAGGTCGTGAGCATAGTTTTACCTGCAGCACAGGCATTTAACCACTGCGCCATGAGGCTCAAGGTTTTACATCTAGAGTATTTTTGAGACTGAATATGTCTTGGTGACAAATCCATCCAATAAGTGATGCATTTTCGCCACAGTGTATTGATAAATACTGATGTTTGTCACAATAAGCAGGAAGTTTGCCTATTCAGGTGCCCAAGGAAATCACATTCTGTCCCTTAATGATGGGTGTTTCACTGTGACAATAAACCACTGGTGTTTAGAATGCCTTTGTCTTTGAAAGGTGTGACTAGGTCCCCAAAATTAAACAGGAATTGCCCCAGCCAAACATCTGGGGACCTTAGCCAAGAAATTAACATCCTTCCCTGTGTTTTCAGTTAAATGTAAATAGAGAATGGAAGCTTAAACAAGCATTAGTAATAATGTGAAGTTCTGATTCTAGGGCCTGAAATCCAAGAAATAAGACTGTCCCATGCTTAGATGTGACTTGGCCCATCTGGGATTGTGTGTTTTATACCAACTCCTTGGATACAGGGTTTGCCACACGTCTGTGTGTGTGTCTGTCCCCAGCTAAAAATGAGCCTCTTGTTTCAGTACAAGGTAATGGGGCCGTGGGGTAGAACTCTGAATGACTGGAAACCCCTTGGTCTTGCAAGACTGGGGGAGATGGAGATGTTCCAGTCAGCACCACCAGAGTTAGGAACTGAAACCCACACTTATGATTTGAGTCAGCAACCCCTATTTCAATTATTTTTAACCCAGAAACCTGTCAAACACATGTGACAGTGATTGGGAGGGGGGATTATGGGGTGTTTTTTTTTTAGACCTTCCAGAGCTGTGGGATGATAAAGACTTATACAGGACCGGAGGCTAGCTTCTGTCTGTTTTTTTTTTAATTTTGCTTTTGCCTTCAATTTGTATCTAGCAGGCATGTCCAAACTTTGGCCCTCCTGATGTTTTGGACCACAACTCCCAGCATTCTAAGGTTAGATTGCCAATGACAAAGGACTGTGGGAGTTGTGGTCCAAAACATCTGGAGGGCTGAAGTTTGGACATGTCTAATCTAAGGGATACATGATTCTTAAAACATACACACTCCACCCTTGTGCAGGTTCTATCACAATCAAAAGAAAAACTTATCACTCTGGGTGTGCCAGAGGAAAAGGTGGGGGACAGAGCTGCACACACAGAGATGCCTTAGAGCGGTGGTCCCCAACCCCCGGGCCGCGGACCGGTGCCGGTCCGTGGACCGGTCGGCACCGGGCCGCCTGGGGAGGCCGGGGAGGCTCCTCCCCTTTTCCTCCACCGCCCTCCTCCTCTTCTCTCCCGCGGGTGGCCGGTGGAGGAGGAAGGCTGGAGGAGCGCCGGTGGAGGAGGAAGGCTGGAGGAGCTACCCCCACCGCTCCCCGCCCCGCCGCCCCCCAGGGGCCCCTCCGACGGGAAGGTCACGGCGCTCCGTAGTCCTCCTCCTCCTCCCCCCGCCGCCTCCCCCAAGTGGGCCCAGGCCTGCCCCGCCTCCCGCTACACTGCCCGAGGCCCCGCGAGGCCCACCCCGCCTAGCCGGAGAAAGGGGCAACCCGACGGGGACGGCGGCGGTCAGCGGGGCCGAGGAGGCAGCGCTTCCGACGCCGGTGATGCAGCCGCTTCTCCGCCGCCGCCGGAGACTCGGATCCTCCTCCTCCTCCGCCCGACCAGCCCCGGACGCCACTGCCGCCTCCGGATGTCGCCGCCAGCGCAGAGACGCCACCCCCAAAAGGCTTAGCGGCGGTCCGGCCGAGGGCGGCACCGGGACCGCCGAGCCGGTGATGGCGGCAGCCGCAGGGCGGGCCGTGACTGCCGTGGCCACCGACAGGAGGAGGAGGCGGGAGCCCGCCTGCCCAGGAGTCCCGGGCTCCCCCTCCCCGCCCACAGCACCGCCGCCGCTGCCGCCGCCGCCGCTCCCGTGACCCCCCGCAAGGTACACATGCCAAGCCCCCGCACCCCCTCCTCCCCCATCCCCCACCCCCACACCCTCCCCTGCCCCCCGCCCGACCCCCGCACCTCCCATCTCCCCCATCCCCATCCATCCCGGGCCACGGAAAAATCATCAAACATTTGCCGGTCCGTGGGGACAAAAAGGTTGGGGAGCACTGCCTTAGAGCGTGGTGGCCAAACTTCAGCCCTCTGGATGTTTTGGACCACAACTCTCAGAATTCCAAGCCTGTATTGCCAGTGACAAAGGACTGTAGGAGTTGTGGTCCAAAACATCTGGAGGGCTGAAGTTTGGCCACCACTGCCTCAGAGGGAACCTTGGCATTTAGCAGGTAGCTAAATTTATTTGGCGTCGCATGCCCCACCATATCTCCCAAGAGTTTTGGGTTATTTGTACCTTGTTCCTGCTTTTTGTCGTGTTTTAATATTCAATTGGTGTAGAATTCATGGGCAAATTAGTTACTATTTATTGCATGTCAATATGGCTCAGCCTAACATTCTTTGCTTTTGCTGTTTCCAAGATGGCTGAGATGCAGTTTGTGACTGGCATTGTTCCCCTTTTCAGGGCCTGTGCTTCTTGATGAATTTGTGGAATGGCAAAAGGTGCGCCAAGCTTCATAGCAAGAGGAGCTTGGAAGAAACCAGAGAACTTGTGATGCCTCCGCCTTGAAAAACTGAGTCAAAACCAAGGGTTGGAATTCACATCCTTATGAACTTTTTCTTTTTTTTTTTTTTTAAAGGATGCTTTTGTTGCTTGTGAAATGGGCATTGAACCACACCTCTTCTGAGACTGAAAATTGGAAGGTTTTTGTTTTTGTCTTAAGTTTCTATCATTTCAGAACAATAAAGATTCAGATTTGTAACCGTCTTAAAAGTGAAGAATATCCCTTGAATATGACTGGTTTCTAAACTCAAAAGCCAAAACATTATAGAGTGCATCAGAAGTGCCCCCATAGGAATGTTCCCGTTCTGGAGATGTGTTAAAATTGTGGTAGTGTAGCAATCTGATATGATAGTGTTAATGGAATGATTGTCCATAGGAAGAATGATAAACATTAAGTCTTGGCTGATATATTTTTTTTACTTGCCATTATTTGTGCCATAGTTTACAGACTTGGAGACATGGCCTTTAAAAAAAAACCCCACATGTTTGAACAATTGTTAATTACCATTTCATTGTCTTCAAATAGGCTATCAAAACTTGTCTGCTTTCAAGCACATTAAAAAGGACAAAAAGAAACTCTGTGAGGGAAGCTACTTACATGGAAACTTGGAACAGTCATTAATATGTTTTTATTGTAAACTGCCCTAAATATTAAATGAAGACGCCTAGGAAAAGAAACTTTCATCTTCTGGTATGCACTGTACTGAGAACACTGATCTTCCTTCCTCTTCATCTCAAAATTTGGGGAGCCGTGTTTCTTATTATCTGATCCCAGGTCTCTGCATGTCACCCTGGAACTAAAGAGAAGAGTTTATTGCCATCTAGAAAGAGCTTAAAAAGGTGGACTTTCCTGTGCTACTTTACCCTAGAAATCATAGCATGTTTGGGAATCTTAAATTTTTACCAGTTCCTTGTTTTATTACCATCAATTAATTGCCAAAATCCTATTGTGCAATTACACAAAAAGCATAACTTTTGGAAGTGAATTGCCTGAAGAAGTCTCATAGTTAGCTGTTGCACATTGAGTCACATGACTTGGAATGAAACAAATCTTGCTTATGGAGATGTCTTAACTGCAGCAGTTCATATCCAGAGGTTATGTCTTTTGTGCAGTTGTGCAACAGGATTTCGGCCAATAAAAGTTATGCATTCAGATACTACTTATGTAAGTTCTAATATACATGACCACGCACATCATCGTGCATAGGAATTTGCAACACCTACTTAGTAACCTATAAAGAAATAGCAATTATTGAATATTTAGGAAATAATAAGCACCCCAATTTCCAGTTTGTGTGCTGTTTCTTATATACCATCCTTGAGCAAATTTGGGTCAACTGTGCAATGTGATCTTATTTCTCTAATCCACCAAGCTATGACATGGGGATTGCAGTTCCTCTTGATAGCAAGAAATATGTTGTGCATCCTGTATTTGAGTTCAGGTAGGATGAGATTGTCTATTGCTTGGGGGGGGGGACATTTTGTATATTTGGCCAGTGTGGAGGAAGGGTTCTTTTGGGGTGATCGCGTCCTTGATGTTCAGTACAAAAAGGGCTATTTTTCCTGCTCTACAGAGCTGTTCCAAGTGTCTTTTGTTCCAGTCCTCTTCTAGGCGTTGCATTTTTTCCCTGCAGCTCTTTGCAAGCAAAAGGCGGTTTAGGTTTGCAGAGGAAACATCTCTAACTCTTCGGAGATGCTAGCGTTGCTTAGTTGCTTGTGTTAACCTGTGCCCCACTGCATTTTAAGATGCTACCAGGTGACATCTTCCATAGGCCAAATATACTTGTTTCCCAGCCTTTCCTTTGAATGGGCATAAAACTGCTAATACAGTATTTGATGCTGTACCCCCCTTTTTTGGAAGCCCTGTGATAACTTGTCCTCATAGGTACCATCAGGAGCTTCCTATAGATTTGGTACTGTTTCCAACACGTGTGGAGTTCAAGACTACATGTCAGGCTTCACTAGACAGGCTTCACTAGAATACAAGGCGACTTCCCCAATATACAGCAGATGCTCTGTCAGTGTCCAGGAGAAAATCCATATCCAAACAAGTATAGATGTGAAAAACAATGTGTCCTGCCTAAATGGAGTATGAAATGATTTCACAAAGAAGTAATTTTCTAATCGCTGTCAATATTCAGCAGCAGAGCAACTTGTAATGAGCCTTGTTCGTGTATCCCAGGAGAGGTGATGATTAAATTGGCATTCTTCCCAGAAAGGAACAGTGCCATTCTTTAAAGCCCCGGGACTATGTTGCGCCTGTTGGAACTTGCACTATATTGGCCTCCAGTATTAAGAGTTTTCCAATCTGTCCCAGTTCCTGGTGTACATGAGAGCAAGCAGTCAGATCATAGCTAGTAACCAACCTTGTACATATGGCATTCAATGGCTTTTCCACCTTCGATTTGGCTACAAAGCTTCCTAAACCAAGGCCCCAGTGATATGTGCCCTAAAGAAAATGAAACTAATTTCTGAGTAGGCTTACCTAATATTGAACAGCAGAGGCATTACAAATTATTGCCCAACCCCTTTTGCTTTAAAAATGATTTTCAGGTTTTTAATGCCTTTGTTTACAGATCAGGAAAACCCCATTGTTGTTTATAATGTAAACCAACAGACATCATTTAAATTCAAGTTGTGAGATCTGTTTTTAAAGCAACTTTTAAGCTAGCAATCAATGAAATACTTTGTCTACCAATGCCAATACCTTAATGTGAAGTTATCAGACTGCTATGTATGACTTGTATCTCTGAGGTTTTATCCCTATTCTTATAATAAAACCATATTTCAGGGATCTAAATGTTCTTGAGAGTGTTTTTTAAAGTTGCAGTGTATCATTAGAAATGCCAGTAAAGATATCCAGAAATGTTGAAGTGATGAAAATAAGCCTGGGGGTGGGGGTTTAAATATAGAAAAGCAGTGGGAGAGGTAAAGCACGTTTTAAAAAGCTGGAATATAAAGTTACTTCTTAAAAATAGACTGCTGTTGTGTGGCTGACTTATCTTATTGTTAGACCTATTAAACCCAGTGGGCCTTACCCACAAAATACATAGTACAAAGTAACCATAAATAATACCACAAAACTAGATAGCAAAGGAAAACCTAAACAAACTCAAACCAAAAATAAAGTCAACTAAAATAATATTAAATTTAAATTTTAAAAAGTGTTCTGCTTATATACCGCCCCATACCACTTCAAGTAGTCTCTGGCTGGTTTACAGTTTTAATTACAGTATGCAGGCTACACATTGCTCCCCCAGCAAGATGGGTACTCATTTTACCGACCTTGGAAGTATGGAAGGCTGTGTCAACTATGAGCCTGCTACCTGGGATTGAAGCCCAGGTCGTGAGCACAGTTTTACTTGCAGTACAGGCATTTAACCACTGTACCACAAGGCTCCTTAAATTACAGTTATGATGGCAACAAGTACTGCAGTTTAATCAGAGGTTTCAAAACTGTCGAAGAAGGCCATGTTTTTAATTGCTTTTAAAAAGAGTCCAGAGGGGGCAAGTCGGATCTTGGGCAGGAGGTCATTCCAGAGATTCAGGGCATTTACCAATTTTAGATGCCCGGTTTGGGACAAACATGTATTACAGGCAGAATTTGGTGGACGAAGGCGTTCTGTCAGGTAACGAGGTCCCAAACATTTAGGACTTTGTATGTAAGAATTACAACCTTGAACCTGGTGCAGAAGCGTACAGGTAGTTGGTGTGGCACAGCCAGTGATATTATACATAATATTTTTTGTTTTATGTTTTTTTCACAAAATACAAAAGACTGAGGAAGCTGTTTGGATGAGCGGCAAAACGTTTCTATCTCTCTCTCTCAAAAAAAGAGGTCCAGTAGCCATGACTCAACTTCCAGATAAACTCACCTGGATGACTGAGAATCTTCACAGACATATTGCTTCACAAAATAATGTTCAGGCTCGTGCAAAACAAAATTGCACGTGATTCATGTATTTATTAATTGACATTTAGTCCTACTTTTTATTTCAACATATTTCAATAAGCTACTAAGCTCAATGACCAGAGTCTTTAGTCAGCTCTGCTTCTCCACCAGTCAGCTGTGTGAGTAGTTTGTATTCTAGACGCATGGACAAAGAGGTCCTTGATATCACCTTTGGGCTCCATGGAGAAGATTTTGCAGAACATTGTATAATGTCTTGGAGTTCTAAAAAGAATACTTGTCCAAGCAGAAGCTAAAATCTCAAGGGCTTGCTAGTTTATAAGAAGTAGGCCAATTGTTATATAACGTTAGATAAAAATTATAGTATATGATGGACCTCATTCCCTTCACAGTGTTATGAAATGCCAAAAGCACACATTTCTAGAAAATCAGCTTTTGAAGGAAGGGACACATCAAATATGAAATGTTTGTTCCATCTCATTTTCTGAGTTGTTCCTATTCACAATTTACTGTATTTTTCCATGTATACGACACTCCCCCCCCCAAAAAAAATCATGGCATTACTAATTAAGGGATTTCCTGTTGGGGTAGGGGGGAAGCCAAACTGACCTTGCTGCTGTGTTCTGAAGACTCCCTCCTCCCCTCTGCTTTGTTTTTGCAAGGACTGGATCTTTTGTTTTTTGCAGGGAAATGCTTCTGGGGTGGAGCAACCCATTAAGAAGTTCATTTTCAGGCAAAAAAGGGTCTGATCCTCCAAGAACAAAAAGAGCGGAGAGCAATCATGTGCTCCAGGAAAGAAAAGAAAACAAAACAGCACCCAGGGTGGGAAACAGCAGGAGGTGGGGTGGAGGAGAAATAAAGCAGCCCGGTCCATCTGGATTCTCCTGTTTCATTTCTCCTCCACCCCACGGCCTGCTGCTTCCGACCCCGGTGCTCTTTTCTTTTATTTCCAGGAGCACTTGACTGCCCTTCTCTCTGCTTTGTTCTTGGAAGATCAGACCCTTCTTTTTTGCCTGAAAATGAACTTAATAAGTTGCTCCACCCTGCATGCTTTTTTAAGTCATCAGAGGAGACCTTCTCTTGATCCCACCATCCTCACAGATATTTTTGGTTAGGACATAATAGAGGCCTTTTTCTTGTCACTACATTGGAAAGAGATGTTATATATACCATATGTATTGCAATATGTTCTTGCTGTTTAGCCAGGGCTGTTTAGCCAGTAAGCCTGATGTGTTGGTTGTGAACAGGAAGAGTAGCTGGATTATTTATGCTACTGGATGTAAGTCTCTGGAAACTAATGGAACCTGTATATATTTTGTAAATAGACTGCAATAGAAAACCATCAACGGAGTCTGTCATATTTTTGCCTCTGATCCTTGACATTGCTACAACTCTGCTTATTGAGGTTAACGCCTCATAATTCCTTGACAACTCCCTCCCACAGGAGGCCAGATAGGCCCCTTCTCTGTCCTTCCACAAGCTGGTAAAGGCTCGAAGCAGGCTTTTTTCTCAGCAACGCGATTGCTACACCTTTGTTGTCTTTTTAAAATGCACATGGAAATGATTTTAAACAGTTTTAATCAACTAGTTTTTGATTTGATATCTTTCCCATTTTTAAAATATAGTGTAATCTATTTTAATATTGTTTGTAAGCCTCCTTGAGTCTTCTTGATGAGAGAGGTGGCATCTACTGTAAATATTTTAATTCGAATTCGAATTATGGAGATTCTCCCACCACACATTTTAAAAAGGACAGGTAGTGTAACCTCCTATGAAATACCGATTCAGCCTAAAAGGGTGGGGTTAAGAAAGAGCAGAGCTGTAACTAGGATTTCAATCAAGAAGAGGTGAAGAGGCAGGAGCAGCTGTTGCCATTTGGACCCCTGAGGTGCTTGGTTTTGACATAATTCCTATGTATTGGAGGGGTGAACCCCCACACTAAATTCATGAATTGCATACAATTGGAATGATATTTTAGAATTTTGGGGATTTTGCATGTGGAACTGATTTTTCTATTATTTTTTTTATAGTTTTATTGGGTTTTTGAAGAGGGGAAAAGGGAAAGGGAAAAAGGGGAGGGATAAAATTTAAAATTTACATTGAATATGTCAAGCAAAGTAGAAGAAAAGTAATATAACATATTGATAGTTTGCCAAATATTATCACAATACTAATAAGTTTGTTACTTCTTGCCATCTTTTCCGAGAGATCTCATCATAGTCTCCCTTTAAATAGCCGGAAAGTCTATCGATTTCAATACATTCTCTTATCTTTTCGTGGATATTCTTCTCTGTTGGCACGTTTGGTTGTTTCCAGAATTTCGCATACAATATCCTTGCAGCAACAATTACATGGTGAAGTACATATCTCTGATCATATGAAATATTTATATCTACTATATTTAATAAGAAAAGTTCTGGTCTAAGCTCTATCTTAATTTTCAAACATCTTTCTAAAAATAGTTTTACCATTTTCCAATATGCCTTTGCCTCTTTGCATGTCCACCACATATGGTAAAAAGTACCGCAGTCATGTTTACATTTCCAACATTTGTGTGAGCAATTATACATCTTAGATAATCGGTGTGGTGCAAAGTGCCATCTATAAAACATCTTATAACAGTTTTCCTTAAAAGAAATAGATTTAAAGATTTTAACTGTATTCCACAAAGAGTCCCATTTGTTTAGATGAATAGGATAACCAAAGTTTTCTGCCCATCTTATCATAGTGTCTTTGACCTGTGTATCAATCATTTTTCATTTAACAATATGGTGTAAAATTTACTAAGCAGCTTAGCATCGCCGGAAGAAAGTATTTTATCAAGTGAAGTATCAGTAGTCGTAAATCCCCCCTCTTTGTTGAGGTCTTTGAAGTGTGCATATATTTGTTGATACTTCCACCAATCTAAATTGTAACCTTCTGATACTAATTTCCTAATGGTTTCAATGAAAGGTCAACATTCAGAAGGTGTCTATAAGTTATAACTTTTGGAGTTTCACTTATATGGGAGCTATGGGTCGCTCCCAGAGGAGATAGCCACAGTGGTACTTTAGGGTAGAATTGTTTTTAATCAATAACCATATTCTAAATAGGGCGTTCCTTATCCAGTGATTTTTGAAGAGAGTGGGTATGTTGCCCTTGTACCACATGTAATAGTGCCAGCCCTTATCTAGGCCATAACTCTCAAGCTGCAAAATTCTTTTGTTTGTCATCAGAATCCAGTCTTTAATCCAGGTCATGGCAGCGGCCTTATAGTATAATACTAAATTAGGAAGGGCAAAGCCACCAGTTTTGGTTCTATCCTGTAGATAGAGATTTTTAATCCTTGCTTTTTTCTTTTGCCATATAAATATACGTATACTTTTTTCCAGATCTGTAATGATCTTAAAATTAGGTAATATGGGCAAGGATTGAAATAGGAAAAGCAGTTTAGGTAAAACATTCATTTTAACTGCGGCAATTCTGCCCATTAAGGATAGTTGGAGTCTTGACCAAGTTTCGAGATCAGCTTTGATTGTTTTTATAACATTTACATAGTTATCTTTAAGTAAAGAGTTACAACGATTAGATACAGTAATACCCAGATATTTTACCTTACTGGCATGTTGAAAACCCGATTGATTTACCAGTTTTTCGACCATAGGTGAGGTCATATTTTTGGTGAGCAACAATGTTTTTTCTTTGTTTACCTTTAATCCAGAGATTTTAGAGTATGCCTCCAAGGACTTCAAGAGTTCTAAAAGGGAGGTCTGGGGGTTCTCCATAATTACCAACAAATCATCTGCAAAAGCTTGTACCTTATAAACTTCTCCTTTGCTCTGTAAGCCTTGGATACCAGGGGTTTTCCTTATAACGTGTAGGAGTACCTCCAGGGTTAATATAAACAAGAGAGGAGAGAGGGGGCATCCTTGCCTGGTACCTTTATATATATTAACTATGTCTGTAGGGTGGCCATTGACTATAATCCTGGTGTTTTGAGTGGAATAGATTTGTTCGATTGCTCGCAGCATTCTATGGCCACATTGTAGATAGTCTAACTGAGTTTTAAGTAAAGTCCAGGATACATTATCAAAAGCTTTCTCAGCATCGATGAAAGCGAAAGCTACTTGCTTCTCAGAATGGGATTCATAATATTCTAACACATTGAGGAAGGTTCTGATGTTGGATTGAAGATGCCTTTTCGGAAGGAAGCCAGACTGATCATGCGATATCAAGGGGGGTTGAATCGTCCGCCATCTATTAGTCAAGATGGTTGCAAAGATTTTGTAATCCACATTTAGAAGGGCAATTGGCCTGTAGTTCTGTATCAAGTCTTTTGGTTTCCCTTCTTTGAGGATCAGTGTCGTGTGTGATGATTTCCAGGAATCTGGTATGTCTTCGCCTTCTAAAATGGATGTAAAAAGGTTTTTCATATTTCCAGAGACTATCTCTGAGAATTTTTTGTAAAATTGAGCCGGTATTGAGTCGGGCCCAGGAGCCCTGTTCATTTTTTGGTGGTTGATAGCTTCTGTTATTTCCATCATTGTAATAGGAGCGTTCGTCTGGGCTCTCTGTTCTTCAGTAAGTTTTGGAAAGTTGGTTTGTTCGAGATAATGAAAGATGGCATCTTGGTCGATCGTCTCTGGCTTAAATAAGTTCTGGTAGTATGCCTCTATAATTTTTTGAATTTGTAACTGCGCTGTCTGATTTTCCCCATTTTTGTCTTTGAGCGATGATATGAGATTTTGAGATTGTACCTTTTTTAACCTGTAGGCTAACCATCTGCCTGGTTTGTTTGCATTTTCCACAAAATTCAGTTTGGCCAACTTGATTTTGTGAGCTATATCAGCAGTCAGAATCAGATTTAGTTCATGCCTACAAGAAGCCAAGTCTTTGTCCAGCTGCTCATTGCGGGGATCGTGAGTTAGATCCGTTTCAAGCTTTTTCATCGTATTAAGAATTGATTCATGTTGCTTTTTCCTCTCTTTATTCTTTCTTGCCATATATTGAATGACAAAACCTCTAAAATAAGGCTTTGAGGCATCCCACACAATTCTCAGTGGTGTACCCTTGTTCAGGTTCGTTTCAAAATATAGGTTCAAGTCTTTGGCTGCCTCTAGGATAAATTCTTTATCCGTCCACAGGGCTGAGTTGATTTTCCAGTGTCTGGGCTTGCCCGAAGATTTCAGTGTCCATAGAATGGCATTGTGATCAGATATTGTTCGGGGCAAGGTTTCTATGTCCCTTGTATTTAACAGAAGGTCGGATGTAGCCCAGCACATATCTATACGGGAGAAAGAGGCATATTGTCTTGAATGGAACTGATTTTTCTAGAGATGAGACAGTCTAGTCGAGGAAGGTGCCTCAAATTTTTATCTGAATCTGAGTTCAAAGGGACACTTGAACTTTGCAGTTCTACAAGCAACATGGGTGCTGTTGCCGAGGCCTTCCGTGCACAAAGTGTCACATATTTGTTGTTATAATTGTTGTGTCGTTTGTTATGCAACTGTGAATAAGACTCCTTTTGTAAAATTGTTGTAGCCTGATTCATCAATAGAAACATACAGTCCCATAACACTTAAATGTGTAGCAGTACAACAAGGGAGTGGCAAGTAGACTCTGCACGTGGTCTTGGTTTGCTATTCATTTCATTACCTGTTCATGAGAAATGAAATCTAGATCTATAGTAATCCAAAGCATATAGAATCATAACAGCTGGAAGAGACCTCAAGGGCCATCCAGTCCAACCCCCTGCCATGCAGGAACCCCCATCACAGTATTTCCAACAGATGGCCATCCAGCCTTTGCTTCAAAACCTCCAAAGAAGGAGACTCCACCACCCTCCGTGGCAGCATATTCCACTGTCGCACAGCTCTGTCATGAAATTCTTCCTAATATTTAAATTGAATCTCTTCCTGTAGTTTGAGACTATTACCCCACAGCCTAGTCTCTGAAGCCATGGAAAATAAACCAGTCCCTTCCTCAATGTGATATCCTTTCAAATATTTAAACATAAATATCAAATCCCCTTTCAGTTTTCTTTTTGTAAAGCTAAACATTCCCAGCTCCCTAAGCTGCTCCTCCTACCTAAGACTTTTCTTCCAGACCCTCAATCATCTTGGTCGCCCTTCTCTGGACCTGTTCACAACTGATTGAATTCTGACTATTACATCTTTCAGCCAGTATTCTGTTCAATATCAGATTAAAAGCATGAACAATCCGAACCCGTGAAATGGGAGGCATAAAAGGGAAAGAATATATCAAGGACATGCAAATTGCTGTGTTCAGATAGTTGAAAAACACTGGGCAATTTCTCCTTGAGTCCCGCGGGCTCATGTGTCCTGCTGGTGTGATGGATTAACTTAATGAAAGCATTTGTAAAAATATTGCCAGCCTTTAAAGGTGACTGTGCCAGGCAGAATGGCATTCCCATGAAGATGTTAATGATTGCTGACATACTGTGAATGAGGTATCCATGTATTTGTGCCAAAAACTTGACCTGGTATTTTAGTGGCCTGAATGAAATGTATTCATTAAGCACAATTATCTCTAGTGCTTAATCTTTCAGAGGTTAGGTTTACTGCAGTTTATAAAGGTAATATACTTCAGTTATTTATCACATTCAAGAAAACTGGCATTAAATTTGTTTTTTAATGTAAGAACACATGATTATTTGAGTTTAGAAAAGAGTTCTTGTGCATCAGTTTTTAGAAGGCACAAGAAAAAGTTTGTGTGGTTTTTCTTTAAATGTGTGTGTGTGTGTTGTGTCATTACAGTTGTGACCAACTCTTTGTGACCCCATGTCCATGGAGTTTTCTTGGCAGGAATAATGGAGTGGCTTGCCAGTTCCCACTCCAGGCACCTACAGCACCTGGTATTCCCCGGTGGTCTCCCATCCAAGTACTAACCAGGGCCGACCCTGCTTACCTTCCTAAATCAGGCGAGATCGGATGTGCTTAGGGCAGGGAGTATCTGCTAGCAACAGAAAGCCAGGACAGGAATATTTTAAATACAGTGGTAACATGTATAAAAGAATTAATTTGTTCCAAATGAAATTATGTTAAGCAAATTTTCCTTTATACAAATTTCCCATAGGAATGCATTGAAAACGGAGTAATCCCATTTTATGTTGTACAGATTCACTCCATAGGCAATTATGTTAAGCAAATTTCCCATATCTGGAATTTTTTGTCTCCGGAATTTTTATGTTGTATAGATTTTATGTTATACAAACTGTTTGTTATACAAGGGTCCACTGTAAATTAATTAAGTAGAAATTTCAAAGAGGCCTCAAGCATCTATTGAAGCAGTTGGAATCAAATCTGCAGTTTAAGCTTGCGAGTTTGAAAGTGTGGCCCCATCATGAGCTCCCAAAGGTGTTTAACTGATGAGAAGTTGCTTTTGCTCTGACGGTATGTCAGCTTGCTAAACCACCAGGTTCATGAGCAACAGAATTCATGTGTCATCACAGCCTTGGTATTGTTCATAAGTTCTGTCATAAAATAATTTAATTAGCTGATTACAAGGCACAAGGTATGACCCCAGGAAAACTTCTACTGTGGTTCGTTCGGAATTGCTGTAAGCATTATGTCAATTTTCCACCTGATCGCAGAGCTGGATAAAAACCTGACAAACAGAAATTTGCAGTGACTTCCAAATTTTTGACTTCCAAAGTAGAAGTGCTAAAATGGTCCATATAAATTCATTTGGAATTAATTGTATGGTTGTTCTGTACCCATTGCTACTAATACAATTAGTTATTTCTTGTTAATGTTCAATACTGTTTTGATGTTCTTTTTTGATTGTATTATGTTTTGATTGTTTTACTGTTGTTCACTGCCCAGAGTGACCCCAGGCTAGATGGGAGGGTATGTAAACTGAATAAATAAATAAATAAATAAATAAATAAATAAATAAATAAATAAATAAATAAAATATCTAATTAAAACTGAACTCCTACATAAATGCAGCACAACAAAACCACCTTCCGAGCATTCTACTCATTCTGAACAAAAAGGTTCCTCTTGGCCTCTGTTTTCTTCTCCCCAGTTTTCCTTGTTCCAAAAATGATAATCTCTTCAGCATTTCTCCATTAATTACTCTCTGCAACAGGGGTGTGGGACTTGGGCACACTCTGTCTGCCACTTCTAATGCCCTTTCATCAATCCCCAGATACATCAGAACCACTTCACACCTCCACCAGGAAGGCCACGCCTAGCGGCCCACACTTAATGGGTGTTGGGAAGGGTTGTATAGGTGTGACTTTCACACACCCCAGACCATTGTCCATCTAAGGAGACTATTCAGGCTACTGCCCACCTAAGGAGCCTATTCAGACCAGGGTGGTATGAAACCAAGGAGAACTATAAATTGGAAGACTCCTAACAATTTCCCTCAGGCTCATGTAACTACTTGGGATTAGTAGTTAAATGTTTCATTCTCACAAGAAAAGAAGTCCAGTTGCCATGACTCAGTTTCTGAATATCTGCAACACTTATTATTAAGGAACTCTCCCTCCTTCCCTTTTTCCAATAGACACTTGCTTTATTTTTATTTTTGTTTAGTACCACTGATGGGGAAGAGAGAAGATCCTTCCCTGAAGAATCAAAAAGTATTACCAGTATGTTCAGCCATTTGCTGGGCAATGGTGTGTAGCTAGCCAGTCCTTCACTTCCAGACATACTGCACTACAAACTTGCTGATGAGCATAATGACACAACTGTTCTTTTAGGACCACATATGACAATAAAGAAGGCATCTCTTCATATAAAGAGGAACTCTTAGCTTCACTTTGCTGCAAATGGAAACATGTCATGCTTTGTGTAAGGGCTAGCAAATCGCTGAGGTAACGCCAATGAAGTAACCAGCTTCGAGACAAAAACAAAATGGCCTAATTATCTCAACATTATAATTTGTTTTTATTTTACCAATATTTCATATATGGCCCATAATTTTAAATTGTACAACACTTGAATACAATGAAAGGCAGGAAGTGGAATGATTAGATATTCCATTTGTGGAAGTGAATTGGCAGCCAGTGCAGCGCAGCCAGTTTGCAGGTTATATGTTGATGTTTCCTTAACCCTGTAACTAATCTTGCCACAGAATTCTGCACTAGCTGGAGCCTCTGCATTAATCTACAAGGCAGCCCCACATAGAGCACATTGTAGTAGTCTAATCTTGTGAGACTATGAGTGCCTGGACAAGCGTAATGAGAGCACCAGGGTCCAGGAAGGCACTCAGCTAAGCAATCTACCCAAAATGAAAATGAACAACACGGACCACTAATGCCACCTGGGCTTCCATGGAAATATTATGCCCAGACTTCGCACCTCATCCTGCACGGAGAAAGTCACACACACACACCCCAAAATTGAGGGAGTTTCCCAACCTGCCAACCGCTGGCGCCCCAACCCAGAGGACCTCCATCTTGTCCGGATTCACCTCAGTCTGTTCACCTTCATCCATCCCAGTACGGCGTCCAAACAGGCATCAAGGCACGAAACGGCATCCACTGCAGGTGGAGAAAAAAAGAGATATAGAGCTGAGTGTCATCAGTATATTGATGACATGAGACCCCATACCTCCTAAAGACCTCCCCCAGCAGTCTTATATAGATGTTAAAAAGCATGGGGTGATTGCCAACCCCTGTGGCACCCGACAGTTGAGGCACCAAGGGGTAGAGGCAATCTCCTCCAGCTGTACTCTCTGGGGCCAGTCCTCCAAGAAGGAACAGAACCACTGCAAAGCAGTGCTTCCTATCCCCAACACAGAGAGCCTCCCCAGGATACCATAGTTGACAGTATCATAGGCCGCTGAGAGATTGAGGAGGACCAGCAAGGACAATTTGCCCTTGTCAGCCTCCCTCAAAAGGTCATCATGCAGAGTGACCAATGCCGATTCCGTTCCATGACATGGCCTGAACCCCAACTGGAATGGATCAAGACCATCAGTTTCGTCCAAGAAGTTCCTGTAGTTGGTTGGCCACCACTCTCTCCACAACCTTACTAATAAATGGTAAGTTGGCAACGGGCCTATAGTTGCCTATTTGTTCCATCGCCAGCCGAGGCTTCTTCAGAATGGGCCTAATCAGTGTCTCCTTGAGGTCAGGTGGAACCCTGCCCTCCTGGAGACATCCATTAATTATTGCTGTGGCCCATTCAGTGGTAACCAGCCTGGCCTCTTTTATAAGCCAGTCCGGGCAAGGAACAAGTGTGGAGGTGGTGGCACTACAACAATCAAGGACCCTATCCACTTGAGATGATGTCACAGGTTGAAAGGTGGTCAGAATGGCCAGGCAAGATGGAGCATTCGATCTACTGCTGTCAACTGAAGGTCTAAGTCCCAGTGGATGGACTCCACTTTAGATTTTTAAAATGCCGCAAATTGGTTGCAGAAAATATTAGGGGGAGGCCTATCACTGCAACCAACCCTGGATAGATCACGGACTATATGGAAAAGTTCAGCCTGATAGACTGTGCTTCGCTTATATTGATAGTGAAGTGAGATCTTCTTGAGGTTCTAATCTTGGCTAAGTAGATAGTCGACCCAATCCCGACGACAGCTAAATTACCTACCGTGAGAGCCTGCCTCCAAATGCTCTCTAGCCTCCTCCTATTCCACTTTAGGGCCTGAAGATCTTGGTTAAACCAAGGTTCTCCACAGACCTGGCGGTGAAGGGTGCATTCAGGAGCGAGTGTGTCAATTGCCCTGGAGGCAGCGAAGTACCACTCTTCCACCAAGGCATCAACAGGTGCTCCAACCAGATCACCAGGAATCCCACACATGACCTCCTGAAATCGCAAAGGATCTATAAGTCTGTGTGGGCAGACCATCTTAATGGGTCCATCCTCCCCATGGAGAGGAGGTGTCAGTGTAAGGAGGCATTTCAATAGGTGGTGATCCGACCATGACTAGGGGACCAACACAAGGACAGTCATCACCGGGCCACTCTCTCTGTGTACATTTGAAAACACCAGGTCTAAAGTATGACCCCACACACACACACACACATGTGTGGAACCGTTGACAAGTTGGGATAAGTCCAGAGAGGCCATTGTGTCCAAGAAATGAAGAGCTGGCCCTGTGACCTGTGCCTCTGCATGGATGTTGATTGAGTATTTAGTCGCTTTTTGCTTCAGTTCTTTGCAGTAGACTAGTGGAAAAATAAATGCACATTACTGTATGTCATATGGGTCACATCTACCACTAGAGGTCCCTATTAGCTCAACAGATTTCAAGTGGGTGTCCCATACCCTCATTTTCATAAGCTGCATGCCAAAACAAAAGCTTGGAGCTTAGAACAAGATATTAGTGGAGAAGCCGTCTACATTTTTCATTTTAGGTCCATTTTAGTTTAGTTTAGGCAGTACACAGGGACTCAGTCCAAACAAACACGGAGATATAGGCACATTTATTGCTAAAATTTCTTATTTGGTTGGGCTGAAGAGGTGTAGTGATTGAACCAGGAAAAATTATAAAGAGGAAAAGGGGAATCAAAAATAAGTTTTCCCTGCTATCTAGAGGAATATGCCACTACTAATGAAATATTACCATTTAATACTATTAAAATGCAAAACTATAAAAATACTATTAAAATAATGAATAAAAGTAGTCATCTTGGTCTACAAGAAAGGGAATGGGGAAGTCATAGCTTTATATTCATTAGTACCAAATCAAATTCCACATGAAAGAGGGGGAGAGACAGGGAGGAAAATTCAGGCATGTGTTCTCTCTCTCTCTCTCTCTCTCTCTCTCTCTCTCTCTCTCTCTCTCTCTCAACAATGAAAGAGTTAGAGAAAAGTAATGAAAGCCAGATGATGTTGTGTTTTACAGTTAAACTCAATCTCCAGATGGAGTTTTTGAATGGATCAAGCCAGTGGCAGGAATGCTATTATCACATTACACCAGTGTTTTTCAACCTTTTTTGGGCAAAGGCACGCTTGTTTCATGAAAAAAATCACGAGGCACACCACCATTAGAAAATGTTAAAAAATTTAACTCTGTGCATATATTGACTATATATAAAGTAATTCTCTTGAATAGGAATCAAATAGCAACATTAACTGGCTACAAAACATTAACAGTTTTTTTAGGGCACTGTAGGCGAACCTATAGCATGGGTGCTAAAGGTGGCACTCGGAGCCCTTTCTGTGGGCACCCGACATCATCCCTTCACAGCCACCTGTATTCAGGTTAAATTGCTGTATTGCCACTTTACAAAAAAATTAGTGGGTTCTGAATTGCAGTTTGAGCACTAGGTCTCTAAAAGGTTCGCCATTGCTGGTGTAGGGAGAAGCAGGACAGAGGGGCCACAGATTGAGGCTGCCCACTCTCTAGCACCCAGTTCTCACTTACCTGTGTTGTTCTTTTAAAGACATTTTGCCCTGCATGGACTTCTGTGTCCAGTGGAGACTTGAGAAGGGGCACTGACTCTCCAGGAACACAAATAAGACCCAAAAGCCCATCTTGCTCTCCACACTGTGGCCAAGGCAGATGCCTTCAGCAAGTCCAGCAACAGGAGGGGAGGAGGATGAAGGCAGGCAGGAAGGAAAGAAGGCAGAAAGTGTTCTGCTTGTATACCGCCCCATACCACTTCAAGGAGTCTCTGGGCGGTTTACAGTTTTAATTACAGTAGGCAGGCTGCTAGACATACACATATGCAGGCTAGAAATGAGCACGTTTCTATGAAGAGGGGAAACGGTACGAATGGAAAGAGAGAGGTGGGGAAAATAAGAAAGAAAAGACAGAGAGAGAGAAGAGGGTAATCCAAGACAGAAAGAAAGGGGCAAGACTTCAAGGAACCCATCGCGGGGCCCCTCAGAGACGGCTCTTCCCCTCCCGGACCCTAAAGGCCGGCTGGCCGGCCGTCCAGCCATGCCAGTAGCCCCCCCCCCGCCCACCTGCCTCCTCAGCCCAGGCCCGGCGGAGGCCTCCTCCATCCCCTCCTCCTCGCAGCCCTGCCGCGGTGCTCGTGGGGCAGCCGGGCGCCCCTCCTCCCCTTCCCCTCACCTGGTGGTTTGTTCTGGTCTGGGGCTCCCGGGCTGGCTCGTGTTGGTGGGCGGGCTCCCGGGCGGCTCAGTCCATTGGTAGCTCCCAGGAAAGGGGTGGTGGTGGTCCAGGGTAAAAAAAGGAGGGGGGAGAGGGAAGCGAGCGAGTCGCGGCGGCGGCAGCAGGCACAGGGCAAACACTAAGAGAATGAGCAGGGCCAGGTCCGGTCGGGGAGGAAGTGACGCCAGCACCGCGGGTCGCGGGGGGGAGGAGCCAAGCTGGCCCTTGGACGCTATTTATAGCGCCTCCCAGCTGTGGGCCGCCCGCCAGCCCTGGGTTGAATTTCTTTAGAATTTTTCAATTTTTCCCATGGCACACCAGGCAACATCTCGCGGCACACTAGTGTGCCGCGGAACAGTGGTTGAAAAACGCTGCATTACACAACGCAGTAATACATGCTTATTAATTAACTTCTACATTTTCGGCTTTTCTGATTGTTGTGTTTTCAGTGAAGTGGGAATATATACATTTTCTTAATAGTAATAATTATGGTGTGGGATTTTTAAAGTGTAGAAGTGCAATAATAATGATGATGCCTTTATTGTACTTAAATCATTTTTGTTGTTTGTTCATCCTTTCCTTTGTAGGCATGTGGTTTTTTTAAACTTGCAAAACTTGCAAAAATACAAATACCATGGGAAGGAAAACAAGTCAGTCAGTATTATGGGTCAATGCTGGAATAAAATTAATGCAATCAATCTAACACTGTTATTTTAATAAAATTGTTTAAATAAAAACATGCTATAGGATACCAATAATTATGGCAGCCTTGGCAGCTAGATGGGGAGTATAGAAGTTGAATGAATGAATGAATGAATGAATGTTGCAATCCTCTAAAACAGCATACACATCAATAGCACCAGATGACAAATGAAGTTAACACATTTCTCCATTGATTAACATGGGAGGCTGGGGAATAGCTGGAACAAATCTGCATAATTGATTATCAAAAAGGGGATTGAAAATAAAACAGCCAACATTATAATGCCATTATACAAAACAATAGTAAGGCCGCATCTGGAGTATTGTGTACAATTCTGGTCACCACATCTCAAGAAAGACATAGTGCAACTGGAAAAGGTGCAGAAGAGAGCGACCAAAATGATTACTGGGCTGGGGCACCTCCCTTATGAAGAAAGGCTAAAACATTTGGGGCTCTTTAGTCTGGAAAAATGGCGCCTGAGGGGGGATATGATTGAGACATACAAAATAATGCAGGGTATGAGTAAAGTGGAGAGAGGGAAGCTCTTCTCCCTCTCCCAAAATACCAGAACTAGGGGACATGCACTCAAATTGAGGGCTGGGATAGTAAGAACAGACAAAAGAAAATATTTTTTCACCCAGCGTGTTGGCAGCGTCTATGGAACTCCCTGCCACAGGATGTGGTGATGGCATCTGGCCTGGATGCCTTCAAAAGGGGATTGGACAGATTCCTGGAGGAAAAGTCCATCACAGGTTACAAACCATGATGGAGATGTGTAATCTCCAGGCTTAAAACCAGGGTACTTCAAGGCCCAGATGCAGGGGAATGGTATCAGGAGAGAGATATCTAGTCTCATGCGCTTCCAAAAGCATCTGGTGGGGCCACTGTGAGATACAGGAGGCTGGACTAGATGGGCCTTTGGCCTGATCCAGCATGGCTTTTCTTATGTGCTTATGTTCTTATGTTCTTAATTATTAAAATAATGAATAAAAGGGAGCCAAGTTCTGCAAAACGAGCTTGTGTTCTGATGCAGGTACATTATTTGTCGGCGTGTCAGTTCTTTCAATGATGCTAATTTCTATACACAGTATTCCCAGGGTTTTATTGAAATTTCTACACCAGCTCTCCAAAACTGAGCAATTGTTTGTCTACTTGTTCACCCACAGGAAAACAATGAACTTTTTGTGATCTAATGATGCATTGGGGACCAAAACCAAATCCATTCATCCCAATGCTGGAGTCATAACAGTCTTTTGTGATGTTATTGTTCCACTTATACCGAACAGCTTTCTCCAGAAATTAAAAATTCCAGGGCGATGCCATTAGGAATGTAAATATGTACCAACTGTTTGGCAGCCTCTTATCAACTTTTTTGTTTATGTAGCCAAGTTTAAGCGGAGTGTAATACCAGTGTTGTGCCACTGTGAGGCAATGCTCTCTTACAGATGCTGAAATTGATTTAAAAGTCTTTTTGCCCCCTCTTCACCTACTCCAGCTTTGAGCCTGCTCACACAAACATATAATTAATGAATGAATTAGCATTCAGGCTCGTGATGAGCAGTTCATTTTTTTTCTCTTTAAGTACCCTGTCCTTGTAGTGTGTTGGTGATCAGTAGCATAATCTTTTTTTTAAATCTAAAGCTATTCTAAATAGAGAAGCTGTGCCCATTGCAAACGATTGGCTTAAATCAGGCATGTCCAAACTTCAGCCCTCCAGATGTTTTGAGCCACAACTCCCATAGTCCTTTGTCTTTGGCAAGCTAAGCTGAGAATTCTGGGAGTTGTGGTCCAAAACATCCGGAGGGCCGAAGTTTTGACATGCCTGGCTTAAATTGTTAAACCAGAATATTCTTCTACGCCCTGGGCCACACTTCCCATCTATTTTGCCTTGAAGGGTAACCTGCAGCAGATGGTATTTGTTATTGTGCATTATGTGACTGAAATATTGCAATTTTCTTCTCTTTATGGTATTGAGAATGTCTAGCTTTTTATTCATATGCTGCAATATGGCCAAATTAGTGATTCTTGCTGTCCAAAGTATCTTCAGAATTTATACGTCTGCATTTCAAATGCTTCCACCTTCCTGCCAAATGTATCTGTAAGGGTCCAAGTTTCCACACAAGAGCAAAGTATACTCAAACAAGAGCAAAATATACTGAATTTTCTCTTGTAAACTGAATACAAACCATGGTCCAGTCCTACCCAATCCTTCCCTCCTCCCCAAAACTACCAGGATCACTTACCAGGCTCCCGATGGCGCATACCATCATCACCTGCATCGTGGCAATTGCACATGGAGGCTGGCTAGCCCTCCCCTGACCCACACTCACAACCAACCATTTGCCAACAGCACAGGGAGATTAGTTGTCCTGCCCCCACAGCACAGTAGTGCCTATGGAAGCATGGTTCAAATTCATTTTGTCAGAGAAACATGTACAACGTGCCCATAACTAATCCTGATCATTCTTGTTATCCAATAATATGATGCACTTCATTGGTGTCAGAGGTGTATGAGCCTCTGACTGCTAGAAAGCTCAGTGGTTTGGGTCTCAGGAACCAGAAGTTAAGAATGTTGATTTCCTACTGTGCCTCCTTGACGTGTGGTGGACATGATGATCCATGAAGTCTCTTCCACCTCTGCAGTTCTCAGATTATTCTTATTATAATTTGAAGTAGGCAAATGAAATGAAAGCACTGTTCTTCTAGAATACTGGTTGCCCAGTGAAAGCCACCTTTCTGACAGCAAGTGTGAAGACACTGTGAAAAATAAAATTTTAAAACTTTTGGACCGGTTCCGAAAGTCAACAATATGGCCCAATTGGCCCCCATACTGAGAAAGGCAAGCTGCTTTTCACCCCGTTTAAAAATACCCAGCCGTTCCCGAGATATGGGCCGAAAGCGAGGCGCCCCCCCGTGTTAACCCTTTTCCTCTCCCTTCCCCCTCTCCTGCTCACCAAGCAGAACCCCAAAAGGACTGCAGCCAGGGACTCAGCCTGGGCAAAATAAGTCTTAGACCAATTTCTATATTCTCTACTCAGGCTGAAGGGGGGAGTGACTACCCATCTCACCCTTTGGGCCAAGAAACACCCTTAAAACATTGGTCCTCTTGCCTACCTCTGGCACCAACCAAAAATACAAAAGGCTTTTTCCTTCCTTCCACCTCTCTATTCTCTTCTCCTGTTTAACCTCCCCTCATCGCACTACCCTGAGGTACCCTCTCCCCTGACCCCATCTCTCACCAACTGGGGCAAGAGAGTTATGGCATGGCAGCGCTACAGGACAAGCTACATCTTCTGGAAAGAATCCATTCTCCCCAAAGCTTCTGGCAGGTCCACCAGAGCCCCAGACCCAGATGTTATCACCGCCTGGGGAAACATTCCATTATCACCTTCCTGCACTCACAAAAGACTGGCAAACTCCTTTGAATAATCCCATGGGTTTTCCTGCCTCACATTGACTCTGACAATAATCCTTCCTACACCCCCCCCCCTCTTCCTTTCTCTCTCTCTCTCTCTCTCTCTCTCTCTCTCTCTCTACTTGCAGCTAGAAGACAGGGCTTAGGCTGGGCAAAACTCTAAGTGGGAGATTGCTTGCCCCCTGCCCCAACCAGCCAAGGGAATGGTTCTCAGCTATCAATCCCAAATGGTTAACAGTCCAGCCACATTACCTCCATAGAACCAGCACCCCCTTCCCCTATCCTGCCAATCTCTCCCTTTTCCTTTCTTTCTGCCTCCTTCCTTCTTGGCCTTTCCTATCTCATTAAACCTAAGGACATTTCTCTGCTTTCTGGACCTAAGCCACCTTTCTGGGCAGCAGAGGGGTTGCCAGCTTAACTGAAGGAAAAAGGGATTCCCCCTTTTCTCTCCCCCTTCACCCTCCCTTCTTCTATTCCTATCTTCCATCCTCTCTCTCTCTCTCTCTCTCTCTCTCTCTCTCTCTCTCTCTCTCTCTCTCTCTCTTGGGCACGCTTACACGTGTGCCCACCCTGTCCCCTGGCTCTCACACTCTCACATTTGGGGCAAGGGAAGATCAGAACAAGAAGAAAGAAAATGGCAACCTTGCAGGCTGGCAGAGTTGTCTGGAAACTTCCATCTTCATCAAGGACCCCCGTATCCCAGTAGCTGCTCTTCAGAAAATCAACATTCCTGTCTGCCAACCCAGATTGTCATCAAAGCCTGAGGACACCCTCCATTGTTTCATTCACACACCTGGAAAGGACTCTTATTCTCATGTTCCTAGTTTCTGAAAACACTCAAATACCCATATGTAATCCTGTAAGAACTCACATTCTTGTGCCTCCAAATTCTTGTATCTTTCAATGTAACCCTACAATGGCTTGTATCTCTGTGCACTCAAATAATTGTGTTTCCCCAAATGCTTGTGTGTGATCCCAACAACCCTTCCTGCCCCCCTTGGCCCTGATAATTGCCTTCTCTCACCCACTATTGATTTACTGATTCCCTTCAGTTTACCTGTATCCAAAAACAATGCCACGCTTCTCTGACCTATTGTGTCACCCTGTTTGGATTCATTAACATTTGCATAAGCCCTGGCTCCACTGCCAGGGACCACCCAGGACTGCACAGAGCCGCCCCTGGCCACCCCTGGACTATCCCAATTGGACAATTTGAACTTCCTTCAGCCAATCCCTGAACAAGGCGCCTTCTGGGATGGGAGGGGGGCAAGAATCAATAAAAGTTTGGGATTTCCATGTGCTCAGCGCTGAACACCTTCGCCCTGTCTCTGGCTGGTGTTCGCCTACTGTTTCTTTATTAGGCCTAATAAATGCAGTATTTGCCTCAGGATCTCTCTCTCGTTGGACTTTTATTGGCATCTGGGGGTCCAGCGGAAACCAGCAGGACTAGCCTGACTGAAAGGTAATTTTAGCTTATTTTAAACTCAACATTTTGGCGTCCCTGGGTGGGCAAAGGAAGGAGCTTATCTCCCTGAACTCTCCAGGGGCTGCCCCAAATTCTATAGCCCCGTTTTTGGGAGCTGCCCTTCCTAGCAGCTGAAAGGCGAAACTGGGAGTTGTTCAGCCACCTTCTCTTGGCGCCACCAGCCATTTGCTGGAGAGAAGGCAGTTGAACTTCACCTGGCAGATCCTTTTCCAGCTCCGAACGAGGGGTGAGAGACATCCTTTGTTAGGGTTTTTCCTTTTCAGCAGAACACACATCGCAGCATCGAGAAGGTCGAGGCTTGGAGCCTGGACTGGAAACAGAAGATTGGTAAGAGTGTGGGACGCCCCTGACCCCCTTTAGGTGTGCCCCCAAGAGCTGGGTTGGACTCAGATTGGGGGGTAGAGGTTGCTGTAGGAGCAGGACTATCACACTGATAAGGCTTTCGTTCGTGCCACAAGCAGGAGCTGGGTTGGACTTAGGCTTGCTTGGGGAGAGCTCTGCTGGGCAGGCTCCTCACGAACGAAAGGGGGGGGCGCGATCTCGAGAGAGAAGGGGTTGGCGAACCCCGACAGACGAGCTGGACCCAAAAGCGTCCAGACGCTGCCGAGCAACTTCTCCCGGATCGATTGGGTTAACTGGTCAAGAAGGTCAGACCAGCGTAACCCGTGAATTGGCTTTTTCCAAAAGCTTGTAGTTAATTGGCTTGTTGTGAGTTTTTTTGAAGTCTTGTTGTGGGTTTTTTGAAGTTAGCTGCGAGGATGGGTAATGAACTTTCCGCTGTTGGGAGTGCTAAGACTCCCCTTAAGAGCGCCCTGGATCACTTTTCCACCCTTATAGACCCAGGGACCAAATGCAAGAAAGAAAAATTGGTTAAACTGTGCAGGGATGTCTGGCCCCTGTACTATTTGGGTCAAGATCTCTCCCGCTGGCCACGGGAGGGGACAATTGGAGAGACCCTTCAGCATCTTGAGCGTTACTTATGGCAGAACCACCGCCTATCGGAACTGCCGTATCTCCACATTTTCTTCAACCTGGGAGAAGAGGTTGCCCTCTGTAAGGAGGGAGGTCTCGAGCCCCAGTTTGTGAAGCGGTTGGGGAAGCTCGCAGCTCTAGCAACCCCGGAGCGAGACCAGCCGCATCGAAGGTCCTTTTTGGGGGATTCTTCCCACGTGAAACCACCGAGGAAGATGATTTCCCACCCCCTTACATTCCCGCGCCCGCCCGACCCTTCCCTGCCGCAGGGGGAGGGCACCCAAGTGAAGGACCCTCGGCCCCGCTGCCACCCCTCCTCCTCCTTCCCTGAGTCTCCCACCTCCGCCCTCGGCAGGAGAAGATTCTCCCAGGACTTCTCCGCCTCCTCTCTCCCCGTCTCCCCACCTCCTGACCCATCCCAAGAGGCAGTAAGGAGGTCCGAGCGTGCCCGGAAAGTGCCGGAGTGGTTCGCCTCAAATGACCCTGGGACTTTTACAAACGCCGCGGGACAATTTCCGCTCAGGCAGGTCCCAGGGCCACGGGGTTTGGTATTTGTACACACCCCGTTCAGCACTTCCGATTTATACAATTGGAAGCAGGGGCTACCTCCCTACCGGGAAGGCCCCAGAAATACGTCGATCTGGTAAATCGGGTCATTTCCACTCATCGTCCCGACATCCCTGATCTTTTCTCTTTACTATCTGCCCTTCTGAATGAGGAGGAGCGCCGGCAGGTAATGAATAAGGCCTATGAGGCTTATACTGATTGGCGGCGAACCTACATTCAGGGCTTACCCAGAGGGGATGGTGGAGATAATGGCCCCGACCCCCCTCTTCCCCCTAGCGCAGAGGAGACCCTTTGTCTGACACCCCCAGCGGAAGCAAATGACCCCAATACCGAGTTCGGCCGGGCCGTAATAGAAGGGGCACGCCAGGCTGTCCGGGAAGGTTTAAAGAAGGGGTCCCGGGTGGTGAACTATCAAAAGGTGTATAACACCATCCAAACCCCAGATGAAACCCCGGCGGAATTCTTAACTCGGCTGAAAGATGCCTTCCGCCGGCACACGGATGTGGACCCTGAGGAACCGGGAAATCTGGCTGCCATTCGAACAACTTTCATAGCCCAGGCTGCCCCCGATATTCGTAGAAAACTGCAAAAGCTTCCTGCCCTGCTGCTCAGCCACTGGAAACCCTAATCCAAACCGCTTTTCAGGTTTATTACCAGAGGCCTGACATAGAGGAAGCTAAGATGGAACAAAAGATGAAAAAGAAAGCCACATTGTTAGCCGCCGCAATGCAGCCGTATTGGCAGCCGAACCCCCCTTCGGGGCCACCGCCAAGGGCTCCCTACAGGGATCGCGGCCATTGTCTTTCTTGTGGGGCCCCAGATCATTGGGTCCGAGAGTGTCCCCAGCGGGACCAGTATAGGAGGGAACACCGCATCTTTGATCCAGTCCCTCCACGACCCCCAAATCGGGACTGGCGCAAGCCTTACCCACCCCACCAACTGGAACCCCGGAACCCCCTCCCGCCACGCAGCCATGGCCGGGGCAGGGAGCAGGGGACTGTCCCTCTTGCACAGGGGGACCGGTATCCCTGCGAAGTGAGGGTAGGTCCTCCCTCTCCCCCTCCCCGTGCATTGATGGCTGCCACAGAGGGGGAACAGTACTGACACCCCTCCACGACATGCAACAATAATATAAAATAAGGGAGCCCTTGTTTGGGGCTTGAAAGGAGAGTAAGCCAGTTTTAGTGGGATGGCATCAGATGGAAAACGCTATGTTCATGCCCGCATTCCCACTGGGAGAGTAAGGTTTCCAGGTGGACTGTCCTTGTGGAAATCACCATCTATGCTGGGACTGTGTTTTTTTTTTGCTCTTGGCACAGTGTTGTGTCTTGTACCCCGGGAGGGGGGGGCACTTTACCTGTTTCCCCTCCGGAGAAGCATTGAATGAATGCGTTATCTTTCCTTTTATGAATCTGGGATGTGTGGTCTAGCGATTCCTGTGTGGGTCAATGTGTGTCTGTGGTTTCTGCCCCCCCCCTTTCCAGCCTGCAGTAATTCCAGGCTGGAATCCTAAGCATTCCCCCTTGTTGTGTCCTGGTTGCCAGGTGTGTATTTACTGTTTAGTGTTTTTAATGTTTTCCCTTCCCACCACCAGCTTGAGGGAAAAAGCCTATTGCACAAAGAGGCAAGCCCCCCCCACGGGTGGGCTGGCTCTAGGGAGGACCACCCTTTAGCTCCTCAATTTTTAAAAGATGGCTGGATTAATCCTAGCCTGGCATGGCCCTGAAAAAAGTGGCCCTAATGTTTATTTGCCCTCTCCATTCTAAGAAGAGAAGGCATGTGTTTTCCCCCCATCTACCCCCCCCTTTTTGATGATTAAGGGTTTCACACCGGGGTGGGGACGTTCTAGCTCCAAATTGGAGAAGGAGGGGGAAGACTAACCCCCCCCTTCCAGACCCACTAAAAATGGCCCAATCCGAGTAGCCTGGGGACCTCATGGCAACTGCTGAGCCTGGTTCTTTGTTTCCCTTTTTGTTTTGGGCGTTACTGGAATGAATCCCTGCTTACATGGTGTGGTTTGTGGGTCCTCCTTTCCAGCTGCCCATGTGTTCCCTCTTTTCCCTGCTTTCTGGAACCCCTCCCTAATATCTAGGTCCTTGCCATGTGGTGGGGTATACTCATAGGCCGTCATCAGGCGACCTCTCTCACTGAAGCATGTGCCAAGCACACTATCATATCCGAAAAGGGGGGAGCCTGAGATATGCTTGGCAGAACCTATCCCCCCCTCCTATCCCTTAGGAGAATAGGAGCCCCCTTACCCCTGCCTCCTGAACAAAAGACCCCCCCCACTCTTTTCCAGGTTCCCTACAGTCTGGCTGGGGAATGGCTGGTGGGTAATCAATGGGTCTGGATCTTCAGCAATACTGCCCCCATTTAGCTAAAGGGTTCCATGGGGGCTCATATTCCTCAGGGAAAGCTCTCTACAATTGGCTGAGACAAATGCTTTCACCCTGAGCTGCAATTGGTTTGCGAAGGTATAGTTGCTTCTTGCCTCATCTGCCTACAGAACAACCCACGGGGAACTAAAACTATACCCCAGGGGGTTCTTGGGCGGGCCTGTTGCCCAGGGGAGGCATGGCAGCTGAATTCACAGAAATGCCCAGGGCCAGGGCTAAGTGGAATCTTTTGGAGTTTCCTTGTGAATTTATTCCATGATGGTCACTTACCTCCAAATTAAAAGGTCCCTACATTCGACTTATTGGCCACCAGCCTACGAAAAAGTTGAGAGGCTCAAACTTTGAACAACAGATGGCTCAAAATCTGCCAAGAAAACTGGGCCCAAGCAGAAAAAGCCCTGCCCATTGCTGCTCATCTGAGCCACCCCCACCGCCTGCCTAGAACTGCCCCCACTCAGCCCCCCCCGCATGGTCGCCCTTTCGCTGCCCTAGCCTGAAAGCCTGGCCCAGGGAACCAGCCCCTGCTGTCCTATTCCAGGGAGTCGGGAGGGGTCTCTCTCTCTCTCTCTCTCTTCCCCCTCTCTCTGCAGGTGTTAGACTGTCCCTCTTCAAGGAGACCTCCCAGTCTGGTGGTGATGGAGGGGCCACCGCCCAGCTGCTTGAACATGAGGGTGGAAGACAAATCCTTTCCCCGGGTCAACACAGCCCCCCCCAACACCGGAGGAGGGGGGCGTGCCAACAGCCGGAGCCCCTCCGTCTTAAGATCATCTGGCGGAGAGCAAAAGAGGCCCCTTACCCAACCCCTAACCCAACTGACTTTCTGCAGCCTCTCTTGGACGAGGAACTCACTGCTGTTTTCCACACCTAACAGCAGGAGTAAACCTCATCCCATTGGACTTTCCCTAGACCCTTCTTGGACTCTCTCTGGACCTTTCCCTGAACTCTGTTCAAGCTTCACCCAGATTTACATCAACTGGACATGCCCCCCATCTGTTCCTGCTTTGCTTGGACTTATTTTGGGACTCCCCACCTTCACTACTAGCCCTGGACTCTCAATTCACCAATGCTGCCAGCCGCCTGCCTGCCCAGTCTGCCAAGAACTCCGGAGACTGCTCCCGACGCTTGCTAAACCCCTGAGCCCTTTGGTGAGTGCTGGGTCTCTATCTATCTATCTCTCCCTCACACTCTCTTGCTCTCTCTAAAGCCCTCCTCTCACGCACTCCTAGGGAACTACTGCTGAATAGTAAGCCTTTCACTCCAGGAAATGTAGAGCCTCCAGCTGCAGGACTGGCCTATCTGGAATTTGAATTTGGTTCAAAAACTTAACATTGTTTCATCCCTGAAATGGCTGACTGAGTCCCATAACACTACTGAACTGGGTGCCCATGTACTAAATGTTTTTGTTTCCTCAATTCAAAGTAGAACCACAGGAATCAGTTCCCAACTGGAGAGTTATCCAGGGAATTCTCTGCCTCTATAGAAATTACAATGGGGTTGTTATTTGATTTTCACCTATTGGCAAAGTTTCCTAAGCAATGCATACAGCGTGCAGACTGAGGTCTTATATCTCAGCTTATTTCAACCTAAAAGGAAATGGAGGGCCTTCTTAGGAATGGCTGTCACATTGGATCTCTGACTTTGCACAATTGGCTAAACCCCTATTTTGTGGGACTAAAACAGAGGGGTGAAAGGGTTGAGTCAAGTAAAGAGATGCAGAGGGCATTCCATAACCCTTAAAGATCAAGCTTATCGAAGCTCTGGCTTGAGGTATACATGACCCATATTAAAGGGAGCTGGTGGAGACCAGCAGCCTATCTTGCCAGCCAACTGGACCAGAATGTCAGGGGCTGGACAGCCTGCCCTAGGTAACAAAAGGCAGCTGCGGACCCAAGTCGAGAAGCAAGTAAGCTGACTTTGGGGACATCACTGACTCTTTATGCCTCACATGCTGTTAACACAGTATTGGAGCAAAAGAGAAGCCACTGGATGTCCAATGCTAGAATTGCCCAGTACCAGGCTGCCTTACTGGACTATCCAGGACCGGTTGGTAACATGTAATGTCTTAACCCTGCCACCCTGCTCCCCATGGGGAATATTAACTCAAACAAGTGTGCTTCTGGCATGCAATGCATTGCAACAATGAGATTCAGTGTGGAAAAAACCCCAGCCAAATCGAAGGAGGAACTCCCCTAAATTGGCTATTTCCCTCTATTCAAATTCGGAGAATTGGGCACATTTTGTGGCAGAAACCATCCAGAGGTTGCACAATATTTAGATATCCACGTGGGAGGTGATCCTGTCGGACACCTCCAACCCGAAAAGGGGGGGATGTGAAGACACTGTGAAAAATAAAATTTTAAAACTTTTGGACCGGTTCCGAAAGTCAACAATATGGCCCAATTGGCCCCCATACTGAGAAAGGCAAGCTGCTTTTCACCCCGTTTAAAAATACCCAGCCGTTCCCGAGATATGGGCCGAAAGCGAGGCGCCCCCCCGTGTTAACCCTTTTCCTCTCCCTTCCCCCTCTCCTGCTCACCAAGCAGAACCCCAAAAGGACTGCAGCCAGGGACTCAGCCTGGGCAAAATAAGTCTTAGACCAATTTCTATATTCTCTACTCAGGCTGAAGGGGGGAGTGACTACCCATCTCACCCTTTGGGCCAAGAAACACCCTTAAAACATTGGTCCTCTTGCCTACCTCTGGCACCAACCAAAAATACAAAAGGCTTTTTCCTTCCTTCCACCTCTCTATTCTCTTCTCCTGTTTAACCTCCCCTCATCGCACTACCCTGAGGTACCCTCTCCCCTGACCCCCATCTCTCACCAACTGGGGCAAGAGAGTTATGGCATGGCAGCGCTACAGGACAAGCTACATCTTCTGGAAAGAATCCATTCTCCCCAAAGCTTCTGGCAGGTCCACCAGAGCCCCAGACCCAGATGTTATCACCGCCTGGGGAAACATTCCATTATCACCTTCCTGCACTCACAAAAGACTGGCAAACTCCTTTGAATAATCCCATGGGTTTTCCTGCCTCACATTGACTCTGACAATAATCCTTCCTACACCCCCTTCCCCCCCTCTTCCTTTCTCTCTCTCTCTCTCTCTCTCTCTCTCTCTCTCTCTCTCTACTTGCAGCTAGAAGACAGGGCTTAGGCTGGGCAAAACTCTAAGTGGGAGATTGCTTGCCCCCTGCCCCAACCAGCCAAGGGAATGGTTCTCAGCTATCAATCCCAAATGGTTAACAGTCCAGCCACATTACCTCCATAGAACCAGCACCCCCCTTCCCCTATCCTGCCAATCTCTCCCTTTTCCTTTCTTTCTGCCTCCTTCCTTCTTGGCCTTTCCTATCTCATTAAACCTAAGGACATTTCTCTGCTTTCTGGACCTAAGCCACCTTTCTGGGCAGCAGAGGGGTTGCCAGCTTAACTGAAGGAAAAAGGGATTCCCCCCCCTTTTCTCTCCCCCCTTCACCCTCCCTTCTTCTATTCCTATCTTCCATCCTCTCTCTCTCTCTCTCTCTCTCTCTCTCTCTCTCTCTCTCTCTCTCTCTCTCTCTCTCTTGGGCACGCTTACACGTGTGCCCACCCTGTCCCCTGGCTCTCACACTCTCACATTTGGGGCAAGGGAAGATCAGAACAAGAAGAAAGAAAATGGCAACCTTGCAGGCTGGCAGAGTTGTCTGGAAACTTCCATCTTCATCAAGGACCCCCGTATCCCAGTAGCTGCTCTTCAGAAAAATCAACATTCCTGTCTGCCAACCCAGATTGTCATCAAAGCCTGAGGACACCCTCCATTGTTTCATTCACACACCTGGAAAGGACTCTTATTCTCATGTTCCTAGTTTCTGAAAACACTCAAATACCCATATGTAATCCTGTAAGAACTCACATTCTTGTGCCTCCAAATTCTTGTATCTTTCAATGTAACCCTACAATGGCTTGTATCTCTGTGCACTCAAATAATTGTGTTTCCCCAAATGCTTGTGTGTGATCCCAACAACCCTTCCTGCCCCCTTGGCCCTGATAATTGCCTTCTCTCACCCACTATTGATTTACTGATTCCTTCAGTTTACCTGTATCCAAAAACAATGCCACGCTTCTCTGACCTATTGTGTCACCCTGTTTGGATTCATTAACATTTGCATAAGCCCTGGCTCCACTGCCAGGGACCACCCAGGACTGCACAGAGCCGCCCCTGGCCACCCCTGGACTATCCCAATTGGACAATTTGAACTTCCTTCAGCCAATCCCTGAACAAGGCGCCTTCTGGGATGGGAGGGGGGCAAGAATCAATAAAAGTTTGGGATTTCCATGTGCTCAGCGCTGAACACCTTCGCCCTGTCTCTGGCTGGTGTTCGCCTACTGTTTCTTTATTAGGCCTAATAAATGCAGTATTTGCCTCAGGATCTCTCTCTCGTTGGACTTTTATTGGCATCTGGGGGTCCAGCGGAAACCAGCAGGACTAGCCTGACTGAAAGGTAATTTTAGCTTATTTTAAATTTTGGCGCCACCAGCCAGAACACACTTCGCAGCATCGAGAAGACATCCTTTGTTAGGAGGCTTGGAGCCTGGACTGGAAACAGAAGATTGGTAAGAGTGTGGGACGCCCTGACCCCCTTTAGGTGTGCCCCCAAGAGCTGGGTTGGACTCAGATTGGGGGTAGAGGTTGCTGTAGGAGCAGGACTATCACACTGATAAGGCTTTTCGTTCGTGCCACAAGCAGGAGCTGGGTTGGACTTAGGCTTGCTTGGGAGAGCTCTGCTGGGCAGGCTCCTCACGAACGAAAGAAAGGGGCGCGATCTCGAGAGAGAAGGGGTTGGCCAACCCCGACAGACGAGCTGGACCCAAAGCGTCCAGACGCTGCCGAGCAACTTCTCCCGGATCGATTGGGTTAACTGGTCAAGAAGGTCAGACCAGCGTAACCCGTGAATTGGCTTTTTCCAAAAGCTTGTAGTTAATTGGCTTGTTGTGAGTTTTTTTGAAGTCTTGTTGTGGGTTTTTTGAAGTTAGCTGCGAGGATGGGTAATGAACTTTCCGCTGTTGGGAGTGCTAAGACTCCCCTTAAGAGCGCCCTGGATCACTTTTCCACCCTTATAGACCCAGGGACCAAATGCAAGAAAGAAAAATTGGTTAAACTGTGCAGGGATGTCTGGCCCTGTACTATTTGGGTCAAGATCTCTCCCGCTGGCCACGGGAGGGGACAATTGGAGAGACCCTTCAGCATCTTGAGCGTTACTTATGGCAGAACCACCGCCTATCGGAACTGCCGTATCTCCACATTTTCTTCAACCTGGGAGAAGAGGTTGCCCTCTGTAAGGAGGGAGGTCTCGAGCCCCAGTTTGTGAAGCGGTTGGGGAAGCTCGCAGCTCTAGCAACCCCGGAAGCGAGACCAGCCGCATCGAAGGTCCTTTTTGGGGGGGATTCTTCCCACGTGAAACCACCCGAGGAAGATGATTTCCCACCCCCTTACATTCCCGCGCCCGCCGACCCTTCCCTGCCGCAGGGGGGAGGGCACCCAAGTGAAGGACCCTCGGCCCCGCTGCCACCCCTCCTCCTCCTTCCCTGAGTCTCCCACCTCCGCCCTCGGCAGAGAAGATTCTCCCAGGACTTCTCCGCCTCCTCTCTCCCCGTCTCCCCACCTCCTGACCCATCCCAAGAGGCAGTAAGGAGGTCCGAGCGTGCCGGAAAGTGCCGGAGTGGTTCGCCTCAAATGACCCTGGGACTTTTACAAACGCCCGGCGGGACAATTTCCGCTCAGGCAGGTCCCAGGGCCACGGGGTTTGGTATTTGTACACACCCGTTCAGCACTTCCGATTTATACAATTGGAAGCAGGGGCTACCTCCCTACCGGGAAGGCCCCAGAAATACGTCGATCTGGTAAATCGGGTCATTTCCACTCATCGTCCCGACATCCCTGATCTTTTCTCTTTACTATCTGCCCTTCTGAATGAGGAGGAGCGCCGGCAGGTAATGAATAAGGCCTATGAGGCTTATACTGATTGGCGGCGAACCTACATTCAGGGCTTACCCAGAGGGGATGGTGGAGATAATGGCCCCGACCCCCCTCTTCCCCCTAGCGCAGAGGAGACCCTTTGTCTGAACCCCCCAGCGGACGCAAATGACCCCCATACCGAGTTCGGGCCGGGCCGTAATAGAAGGGGCACGCCAGGCTGTCCGGGAAGGTTTAAAGAAGGGGTCCCCGGGTGGTGAACTATCAAAAGGTGTATAACACCATCCAAACCCCAGATGAAACCCCGGCGGAATTCTTAACTCGGCTGAAAGATGCCTTCCGCCGGCACACGGATGTGGACCCTGAGGAACCGGGAAATCTGGCTGCCATTCGAACAACTTTCATAGCCCAGGCTGCCCCCGATATTCGTAGAAAACTGCAAAAGCTTCCTGCCCCTGCTGCTCAGCCACTGGAAACCCTAATCCAAACCGCTTTTCAGGTTTATTACCAGAGGCCTGACATAGAGGAAGCTAAGATGGAACAAAAGATGAAAAAGAAAGCCACATTGTTAGCCGCCGCAATGCAGCCGTATTGGCAGCCGAACCCCCCTTCGGGGCCACCGCCAAGGGCTCCCTACAGGGATCGCGGCCATTGTCTTTCTTGTGGGGCCCCAGATCATTGGGTCCGAGAGTGTCCCCAGCGGGACCAGTATAGGAGGGAACACCGCATCTTTGATCCAGTCCCTCCACGACCCCCAAATCGGGACTGGCGCAAGCCTTACCCACCCCACCAACTGGAACCCCGGAACCCCCTCCCGCCACGCAGCCATGGCCGGGGCAGGGAGCAGGGGACTGTCCCTCTTGCACAGGGGGACCGGTATCCCTGCGAAGTGAGGGTAGGTCCTCCCTCTCCCCCTCCCCGTGCATTGATGGCTGCCACAGAGGGGGAACAGTACTGACACCCCTCCACGACATGCAACAATAATATAAAATAAAGGGAGCCCTTGTTTGGGGCTTGAAAGGAGAGTAAGCCAGTTTTAGTGGGATGGCATCAGATGGAAAACGCTATGTTCATGCCCGCATTCCCACTGGGAGAGTAAGGTTTCCAGGTGGACTGTCCTTGTGGAAATCACCATCTATGCTGGGACTGTGTTTTTTTTTGCTCTTGGCACAGTGTTGTGTCTTGTACCCCGGGAGGGGGGGGCACTTTACCTGTTTCCCCTCCGGAGAAGCATTGAATGAATGCGTTATCTTTCCTTTTATGAATCTGGGATGTGTGGTCTAGCGATTCCTGTGTGGGTCAATGTGTGTCTGTGGTTTCTGCCCCCCCCCTTTCCAGCCTGCAGTAATTCCAGGCTGGAATCCTAAGCATTCCCCCTTGTTGTGTCCTGGTTGCCAGGTGTGTATTTACTGTTTAGTGTTTTTAATGTTTTCCCTTCCCACCACCAGCTTGAGGGAAAAAGCCTATTGCACAAAGAGGCAAGCCCCCCACGGGTGGGCTGGCTCTAGGAGGACCACCCTTTAGCTCCTCAATTTTTAAAAGATGGCTGGATTAATCCTAGCCTGGCATGGCCCTGAAAAAAGTGGCCTAATGTTTATTTGCCCTCTCCATTCTAAGAAGAGAAGGCATGTGTTTTCCCCCATCTACCCCCTTTTTGATGATTAAGGGTTTCACACCGGGGTGGGGACGTTCTAGCTCCAAATTGGAGAAGGAGGGGAAGACTAACCCCCCTTCCAGACCCACTAAAAATGGCCCAATCCGAGTAGCCTGGGGACCTCATGGCAACTGCTGAGCCTGGTTCTTTGTTTCCCTTTTTGTTTTGGGCGTTACTGGAATGAATCCCTGCTTACATGGTGTGGTTTGTGGGTCCTCCTTTCCAGCTGCCCATGTGTTCCCTCTTTTCCCTGCTTTCTGGAACCCCTCCCTAATATCTAGGTCCTTGCCATGTGGTGGGGTATACTCATAGGCCGTCATCAGGCGACCTCTCTCACTGAAGCATGTGCCAAGCACACTATCATATCCGAAAAGGGGGGAGCCTGAGATATGCTTGGCAGAACCTATCCCCCCCTCCTATCCCTTAGGAGAATAGGAGCCCCCTTACCCCTGCCTCCTGAACAAAGAACCCCCCGCCGCACTCTTTTCCAGGTTCCCTACAGTCTGGCTGGGGAATGGCTGGTGGGTAATCAATGGGTCTGGATCTTCAGCAATACTGCCCCCATTTAGCTAAAGGGTTCCATGGGGGCTCATATTCCTCAGGGAAAGCTTTCTACAATTGGCTGAGACAAATGCTTTCACCCTGAGCTGCAATTGGTTTGCGAAGGTATAGTTGCTTCTTGCCTCATCTGCCTACAGAACAACCCACGGGAACTAAAACTATACCCCAGGGGGTTCTTGGGCGGGCCTGTTGCCCAGGGAGGCATGGCAGCTGAATTCACAGAAATGCCCAGGGCCAGGGCTAAGTGGAATCTTTGGAGTTTCCTTGTGAATTTATTCCATGATGGTCACTTACCTCCAAATTAAAAGGTCCCTACATTCGACTTATTGGCCACCAGCCTACGAAAAAGTTGAGAGGCTCAAACTTTGAACAACAGTTGGCTCAAAATCTGCCAAGAAAACTGGGCCCAAGCAGAAAAAAACCCTGCCCATTGCTGCTCATCTGAGCCACCCCACCGCCTGCCTAGAACTGCCCCCACTCAGCCCCCCCGCATGGTCGCCCTTTCGCTGCCCTAGCCTGAAAGCCTGGCCCAGGGAACCAGCCCCTGCTGTCCTATTCCAGGGAGTCGGGAGGGGTCTCTCTCTCTCTCTCTCTCTTCCCCCCCCCTCTCTCTGCAGGTGTTAGACTGTCCCTCTTCAAGGAGACCTCCCAGTCTGGTGGTGATGGAGGGGCCACCGCCCAGCTGCTTGAACATGAGGGTGGAAGACAAATCCTTTCCCGGGTCAACACAGCCCCCAACACCGGAGGAGGGGGGCGTGCCAACAGCCGGAGCCCCTCCGTCTTAAGATCATCTGGCGGAGAGCAAAAGAGGCCCCTTACCCAACCCCTAACCCAACTGACTTTCTGCAGCCTCTCTTGGACGAGGAACTCACTGCTGTTTTCCACACCTAACAGCAGGAGTAAACCTCATCCCATTGGACTTTCCCTAGACCCTTCTTGGACTCTCTCTGGACCTTTCCCTGAACTCTGTTCAAGCTTCACCCAGATTTACATCAACTGGACATGCCCCCCATCTGTTCCTGCTTTGCTTGGACTTATTTTGGGACTCCCCACCTTCACTACTAGCCCTGGACTCTCAATTCACCAATGCTGCCAGCCGCCTGCCTGCCCAGTCTGCCAAGAACTCCGGAGACTGCTCCCGACGCTTGCTAAACCCCTGAGCCCTTTGGTGAGTGCTGGGTCTCTATCTATCTATCTCTCCCTCACACACTCTCTTGCTCTCTCTAAAGCCCTCCTCTCACGCACTCCTAGGGAACTACTGCTGAATAGTAAGCCTTTCACTCCAGGAAATGTAGAGCCTCCAGCTGCAGGACTGGCCTATCTGGAATTTGAATTTGGTTCAAAAACTTAACATTGTTTCATCCCTGAAATGGCTGACTGAGTCCCATAACACTACTGAACTGGGTGCCCATGTACTAAATGTTTTTGTTTCCTCAATTCAAAGTAGAACCACAGGAATCAGTTCCCAACTGGAGAGTTATCCAGGGAATTCTCTGCCTCTATAGAAATTACAATGGGGTTGTTATTTGATTTTCACCTATTGGCAAAGTTTCCTAAGCAATGCATACAGCGTGCAGACTGAGGTCTTATATCTCAGCTTATTTCAACCTAAAAGGAAATGGAGGGCCTTCTTAGGAATGGCTGTCACATTGATCTCTGACTTTGCACAATTGGCTAAACCCCTATTTTGTGGGACTAAAACAGAGGGGTGAAAGGGTTGAGTCAAGTAAAGAGATGCAGAGGGCATTCCATAACCCTTAAAGATCAAGCTTATCGAAGCTCTGGCTTGAGGTATACATGACCCATATTAAAGGGAGCTGGTGGAGACCAGCAGCCTATCTTGCCAGCCAACTGGACCAGAATGTCAGGGGCTGGACAGCCTGCCCTAGGTAACAAAAGGCAGCTGCGGACCCAAGTCGAGAAGCAAGTAAGCTGACTTTGGGGACATCACTGACTCTTTATGCCTCACATGCTGTTAACACAGTATTGGAGCAAAAGAGAAGCCACTGGATGTCCAATGCTAGAATTGCCCAGTACCAGGCTGCCTTACTGGACTATCCAGGACTGCGGTTGGTAACATGTAATGTCTTAACCCTGCCACCCTGCTCCCCATGGGGAATATTAACTCAAACAAGTGTGCTTCTGGCATGCAATGCATTGCAACAATGAGATTCAGTGTGGAAAAAACCCCAGCCAAATCGAAGGAGGAACTCCCCTAAATTGGCTATTTCCCTCTATTCAAATTCGGAGAATTGGGCACATTTGTGGCAGAAACCATCCAGAGGTTGCACAATATTTAGATATCCACGTGGGAGGTGATCCTGTCGGACACCTCCAACCCGAAAAGGGGGGGATGTGAAGACACTGTGAAAAATAAAATTTTAAAACTTTTGGACCGGTTCCGAAAGTCAACAATATGGCCCAATTGGCCCCCATACTGAGAAAGGCAAGCTGCTTTTCACCCCGTTTAAAAATACCCAGCCGTTCCCGAGATATGGGCCGAAAGCGAGGCGCCCCCGTGTTAACCCTTTTCCTCTCCCTTCCCCTCTCCTGCTCACCAAGCAGAACCCCAAAAGGACTGCAGCCAGGGACTCAGCCTGGGCAAAATAAGTCTTAGACCAATTTCTATATTCTCTACTCAGGCTGAAGGGGGGAGTGACTACCCATCTCACCCTTTGGGCCAAGAAACACCCTTAAAACATTGGTCCTCTTGCCTACCTCTGGCACCAACCAAAAATACAAAAGGCTTTTTTTCCTTCCTTCCACCTCTCTATTCTCTTCTCCTGTTTAACCTCCCCCTCATCGCACTACCCTGAGGTACCCTCTCCCCTGACCCCCATCTCTCACCAACTGGGGCAAGAGAGTTATGGCATGGCAGCGCTACAGGACAAGCTACATCTTCTGGAAAGAATCCATTCTCCCCAAAGCTTCTGGCAGGTCCACCAGAGCCCCAGACCCAGATGTTATCACCGCCTGGGGAAACATTCCATTATCACCTTCCTGCACTCACAAAAGACTGGCAAACTCCTTTGAATAATCCCATGGGTTTTCCTGCCTCACATTGACTCTGACAATAATCCTTCCTACACCCCCTTCCCCCCCTTCCTTTCTCTCTCTCTCTCTCTCTCTCTCTCTCTCTCTCTCTCTCTACTTGCAGCTAGAAGACAGGGCTTAGGCTGGGCAAAACTCTAAGTGGGAGATTGCTTGCCCCCTGCCCCAACCAGCCAAGGGAATGGTTCTCAGCTATCAATCCCAAATGGTTAACAGTCCAGCCACATTACCTCCATAGAACCAGCACCCCCTTCCCCTATCCTGCCAATCTCTCCCTTTTCCTTTCTTTCTGCCTCCTTCCTTCTTGGCCTTTCCTATCTCATTAAACCTAAGGACATTTCTCTGCTTTCTGGACCTAAGCCACCTTTCTGGGCAGCAGAGGGGTTGCCAGCTTAACTGAAGGAAAAAGGGATTCCCCCTTTTCTCTCCCCCTTCACCCTCCCTTCTTCTATTCCTATCTTCCATCTCTCTCTCTCTCTCTCTCTCTCTCTCTCTCTCTCTCTCTCTCTCTCTCTCTCTCTCTTGGGCACGCTTACACGTGTGCCCACCCTGTCCCCTGGCTCTCACACTCTCACATTTGGGGCAAGGGAAGATCAGAACAAGAAGAAAGAAAATGGCAACCTTGCAGGCTGGCAGAGTTGTCTGGAAACTTCCATCTTCATCAAGGACCCCCGTATCCCAGTAGCTGCTCTTCAGAAAAATCAACATTCCTGTCTGCCAACCCAGATTGTCATCAAAGCCTGAGGACACCCTCCATTGTTTCATTCACACACCTGGAAAGGACTCTTATTCTCATGTTCCTAGTTTCTGAAAACACTCAAATACCCATATGTAATCCTGTAAGAACTCACATTCTTGTGCCTCCAAATTCTTGTATCTTTCAATGTAACCCTACAATGGCTTGTATCTCTGTGCACTCAAATAATTGTGTTTCCCCAAATGCTTGTGTGTGATCCCAACAACCCTTCCTGCCCCCCCCTTGGCCCTGATAATTGCCTTCTCTCACCCACTATTGATTTACTGATTCCCTTCAGTTTACCTGTATCCAAAAACAATGCCACGCTTCTCTGACCTATTGTGTCACCCTGTTTGGATTCATTAACATTTGCATAAGCCCTGGCTCCACTGCCAGGGACCACCCAGGACTGCACAGAGCCGCCCCTGGCCACCCCTGGACTATCCCAATTGGACAATTTGAACTTCCTTCAGCCAATCCCTGAACAAGGCGCCTTCTGGGATGGGAGGGGGGCAAGAATCAATAAAAGTTTGGGATTTCCATGTGCTCAGCGCTGAACACCTTCGCCCTGTCTCTGGCTGGTGTTCGCCTACTGTTTCTTTATTAGGCCTAATAAATGCAGTATTTGCCTCAGGATCTCTCTCTCGTTGGACTTTTATTGGCATCTGGGGGTCCAGCGGAAACCAGCAGGACTAGCCTGACTGAAAGGTAATTTTAGCTTATTTTAAACTCAACACAAGCATGGCCTTGGATTCTAGTTTTTCCATCTTGCTGCCAATATTTACCGTTTGCTTTCCATGGACAAGTGCATGAGACTGCTGTACGAGTCATTCATTTCATTATCAAGACACAATCTGGGCCACAGGCCAAATGGCTGATGAGCTCCAGAGCTGTCCTAAATTTTACCAGGGGTCTCAAGATCGAGTCTCTTTCCATGCCCTGTCACTGCAGCAGTGCCAGGCTCTTGTCAGTGCCTTGTGCCGTCATAATCACTAATCTGTGTTTACCAAGTGAGCTGAAAGCCACACAGTGTTCTGCCAAAATCAAGGCCGGCTCACAGATGGGTCGTGCAGAACTTCCAAGGGCTGGCTGGATGGCTGTCCCCTCTGAAGTAAGCTGGGGCAATGTTGCACTGTGCCTCGTGGCTTACTTGCCCAGCAGGCATGAGATTTATTTATTTTTTAATTGGCATTTCAGTCCCACAAAGCCACAAAAGGACATTGCCCTATTTCTCTCTCTCTCTCTCTCTCTCTCTTTTAAACTTGGCAGTGAAGGAATAAATGCCAACTGCATAGGAGTAAATATATCTTTTGAAGTTGTACTACAGAGTCACGTTCTCCATGATATATAGCAGGGCTGGGCTCACATCTCCATGCAGTATTCAAAAGTGTGGAAGCAGTAGTTTTGGGACTACAACTGCCACCATTAGCCATGCCATTGTCAAACAGTTGAAATCCAAACATGTACATATTCTAGTACATCTACATGGGAGATGAACACCCTTCTTGCCATTGGAATTTAACCGCAGAGACAAAGCCAATGTGGTGTAGTAACACTAGCATAGCAACATCAGCAACATTAGTAAAGCTGCTAAACTGTCTATAAACCTCACTGCCATAAACCTCATTGGGTGTTTTTGGAACTATAACGCTTACATAAATAGTAACTTTAGTTTAAAAGCATAACGGTTTCTTAAACGTCAACAACTTTGTGGTTACAGTTGGTTTTTAAATCAGCTTTTTAAGGTTCAGTCAGATGTTCTCAGTTTCTGAAGTCAGACATTCAGGTGGAAAGAGTACATGTCAGGGCTCAAGTATTGCTACAATGCAGTGGCACCTCGTTTTATGAGTATCTTGGTTTATGATTATATTGCAAAATGAGCAATTTTAATGCTTTGCTAGGCAAGCAATGTCTTGCAAAACAAGCACTGGAGATGCTCATTTTGCAGACGGCTGTGACTGTCACCGTCAGCCCCTCGCTACTGTCACCCTGGCAAAGGAGTGACGGCAGCGCAGGCCAGGGGCACCCGTCCCTCCCTCAAGACCTGGATTACCTCTTCCTCCTTCTCCTCCTCACTTCACCACCGCCATCTTGGGATGGCATCTGGATGTTTCCTGGCAAGTCTCCTAAGATGGTGTTGGCAGTGGAGGAGGAAGAAGGATGAAGGAAGGAGGGACAGAGGAAGGAGAGGAACTCCCGGCACCCCGCGGGCTGAGGCTGAAAAGAGACATGTCCAAGTCACTGGTAAAGGATTTCCTACTGGGGAGAATGAGAGGCTTGTGAGTGGAGAAAAAGAATAAAGGAGGAAAGGGGAAAAGCTGAGCTAGAGAGAGAAAAAATTAAAGATCAGGTAGAGCTAGAAAAGAAAAAGAATCCAAATTGTACAGGTAGAGGGATAAGGAAAGAAAGAGGCTGGAAAGCAGCTACTGCATTTGGAAAAGGTGACAGGTGAAGATGTGGATCCCTAGTTTGGTTAGGTGACACAGGACTGACAATGACAGATCAGGATTTTTACTCACTGGGAATAACCCCCTCGAAGTTGCATGAGGACGTCTTGGTACAAGATAGCAGTTTTGGAATAAACCAGTTTAATGTTAATGCTATGTTTTAAAAAGCGGGAGTAATCTGTGCTTGACCCCTTTGGCTAAATCTCAAGAAGCAACAACACCAGTTAATGTTTCGCTGTTTTGTGATGAAAACAAAATAAAGAATGAGTCTCTTGATAAGACTTTATTGGCTGAACCAGAATGGGTAGTCAGGCCAAAAGAAGAACCTCACAGATGGGCACTATAAAAATCTAATAGATAAATAAATAAATATAGCAAAATGTGTTGAGAACTGAATTATCTGATCAGTAGATGTAACATCAGTGAAGCCTGTCTTATTATTGGTCATTTGGTCAACATTGCAAGTGCTCTCTGTTACAGTTTGATTGGTGATGACTTTCAGAGACAGCTTTCCTTCCATAAGACCCCACACATGGAACTTCTTCCCAATTGAAATCAGGAAGAACCCTTTACAGTGAGGCTTCTGGTGTGTGGCTAAAACTATATTATTCTGTGGGATATTTGAGATGGTTTTAAAATTATTTTTGATTTGTTTTTAGAGAAGATTGACATCTTTTTTATTGTGTCTCTTCTAGTGGACAGAAGAGAAATGGATATATACTATACAAATACATAGACTTCCTTCCTTCCTTCCTTCCTTCCTTCCTTCCTTCCTTCCTTCCTTCCTTCCTTCCTTCGTAGTAGTTATGCTAATGTAGGTACAGTGGTCCCCCACCCTTTCGCGATTCATATATTGCGGTCCCGCCATATCGCGGAATCGCAGTATATGAAAAAAGGCCCCCTAGGGTATGGGGGGAAAGTCCAGTTTCAAGCCTCCCATACTTACCACAGGACTGGAGCTGCCCGAACAGGCCTGCGAGGGCCTTCTTGGGCCTTCTGGAGGCCCCAAAAGGGCTTCCCTGCGAACCGGAAGTGACTTCTGGATTGCTGAAAATCATTTCTGAGGCCTCCAAGAGCCTTTCTAGGCCTGTTGGAGGCCTCAGAAATTATTTCCAGTTTACCGGAAAGTACAAGAGCCCCCAGCTAAGGCCCCCCAGGCCTGACTCGACCTGCATCCGCATATTGCAGATTTTCAATTATCGCAGGTCAGGTCAGGTCCCCTAACCCCAGCGATAGGCGGGGGATCACTGTACTGTATATGAATCTTTCAATATCCTGCTTTATGGGCAGGAATCTGAGAGGAAAAAATATGGCATTTCTCCCTGAGGCTGGATTTCTCTGAAAGATTTCTCTCTCTGAATAATGTCACTGAAAAATCTCACAGTCCTTCCCAGAAGCTTCATGGTGTTTTTGGTTTTTGTTTGTTTTGAGGTATGGGGTTTGTAAGAAAAACACCAAGACGTACAGTATTATTACAATTTCTGTCCAGAACACCTTCTTTCATGCACAGGATTCACCTGGAAACAGCAAAGAAGCACCAGGCTGGACAGCACGACAACACAGTCTGCCCAGATTTTGGGCATCCCCTTAATAGAACATCAGGTAAAAAAACCCAAAAGATGAAGTAAACCAACAAACAAAGGGGAACGGTATAGCAGAGTTTTGGTGTCTTGGCATATCAGATGTCTTGATGTGGTGGAAATCTCAGCAAGGAAATCACAGCGAACAAGGATTTTTTTACAGGTATTCCACATATTCCCAGCAGATGCTCCAATGTAGCCAGCTTAGGTGATGTACTGATGTTTTTGAATTGCACCAGGGAGTAAGTCCTAAAGTGCCAGCTACAACGTCTCAAGGACTCACTCCAGTTAGGATGATAACTCTCAGTATGAATGGTGCTGAAAGTGGGAAAGGCTTTTTTTATTAATTTTTTTGTGGTTAGGTGTCTTTAAAGTCTAGGCAGCCATCCCAGCCTGGCATCAGCACACATGGCCTCACTGCAAAACTATTTTTATGTGTTCTTTGCTTGTATTAATACTGGTGCACCAAAAGGTGAGAAGTGAGGTGAGGAGACAGGAGGATAGCGAGTGAGTGCATGCCCTTGAGCCCACTGGACCATTTGGAACGAGGCAAGGAGTGGAACACCAGCATCACATCTTATAAATCTCGTTGCCTAAGCCCTAGCAGCAATATAGAACTTGGACAAACTCTATATATGTTTTCCCACTGTCATCAAGATGGTGCTAGAGGCTATCCAAGAGAAGTAGTAGATATGGGGAGCCAGGCACAGAATGGCTATATGGATGAGGTCAGATTATTTGCAGACAGTACTTAGTCCATGCATCCTCAAACTAAGGCCTGGGAGCCGAATGCAGCCCCCCAAGGTTCTGAACCTGGTCTCTGGGACCAATTGCAGACCCCCTCCACCTACCCCCTGCTTCGTGAGCTAGCCAGCCTCTGCTTCTATTAGTGAGGCAGTTCAAAGCGATAGGCTATGTCTCTTCCCCCACCCAGCCACCCCCACCGCCCAGATGGTTGGCATGATGGCTAGTGGGGCAGTTCAAAGTGGGAGGGCCACGTCAAGGTCCCCCGCTCCCTGCACCCACTGCACAGATGGTCAGGGCACCAGCTGCTGCTGAGTGGGGCAATTTAAAACGGGAGGGTTGCAGCAAGATCTCCCACTCCCTCCAATGAAGGAAGGAAGGAAGGAAGGAAGGAAGGAAGGAAGGAAGGAAGGAAGGAAGGCCGCTCCAGCCGCTGCCACTGTAGGAGGAGGAGGAGGAGGAAGAGGTGCAGCAGAGGGATCCCAGCGGTGGCACCTCAGGGCGGCGAGCCAGAGCAGGAGGCATTGATGGGGCCCTGGAGATGTACTGATCATGAGCTGATTGTGGGGGCTCCAGCCTTTTGCCCCCCTCCCCTTTTTTTTCTATGTCACCCCATCCCTTTATGGACTGTGGTCCAGCCCCCAGTGGTGTCTGTCTGGGGGATGGTGGACCAGCCTGCTGTTTGAAAACTTTGAGGACCCCTGACTTAGTCAGTCTGTCACAGCAGTATAAGCAGAAAGAACCTGGGCAGTTTTCAGGTTCCACTGTGGGCATCATGAGGCCTGTATACCTAACTGCTAGAGCTCCTGCTGCTAAGATGTATAGGCTATTCCAAAGTACACCTGCTGTCACAACGTCCATGTATTTCAGTGGGTTTGTACAACAAATGTCCCAAAGGCTTATGTCTCTAACTCCTCCTTTCTTTCCCTCTAAGCCAGTGGTTCCCAACCTGGGGGTTGGGACCCCTTTGGGGGTTGAATGAACATTTCACATGGGTCACCATGAGCCAGTGTAGAAAAAGGCACCCTTGGGTCTGGGGGAGGGGGTGGGAAGTCTGGGGCTTGATGGTGGAGGGGATGTCAGTGAATGGCACCGGAGGCAGCCTGCTGTTTGAAAACTTTGAGCTCCCCAACCTTTTTGTCCCCCTGACTTGATGATTTCAGTCTGTCGGGGGTCAGGTGGGGGTCAGGGGAGGGGGGGGGGGCGGGGATGGGGGGAGGCGGGAAAGAACCTGGGCAGTTTTCAGGTTCCACGGGCAGGTGGGGAGCCCATCCTGGGCGGCGGGCCCCTGCCTCCCTCCTACCAGTGGCCACGGCAGCCAACTGCTAGAGCTCCTGCTGCTAAGATGTATCTGCGGCTATTCCAAAGTACACCTGCTGGGGGCCGGGGGCCCAACGTCCATGTATTTCAGTGGGTTTGAACAACAAATGTCCCAAAGGCTTATGTCTCTAACTCCTCCTTTCTCCACCACCAGCAGCAGCAGCAGCCACGGCGGCGGTGGGTTCCCAACCTGGCCTTGGGACAGAGAGCCGGTCTTTGGGGGTTGAATGAACATTTCACATGGGTCACCACCAGCGGGAGCCAGCGTCGCCAGGGCCTAGGGAAAAAGGCACAAAGGCGGAGGAGGCGCTTGGGTCTCGGGCGGCAGGCGGCGGCTCTCCTGCGCTCCTCCAGCCTTCTTCTTCCATTGGCTGCCCATTGGGAGAAGAAGAGGAGGAAGGGGGGAAGAGTGAGTTACAGCTGGTGGAGGGTAGGAGGGCGGCGGCGGAGGAGGAGGATGTCAGTGAATGGCACCTGCAGGCCAGCGATTGAGGAGGAGGGGTGCCGGAGGAAAAGGGAAGTTCTCTATGGCACCTCCACGGACGGCAGTCCGGCCGGGGTTGGGGACCACGGGCTTGTGGCCTTTTTCCAAGCAGGGCAAGGGGTCACCACAGCATGAGGAACCGTATTAAAGGGTCGCGGCATTAGGAAGGTTGGGAACCACTGCTCTAAACAATGTCCTATATTCATTCTTTACTGGCAACTGGAAAACCAGTTATTATTTCTTGTGGTGACGGTTTCCTCCCTACCTTCATCGTGACACAGATTCCATATCCTTCCCCAGCTGAAAGTGACCTAGGGTCTAGCATTCTTCCTTTCCATTTCCCATTCAGAGAAGGAAGAGCTTTGTGGCCGGTTTCTCCTTGCTGCAAAGCCCTGAGAATGACAGTTCCTGTGGTCAGCTTTCCTGACAGTATCTGGGTTTCTAAGGAATGCCAGCTCCACAGTTTGTGGGTAAGACTGAGCTGGCAAAAGCAGGTTTATTTTACAACCCCAGCAAAAAAAAATACAGGAAGAAAGAAGAGGTAAACTAAACATAAACTTGGATGGTGTAACTGAATCAATGTGTGGACTTTCAACATCTGCTGGAGTGGTAATAAACAGCAAACAATTGTGTAAGTCCTTCATAACTTTCAATGGTGAAGGAGGTAGGGGCAGAAGTGTATACAGTTGTGAGTCCCTTTACTGAGGGCTACAGAACTAGTGGTATTGCAAAGATTGTAGGGATATAACTCTCGACATCCCTGAGCACGGACCATGCTGGTTGGGCTGATGGGCATTGTAATCTGGCAACATCTGTTAAGTTCACAACCTCCCGCTCTGCCTTAATGGCAGAAAACTGTCCTGCAGTGTTACATTGTTAACTTTCAGTGTTAGCTATCAGGAATGTTGGCAAGTCTTTCGGTCTTCTTCAAGTCATAGAATCATAGAATCGTAGAGTTGGAAGATACCTCAAAGGCCATCTAGTCCAACCCCCTGCCATGCAGGAACCCCCATCACAGTACACACAACAGATAGTCATCTATCCTTTGCCTAAAAACCTCCAAAGGAGGAGACTCCACCACCCTACGTGGCAGCATATTCCACTGCTGAACAGCTCTAACCCTCATGAAGTTCTTCCTAATGTTCAAATGGAATCTCTTTTCCTGTAGTTTGAAACCATTGCCCTGTGTCCTAGTCTCTGAAGCCATGGAAAATGAACCAGTCCCTTCTTCAATGTGACATCATTTCAAATATTTAAACATAGCTATCATATCCCCTCTCAGTCTTCTTTTTGTAAGGCTAAACATTCCCAGCTCCCTAAGCTGCTCCTCGTAAGACATTTCCTCCAGACCCTCAATCATCCCGGTCATCCTCCTCTGGACCCATAGTCTTTGGCATCAAGTCTTGAGACTCAAATCCCAAGTCCGTATTAAAAAACAGATACTTTCCCCAGAAGAAAAGAGGGTGAGTGGGTTCTGAGTTGCAAGTCAAGTTCAAAGCATTGAAAAACCCTAGCTGAGTCACTGGTGTGACTTTAAGCCCAACTAGACAACATGTCCTGTGACTCAAGTCCCCATTCTTGTTAGTTATTGCTAGATGGGTGAGGTAGCTAGCTGGCCTTGGAAAAATTGATTTCCCACTATGCATCCTGGGAAAAGAGCCAACCTGTGTAGCCTTGGGTAAGCTGCACAATACCAAGGCACCATCAGAAGAAGAGAGTGGCAAACTGCCTCTACCTAGAAAACCCTAGAAACTATTGCCATATGTCAGAATCGGCTTCATGGCATGTACTTGTTCATAAAAGTTATTTCATTTCATTTCTTTTCTTTTCTTTTCTTTTTTTTTTTTTTTTTGCATTCAGGATGAATAAGGTTGGCAGGTTCATCCACTAGAACTCTCAGTCCTACCATGTGCCAGCATACTGTATATCACATCTACTATGAACTAAAAAAGCATCCAGATTTGGTACAATTTCATTTGTCTTGAATTTATTAGTAGCTTGAAATCAGGATTTTATTTTATTTGTTAACAGTTAATGTTTGCCCTTGCGGTATCATTTCTTGTAATTGCATTGCTTGTCATTGTAAACCGCTCAGAGTGGCCTTGTAGTCAAATGGGCAGTATAAATATGGAATGAATAAATGAAATAAATACTGTACAATAAAAACCTTCCCATTAAGTGGGATGAACCATCTACCTTAACAGTGAAGCAATAAGGGCACCAAATCACACATTTCACAGAGCCAGGAAGATATCTGGAGAGCTTCAGGGGCCATATTATGCAGCTCCCCAGAACCGGCTAGACCCCACATTCTGAGAAGAGATAAGAAAAGTTACTTTTCCAGACCACAGCTCCCAGAATTCCATTGGCCCAGATGAGCAGTTTTTTATAGGAATCATTCCAAACATAGGTCTGAAGGAATCTTCAGATCCAAATGCCCTGGGAGAACACCTCTGAGTATGATTCAGTGTCACTTAACTAGCCACTGTGCCCACATTTTAAGACCTGTGTTTTGTTCTGGAAGGAATGGCTCTCTAAAAGACTCTTTGACTTCAAATATTCAATTATCTATTTTGTAAGGATTCTGCTCTGTGGGTCAGGGATACATGCAAGTCAAACGGACCGTAGTAGCAGTTTATAAAATACTTGCCACCACTTTTTTGTTCCATTATCCCACTTTCTTTAGGGAAGGACACACAAAAAGGGGCTCAAGTTATAGGAAGCCAGACTTCGGTTGGATATCAGGAAAAGCTTCTTAACTGTTAGAACAGTACAGCAGTTGAACCAATTGCCTCAAGAGGTAAAGAGTACTCCCGTACTGAAGGCATTCAAAAGAAATTTGGACAACCACCTGGCCTTGGAGGCCCCTTCCAACTTCAGGATTCTATGAAAGTTCATGACGGTTCCCATGTCCTAGACTTCAGTTTGCAGCTCTCCTTTGTTTTTCCACTTGCTTCTTCCATTTTATTCCTGGCTTGTGGGGGGGGGGGGAGGAATCTGACAAAAACATGAAACAAATCATTACAAAGGGCCAGCCACAGTAACTAATTTATACTTAATCTTACAGCTGGAGACTTCTGGTTCTGAAAGCATGTGTTACATGTTGTGTTTGTAAATCTACCATTTGATTAATCAGTTCTCTTTTGTTTAAATTGTATCCATGACACTGATGTTTTAAAATATTGGTTTTTTTTTTTAAAGTGGATACCTTCACATGTACTTTTTATGATTTAATTTGAATAAAAAGATGTACTCTATGTGCCCTATGTGGTACTCATATGACGCTGTTTGCTTTTGCGGCTCTTCTTGAGTTCTGTTTGTTTTCCTTGGGTAACATAACATAACATAACATGTCACCTTGCCAATAATGCCTCCGAAACATGAATGCAACACTGAGTCTGAGGTCAGCAGGAAGAGGAACCAGCCATGCAGAAAGATAATATCTAGGGCCAAAATTTGCATGTGTTTAAGTTGTTATTTCTAGTCTCTGGCAAAGGAAAGATGCAGAGTCAGAAAATATTCCCTGCTGGGAATTTCCAGTATACATGAAAGATTCCAGTCTTTCTACATTCAGAAGACAGATGGCCCACTGGATGCCCAGCTGGGCTGACAAGCTGTAACTTGGTCAGAGCCAACTCCTAGATGACATTGTTGGCTTTGTATACACACAGTAAGACGAGTTGCCACACATTTTGCTCCTGGATTCAAAAAATATCTACACACAACACAACTGTTAAGAGTCCTTGCAACATGTTAACTGGTATTAATCAGTTATGTTTTAAATAAGAAACTACAACTCCCAGAAACATCCTGGATGGGGGATAAATAAATAAATAAATAAATAAATAAATAAATAAATAAATAAATAAATAAATTCTGGGACTGTAGTCCAAACATCCCATTAAAGGATACTTGCTCAGCACAACCAGTCAATGGTTAAATGTCTGCCTGAATGAAATGTGCTTTGGTTGCCACCAGAAGGACAAATCTGAGAGGTTCTGATTATTGGAAATGAAGATCCAGAGAATGGAAGCATGTGCTTTCTGTGTTCTTTTGCCCACAGATTAAGAACATAAGAACATAAGAAGAGTCATGCTGGATCAGGCCAAAGGCCCATCTAGTCCAGCTTCCTGTATCTCACAGTGGCCCCACCAGATGCTTTTGGAAGCGCATGAGACTAGATATCTGTCTCCTGATAAAACTCCCCTGCATCTGGCCCTTGAAGTACCCTGGTTTTAAGCCTGGAAATTACACATCTCCATCATGGTTTGTAACCTGTGATGGACTTTTCCTCCAGGAATCTGTCCAATCCCCTTTTGAAGGCATCCAAGCCAGATGCCATCACCACATCCTGTGGCAGGGAGTTCCATAGACTAACAACACGCTGGGTGAAAAAATATTTTCTTTTGTCTGTTTTTACTCTCCCAGCCCTAAATTTGAGTGCATGTCCCCTAGTTCTGGTATTTTGTGAGAGGGAGAAGAGCTTCCCTCTATCCACTTTACTCATGCCCTGCATTATTTTGTACGTCTCAATCATATCCCCCCTCAGGCGCCTTTTTTCCAGACTAAAGAGCCCGAAATGTTTCTCTGTCCCTGCATGCTGGCATGGCAGGTAGGGCATGTTCTAGAACAGCTTTTCTCACAGGGAGCCACATAGCCTTCTGGGGTGCCCTGGCACATTTGAAGGAGGCCAAAGAATGAAAACAGTTATTCAAACCCCAAATTATAAGTTTCATTAAGAACACAAGAAGAGCTGTACTGTGTTAGGCCCAAGGGCTCATCTAGTCCAGATTCCTATAGCTCACGGTGGCCCCACCAGATGCCTCTGGGAGCACAGGAGACAACTAGATACCTGTCTCCTGATACCACTCCCTTGCATCTGGTATTTTGAGGTACCCCCTTTTAAGCCTGAAGATAACATGTATCTGCATCAAGGTTTGTCACCTGTGATGGACTTTTCCTCTAGAAATCTGTCCCCTCCCTTTTAAAGGCTTCTAGGCCAGATGCCATCACCACATCATGTGTCAAGGAGTTTCATAGACTACCAACATGCTGGTAAAGAATTAGTATCTTTTCTCTGTTCTCACTCTCCCAACCCTTATTTTTTGTGAATGACTCCTGGTTCTACCATTGTGTGAGAGGAAAAGACCTCCCCTCTATCCACTTTATTTATCCCCTGCATAATTTTGTATGTTTCAATCATGTCCCTCCTCAGACATCTTTTTTCTTGACTAAAAAGCCCCAAAACATATAGCTTTTTCTCATAAGGGAGGCACCCGGGCCCAGTAATCATTTAAATCCCTTTCTTCTGCACCTTCTCCAATACCACCTGATTATAATTCTGATTTGGCCTATATTTCTTTCATATTTTGTTTATGGCCCTGGCAAAAATAACAACAAATGGTGGGAAATGGCTATTTTAGAGTACATATTATATCCTGGTTTGGGACTAAGTTGAGTCTGATCCTGATTATGTTGCAGGTAATGAGGAATCACCCAGAACTCCTACGGTGCAAACTGCAGGGGTCAGGCTGGCAGTAGGGGCAAGCCTGTCTACCATCAACAAGAGGCCCGTACCAAATGTTCATTCTTGGCCCAACTTTAATATCAGTCAACAGACAGGTAGACCAACTATTTTAAAAGTGTGGCTTAACTGGACATGAGCCCACATGGCATCTTTTCAGGGAGAAACCAAAAATAGTTGAGGCTTGGCATCCTGCTCGCACTGAGGGCACGACCTTACTCTTCAGCAAACCCTGCTTGCAAAACTAATGCTGTCTCACTGGAAGCTACTGGGAAAAGTTGTTTGTGTGACATTTCTTGGCCACCAGGTTGAAATGAGCTTTTAAAAAGTAAAGTCTGCTGGGAAATAATTAGCCCTACAAGGATGGCCATCTGGTGACCTGTGAAGCCAAGTAAACCCCCTAAATACACATAGCTGAAAATTATGTTTTGGTAGATTTTTAATTAAATAAATCACTAAAATCCCCAAATTTCTTCCTCTTTGGCCTGGCAAATACTTGAAATCAATCAAAGGGAAGTGTGGGAGAAAGAGACATATTTGCCCACCCAGGCCTGGGCAGTTGTGTGCTTATCTCCAACAGAAGCCAGAGGCCCAATGGGTGAGGGCTTTTCCTTCTATGGCTACTGATGTTTAATTCTTGCCTTCAATTCCTGTATTTTTATCACCTTAGCTAAAGGAGGGCTGCCAATGCATTTTTCCCAGAAGCTATTTGTTTTTAACACCTGGATGATCGGACCAGCTTGGTCTTTCGCTGATGGAAAAGCTATCCCTTTTGCCAATACAAAGATGTTCAGCCAATACAAAGATGTTCTTCTTTATTTAAAAAGAATTACCCAAAATTTCAGCATGTCTTCATATTCAGAAAGGAATGAACTTGACATGAGCACTGAAGCAAGTAAAACTGACAGATTACAGCCAGAATCCTGCTCACCATGGCATAATCATTAACTTCGGCCCTCCTGATGTTTTGGACCACAACTCCCAGAATTCTAAGCTTAGATTGCCAATGGCAAATGACTGTGGGAGTTGTGGTCCAAAACATCTGGAGGGCCAAAGTTTGGACATGCCTATATGTGTTATGCTATCATAAATATACTAGGAGTTTCAACTGGTTAATCATAAATATGCTGGGTTTAGTTGAGTTACACTTGCATAGTTACTCAACAGAATCCCAGCCTTTTCTGATTCAAAGTGGGAAAAGAAGAAAGCCTTTTAAGAAAACTGAAGCATGCTATTAGACTCATGGGAGTTAGGATGGCTTAGCTTGTTTCATGAGGCCAAAGCTGTCCACCCAGCCATGATAAAAATGGCAGTGGTTTGTGTTAAGGCCCATTTCTACGATTCACAAATATAAATGCCACTCTTAGGGCGTTTATACATGACCCCTAAACTCCGGGGCAAATGTCTCCCAGCTCTGGAGCTTAAAAATGTTTCCCCACCAGCTCCGGAGTTTACAGGAAAACTGAAGCACCTTTCAAGTACCTGCTCTTTAGGTGAAAACTGATGGGAGTTAGGATGGCTTCGCTTCTGTTTGTTGTTTTTTTCATGAGGCTACAGAGACTGGAATGTTCCACCCAGCCATGCAGAAAAAATGACAGTGCTTTTTCTCTTTTTCTCCCTTCAGCCAGCAGCCAGGAAGTTGGAGGGGTGGGGACACGATTCAAACCCCAAATATAAATGCCACGGATCTCAGTGTGCCCTTAGTGTGTCCATTTATTATTATTTTGTTCTATCTTCAAGTGATTTGTCCTTCCTGCTGTCCCTCTTTTGATTTCCTCACACCACCAAACACCATCCCCTATGTATTACACTGTTTAGTTTTTAAATCAGCAAGTAAGCAACATAGGCAAATGCAGTTTTGATTAGAGAGATGCTGGAATTTACTGTGCTCACATTTTTTAAATCTAGGGACTAGGCTTACATGTTCCAGTTTAAAGTAAGTAAAATACCAGTATCCTGATTTTTTTTTTGAAGGAGCAGTCAAAGGTGCATTCTGATTTATTTTACTTTCATACTGGGATATCAGACACCAGAAAAACTCGTGAGTACTCCATTTCCAGAATTTATTGTGAGAATATGCAAAAAGAAACACTACTGGGGATTCATGTTGCCCAAAGTGTAACTGTGTAAACAGCTGGGTCAAATTACCCCAAATTAACAACTTACTCCTTGCATCTGTTGACAACCTTGAGAGGGTGCAGAGGAGGGCAACCAGGATGGTTGAAGGTCTGGAGGAAATGTCTTATGAGGAACAGCTTAGGGAACTGGGAATGTTTAGCCTTTCAAAAAGAAGGCTGAGGGGGGATATGATAGCTACCCTGTTTCCCTGAAAATAAGACATCCCCCCAAAATAAGATCTACTTACGGTTTTGCCTCTTGCTGAAAAATAAGGCATCCCCCTGAAAATAAGGCCTCCCCAATAATAAGATAACAATAAATGTGTACCACATTCTTCTTCATGGAAAAATAAGACATCCCCTGAAAATAAGACCTAGTGCATCTTTGGGAGCAAAAATTAATATAAGACACTGTCTTATTTTCAGGGAAACATGGTATGTTTAAATATTTGAAAGGATGTCATATTGAAGAGGGAACAAGTTTGTTTTCCATTAGTTTCAGAGACTACGACTCAGGGCAATGGTTTCAAACTACAGGAAAAGAGATTCCATTTGAACATTAGGAAGAATTTCATGACAGTTAGAGCTGTTCAGCAGTGGAATATGCTGCCACAGAGGGTGGTGGAGTCTCCTTCTGTGGAGGTTTTTAAGTGGAGGCTGGATGGCCATCTGTTGGAAACATTGTGATGGGGTTCCTGCATGGCAGGGGGTTGGACTAGATGGCCCTTGAGGTCTCTTCCAACTCTATGATTCTATGATCTCTGGTTGCATGCCAGTTGACATCACACAAGTAGAAATGCAAGTGGTAAGTTAGGCACAGTTTGCCACCACGATTTACACAATACCTACAGAGATAGCTCAGTGGTTTAGGGTTTTGGCTGGGGAGCCAGGGATTGGGAGTTCAGTTCCCCACTGTGTCTCCTTGAGAGGGGCTGAAATGTAATGATCCATAGGGTTCCTTGCAGCTTTGCTGATGGTTCTGATCACTATAACTTTCCTTGCCATTTGAGATCTAATCATGAAACCTTCCAAAGTGTTTGGGCAGATTGCTGTCAGGGAGGTAGGGGTGAAGGAAGACAATCCTGGTGATGAGGAGGAAAGGCGGAAAGATGTGGTTGAAGAGCAAGGGGACAACTCCTGTTTAGTGAAGATAGAGAGAAAGAAGTTAGAGGAAGAACCAGGAGAGTGGAAGTATGAAGAAAGAAGGACACATGGGTTGAGGAACTGGTTAATTTGAAGATCTCCAAGGCAGAATCAGGACATCTTCATAAAGCTGTGATTTCTCAGGAAGTCTTCTTTCAGGAGAGCGAAAGGAGAGACAAAAACAGCTAAAGGAGACATAATGATTAAAACTACCTAGTTATGTCTGTGAAGATTCTCAGTCATCTAGTTGAGTTTATCTGGAAGTTGAGTCATAACAACTGGGCTTCTTTTCTTGAGAGACTGAAATGTTTTGCTGCTTATCCAAGCTGCTACATCAGTCTGAGGAAGGTTAGTGGCAAGTCCTCCATTTTATAGTTCACCTTGATTTCATAGCCCAGTGAATTATCTGGTTATATCAATACCTAAGAGAAGCCCTATCATAACCCTTGATGATTTGACAGGGGAAAGGACAAAGAGGATCACCACTATTATCACCACTACCATTATACGAGCTCTCCCTGTTGCGGCCATTTTTCTTGGGGTCAACATAGACCAGCCCTACCGCTGGCACATGAATGAAAAACACCTCAGAGAAGTGATGGGGTGTGTGTGATGGAGGGAGAATTATCAAGAACCTGTCTTGGATAGTAGTTGAGGGAATAGTTCTAGGTTGTTTGACGTTAACCTGGCTGGAGACTTATGTTCTTTTTCAATAAACCCTGTTGGTTCTGATAAACCTTTGTCTTGTGTTGTGGAACAAAATACAGATAAAGAACTCTCATTAAGACCTGCAGTAGCTGATAGAGGTCACAATGGCATACAATTGCTATTACAGCTCTTCAAAATCAGAAGTTCACAACAGACTTTGAATTAAGTCCAAGTATTGTGGGAAAAGGTTTGCTAACCTTTCTAACCATGGCCCTTAATTATACTTAGGTCTAGTGGATTTAATCCACTAGGGCTTAATTTTGGGAAATGTGGTTAAAGCTGTGGGTGAAAAGCACCACCCTTCTGTCCCTCCCATGTCAGGCAGTGATGTTAAACATCACGTTGGAGTCCCAAACCAACAGAGAAAGAAAACACAGAAGGGGAAAATGTCCACTAATACAAATATGGCCTGATATTGTCTTCCTTTCCCCCTCTTCAAAACAGTTCTAGCAAAAGGTATGAAAAGTTGTGGTGAAGAGTCAGATTAGATACTGGCATGAACTGGAAACCCCACCACTTCATGGTTTATAGCTACCCATGAGCCACAAACCACCCTTGGACCCTCAGAAAAATGAACCCTCCATTTTCCTGGTTTGTTCCTGGGAGGAGGGGGAGCTACTGCCTCCACAGCCTCTGTCACCCACCTACCCCTTCCCATTGCTCCTGTCAGCTTCCCACCTGGTCCTGCCTCCTCTTCCTCCTCCACCTCTGGTGCTGCTGCCATCTTTAGAGACGGTTGCCCAGATTCCCTTCCAGAAGCTGGACTGACTGTCTTTCTACATGTTCCTTATGGCACTGTGGTAAAACTGCTACACTGCTGAACTGCAGCTGAAACTGTGCTCATGACCTGGAGTTCCAGGTAGAAGGCCAAGGTTTACTCAGCCTTCCATCCTTCTGAAGTCAGTAAAATGAGTACCAACTTCGGGGGGAGGGGGCAATGTGTAGCCTGCAAAATTACTTGTAAACCACCAAGAGAATGCTTTAAATGTTATGAGGTGGTATATAAGCAGCACACGTTTTAATTGTTGCTTTGCCTATCAGCTGAAGTCAAGGTAAGCTACGGTGGCTGTCTCTGTGCATAAGACAGAGACGGCAGGCCCATCTCCTATAAGGGAACCCAGGCCACCATCCCTGACAATGACAATAGTGGAAGAGGAGGAGGAGGAGGAGGAAGAGAAGGAGGAGGAGACAATAGGGGTAGTGGGAAGGGTGGCAGGAGAGCATGTTTTGGCAAAGCAAAATGAAATACCAAGCAGAAAAACATTTGGTGATTCGTTTCATTTTGGCAAAACCGGTTGCACGAACCGAACCATGAACGAAACCATGAACCAGCCCAGTTTGTGCCTTCCCTCCCCTCCCCAGTTTGTGGTTCAGTTCATTTCCACCTCTAGATCTGACCTTTGGACCCATCCAGCCCAATATTGTCTACCAATGACTTTTTGGACACCGTTCTTGTCTAGGTCTATCTGGAGATCTTGGGGATTGAATCTAGAATCTTCTGTATGCAAACTGTATGTTCTGTGACTGAGCAACAGCCCACACCCAAATACCCTGCAAGGGAGCACATGACCCCATATTAGTTATCGGAAGATACTTGCTCTGCCTTTTGCCAGTAATAAAATAGCTGTCAGGGGTGACAGTATCATTCCACAGAAGCTGCTGTCCCGACTGGAGACACCATTGTTTTTGTGGGTTTATTTAAAGTGTTGTCTCAAAATAAGCTGCTGCCAAATATAATGATCAATCTTGCTTACCTTTATAATAACAAACCAATATTACTAGCTTTGCTGTCCTTAGACTCCTTACACATTTTTACCCACACACCACAGTCTGTCTGGAACACTCGTGAAGAACCTCAAGAGTTTTCAAAACAAATTGGATATCATGCCCCTCTGGGTGACCAGAGCACTACAAAATCCTCCAAATGCACCCACACTATAGATTTAGATATGGACATTAACTGAACTTTTAAAAAATGCTTCTGTAAATGTTTCTTGCATGAATCTGACTTCTTCATTGCTATAATGATAAACTGGGGGCAAGTTACTTATGATGCTTGCACATTATCAGCACTTATCTTCTTGGCATTTTAAAATTAAATATTATACAGAGAGTATAAGAAAGAAAAACAACTTTCATAGTAAACTTGGTATTACAGCCCATGGGCTAGAGAGCATTATGTCCCCTGTCACTTGTTGTTGGACAATCGTTCAGTCATGTCCGACTCTTCATGACCCCATGAACCAGAGCACGCCAGGCTCTTCTGTCTTCCACTGCCTCCCAGAGTTTGGTCAAATCCATGTCAGTTGCATCAAATGATTGATTGGTTGATTGGTCTGAACATTCTAAAAATCCATGTCCCTTTTGTCTCATACATGAATAATGATATTAATTTTCTTATGTTCCTCAAAAATGAACCAAAACAAAATTCTCCCCATTGCCTGAGCAATGCTGTACAAGTACATTATTACACGCACTGCAAGCAGTAAGCGATGCCTACACACTGTGATACAAATTGCCTGCTAGGGCCAAATGGACCAGTTACTATTTAGATATACAGGTATTGCACATTGTGGTCTGTGGTACAATTAGGCTGAACATAAGTGATTAGATTTTCTTTCTTTATCTTATCTTCCTCTGAGGGTGGGAAGGAGCTCAGACTATGTTGACACTCACATTTTTCTACTGCTTAAACATGTTTAAAATCTCTTTGTCCATGTACAACAGCAGAGCAAATTAATTAAAGGCTCACACAATGTGCCGTCCAGTTCACTCCTATTTACGGCAATGTTTTTCAGAGTTTTCCAGGTAAACAGTACTCAGGAGTGGTTTGCCGTTCTCTTCTTCTGGGTCATCCTAGAACAGTGATGGCAAACCTATGGCACGGGTGCCAAGGGTGGCACTCGGTGCCCTTTCTGTGGGCACCCGACATTGCCCCTTCATAGCCACCTGTATACTGGTTAAATTGCTGTATTGGCACTTTGCAAAAAAAAAAAAATAGTGGTTTTTGAATTGCAGTTTGGGCACACGGTCTCTAAAAGGTTCGCCATCACTGTCCTAGAACAGTGTTGGCGAACCTATGGCACGGGTGCCAAAGGTGGCACTCAGAGCCTTTCCTGTGGGCACCCAACGTTGCCCCATCACAGCCACCTGTTTTCAGATAAAATTGCTGTATTGGCACTTTGCAAATAATTAGTGGACATTGAATCACAGTTTGGGCACTTGGTCTCTAAAAGGTTCACCATCACTGTCCTAGAACTATACAGCTTGTCCAAGGCCATACAGTCTGGCTCCTTTTCTGTGAGACACAGTGGAGAACTGAACTCCCAACCTCTGTCTCCAGAACCAGGTACCTACCTAGCTCATTGAGCTATGGAGCCAGTCCCAAAAACTTTATGGTCTTGGATCACCAAGATATGCAAAGAGGATAGATGCTCCATTTCACCAAGGATAAGCTATGAAGGTAGGAAGTACAGTGGTATCTTGTATAAAGGAATTAATTCGTTCCAAATGAAATTATATTAAGCAAATTTTTCTTTATACAAATTTCCCATAGGAATGCATTGAAAATGGAGAAATCCCATTTTTATGTTGTACGGATTTGGCCCATAAATGATTCTGTTAAGCAAATTTCCCCTATCTCCAGAATATTTTATGTTGTACAAATTTCATGTTATACAAGCTGTTTGTTATACAAGGGTCCACTGTAGATAGGATGCTGTGGGCCATTTCTCCAGCTCTTAATCATATGGTGCAGGGGGGAAAATGGATGTTTGCAAGAAAGACTTTAAAAACCAAGTCTTAAAATCCCCCAGATATAGTTGTCAAAGAAGTATCCATGTTTGTGTGTTTTCCTTTTCTTTTGCCAAATACTGTGAACAATGACGCAGCCATGTCATCTTGTTACTCATGATGCTGTGGTTATGGTGCTACTCGGATCTCTCCTTGTACATCTTTTGCAATACAAATCTATCCCAGGTTTCCTTTTAGACTATGATTAGCCAGTCTCCGTCATTTAGGGCATCTTTACGTCACAGCACTCTTCTTTGATGTACTACTGACTCAGTTTTGTTTGGTTTTATGTCCTTGCAAGCCATGCTGTAGCCTAAATCAGGAGCAGCTTTCTGGCTTGTCAAGGGCCCTGGCATAAACACGATTACAGTAAGGTAACAGTGCCAGGCAAGTGGACGTAACACTTAATGAATCACACAGGATTATCAGCGGCGTAGCAAGGTTTTGGGGCGCCTGGGAACAAAGTGGTTTTTGTGCCCCTCCGGCCCTCCCCAACCCCATCACATCCACCCAGAAAAGGGGGGGCAAACCTGTGGGTGTGGGGCAGGCATGGGGGCACAGGTATGTGTGTTTGTGTGTGCGTGCGTGCGCGTGCCTTACCTCTCCCGCAATGGTGACAAAGAGTTGGAGGAGGAGGAGGAGGGCACCGCAGCCACCACGCTCCCACACCTGCCTGCCTGCTTGCTTTGCTGTTCACCTGGCGCGCAGCGGTGGGAGGGTGCAGGGCTTCCTCCTCCCCCTCCCCCTCCAGGTGCCCCCAGATTTCTGTACCTGGGGCAGATGTACCCTTTTGCCTCCCCAGATACGCCCCTGAGGATTATTACCAGCTACCTGAATGCAATCACCATTGAACTCTTACCTTTATATGGCTATTATTTAAGGAAAGGACAGCATCTTAGATCAGCCAAGGTATCACTTGTGACATTCCTGTGACACCCCTTCTTTTTTTACAGCAATAGATGAATGCAGATACCTTTGTAGAGTGCCTGATTTTTTAAAAAGAGCCTGATCTCCCTGTAGTCAAATCCGGCATGCTTTTGTCATTGACATCTTATTCCTTGTTCTTATTTTTCAGATGGATTTAAACCACCTAAATAATAACTAAGTAAGTAATTAATGATTTCCCTAAAAATATGTGGAAACATTTCTTTTAAAAACATAACTTTTCCAGCTGTGTAGATTTCTACTGTGCCTTCCAGCTTCCAAGAAGACACTCAGCAAAAGTGCTATTTTTTATTTTTATATCCATTTCAGCCAACCCCAGAAGGGAAGCACCACCTCCACCAAATTCTTCTGGAATTTTCACGACTCATTTATTTTCTAGTCTCAAATCTAAGTTTTATTTTAAGATTATAGAGCCTTGTGGTGAAAATGTTGGTGTTTGCTGAAAACAGATCAAACGTGGAGCGTAGCGTACATAGCATTATATTCTCAGGAATATCTTGTCCCTTTTGGGGGGGATGCAGTTATCGTATTGATGTAGGTATTGTATGATCTACTTCAAATAAGTCTGAATATGACAGTCATATTATTTGGTAATTTTTCTTCATTCCATGAAGGTTGTTGTTGGCTGCATTCAACAGCACTAACAGAGGGGTGTTCATCTTTTTTTCTGTGGGGGGAAAAGTTGCTTATTCATCTTTCTTCCAGAAAATTCCCTTGCTCTTTGGGAGAATTCCCATCACCTGACTTCATGCAAGACTACATTTCCGTAATTGCGTAAGTAATCTAAGTATACAGCTTTTGAAAATGTCCAGTCATCCACAGTGTAAAAATCTCAGACTATTTTATTTAACCATAGTCACAATAAACTGACAGAGCTAGCTGTACCTCTAGGTAGAGTGAGACAGTCACCTCAGGTAATAGATGCTGGCTGATGAAGAGGGGGCTGTGGTAGCAATCTGGCCTGTTATTCTTGTTAGCTTCTATATTTATGACATCCTAAGCACATCTGATCTCACCTGATTTTGGAAGCTAAGCAGGGTCGGCCCTGGTTAGTACTTGGATGGGAGACCACCAGGGAATACCAGGTGCTGCAGATGCCTGGAGTAGGAACTGGCAAACCACTCCAGTATTCCTGCTAAGAAAATTCCATGGACATGGAGTCACGAAGAGTCAGTCATGACTGTAATAACACAACACACACACAGGACTGTGGACATTTGAATCTCCACTCAGCCACAAAAGCTCGCTTCAGAAATGGAACTGGTAAAACTGCTTCTTAAATATCTCACTTTCCTTGAAACCACTGTTAGGGTTGCTTGCCATAATTGACTTGACAGAAGACTGCAACATACACCATTTGTAAATTATGTTAGCATGCCACCATGGGATGTGGAACACACTCAGTTTCATCTATTATTGGAAGCTGTGCTAGTTGGGGCCTGGAACAGAGACCACCAGGACACAAAGGGGAGATTGGTTAGAAGTGCATGGGAATTTTGTGAGAACCTGGCAGAAGAGATGCTGCTAGATCTCAGCCAAAATCTCAGAGAGACCAGCTAAAATCCTCCATGTCCAAACTGGGATGCAGAAGGGCGTTGTAATTGACTGGAACCCCAGGTTCTTCAGCTTTAGCTCATATTGTGCTAACCAAGGCTTGCAGCTGGGCCAGTGACTTCAATAAAATTTCAGGGAAGAGAGTTCAGAAACCACAACAATCAGGAATCTGTTTTGTTTTGTTTCTGTTTCTGTTTTGTTTCTACTAAGACAGTGGCATTGGGAAAGTCAGATTTGAGCAACTGTGGGAAAAGGAGGCTTTACCAAATGATATTGGTGCAGAGTGCATGAAGAGTGGGAGACCCATGCACGAGAGCTGCAAAAAAACTGAGCAGCATGATGCACAGCCAAGCTCCCTGGTTGTCTGCAGTTGATAGGGCAAGATTTATATATATGTAGGCTGTTACTTCACATCCAGTTTGTTGCTCTAAAAAGTGCGCTGAGTTGCAGAATTTAAAATTGTTCCCCCACGTCCATCACGCTATATTCAAAATAAAGTGCTACCATGCCCCCTGAAGTGTGACTCCGTGCACTAAAGTTGTGCCTGGTCTAGGGGTAGTGTTTTTCTTCTCGCTGTTCTGTTGCAGTTTTTATACCAGTACAAGGCACAGCGGGGTAACGTTTGTTTTTCATCTTTTCCATTATCATCCCCATTTGGTTAACAAGAATGCACTTTGATGCGGCATTACCCCGTAACGTCACACAAGTTTTGTAACAATAAAGTGTGACCTTGGGGACACAGGAACAGCAACAAAAGCACGTGACCGCAACAAATTGTATTACACCAGGCATGTCCAAACTTTGGCCCTCCTGATGTTTTGGACCACAACTCCCAGAATTCCAAGCCTGTATTGCCAGTGGCAAAGAACTGTGGGAGTTGTGGTCCAAAACATTGGAGGGCCGAAGTTTGGACATGCCTGTATTATGCAATATAATTTGTTGCGGTACAAAACTGACGTGAAGTAACAGCCATTGTCTCTTCCCTTCCATTAATCCTAAAGTAGTAAGTACTCATCAAAGTTGAGACCACACGTCTAACCCCCAAAAAAAGTAGTCTATCTCCTCTGTCCTGGGTGCAATCACTATGTACATTTATGTATGTACTAATCAGCACAGACATATGTAGGCACTGCACTCATTCATCATCATGGAAAGGAGAGCACACAGAGTAATACAAGATTCAACAGAGACTGAGACTAGAGATAGAGATTGGCACTCCTACTGAAACTACCAGTGGATCCAATGGCTCTCTTGTTGGTCTGTTTTAAATAGAATGCATTGCAGGTGAAAGGAGGGTAAAGAATAAAACAACAATGAATATGACTCAGGGGAATTCATAGCCCACACAGAGAAAATAGGCACTCAATCAATGGGTCCATTAACATTCCATGACATTCTAATTTGTCCCCTGCAGGTACACATGGAGGGGAACTCCTCCGCAGCAGCATCATTTCATAGGTAATTTCCCTGTCCAGCTGCCACACCTAGGCAGTGAGCAATTCTGCCCACCTTCAATTTTTTTCCACTCCTGGGCACAGGTTGCTATAATGCAGCTATTATCTAAATAACTGATTGAACTTTAACCAGCAGTATTTCCTGTCTGACTATGGTTCCTGCAGGCAGCAAAAGACTGAGCGGTTGAATAGACACATAGGAAACAGTGGGCACAATCTGGATGTAATTTTTTTAAAAAATATGATGCAATTTATGCAGAATAGTTATGTAATAGAGGTGCAGCCTTATGACTAGCCAGGAAAAAAATCAGTGTTCAGGGATCCTTTTAAGATGAGGGGAATGTAACGTTTTAGCAGTTCATCAGTATCAAAGGCTTTCATTTTCAGGTTTTATTTTCATGCCCTAGTGATGTTCACTGCTTTTGGGTAAAAGTGTAAAAAGGAATGGAATCAGGTATATTTAAGTACTGTATGCCCAAGGCAACCATGGGATGAAGCAAACAGCCTACAGGCATTGCCAGGTCCAAGTATTACATCTGTGGGTCCCTTGTGTTAAATCCAGCATCCATGGCTTGCAGTTAGAAATAGAGAAAGAGAAGGGAAATCAGAAACATGAACTTGTGTGTGCTCTTAGAAATGAACTCTCCTTGTCTTTTCTGTTGCAGTCCATTGATTAAATAAGTACCATAGGAACAGTGCCACTAATATGATATCCAGGGAATTGTAAGAACGGGTTCAGAGGAAATGTAGAGAACACAATGTATAATAGCAGGTTCCCTCTGTTGCTCCTTTTAAACAAGACTCAAAGTAGATAGTGCCCAGTAGTCTTTAAAAATGAATGGATGAATCAATAAATAAAAAGATGGTGATGGTTCCATTTTTTCCTGTTGAATCTTCTCTTTAAAAAAAAGCACTCACTGGCTATCCTGAAAAAAGTTATTCAGTATACTTTTCACAATTCCCTCTTACCATGAAATTAAGAAACTTTCAACTAAAACTTTTTGAATGGTATTACTCTCTATATGGCAGTATCACTCTGCTACATGGTGGGAAAATGGCTACTCAGGACCACCTTCATTGCCACCAGAGTTTAGTTCAGTAGTTCCCAGTCTTGGATTCCTGGACTACAGCTTCCAGAAATCTTGGCCAACGCAGCTAGGGGTGAAAACTTCAGGGAGTTTTAGTCCTAGAATATGCAAGGTTGGGAACCACTGGTTTAGCTTATTGGCTAAAATCCAATAGATGACACCCACTGACATAACACTGTCAAGATGAATCTCAGCTGTGAATTTCTGAAGATAAGAAAATGACATGGGCATTTGCAGTTGCAGTCCAACTGTGTGATGTGGCACACGGCCACAAATGCCTACATTGGCCTCTTAAGTGCACACATTCAGAACTGAAACTTACTATAATGGATTCATGCTGGTGTAACTTTGCTGGTGTAACTTTGCTGGTTTCTAGATGGTTTATTTTATGCAAAAATCTATATCCCACCCTTCTCTTTTTACATACCACGTGGGGCAGGTAACAGCAATTAAAATTAAGATGACAAGAACACTACAAAATTTGAAAGTTGAGTCATGGCAACTGGACTTCTTTTCTTCTGAGATCAAAATGTTTCACCACTCATCCAACCAGATTTGCCAGTCTGAAGAAAGTTGGTAGCGCGGCCTCCAATTTATAGCTCACTTTGCTTTCACACCACCCTGGTCTGAATAAGCTCATTAGGTGGACAGTGGCCTGAATAGGCTCATTCTTAATGGGCTGCTCAAGTCCAAGGCTTTCCCTGCTGAAAAGAAGGAACCAATCCTGCAAAAAACAAAGTGGAGGGGAGTCTTCAAGACACAGAGAGTAAACAAGGGCTGCTGGAAAGGAAGAGAAACAAAACAGGGTCAGTTTGTGTTTTCCTCCACCCACCCCCACCCCCTGGGAAAGGCTTATTCCATGTATACAATGCCCCTTAATTTTTAGTGTCATGATTTCAGAAAAAAGTAGTGTCATATCTTTTCTATCTAATATGTGTACATCCTCATCAGTGAATGAGTGTCCTTTGTCCTTCAAGTGAAGGTACACTGCTGATTCTGGTCCCGAGCTGTTGGCCCTTCTGTGCTGGGCCATCCTCCTGTTTAGTGGCTATTTGGTTTCTCTAATATAGAGCTCTCCACACTCCTCACTGCATTGGACAGTGTAAACTATATTGCTCCTCTTGTGTTTTGGTATCGAGTCTTTTGGATGGACAAATGTGTTTGCGAGTACGAAGTAAATGGGGATGTGGTGTTTGTCAAAAACTACTCCTTAAACATATCACTTACTTTGAAATCTGTATTGAAAGACAAAGAGGGAGCCATGTGGCCTTTACAAAATACAAAGGCAAGACTGCTGATATCTTTATAGGCTGCTAATAAAAATCACTATAGGATTTTGCAGACAATATCTATTTCTTCAAAGGAAGTACCAAAAGTCCAAACATGACATGATATGGGGTCACAAGGAGGTTAATCTTAGATGATCAAGTAAGGCACATCTGTCTTGGATAAGGCAGGAAGTAGGAGTGCTGTTGTAAAGTTGTATCTGAGGCAGAGTTTCACATCTCAGTCCTTCAAACAAAGGGGCAGAGGTCATGCACACCCATTGTTGCTATAAACCAGTTCGGACTTGATAGTAGATAACAATATAAACATTACATCATATAAAACCCAAAGAAGAAATGGCTTTCATGAACCAGCAGGTATTTATCAAGTGGAAGAACACAATCAAAAAGAGAGATAAATTTGCCACTTGAGTGAAGAATTCCAGAATTTTGATGTGGCCACTGATAAGTCTTTTCCTGTTCCCTTGATCAACACTGTCCTTAACAGACCTGGGATACAGAGAAGGTAATTGCTATTAGATTTTTAGGATAAACTAGTATGAAGAGAAGCAAGCAGAGATGCTGGCAAGTCTTTGGGACTGAGTCCCAAGTCTGAGTCCAAGACTTTGGTACCAAGTCTCAAATATCAAGTCCAAGTCCCTATTAAAAACAAGCATTTCCCTCCAGAAACAAAGGAGAGGGTGGGTGAGCACTGAGTTGCAAGTTAAGTTCAACTCATTGGGGAGGGGGGGAGAGGACCCGAGTTGTATCCAAGTTGAGTCACAACAAGTACAACTTCAGTCCCGATTCTTGGAAGCGAGCCCCTTGCCTGTAAATGGGAGATAGAAAAGAGAATAACAGAGGTAGTATTCCTCTTTTCCAGAGGAAATTATTGTTTCAAGTAGGCCAAGTAAGTTACTGCCAAGTAATCAAAAATGCCCCGTTCGCTCTGGAGCTCTTTCCCACCACACCTGGGAATATGCTGAGACCATCTCTTTGAGCCACTGATGTGACACTCGATTCCCAACCAAAACAAAACCTCCTCGGTGGAAAGGTGGGGGAGGAAGAGCACTGTGTAAGCATGTTTACTTTACAACCACTGGGAAGTGGCAATTTGTCTCCCAGAGATCGTGAGTCACTCGGAGAGCGCTATAAAAGTCAAAACTGTGTTAGAAGGTTCAGCTATGCACCAGAATTCTAAAAGCCAGACTTTTCGCTTCCATTGAGCAGAATGCATCCACTCTCGGCAGCTGCCTTTTTCTTGCTGCTCGGCCATTCCTGCTGTTTCAGGCTGCCGTTATCCTCGGAAGAAAAAGACAGCGATGAGTTCACGGAGCAAGACTTCCAGTTTGCAGAGGTACCGTATGCTCTTCTTTCTGTGCATTTTTTTTTTTATTCTGATGCCTCCGTCGTCTTCTCTCCATTGCCTTTTGTAAAAACGCTTCCCGTGGAGAGGGGCATGTGGTACAGTGCCAGCCTTGTTGCAGCCCGAACAACAAAGCTGGAAAGCCTAATGTGTTTGGCATGAACTAGAGCCCACCCTCATTGGGTGCATGCAAATTTCCATCTGATGAACTGGATTGCAACCCACAAAGGTTTGTTTCCAAATCAAACTAGTTAGTATTTAGGATGCTACAGGACTCTTTGCCATTTTATTAAAACTTGGATTGTACTGAGCACAAAGCACAGACCTATCCTTTTATTTAATATAATAACCATATGCCATCGAGTCTATTCTCATTTATGACCATCCTTTTCAGGGTTTCCTAAGTACAGTATTGGACTACTTGGTAGTAGCTTTCCCCTTTCCTTCTTCTGGGGTGCCCTGGGAGTATACAGCTTGCCCAAGGCCACACAGGCTGGCACTACCTGAAGGAGACAGAGTGGGAAATCAAACCCCCAACCTTAGGCTCTGCAGCTAGATACCTAAACCATTGAGCTATCCAGCAAGTGATCCTTTTACTTGTGTTGCTCCATATAACAATGGTAATAATAAGACAACAATGTAAGACAATACTTGTACTGTATAAGAGAACGTTGGTGTTTTTACAGCAATAATCAACTGGAGTGTCATCCCCGACAAGAGTACAGTAAACCCCCACCTATTGCAGGGTTTAGGGACCCGACCCGACCCGCAATAATTGAAAATCTGCAAAATGCAGATGCTGGGTCAGGTCGGTACTGGGCGGGCTCTCTGGGGGCTCATGTATTTACCTCAGGCCTGGTGCTGCCCCAAACGGGCCTGCAAGGGGCTTTCCAGTCCCCCAGAGGCCCCAAAAGTGCTTTCTAGTAATCTGGAGGTCACTTCTGGTTTACCGGAAGTCACTTCCGGTTTGTGGGGAAACACTTTTGGGGCCTTCGACGGGCCTGGGAAGGCCTTTCCTCCTTACCCCAGGAGGCCTTTTTTTCATATACTGCGGACCCGCGATATACTGGGACTGCAGTATATGAACCACGAAAGCGCGAGGAAGAACTGTGTTGTTTCCTTCTCTCTTCTCAGCGTTATTTGAAGACCCATTACAATCTCCAGCACAATCCTGCTGGCCTGTTGAGGAAATCAGGCAATACCTTTGTCTCAAAGCTCCGAGAGATGCAGGAGTTTTTTGGACTGGAAGTGACAGGCAAGCTAGATGAAGAAACGTACGAGATAATGCAACAGCCGCGCTGTGGTGTTCCTGATGTCGGCGAGTACAACTTTTTCCCACGGAAATTGAAATGGTCCCACAATAATTTAACATACAGGTGAGAAACCTGCCCCTCAGTCCAAAACCAAGCATTTCTTCTTCTGATGGCTGTCTGAGCAATTCTATTACTATACATCTGAAAGGGGATTTTTAAAAGGGGACTGGTTTGTTACACTCAGAATTATGTCTCTTCCCATACATCAAGAAGTTAAAAGGAAATGCCTTGCATGGAAAGTACCAATAATCATTATGACTGGTAATCATGCACATAGCATAGAGAAAGTTATTTTGTGGACTATCAGAATCCCTCTGCCACTCCAAACCATGATATGACTGAGACATACAAAATAATGCAAGGGCACGAGTCAACTGGATACAGGGATGCTCTTCTCCCTCTCACAAAATACCAGAACTGAGGGATGTCCACTCAAATTGAGGGCTGGGAGAGTGAGAACAGACAAAAGAAAATATTTTTTACCCAGTGTGTTGTTAGTCTGTGGAACTCCCTGCCACAGGATGTGGTGATGGCATCTGGCCTGGATGCCTTCAAAAGGGAATTGGACAGATTCCTGGAGGAAAAGTCCCTCACAGGTTACAGAGCAAGATGGAGATGTGCAATCTCCAGGCTTAAAACCAGGATATTTCAAGAGCCAGATGCAGGGGAGTGGTATCAGGAAACAGATGTCAAGTCTCGTGCACTCCCATAGGCATTTGGTGGGGCCACTGTGAGATACAGGAAACCAGGCTAGATGGGCCTTTGGCCTGATCCAGCATGGCTCTTCTTATGTTCTTATATTCATGCTGGCTGGGGGTTTTGAGAGTTGTAGTACAAATGACAAGTTTTCTGCTTTGATGTATTCAATTTACATGTATGCCCCAAAACACTGGCTTCTGATCATCTCTAACAAAAGGTCTACAGATTCTACCCTTGGCAAGAATCAGTGGTCCCTCAGTAGTCAAAAATGTCTATCTGTGATTGCATGTGCTTTTCTTCACTTCTGTATTTTGCATTCCAGCATGCTGCATTGTTGTCCTTCTCATGGAAGACAAACAGAGGTTTAATTTGGAAGTCTGATCACCAAGGCTAACACATGTGCAGATATTTTGTTCTCAGAGGTGCACTGCAAAGTAGGGCTAGCTACTTAATATATTATATTATATTATATTATATTATATTATATTATATTATATTATTTATTTATTTATTTATTTGGAGTATTTTACTCCAGTTTTCACCTTAGAAAAGGACCCAAAGTGACTTACAGTAGTGAGGGACAATAAACAGTGCAGTCAATTAAGACATATTCAAGTTTAAGAACAGGGAATTGAGGGACATCTTACAGCATTAAAAGACAACATTAAAGCTTAGAGCTAGTTAAGTAAAGAATGTCATCATGCAGTTCCAAAAGGAGATAAAAGAGAAAGTAAAATTTCAAAGTCTGTGTAATCATGTGTGGTAGATTCATATAAAGATACATAATAGGTAGTCCATCATTCAGGGAAAGCTTTTCCAAAGAGAAAGGTCTTTGCCTATTTCCTGAAAGAAAGCAGAGATGGGGCAGTCCTGGCCACTAGTGGGAGGGAGTTCCAGAGTCTGGGTGCAGTAGCCAAGAAGGGCCTTTCATGTGTTCCCATGGCTACAGCCCCCTCTCTAAAGCAGTTATTTTTCAGTGCAATAGTAAACACTTAGCCTATGTGTTGTGCACCTAAACCATGAAGACACCTTATTTTAATTGCCTAATTGCTGGGGTCTGTGTCCACAGCTTGGAATGAGGTCTTTAAACCTTTTTATGTCATGTATTGTTAACTCTAGTACAGGGCTGCTCAAACTTTTTGTAAGGAGGGCCAGATTTGGTGGCTGAGAATGTGTCAGGGGCCGGTTGCTCCCTGACCCTGCCACCCCACTGCAAGCCCCACCCACTGACCCATAAGCCCCACCCACTGACCCCTTCCAACCCCACCCGCAGGAAGGAAGGTGGGGACCAACGGAGGGAGGGAAGAAGGAAGGTGGGGACCAAAGGAAGCACAGGGAGCCGTGGCCACAGGTCACCCCTTGGAAGAGGTGATCTGTGTGACCTTGCACCCCCCCAAGCTCCCCAGAGGTGGTGATGGCTCACCCGCCAGCCCACCCCAAAGGTCCTTGGCCATGGCAGAGGCCCGCTGGCCTGCCCACCCCCACACATTCCCCTGCTGTGCTGGTGGCGGCAGACCGCCCAGCCACCCAAGCTTCCCAGTGGTGCCGGTGGCGCGGCCCACCCCCTTGCCTGCCCACCCAGCCCCACAAGCTTCTGCTCACCGGCCGGCTCCCAGAAGAACCTCTGTTTATAACCCTTCAGCACATGCTTGCTTTCATGAGCGTACACACTCACATAAATGCCCCCCACTTAACACTTCCCTAAGAAGAAAATGCATATATTTGTATTCATGTATTTGCTAGTTTTTATTTTTTATTTTGTTTATAATTTTATTAACAAAAGGAAAAAAAGACAAGAGACAAGAGAAACCTTAATGTAACATAGTAATGTACATCGTACTCTTGCTTATTTATTAATTAACCAGCTTAGGCACCAGCTATTTATACAGTTTAACAGGGTTACATTTAGTCTCCCATCCTAAAAAAAAGAGACCAACAATCTAGATTATTTCCTAAAGCATGTTTCTTCTCAATTAAGTCATTCACATATTTTAGTAAAGGTTGCCAGGTTTCCATGAATTGACCATGCTTTATTTCTCCTTTATATATTCTAATCTTATTAGTCAATTTCTCCATCAGCACTGTTTGTCATGTCCTGTTCATGAATGTTTGTAGCGAAAGATCCTGAACGTTTCTCCAACTTTTAGCAATCTCACACCTTGCTGTCTGTATAAAGTTCACAATTAGCTCTGTCTTAGCCAGCTTCTCGTTTCCCCCAGTAAATAATGAAAATAATAGCAATGTTTCATTCATAACTATTTTTGATTAGTCAAGATCTCTAGCTAATTAATTACTTCATGCCAATATTTTCTGTTTTGGGGCAGAAAATCCACATATTTCCCAATGTTCCCTTTTGTCCACAATTCCTCCCACACTGATAGATCTTTATTAAATGTATTGAACTTTGTAAGGCATTAATGCCATCTATTAACAACCTTCAAAACCATTTCTTTCATTTTGGCTGAAATTGACTTATCTGGGTATTTGTTCCCAATTCACATCCAAAACTCCTCAGATATAATAATATTTAAATTTGTTTCCCAAGGTATTTTAGCTCCTCTACCTTTACCATATTCTTTCTCAATAATGCATTTATATATTAATTAAGTCAATATTATTCTTTTATTTTTGTCTTTTTGAATACAGTGTTGTTCAAATTCTGTTAATAATCTTCTAGGGCCAGATTTTTGACATAATTTAACTGCAAAACATTTTACTTGTTTTTTTTATAACAAGTTTGTTCTTATTTAACTTGTTTTTTCTTCAATTTCTCTAAGCGTGATTGGTTTAAGGTCAAATAAGACCTTAATTCTATATAATCCAATTTGTCTCCAATGTTTAAATTGTACATATTTGCTTAAAGTGGCAGTGGAGAGAGGTGCATCACAGATGTGTTCTGAGATATTTTTTGGAGCCTGAAAAGAAACAATTGATTTTATTTGGCAGGATTGTAAACTACACACCTGATCTGAAAAAATCTGAAGTGGACAGAGCATTCAGGAAGGCTTTCAAAGTTTGGTCTGATGTGACTCCACTAAACTTTACTAGGATTCGTGAAGGCATTGCCGACATCATGATCTCCTTTGGAAGGAAAGGTACTAAGAAAGAAATGACTTAACCTCACTCATCAGAGTAGCCCTTCAGCTAGATGGGAGGTATAAAAATTGAATGAATGAATGAATGAATGAATGAATGAATGAATGAATGGATGGATGGATGGATGGATGGATGGATGGATGGATGGATGGATGGATGGATGGATGGATGAATGAATGAATGAATACACTTGGTTATCATACTACAGTACTTATGGTTGTTTTCAAATATTTGTAGAGCATGGTGATTTCTACCCCTTTGATGGACCTTCTGGACTCCTGGCTCACGCCTTCCCTCCTGGACCAAATACTGGAGGAGATGCTCATTTTGATGAGGATGAATTGTGGTCAACAGATTCAAAAGGTACCATGTCTGTGTGTGTGTGTCCTTACAGTCATGACTGACCCTTCATGACTCCACATCCATGGAGTTTTCTTGGCAGGAATACTGGAGTGGTTTGCCAGTTCCTACTCCAAAAAGGTACCATACATTCTAACATTTAAGTTACCACCTTGATTGTTCCTGAGCCCCAACAACATTCAGTGCAATGCTGACAACATCTGGCCCCCTGAAATATTTCATAAGCAACTTTTTGTTGTCCTGAGGATGTGCGATTCATAAATGTCCATTACAATAATTCTCCAAAGAGTAAAATGAAAAGAACAATTGGATTCTTTCTTGCTTACTATTCCTTGTTTGTGTCATATTACAAATTGACTTAAGTACACTAATTCTGCTCATCTTAACTTGAAGCAGTATCTCATTGAATTAATTGAGCCTTACTCTCAAATATGTACAAAAGACTTGACCAAATGGATACCGTCTGTTGCTTTCCCATTAATTAATTCCAGTGGCAAACACTATTTGTGCTCTCTTGAAGTAAATAGCAGTGAGTCCTAGACCAGTGATCGATATTTTTAATGCAACCTCAAGAAGAGGGTTTAAACAACAGGAACAAGATAAAGCAATAGGAGTGATGAATATTTTATTAGAGCATAGGAACATAAGAATAGCCTTGCTGGAACAGGCCACAGCCCATCCAGTGCAGCATTCTGTTATGTTATCATATGTTGTAAACCGCCCAGAGTAGCCCGAAGTCTAGATGGGCAGTATACAAGTCAAATAAATAAATAAAATAAATAATTCTGTCTCACACAGTGTCTCACGATTTGCTTCAGGGTATTCCCAAGCAGATGTCTCCACCTGCTTACGATTCCCTGCCAATGGCATTGTGAGATAGCCTGCTTATCTCTCCAACCCGGAGGTTGTCCTTAGGCATCCATAATGATAGCCATCAATACCCTTGTCCTCCATGAACTTGTCCAGTCCTTTCTTAAAGCTGTCAAGACTGACAGCTGTCACCAATTCTTCTGGCAGGGAGTTCCACAGACCAGTGATCCTCTGGGTGAAAAAGTGCTTTCTCTTATTTGTTTGAGATCAAGCACCCAAAAGTTTTATTGATTTCCTAATCATTTCCATGGTCTTTCTTAGGATATAATTTATTTCTTGTGGCTGCTCATGAGCTTGGTCATTCTTTGGGCCTTGAACACTCCAGAGATCCAGGCGCTCTGATGTACCCAATTTATACCTACACGGGAAACACTGGCTTCCGGCTCCCATATGACGATGCACAAGGAATCCAGGAACTCTATGGTATGTTCAGGCTTTGCCTCCTCTTCTTTTGCTCACATAAGGTATCATGGGATATAATTCTCCCCATAGACTTTCAGTCTAACGTCAGAAATCCACCGATGACTGAAATCAATTTGCTGCCTCTGGCTTACCATATTTTTGGGGGTAAGTGGGTGGGGAAGAACCCAATCCGTGAACCAACAACATTTTGTCACTGATTATTACTCCCCTCCCCCTTCATTTATTTATTTTATTTATTTGAATATTTTTACCCCACCTTTCTCCATGGAAAAGGACCCAAGGTGGCTTACAGTAATGAGGGACAATATACAGCCCATAACAGTCTAGGTGCCTTTAAAAGGGGATTGACTGATTTATTGATTGATTGATTTAGAATATTTTACCCCACCTTTCTCCTTGAAAAAGGACCCAAGGTGGCTCACAATTATGAGCGACAATATACAGCCCACAACGCTTAAGACAAATTCAAGTTAAGAACAGGGAATTAGAAGAGGCAGCTTAGAACATTAAAAAGAAACATTAAAGCTATAAAGAGCAAACAAAAAGAAAAAAATCTCATTACAGTAGGACCCCTATATCCACTGATTCATTATCCACTGATTCAGTTATCTACGGTTGGCAAAGGGGGGGAATTAAATAATTCAGCAGTCACAAAGCAAGCTATTGTCACAAACAGCATCTATAAAGCAAGCTACTGTCTCAAAACAGCAGCCATAAAGCAAGCTTCTGTCAGGAAACAGCAGTTTGGGGGTGGGTGGGCAGGTGTTCTCTCTTATCCACGGTTTTCATTATCCACGGGAAGGCCTGGAACCAATCCCCAGTGGATACTGGAGTCCTACTGTAGGAGGGGTGGAAACTAACATGGAAAACACTGGTGTTCTTATGAAGTAAGTCATTGTAATCGTGCATGGTAATCCACATGGTATTTCATAATTCCTGAATGCCATACACACATAATTGTGGTTCCCAACGAAAACTGCATGGACAATCACTGCATGTCTTTTCCTGGCACAGGTGCAGGGGACCATGATCCCCATCCCGATCACCCCAAAACACCAGAGAAATGCAGTCCAGACCTGGCACTTGATGCTATCACAGAACTGCGAGGAGAAATGATGATCTTCAAGGACAGGTGAGACCCAAGTCAAATATTAAGTTCGTCTTTGTATACATGGTGTCTATGTTGCATGCATATGCGAAAACAAAATCACTGTGCAGGAACTGGCCAGCCCATTGTTGTGAACATGCCTAGGAAGATGTGTTTGGCCGTGCCATCTCTGTTATTGTGTTCTTCATGGCTTCATGGCTGGGAATGAAGGGGGAAACAGTCCTACTTAAATGTTGGCCCTTCATAGAAGCAAGAACCAAGATTTTCCAGGGTTCTTGCCATTGTGTATAGTCAACATGCAACCAGGTAGCATTTCTTTTTCAAGTGCACTGCTGTAACTGTGAATGACGCAGTCACAGAGGGGACAAGGGTAGGTGTGCATCTCTAAGCATATTTACAGTTCCAGATTGAATAATGCCTAATAGGACTGGAAGTTGAGTCATGGCAACTGGACTTCCTTTCTTGTCTGATTGAAACATTCTCAAGACCAGGGTGATGTGTGTGGGAGTTTGCTGGGAAAATGCTAAGAAGAGATGGGCACGAAACAGAAAAATGGCATTTTTTTTTATTAATAAATTTTTATTGGATTTTTAAGAGGGGTACAAAGGGAAGGAGTATGGGTAAGAGGAAAAAGAAAAAAAGGAAAGAAAGGGGGGGATACAGTTTTTAAGATTTACATTGAGTGTATCAAGCAAAATAGAAATAGTAATTAAACATATTGCTAAAATTGCCAAATGTTGTCACAATACTAATAAATTTGTTACTTCTTGCCATCTTTCCCGAAAGATCTCGTCGTAGTCTCCCTTTAAATAACCAGAGAGTTTATCAATTTCGATGCATTCTCTTATCTTTCCATGAAGATCCTTCTCTGTTGGCGTGATTGGTTGTTTCCAAAGTTTCGCGTACAGTATTCTTGCAGCAACAATTACATGATGAAGTACATATCTCTGATCATAAGAAATATTCATATCTACTATATTTAACAGAAATAGTTCTGGTCTAAACTCTATTTTAATTTTCAAAGATCTTTCTAAGAAAAGTTTTACCATGTTCCAATACGCCTTAGCTTCTTTACAAGTCCACCACATATGATAAAAGGTTCCACAGTCATAATTACATTTCCAACATTTAGGTGAACAGTTATACATCTTGGATAAACGATGAGGCACGAAATGCCATCTATAAAACATCTTATAACAATTTTCCTTGAACGAAATAGATTTAAAGATTTTAACTGTGTTCCACAGAGTGTCCCATTTATTTAAATGAATAGTATAGCCTAAGTTTTCTGCCCATCTTATCATACAGTCTTTAACCAGTGTATCAATCATTTTTTCATTTATCAACATGCTATAGAATTTACTAAGAAGCTTGGAGTCACCAGAGGAAAGTATTTTATCAAATGAGGTATCAGTAGTCATAAAACCACCCTCTTTGGAAAGCTCTTTGAAGTGTGAATGTATTTGTTGATATTTCCACCAATCCAGATTATAGCCTTCTGATACTAATTTCCCTAGTGGTTTCAATGAGAAGTCATCATTCAGAAGGTGTCTGTAGGTTATAACATTTGAGATTTCACTTGCCTGGGAGCTGTAAATTGCTCCCAGTGGGGATAACCACATAGGTACTTTGAGGTAAAATTGTTTTTTAATCATTAGCCATATTTTGAGTAAGGTATTCCTTATCCAGTGCTTTTTAAAGAGGGTAGGTAAATTTCCCCTATGCCACAAATAGTGATGCCAGCCCTTATCAAGACCATAACTCTCAAGCTGCAATATTCTTTTATTTGTCATCAAGATCCAATCCTTAATCCAAGTCAAGGCAGCAGCCTTGTAGTATAGTACCAAATTAGGAAGGGCAAAACCACCAAATTTGGTTCTATCCTGCAAATAAATATTTTAATCCTTGCTTTTTTCTTTTGCCATATAAATATACGTATACTTTTTCCAGATCTGAAATGATCTTAAAGTTTGGCAATATAGGCAGAGATTGAAACAAAAAAAGCAGTTTAGGTAAGACATTCATTTTAACTGCAGCGATTCTGCCCATTAGGGATAGCTGAAGTCTTGACCAAGTTTCGAGGTCAGCTTTGATTGTTTTTATAACATTGACATAATTGTCTTTGAGTAAAGAGTTACATCGGTTAGATATAGTAATACCCAAGTATTTTACCCTATTTGAATGTTGAAAACCAGATTGATTTACCAATTTTTGAATCATGGATGGAGTCATATTTTTGGTTAAAATCAATGTTTTTTCTCTATTCACCTTTAATCCAGAGATTTTAGAATATGCCTCCAGGGTCTTTAGAAGTTCTACAGAGGATGTCTGAGGGTTCTCCATGATAACCATCAGGTCATCTGCAAAGGCTTGTACCTTGTAAACTTCTCCCTTGTTTTGTAGGCCTTGAATGTCAGGGTTTCCCCTTATAACGTGAAGAAGAACTTCCAGGGTAGTTATAAACAAAAGAGGGAAAGGGGACATCCTTGCCTAGTACCTTTGTGTATATTAACTTTGTCTGTAAGGTGACCGTTGACTACAATCCTGGTATTTTGAGTAGAATAGATTTGTTCAATAGCTCGCAACATTCTATGGCCACACTGGAGGTAATCTAATTGAGTTTTGAGTAAAGACCAGGATACATTATCGAAGGCTTTCTCAGCGTTGATGAATGCAAAAGCTACTTGCTTCTCGGGGTGAGATTCGTAATATTCCAACACATTAAGAAAAGTTCTAATATTGGATTGGAGATTCCTTTTCGGAAGGAAGCCAGTCTGGTCGCGTGATATCAGAGAAGGTAAAATCATCCGCCATCTATTAGCCAGAATGGTTGCAAAAATTTTGTAATCCACATTTAGGAGGGCAATTGGCCTGTAATTCTGTATCAAATCTTTGGATTTCCCTTCTTTGGGAATCAGTGTCGTATGTGATGATTTCCACTGTATATCTTCGCCTTCAAATATAGATGTAAAGAGATTTTTCATATTTCCAGAGATTGTCTCCGAAAATTTTTGGTAAAATATGGCTGGTATTTGGTCAGGTCCAGGTGCTTTATTCAACTTTTGATGATTAATAGCCTCTGTTATTTCCATCATTGTGATAGGAGCGTTCGTCTGGGCTCTCTGTTCTTCAGTAAGTTTTGGAAAGTTGGCTTGTTTAAGATATTGGAAGATGGCATCTTTGTCAATCATCTCCGGCTTGAATAATCTTTGGTAATATTCCTCTATGATTTTTTGGATTAGTAGTTGCTCTGTCTGATTTTCCCCAGTTTTGTCTTTAAGTGAATATATAAATTTTTGTGATTGTACCTTTTTTAACCTATACGCTAACCATCTACCTGGTTTGTTTGCATTTTCCACAAAATTCAGTTTGGCCAGCTTAATTTTGTGAGCTATATCTGCAGTCAGGATCAGGTTGAGTTCATGTCTACAAGAGGCCAGGTCTTTGTTCAGCTTGTCATTACGGGGGTCTTGTGTTAAGTCCATTTCAAGCTTTTTCATCATATTAAGGATTGATTCATATTTCTTTTTCCTCTCTTTATTCCGTTTTGCCATATATTGGATAATAAATCCTCTGAAATATGGTTTAAAGGCATCCCATACCGTTTTGAGTGGTGTACCCTTATTTAGATTAGTTTCAAAATACAAGTTCAGATCTCTAGCAGCCTCTGAAATGAATTCTTTATCGGTCCAAAGTGTTGAGTTAATTTTCCAGTGCCTGGGCATACCTGAAGATTTCAATGTCCATAAAATAGCATTGTGGTCAGATAGCATTCGAGGTAAGGTTTCTATATCCCTTGTATTTAGTAGAAGATCAGATGTGGCCCAACACATATCTATACGGGAGAAGGAAGCATGTTGTCTTGAGTAAAAGGTGTAACCATCTTTTAGTGGATTTTTCCTTCTCCAGATATCATGAAGTTCTAAAATATCGGACATGTCCAAGAACGATTTGGGCAGTGTGGAAGATGAAGTCTTAAATTTTTTCCCTTTTGGTGTTTTCCTGTCTACTGAGGGAATATGTACAGCATTAAAATCTCCCAATATTATAAGCTGATGATTCCCATATTGCAACAGTTTCTGAGGGGGGAACAAGATGGCCACGATCAGCAGAGACGCTAGCTGAAGCAGTCCCAGCTAACGTCAATGTACCCCAGGTCCCAAGAGGGTTATATTCCATTCAAGATGACCCGCTGGGAGCAGAATCTATCCCAGAACCGATCCGGGGCACCCAGGCGTGGTTCCTTCTCCATCAGGAGAGGTTTGAAACCCCTGGTGCAATTCCTGTGCGGCTGAGACCTTGGGAGGTCCTGACGGAAGTCCGAGCTGCCTCTATTCCTCCAGAAATCGTGAGTGGCTTTTTCCCATCCGAAAGCCCCTTCAGAAAAATGGCATTTTGGTTTTTTGTTTGTCGTTGAGAGGTCTGTTTCGGTTCGTTTCCGTTTGTTGTGAAATTTTTGAAAAAATTTCGTTACCGTTTTTCTTTTTTTCGTTTGTCATTTCTACTCGCTTTTTGAACGATTTTTAAAGCATTTCCGTGTGCAGGCATCCCCCAGCGCCCCAGACCAGAGAGAAAACACTAAAAAAAAAATGGATGCTGGCAGAGACACAGTATAGATTAGGTATGCAGGGAGGCTGCAAAGGCAGTGGCGGGCATTGCCCAGGGTGCAAGGCAGCCACAGAGTGACTGCACTGCGGGGCAAGGGAGGGTACTCACCAAGAGGTACGCAGCACGCACACACACAGGGAGGCTGCAGGACTGAAGCTAGAGGCGCAGCAGAGACAGCAATCCTACCCTAACTCCCATCGGAGACTGCAAGGAGGACGGGGGCTGCCAGAGCTTTTTATGCCCTCTGTGGCTGCCAGACCTGCCTGCCCAGTCTGCAACCTGGGCATGCTATTGGTTGAACATCATCCCATCACATGGCTTGCCTCCATTTTGTGGCTGGTGGCGACATCCATTTTAAAGGGAAAAGAATAATACATCGCGATGGGAGAAGACTAAAACAAACGTTTTAAGGACCCCAACCCCCCTGGTAGGTATTATCAGACAAAATAAATAATTATCGCTGCACTTTTAAGGACGTCCAGGGCATTTTTTAACATTTAAAACAGCTCATTTCATTGTGCGTCGCCATTAACGGAAACGAAACGTAACGACCACAGTTTTCATGGTTCTGTTCATTTCGTTGCATTTTCATCACAATTTTTGTTTGTCGTTTTGTTGCGTAACGGAAACGACAAATGGTAACAGAAACGAAAAAATGTTCGTTCCGTGCCCATCTCTAATTCTAAGCAAACTGATTTTAGGAGAGAAAGAAAGCACACATACACACAGAGATGCTGTTTCTCAGAGCCAGCTGAGATTCAGACACAGATCAAAGAAAATCTGATGTGTCTGCCTCAGCAGCCCCCTTTTATTGAGCTATCTAATGTTGATGAATACACATTGGATTACTAATGAAAACATCACCTCTAAAAGGGAGCAAATGCCCTTTAGCCTTTGTCCTGCCTCAAAGCAAAGGTGAAGAGGAAATAGAAGGTCACTTCCCCCTAGGGATGCAATGTGGCAGGGTCAGGATGGTGTGCCTTCAACTGTAACATGCCCCCCCCCAGGAAGCATGCCCCACAGAGAAAGGTTCCCCACAGATGTGAAATCAAGGTGAACTATAAGTTGGAGGACTCCCCACTAACTTTCCTCAGACTGATGAAGCTGCTTGGATGAGTAGCAAAACGTTTTGATCCCTCAATAAAAGATGTCCCGTTGCCATGATTCAACTTCCAGATAAACTCATCTGGATGACTGAGAATCTTCACAGATATATGCCTAATAGGACGTAACTATACAACGGAATTGCTATAGTGAAGTTTTGAATGACCTGACATCCACCAAACCAAGCACAACTCACCAGTCTTCTTCTTCATCATTTCACGGGCTTTTAAATAATGGAACATATTGGATTGTTGTTGTTTTTAGCTCTATCTGTCTCTTTAACAATCTGTAAGCTGCCTTGAGCTCCTCCTTTAGTGGCTGAAAGGTGGGGTGTAGAGAAAAGGAAGGAAGCAAACAAGCACCCTAGAAAGTCAAAAATAAAAATTAAGTAGGGAAAAAGTTATAGAAGTTGGCCGCCTCTGAAGTATTGCGTACAATTCTGGTCACTGCATCTCAAAAAAGACATAGTGGAACTGGAAAAGGTGCAGAAGAGAGTGACTAAAATGATTACTGGGCTGGGGGACCTCCCTTATGAGGAAAGGCTAAAACATTTGGGACTCTTTAGCCTAGAAAAAGGTGCCTGAGGGGGGATATGATTGAGACATACAAAATAATGCAGGGCATGAGTAAAGTGGATACAGGGATGCTCTTCTCACTCTCACAAAATACCAGAACAAGGGGACATCCACAGAAATTGATGGTTGGGAGAGTGAGAACTGAGAAAAGAAAATATTTTTCACCCAGCATGTTGTTAGTCTGTGGAACTCCCTGCCACAGGATGTGGTGATGGCATCTGGTCCGGATGCCTTCAAAAGGGGATTGGACAGATTCTGGAGGAAAAGTCCATCACAGGTTACAAACCATGATGGGAATGTGTAATCTCTAGGCTTAAAACCAGGGTACTTCAAGGGCCAGATGCAGGGGAGTGGTATCAGGAGACAGATATCTAATCTTGTGCACTCCTGGATGGATTTGGTGGGGCCCCTGTGAGATACAGGAAGCTGGACTAGATGGGCCTTTGGCCTAATCCAGCATGGCTCTTCTTATGTTCTTAAATTCCAGGTTCGAGAAAATAGTTAAGCTTTTTAGAAAGAGTAACAAGACAAGCATGGAAATAATAACCATATGACCCAGAAAGGAACACCTACACCTTCCGTCTTTGCTGCCAGTTTTAGGACTAGGAAAAAAAATGATGAACTTTCAAGACCTTTGAAGGTGGCAATAAATACGTCCAGGAGCATTGTTGGTTGTTCCTCCCAGGGAGGCTGGTCAGAGTTAATTTCTGGATTCCTTTAAAGGATAATCAAGATCTTCCATTAATTCTTGACTTGCCCCATCCACGCACTCTTCTTCCTCTCACAGGTTCTTCTGGCGCCTCCATCCCCAGATGGTTGATGCAGATTTGGTCCAAATTAAGTCATTCTGGCCCCAGATTCCAAGCAAGATTGATGCTGCCTACGAACAGCCCGACAACGACCATGTGCTGCTTTTCAGGGGTAGGTTTCTACGGATCACCAGGAAATTGGCAAAGTCCTGTTTAGCATATGGCCCGGGAAGTGTGTTAACAAACCAGCAGTGGCAGTTTGCATTTTCAGCAGCTAGCGCCTCCTCTGTTCCAAATCTCGTTGTTCTGTGAAACAATAGGGGGAAAGTGCTTTCCTTTGCAGAACTTTGTCCTTCTGCGAGTAAAAATTGTCCTCGGTGTTGTTTCACAGAAGTGGAACTGAAGTGGAGATGTCATTACCTCTAAAGTCCTTTTTCAATGAGCATGTCATCGAAGCAGCATCCAAATTCAGGTCTAACTCTTGCGTACGATCTCTGTTTGAACACAGGCAGGAAATTCTGGGCTTTGAACGGCTATGACATTGTTGAAGGCTACCCAAAGAAAATTTATGAACTGGGCTTTCCAAGATCAGTGAAGGCAATAGATGCGGCTGTCCACATTCGTGACACCGGCAAAACTCTCTTTTTCACTGAAGAAAAATACTGGAGGTATGTTATCAATTCTTCTCTTTGCTCTTGCTCCTAGACTCATGATACAGTTGTCCCCCGCCCTTTCACGATTCATATACTGCGGTCCCGGTATATTACAGGTCCACAGAATATGAAAAAAGGCCCCCTGGAGTAAGGAGGAAAGGCCTTCCCAGGCACGTCGGAGGCCCCAAAAGTGCTTCCCCACAAACCGGAAGTGACTTCCAGTAAACCAGAAGTGACCTCCAGATCACTAGAAAGCACTTTTGGGGCCTCTGAGGGACTGGAAAGCCCCTTGCAGGCCTATTTGGGGCAGCACCAGGCCTGGGGTAAATACATGAGCCCCCAGAGAGCCCACCCAGTACCAACCTGACCCAGCATCTCCATATTGCGGATTTTCATTTATTGCATGTCGGGTCGAGTCCCTAACCACTGGGATAGGTTGGGGTTTATTGCAGTCCCTTCTTTCATTCTGTTTCATTATTTCAGTGTCTTGGAGCCCCACCCCCTATATATTAGGTTGGAGACTTTCTGGTCTATGAATTGGATGCAAATTGGACTGTACTTGGAGTAGACACCCTGAAATGCTGGGACTTACTAACCAAGTCACTTTAACTCCAAAGGGATGAGTGTAAATCTGGATCCAATCCATTATTTTGGGTACTCGGGACTTAGAAACATTTGGGATAAGGGTATTCAGACCTTATATTAACTCCATGACATTTTCTCATCCGCATGGCCGATGAATCCTTTCAATGAGTTCAATGTTTGATAGCTATGTTTAAATATTTGAAAGGATATCACATTGAAGAAGGGCCTGGTTTGTTTTCCATGGCTTCAGAGACTAGGACACAGGGCAATGGTCTCAAACTACAGGAAAAGAGATTCAATTTAAACACTAAGAAGAAGTTCATGACAGAGCTGTTAGGCAGTGCAATATGCTGCCACAGAGGGTGGTGGAGTCTCCTTCTTTGGAGGTTTTTAAGCAGAGGCTGGATGGCCATCTGTCGGGAGCACTGTGATGGGGGTTCCTGCATGGCAGGGGATTGGACTAGATGGCCTTTGAGGTCTCTTCCAACTCTATGATTCTATGATTCAATGGTATGTGTGTTTATGTGTCCTTATAATGTTTCATGTAAGCACGTTGTGAATTCCTCTTCAAGTTTCTTCATGAGTGTTTCTATTGAATCAAGGCTTTCCATTCTTAATATTCACACACCACAGCTGCAAATGTATATGTTTCTATTGTGGCTTATTTATAGTTTCACTTTGATCATCATTTTGCTAACTTGGGGCTTCATGCTTTCTGCATTGCACTGTAAGATAGACTGCAATTGAATAATAATTCTTGGAACAGGTTTGCAGCATATTACAACTAAACAGCCATGTGTATGTTTTTCTTTCTGATGTAGCTATGATGAAAAGAACCAAGTGATGGACAAAGAGTTCCCTAGATTTATTGAGGATGATTTCCCAGGCATTGGACCACGAGTAGATGCAGCCTATGAGAAAAATGGTATGTGTTTAAATTCTGGTGATGAAGGATGATGCTTCCATTAATGGACGTGACAGTTTTCATTGATTTCACTGACTACCACCTCATATTCTGCTTGTTTATAAAATCATACACGGTGTGGACAAAGTAGATAAGGAAACACTGTTTTCCCTATCTCAGAACACTAGAACCAGGGGGCACTCCATGAAACTTTTGGGTGCTCGATCTCAAACAAACAAGAGAAACTTTTTCACCCAGGGGATCACTGGTCTATGGAACTCCCTGCCAGAAGAAGTAGTGACAGCTGTCAACCTTGACAGCTTTAAGAAACAATTAGACAAGTTCACGGAAAACAGGGGTATCAATGGATATCATTATGGATGCCTAAGGACAACCTCCAGGTTGGAGAGATAAGCAGGATATCTCTCAATGCCATTTGCTGGGAATCATAAGCGGGTGAAGACATCTGCTTGGGAATACCCTGAAGCAACTGGTGAGCCACCGTGTGAGACAGAATGCTGGACTGGATGGGCTATGGCCTGTTCCAGCAAGGCTGTTCTTATGTTCAGTGGCATAAGGGCATAACTCAGTAGGTTAGAGCACAGTTGAAAAGCCAGGGACAAGGAGTTCAAATCCCTACTGGGCCTCCCAGTAAAGGAGATAGATAGGATCACCAACACTGTATGGGGCTGGTGGCTTTGCATGCCATGTGACCAGCACAGCAGTGGACAAGCTGCATGGTCCCAGAGGGACATCAGGAAGAAGGACTGGTAAACTATTACCAGCTACTGGACATCCAGAAAACCCTAGGTCATCATTGATTAGAACTGACTTGACAGCACATAATTATGATTAAAGGGCTGCTGAAGGAAGAACTTGATGAAGGTTATCTTTTATGTCCTGGGACATCCCATAAGTGAGACTTTTTAAGGGCCAGACCAGAGCATTGGCTCTTCTGATAGTTCTGGGAAACTGATGCCTGAACCTCCCCCTAAGAGTCCTATAAAACTTTATAGACCTCCAGGGTAATTTCCTCATAGTTTGGGAAGTAACCGATGAAATATTAAGGAATTTCTTCCAAAGAGACGCATGACGGAACAATCGGACATGCAAACTAGAATAGCATTTACCTTCCAATGACCAATAAAAATCAAAGCGCACCAAATTTAGCTAAGAAAAAGAAATTAAGCTAGGAAAAAGTTATGTGCTTTGGCAAGCAAACAAACCTTTCACTACTTGATGGGATTTTAAAAAAATTAGGTCCTAAAAGTATCTTCCTGTTTGACGGGCATGTGATGTTCCTACAGGGGAAGAAATATCGAATTCCTAGTCCCGGTGGCTTTAAATTACATCACAAATAACTTTAACAAATATGTAAATATAGCCAAAAAAATTGCCTAACCATTATTATTCCTTTTCTGTTGCAGGTTATATATACTTTTTCAACGGAGCCCTGCAGTTTGAATTCAGCATTTGGGGCAAACGCATCCTGAGGGTTTTGAATACCAACTCGATTTTCTGGTGCTGATTGCATTGGGCCAGGCTTTGAACTGTGGAAGGAGGCATCATGGGACAGAAAGAATATTGAAAGGTGTTGAGTTATAGGATTTTTTAAAAAAACAAATCAAGAAGGAGACCTCTGTGAACAATCCTTTTTTGTAACTTTGTCATTGATTTTATATTGTATATTTGGATCTGTATAAGGCTGCCTATATCAGTCTGGAACTGATTATCCCTGTTCACTTTGTGAGGCATTACATTATTCAGAAAAAGAACGAGAAAGGGGAAACCTTACTGCCTGGTGCTGATAGGAATCCTACCTCTGTAGGTAGCTTTTAAATGTTGTCTTTTAATTGTTGTAAGCCGCCTTGGGTCCTTTTCAAAAGAGAAAAGTGGAGTAAAAAAACAAAATAAATAAATAAATAAATAAATAAATAAATAAATAAATAAATAAATAAATAAATAAATAAATAATAAAATGCCAGTGTTAATAGTCAATTATTCTAGAGGTCATAGTCAACTAAGCTGACTGGATTTCTTAGTATGTAAGAGGTTGGGAGTTCAATTCCCCACGGTGCATCCCAGAAGAACCATTCTGTGTGGCCTGGCTCTTCTGGTGGAGAGCCCTGTGGCGCAGTGGTTAAATGCCTGTATTGCAGGTAAATCTGTGCTCACGACCTGGGGTTCAATCCCAGGTAGCAGGCTCAATGTTCACTCAGCCTTCCATCCTTCCGAGGTCAGTAAAATGAGTACCCAGCTTGCTGGGGGGGGGCAATATGTAGCCTGCATTACTGTAATTAAAACTGTAAACCGCCCAGAGACTACTTGAAGTGGTATGGGACAGTATATAAGCAGAACACTTTGCTTTGCTTTGCTTTTGCCTTGGGCAACCCACATTGTCACAGGATGCCTAGAAGAAAGGAACAGGAAACCACACCAAAGAGCCCTGTGTGTGTGTGTGTGTGTGTGTGTGTGTGTGTGTGTGTGTGTGTGTGTGTGTGTGTGTGTGTGTGTGTGTTGTGTCATTATAGTCGTGACCGACTCTTTGTGACTCCATGTCCATGGAGTTTTCTTGGCAGGAATACTGGAGTGGCTTGCCAGTTCCTTTTCCAGGCGCCTACAGCCCTAGAAAACCCTAAAAGAGATCACCATAAGTCAGAAATGCACACAATTCCTACTATGAATAGTCACTCAGTCCCTTGTGAAAGGAATCTAGCCCTTTCAAGGTGACGCTTCAGGTTGTACCCATGAAGATACGGTTTCGATCTCCCCTTACTTTCTGGAGGTAATACAGATTGGTTCAAAGATCCAGAGGAAAAAAATAACATTACAACAGAGCTGGTGAACCTGCATTTCTCTTGATGCAGGAGAACCTGCTCTCCTGTCACCCCTCTGTGTTGGCCTGGGTAGGGAGGCTTACAAGAAATGTGGCCTAGCAATGCAAAATCAGATGTTTTGTAGACTTGAGGTAACAGATTTTTTTCTTTTTGTTTTTTTGCATGGCATGGGGCCCCTCTGAGCTTCCTCTTCTATCCATAATACCAAGATTTTATTTCTATAACAAGAAGTAAAGTGGATCCTCGTATAACAAACAGCTTGTATAACATAAAATCTGTATAACAAAAAAAATCTGGAGATAGGGAAATTTGCTTAACATAATCACCTATAGGGAGAATCTGTACAACATAAAAATGGGATTACTGTTTTCAATGCGTTCCTGTGGGAATTTGTATAAAGGAAAATTTGCTTAACATAATTTCATTTGGAATGAATTAATTCCTTTATACAAGATACCACTGTACTTTTCTTGAGGTATTAAAACCTTCTAGACAAAGCAAGCTTCTGAGTCCTCTAGAACTCACTGCCAGGCTTGGACATGATAACATTTGGGGATTTAGAGATGAAGTCAGAAGTTTAAAGTTGGTGGAGAGGAACCCTGGCCTTGAAGGCAGCCTGCGTTCAAGATGGAGATTGCAGAGTCAGTAGAATAGAAGATGTCAAGTCTCAATTTACACAGGATACCTTTGTATCTATTTATTTTATTTAAAATACTTGCAAGCTGCTCTATGGCCATGGATTCAAGAGCAAAATATAAACAAAATGTAAAAAAAAAAAAAAAAAAAAAAAACAGGCCAAGCCAGTGTGGGTTGAGAAGCACCCACTGACAACTAGGACTTTATCACTGTCTGGAAGTACAGGTAATACTTCTTAGTTATAAATAAATAAATAAATAACAACCAGGAACCATCTGTGTATTGTATTTCTTTGGAACCTCAATGTGCCTGTCAATTTTTTTGTATCATGGGAGAGGAGGGGAGGGGCACCTGATGACGCTGCTTTTGCATTCTGAATCCATTCTTTTTATTTGAACTTTACAGGAGGTATCCACAGTGACAACTCCATTCTGACAATGCAGATTAGCACCTTGGATAGCTCCTATACAGATCAGACTAAAAGAGCTGTGCAATAGACATGGGCACGACCAGAAAAAATGATGTTTCGAGTTTTCCTTTGTTGGAATGGGTCCGTTTCGCGAAATTTTTCAAAAATTTGTCATTTGTCATTTGTCGTTTCCACCGCGACAAAGCATAGGGGCGTCCCGCAATCAGGGCCGGCGCTAGGTGTTTTTGCACCCTAGGCGGCGGGCGGGGTGGGCGGGGTGGGTGGTGGTGGCAGGGGCCATGGGCGGGCGGCGGCCATGGGCGGGCGAGTGGGCGGGCGGTGGCGTGGGCTGCAGGCAGGTGGCGGTGCGGGTGGACGGGCGAGTGGGCAGTTAGGATATCACTTAGGATAGAGGTTCTGTTCTTGGCTTGCACCCCAAATGTGTGTGTGTGTGCAAGCAAACTGAAGTTGGGAAAATAGAAAATAAATGGTAGTATATAATATATTTTTAAAATAAATCCACACCTCCCACTCCCAGTCGAACCTTCCCCTTTATCCAATATCAGAAAAAAATCCTCAAACTGCCAGAGAAGAAATAAAGAATAAACTGCTATTCCCTTCAGCAGACAAAGCTGCGGGGAATCAAATAAATTATTTTCTAAATTCAATTCCCTCCCTGCCTGCCTAACTTAAAACCCAAAGCCTCCAGCCTCCCTCCTCAATCTCGATCGGATCACACCAGCACCAGCAGCCAGCCCTCCTCCCTCAACCACATCCATACACCCAACTGCGATTTCTGGAAGGTGCCTCGGCTTTTTATGCCCTCTGAGACATCCAGAAATGTCAGTCAAAAACCTGGCGATGCCATTGGTGGAATGGTTCAAAAATTTGCATGGTCCCATCCCATGCCCAGCCCAAATGGGCAGGTCTAAATAAAATAAAATAAAATAAAATAAAATAAAATAAAATAAAATAAAATCAATACGACGTTTTATTGCTATAAAAAACCCACTGCTGCTACTATTAAAATTCAGGCATTTAAAATAAATAAATTTCGCATGTTTCTGTGGTGATTTGGTGTGTTTTTTGACCACAATTTCAAAAGAAAATTTGTGGTCGCCATTTTGGATCCCCCCCCACCGCATGGCATGCAGCGAGAGACAGACGACGAGGATGACCCTCCCCCAGCCTGGTGAAAGCAGCCCAGGACAGGAGAAGAGGTGGGGAAAGGCCAGGGACCCCCCAGAAACCACCCCTCTGGTAGGTGGCAAAGCCTCAGGCAGGCATATTTTCGCCTGCTTTTTTGGCCAGGAGTCGGGTTTTTTTAAAAAAAACTTTTAAAAACTTTTTCTGTGCTTCGCATCACGCAATTGCCGTGATGCCACAAACGGAAACGAAAAACCCGACCAAATTTTTCTTTTTTCGGTTCGAGTTCGAGTTCTGATGGCTTAATTATTGTTACCGTTTCCGTTACGTAACGGAAACGATAACCGAAAACGGAAACGACAATTTCACCGAGTCGTGCCCATGTCTACTGTGCAAATTCACAGCACAGGCCCCCATGAAATTACTCTTACCATTTTACACTGTGGTTCATGCTTGTTGTAAAGCAGCCCAGTTTGAGTTTGGGTGAGATGTGGTTAAACTGATGGGGGGGGAGATTCCAATTCTGGGCTGCTTCTTTGCTTTATGTCATTTTGCAAATGGTAGTGAGTACAAGAGGATATCCTAAAGCCAAGGTTGGCTTCTTACGGTCCATGGGCTAATTTCACAAGCCTTCTGCTTGTGAAATTGGGATGGATGACCCAAGCAATTTGTCTGAAGGGAATGCTGGTCTCTACAGGGGAAAGAGGGTTTGCAAACCCCTATTCTAGTGTTTTTGAAATTAAAAAATCATACTAAAAACTGAATTTAGTCTGAAAACAGATACAGTGGACCCTTGTATAACAAATGGTTTGTATAACATAAAATCTGTACAACATAAAAAATTCTGGAGATAGGGGAAATTTGCTTTACAGAATCCTCTATGGGGCAAATCCGTACAACATAAAAATGGTTGCGATTAGAGATTACTCTGCTTTCAATGCATTCCTATGGAAAATTTGTATAAAGGAAAATTTGCTTAACATAATTTCATTTGGAACAAATTAATTCCTTTATACAAGGTACCACTGTATAGCAATTCACCTAAACAGGGCCCACATCTCCATGGACATCTATATTGGATGTTGCTGCAATGTAAAGCACATGTGTGGTTAAGATTGGCACACCAGTTTAAAGACACAAGCTGACTTAATTCTCTTGGCTTTTTGCTAAAAGATCCCTTGGAACTATAAGCCATGGGACATATTTTTTTCCTTGCTTAAAGAAACCCTTCCTTTCCAAACGTGCATCCAACTTCCCTAAACAGTCTTTCCACAAAGAGTTCTGTACTGGCTGTAGTCTTTTGCCTGTGACTTGCTTGCTGATACTTGAGGCAAACCCACCCATTTCAGCCTCTGTTTATATGTGTTCTCCAACATATCATGTTTGTATATATAGACAGTTTTGAATGCTTCTGTTTGTTTGGCAGCCAAAGACAGTTTTGAATGCTTCTGTTTGTTTGGCAGCCAAAGGACTAGATGATGGTTTGTTAGTGTGATTGGAATGTTATGGGAGTGGGGCCTCTGAGTCAGCCCAGCGGTGTCTGATCAAGGAGAGCGAGGTAGGCAAGTTAGAACAGGGCTACAACCGAATGGTCCCTAAATAAAAAAAAATCCTATTTTGAGTGCTTAAAATATTTTCTCATTGTTTGCTCTATGTTTGACTAAGGGTGCAACCAGACAGGGATTTGCCCCGCCATTTTGGAGACAGGTTAGTTTTCTCCTTTTCCTGGAGACCATATGAAGTACAGAGAGTTCTGGGTTCCTTTCAGGTCTACCAGAGGGTTTTTTGGGTAGGGGAGTTGAGTGTTGGTAGGGCCACTCCATTTTGGCTGGTTCTGGTATGTGTCAAATCAAGAGGATACCATGAGCAGTCACATTGCTTCAGTCACTGCAGGATCCAATCATTTAGTAGGAAACAGAAAGGTCTCTTACACTCCCCTGCAAAGGCAGAAACATCAAGGATGGGTTGTTGTTGTTGTTGTTGTTGCTGCTGCTGCTGCTGCTGCTGCTGCTGTTTTAAAAGCCCTTTGAATCTTCCTCGGGATGAATTTCTTGCCACCCAATTCAGCGCTATGCCACATTAAACAAATTTTTAAAAACTGATTGCCCACCTCTGGTTTAGGATGTCCTAATTAGAATTGAGTTGTTGTTGGTTGGGAATAAGACACTGATCTAAACAAAGCTTCATACAATCACCTTGACAAATTCCTTGGAATTTTATGGGGGTAAGAGATGCTAAAAAGACTTGCTCCAAAAGCTAGGCATCATACAGCAACTGAAGAGAAAAAAAAGGTACACACCGTTGCACACATGAAATGCATGAAATTCAAAGGGGGGGAGCATTTGGCACATTTTATGGAAACCTCCTTGTTTTTCTGTCATAGGGGAAGTGGCAGTAAGGGATTTCAAAGGGGTTTAAAATCCCCTAGTTTTATTGAGATAAGAGACCCCCAAATGACTCAGATAAAGGGATTCAGTAGATTGTCTTCACATCCCTAAGGAAATGTGTAGAATTGTACTGTTAATAAATATGTTTGTGAAGATTCTCAGTCATCCAGGTAAAGTAATCTGGAAGCTGAGCCATGGCAACTGGTCTTCTTTTCTTGTGAGACCAAAACATTTCGCTACAAGCGTCGATCTCACAAGAAAAGGAGTCCAGTTGCCATAATGGTTAATCGAGTAAAATAAATTGTGCCCTACTCTTCACATTTGCAAAGTAGAATGTGGCAATCAAAGCCCTGTTAGTATCTAAGGATGGACACATGGGGTGTGTGAGACTTACTGTCACGTTGGACTTAAGTCACGCTGGGGAACTGACTTGCAATTCAGAACTCGGACTGGAGGCTTAAGGACTCGGTAGCAAAGTCTCAGATTGGGTAGCCAGATTCAATGACTTGGCAACATCCCTGATACCTGCTCAGGTAGAGTTACAAAGTGGGTGACATGCCAAAGTCCTGGTGAGGTTGTGCAAAAAGCAAGGCACGAAGCAGCCACATCCTGATTCCTAGCTCCGTTTCTCCACCCCTGCACCGCACATGGTTTGACAGAACCATCTTGCCTCATGAAACTCAACAGTAGCCAGCACCTTCACCATTTCACTGTTTGCAATAAATACTTTACAGTCGTACACTTCTACGCTGATTAAATAAACAGGAGATTTGTGGTCAGAAAAGAAGAGCATGGGACTAAGAAAAGGAGATGATCTTAGAAGCTTTTGATGACATATAACTCTTTCCTCAAGTCCTCTGAACCGTGACTGCATTACACCACCTCTCTGTGGCCCTGTGTTTTTTTTTTTAAACACTCATGACAGAAGGACGAAATGTGCGGTTTATAAAGGAAATGATTCTAGGTTTGAGGAAATGATTCTAGAAGATGGGTTGTCATAACAGCATTCTTTCCTCAAAGTCTCAGGAACTGATACATTCATGATTTTTGTGATCATGTCCCTCATTAAAACCAGGACTATGAGTTCACTCCTTGTTTTTAAAACCCTGGAAGGTGGGTTGGGTTTTATTTTTCAGGACACTTACTTTCATCCATGCTGGATACAAGGCACAGCCTACAATCTCAACTGTGCTTCAGGCCACATCCATTCATAAGAACATAAGAACATAAGAAGAGCCATGCTGAATCAGGCAAAAGGCCCATCTAGTCCATCTTCCTGTAACTCTCAGTGGCTCCAACAAATGCCTCTGGGAATGCACGAGACTAGATATCTGTCTCCTGATACCACTCCGCTGCATCTGGCCCATGAAGTACCCTGGTTTTAAGCCTGGAGAGTACACATCGCCATCATGGTTTGTAACCCGTGAGGGACTTTTCCTCCAGGAATCTGTCCAATCCCCTTTTGAAGGCATCCAGGCCATCACCACATCCTGTGGCAGGGAGTTCCACAGACTAACAACACGCTTGGGTAAAAAAAATTACTCAGCTACCTTTTGGGTTAAAACTATGCATGGATTTGCAAAGTAGTGAGGCAGAGACATAAGTGTTACTAGGGCAAAAGCCCTATTGAGCAATATGTCAGAATGAGCAGTGCAGCTGTTCTTGGGCAGAGGACAGCTTTAAGACACTTGTGTTGCTTGGAATAAGACAGCTCTGCCTCATTTCCCCCCTCATATCCTCCCTCTACACACAACAACTAAAATATTGGTCTTGGAGATATTAAGCATTATTTTTTTAATGTGAGCATTTCTTCTCCTGTTTCATGCTCTCTTGCTGAGTCTGGAATTTCTGTTAACATTCTCTGTTTGCTACACAGTAGACATACATTGATCTACAAAGGAGAACAGCTTCAAGTTCCCCAGAGTCCACCCCTTTCTCCTTAACTGGCTCTTAACTCACTCTGAGGCATTTTGTGGTGAAAAGATTGAAAAATGTGCAGGCTTGTGTATGCTGCTTTCTTTACTGTGTACCTACTTGGCCATCAACTGAACAGATCAACAGCAAACAAACAGATGCCATCAACCAGGCGAAGAGAGAAAGAAGGGGTCTTTGAAGGAACTGTTAGTGCTGGACAGATAATTACCCCAGTGATTATCAGTTCAGATAATAATCACTTCAGATTATCATCTGAATTTTAGATTCAGATGAACTTCAGATGCAGCTTCACAACATCTCTGCTATGGGCCTCAACTAAGAAACTACCTGGGATTTTGTTTTCATCTTGCTAAAAAAACTTTACATCTAAGAACTGACTCCTGGCAATTCCACCTTTGGTCATGCTTGAACTTTTGGTACAGCTCTGAGGAAGAGGGTGTTGCCCTTGAAATATTAACAACTTATTGTTATTTTACTAGTAGCATAAAGGTTTCACCTGGTCTAGTTTTGTATTTGGTTTTTGCGATGGCTACACGGCTCCCCAACTTTTTTTTTTGCTCCAGTCCAGAAAAGTCACTCAAACGACAGACATCATGTGAGGTCGCAAACAAAATTCCATGATTCTCATCTCACCATGGTTCATGCCAAGTTCTGAGAGTTTATTTCTTCTTTCTCACTGGCACAGGAATTGTTTTGATTTTCTGCAATTTTGTATACACTTTAAATACAGTCATGTTGTATGCCATCTTCCCATTAAACTACATGTGTATGGATTATTCCCCAGGTGATCCTCCCCTATTCACATGTTTGACAACTAGCTGAATTTTCAAACATGCAACATAAGTCTCACAAATGTGCACATTTTAGAAACATGACGCACTTGGTCTTGCAGTGAAATTCGGGAGGGTAAATGTACATTAGCAATCCCACTAAAAGAGTAAGACATTCAGACAAATGAAAATAGATAGTAAGAATTCATCTTCCAGATTTGAAGTGTGGCTTTTAGCTACAGTGAGTGCTTACAAGGCCCAACCAGGATGACCATCAGTTAAGTTCCAAGTCACAAGTATATAATTTAAAAGTATGTGTGTTTCTATAAATATCGGCCATTTTCCTAATACAAAATTAGTTAATGCAAAGAATTTTCTAATATAAAATTAAAACACAGCAGCATATTCAGCCAGAAAGGAACCACCAATGAACATATCCACACCACATGATGGTAGAAGGCTCTTCCTTCCTTCCTTCCTTCCTTCCTTCCTTCCTTCCTTCCTTCCTTCCTTCCTTCCTTCCTTCCTTCCTTCCTTCCTTCCTTCCTTCCTTCCTTCCTTCCTTCCAATAAATGACCTGGATCAGGGGATGCTGGAAATCACAGTTGCAGATAACCAGGGTTGGTGCTAGGTTTTTTTGCGCCCTAGGCGAGGGGCGGGGCAGGGGGCAGTGGGGGGGCAGGATGGCGGGCAGGCGTCGTTGTCGGGGGCAGGGTGGCAGCAGCAGGGGCGGGGTGGCAGGGGGCGGCGGATGGTGGGGGACAGCGATGGGTGTGGGGGGCAGACGGTGATGGGCACGGGGGTGGGTGGCGATGGGCGCGGGGGGCAGCAGGGGGGGCGGCGTTGGCCAGCGGCGGGGGACGGCAGAGAGTCAGCAGGCTGGCCAGCACCCTCTGTCCATTTTGGCGCCCTAGGCAACTTCCTAGTTCCCCTTAATGGACGCGCCGGCCCTGCAGATAACACAAAATTGGTGGACTAGCTAATACCTTGGAAGACAGAAACAAAATTCAAAATGAGATGGATAGGCTTGAACACATGGATGAAAAAACAGAACAAAATTCTGAAGAGTTAAATGGCAAGAACTGCACCCAAGAAAAAGAAACCAAACACACACCTACAAGATGGAAGATGCCTAGCTTAACAACATTATGAGCAACAAGGATCTTGGAATCATCATAGACCACAAGCTGAATATGAGCCAACAGTGTGATGTGGCTACAAAAAACAACCACACAAATTCTATATTGGGCTGCATGACTAGAAGTATAGTCTCCAAATCCCATGACGTACTACAAGGAATGACTGAATGAGTTGGACGTGCTTAGCCTTGAGAAAAGGAGACTGAAGGGAACTCAGATAGTACTTTTTAAATATCTGGAAGTTGAGTCATGGCAACTGGACTTCTTTTCTTGAGAGATCGAAAAAACGTTTCGCCGCTCATCCAAGCAGCTTCAACAGTCTCAGGAAAGTTAGTGGCGAGACCTCCAGTTCATAGTTTTCACCTTGATTCCACATCACCCTGGTCTGAATAGGTTCATTAGGTAGACAGTGGCCTGAATAATTAGGGGGCAATGGCCTAAATAGGCCCATTAGCTGTACAATGGCCTGGGGTGGATGAAAGTCCAGATATCCTCACCTGGGTGACTGAGAATCTTTACAGACATGCCTTTTCAATACTTGAAAGGCTGTCATACAGAGGAGGGGCAGGATCCGTTTTTGGTTAATGCTGATTGCAGGAGACGTGGGCTCAAGTTATGAGAACCCAGCATTTGGCTGGATATCAGGGGAAAACTTCCTTACTGTTAGAGTCGTAGGCAGGCCCAGTGCTAGGTTTTTTTGCGCCCTAGGCGAGGGGCGGGGCGGGGCAGGGGGCAGGGTGGGGCAGGGTGGGAGGCAGTGGTGGGTGGGGGGTGGGGGCAGGGGGCAGCGACGGGCACGGGGGGACGGCGACAGGCACGGGGGACGGCGGGCAGATGGCGATGGGCAGCTGGCGGGTGGGGGGGACAGACGGTGGTGGCCAGCGGCGGTGGGGCGGGGGGGGCAGCAGGCTGTCCAGCGCCCTCTCTCCATTTTGGTGCCCTAGGCAACTGCCTAGTTCACCTTAATGGAAGCGCTGGCCCTGGTTATAGGACAATGGAACCAATTACTTCAAGAGGCGGCAAGTGCTCCAACGCAGGAGGCATTCAAAAGAAATTTGGACAACCACCTGGCAGATATCCTTAGATTTGTGTCGCTGCCTTGAGCAGGAGGTTGGACTCAATGGCCTTTTAGGCCCCTTCCAACATCATAATTCTCAAATTCTATCAATGTTCTTGCAGGTTCCCATGTCATCGCCTTTCAGTTTGCAGCTCTGTTTCTCCACTTGCTTTTTCCATTTTTCCCCCTGGCTTAGGGCAGAAAACCTGACAATGAAAGGGAGACAGGGCTAGGTAGGAGCTCTGTAAGCCTTTTAGGTCTGTGATTCCTTCCTTCCTTGCTTCTTTTCTCATTTAAAAGTCAAAACCTGCAAATCAGAAGGTAGAAAATAGGCATTTTCTTTCGACTGCAAAAACAATTCTTTACACCCTAGCAGGGTGTAAAGGGAATAAAAGTCCTACCAAAATCATCACTAGGTGTCACTTTTCCCTTGCTATTTAACTAGCAATTCATCAGAATGTTGTGTGATTAAAAACACCAAGGAACGGGAGAGCCTTGGGACATAAGGAGATTGTTCAGGACAGAAACCACAGGTTTGGGTTTGGAAGCATTTGGCATTTATAGCACTATCTCACAGGCACACACTCAACCGGAATCCTCTTTCGTCTGCACCAGATAAGGGTCTCCACAGCCGTCCTGCTCCTGGAGGTTGCAGGGGAAAGGGGAGGAGAGGATGAGAGGCGGACATGAACAGGAAAAGGAGCAGTGCAGGATGGTTTGTGGCTTGTGGCTTTTCCCAAAGACAGAAAGTTACAACTCAGCTTACTCTGTAAATCCAATGTTGCCAATATATGCCCTGTCAAACCAGTGTGTGGCGGCGGTGAGGAAGAAGGCCACTTCCATGATAGGGAATCATTAAAAAGGGGTTGAAAATAAAACAGACAATATTATAATGCCATTCTGATGCAGCTTGTATATTTTTATTTTATTACATTTGTTTTTTATTATACTGTTACATTAATGATTATTTTATATTATTATATTTGATTTGTTGATGTATCATGTTGTATGTTTGAGCAAGGTGTTCTTGCAACATGTTGTACACTGCCCTGAATTCCTTGGGAAAATTGGGCGGTTAACAAATACAAAAATAAATGAATAAATAAATAAAATTCTACAAAGCAATGGTAAGGCCGCACCTGGAGTATTGTGAACAGTTCTGATGGTGGCATCTCAAAAAAGACCCAGCGGAACTGGAAAAGGCACAGAAGAGAACAACTAACATGCTTACTGGGTCGGGCATCTCCCTTATAAGGAAAGGTGACAGTGTCTGGGGCTCTTTAAGCTGGGGGGAAAAGCGCCGGGGGGGGGCAGATGTCGTTGAGATGTACAAAATTATGTAGAGATGGATAAAGTGGATAGAGGGAAGCTCTTTTCCCTCTCACACAATACCAGAACCAGGGGGTCATCCACTGAAATTGAGGGTTGGGAGAGTGAAAACAGACAAAAGAAAATATTTCTTTACAAATATTGTTGCGAGTCTGTAGTACTCCTTGCTGCAGGATGTGGTGATGGCATCTGGCCTAGCTGCCTTTAAAAGGCGATTGGACAGAATTCTAAATGGAAAGTCTATCACAGCTTACAAGCCATGATGGGGGATGTATGTTATCCTCAGGCTTAATAAGAGAGTAACTCAAAATGCCAGATGCAAGGGAGTGTCTTCAGGAGACAGGTATCTAGTGGTCTCGTGTGCTCCCAGAGGCATCTGGTGGGGCCACTGTGAGGTACAGGAAGTTGGACTAGATGGATCCTTGGCCTGATCCAGCAGGGCTCTCATAATTTCTTTGAACTGTTGCCTTCTGGCAGAAGATACAGAACAATTAAAACTCGGATCACATGTTTTCTGAGCAGTTTTTATCCCAGAGCTTTAATTGCACTTAATAATGAACCACCAACAGTGAGCAGTTGGACAGTATTACTCGGCTGATTGTGTAGATGCTTGTGTTTTTTTGAGGGGGATTTTGGTGGGTGGACGAGTGTTTGGGGATTTTTTTATGTTTGTGTGTGTTGAGGGGATTTTGTTTGTCTGTGTATGTGTGTGTGTTGAGTCTGGTCTCTGGGTGTCTGTGAATTTCGTTGTATGTGTATATAGTGTATATACATACAATGACAATAAATGATGATGATGATGATGATGATGATGATGATGATGATGATGATGATAGATGGTGGTGGTGCTGGTGGTGGTGCTGGTGGTGGTGCTGGTGGTGCTAGTGGCGGTACCAGTGATGATGGGGGGTGATAAGAACATAAGAACATAAGAAGAGCCCTGCTGGATCAGGCCAAAGGACCATCTAGTCCAGCTTCCTGTATCTCACAGTGGCCCCACCAGATGGGTTTGGGAGCGCATGAGACTAGATATCTGTCTCCTGATACCACTCCCCTGAATCTGGCCCTTCAAGTACCCTGGTTTTAAGCCTGGAGATTACACATCTCCATCATGCTTTGTAACCTGTGATGGACTTTTCCACCAGGAATCTGTCCAATCCCCTTTTGAAGGCATCCAGGCCAGGTGCCATCACCACATCCTGTGGCAGGGAGTTCCATAGACTAACAACGCGCTGGGTGAAAAAATATTTTCTTTTGTCTGTTCTTACTCTCCCAGCCCTCAATTTGAGCGTATGTCCCCTAGTTCTGGTATTTTGTGAGAGGGAGAAGAGCTTCCCTCTATCCACTTTACTCATGCCCTGCATTATTTTGTATGTCTCAATCATATCCCCCCTCAGGCGCCTTTTTTCCAGACTAAAAAGCCCCAAATGTTTTAGCCTTTCCTCATAAGGGAGGTGCCCCAGCCCAGTAATCATTTTAGTCGCTCTCTTCTGCACCTTTCCAGTTCCACTATGTCTTTCTTGAGATGCGGTGACCAGAATTGTACACAATACTCCAGGTGCGGCCTTATTATTGTTTTGTATAATGGCATTATAATGTTGGCTGTTTTATTTTCAATCCCCTTTTTGATAATCCCTAGCATGGAATTGGCCTTCTTCACCGCTGCCACACATTGGGGAGACACCTTCATGGAGCTGTCCACCAACACACCAAGATCTCTTTCCTGATCTGTCACGGATAACTCAGAGCCCATAAGTTGATCGATAAAATGTTGATTTTTTGCCCCAATATGAATTACTTTACATTTGGCTACATTAAAACACATTTGCCATTTCGTAGCCCATTCCCCCAGGTTGGAGAGATCCTTCTGGAGCTCTTCACAATCTTCTCTGGTTCTTACCACACGGAAAAGTTTTGTGTCATCTGCAAACTTGGCCACCTCACTGTTTATCCCTGTCTCCAGGTCATTTATGAACAGATTGAAAAGCACCGGTCCCAGGACAGATCCCTGGGGCACACCGCTTTTCACCTCTCTCCATTGTGAAAATTTCCCATTGACACATACTCTTTGTTTCCTGGACCTCAACCAATTCTCAATCCATAAGAGGACCTGCCCTCTTATCCCCTGACTGTGCAATTTTCTCAGCAGCCTTTGGTGAGGGACTGTGTCAAAAGCCTTTTGAAAATCCAGATAGACTATATCCACTGGTTCACCCAAATCTACATGCCTGTTGACCTTTTCAAAAAATTCTAAAAGATTTGCCAGACAAGACTTACCCTTGCAGAAGCCATGCTGATTTTCTCTCAGCAATGTTTGTTCTTCTATGTGTTTTAAGATTTTCTCTTGGATGAGGCTTTCCACCATCTTCCCTGGGACAGATGTAAGGCTAACTGGCCTGTAGTTTCCTGGGTCCCCCCTCCTTCCTTTTTTAAAAATCGGTGTGACATCTGCTATCCTCCAGTCCCCCAGCACTGTGGCCGTTTTAAGAGACAAGTTGCATATTACCGTTAAGAGATCTGCAATTTCATTTCTTAGTTCCCTAATAACCCTTGGGTGGATGCCATCTGGGCCCGGTGACTTGTTAATCTTCAATTTATCAATTAGTCCTAAAACATCATCTCTTTTAACCTGTATTTGATTTAATTCTTTAGTCAGGGAGCGGAATCTGCTCAAGGTCTTCTGTCGTGAAGAAAGATGCAAAGAACTCATTTAATTTCTCTGCAATTTCCAAGTCCTCCTTAATCTCCCCTTTTCCTCCCCCACCATCCAGAGGGCCAACTGGTTCTCTGGCAGGTTTTCTACTTCTAACATATTTAAAGAAGCTTTTATTATTACCCTTTATATTGCTAGCCATGCGTTCCTCAAAATCTTTCTTTGCCTCTCTTATCATCTTCTTACATTTCTTTTGCCAGAGTTTGTGTTCCTTTTTATTTTCCTCATTTGGGGAGGATTTCCATTTACAGAAAGACCTCTCCTTGCATTTTAGAGCCTCTCTAACTCCACTCATTAACCATGCCGGTGCCCTCTTGGACTTAAATGAGCTCTTCTTTCTTTGTGGTATGCACTTGTGCTGGGCCTCTGTTACCGTTGTTTTAAACAGGTTCCATGCACTCTGAAGAGATTGGATTCTTCCAACCTTCCCCTTCAATTTCTTTCTAACTAGTTTCCTCATCTGAGGAAAGTTTGCCCTTCGAAAATCAAGGGTTTTTATGTCTGATTTGCTTGACACTCTTCCTCCAATATGCATCGCAAAGGAGATTGCAGCATGGTCACTGTTCCCCAGAGGCTCAGTGACATTAACATCCCTGACCAGGTCCTGAGTATCACACAGTATTAGATCCAGAGTTGCCTGTTCTCGGGTGGGCTCCATGACAAGTTGCTCAAAGGCACAGTCATTCAGCAAGTCGAGAAACCCAGTTTCTCTTTCTTGCCCGGAGCTCGCATTGGCCCAGTCAATGTGAGGATAATTGAAGTCCCCCATGATTACTATCCTATCCTTCTGAGACACCTCCATGATTTGTCTCCTCATTTCAAGGTCCCCCTCAAGTTTTTGATCTGGTGGGCGATAGCATACCCCAACTATCACATAACTCCTTGGACCTGGTAGTTTAACCCACAGTGATTCTATGGTGGAGTCAGACCCTCTGTCAATCTCCATTCTGCTGGATTTTACCCCTTCTTTAACATAGAGGGCCACTCCCCCTCCAACCCGCCCCTCTCTATCGCTTCTATAGAGCTTATAGCCTGGGATTGCGGTATCCCACTGGTTCTCTACATTCCACCAGGTTTCTGTTATGGCTATTATATCTATGTTATCCCTAGCTGCCAAATGTTCAAGTTCTCCCATTTTTGGTCGGAGGCTTCGAGCATTGTCGTAGAAGCACCTGTACAGTGGGTTCTGCAACAACAGCTGCTGCTTTGTCCCCCCCCCCCACACACACAGGTATTATTTTCAGTAGACAAACTATCACATTCCATTATTCTCCCAGTACTAATAGCTGCTATGTCATCTCTATGTGATTCTCAACCCTTTTCAACCTCATTCCCTGTGGATGAGGTGTTCCGAACCGGATGCCACTCAGCTCCTGTCAGCTTTCCCCCAGTTATCAGTTTAAAAGCTGCTCTGCAGCCTTTTTGAGGTTGAGTGCCAGCAATCTGGTCCCATCATGATTCAAGTGCAACCCGTCCCTCCTGAACAGGTTTGGCTTGTCCCAAAATGTTCTCCAGTTCCTGACAAATGTAAAGCCCTCCTCTCGACACCAACGCCTAATCCACGCATTGAGGCTTCTGAGTTCTGCCTGTCTGGCGGGTCCTGCACGAGGAACAGGTAGCACTTCTGAAAATGCAACCATGGACGTCCTGGACTTTAATCTTCTTCCTAACAACCTGAACTTGGCTTCCAAGACTGACCGCTTGGCCTTCCCGACATCATTGGTACCAACATGTACCATGACCACTGGCTCCTTTCCGGTTCTCTCTAACAAGCTATCTAGATTTCTCGTGATGTCTGCAACCTTTGCACCTGGCAGGCAAGTGACCATACGGTTATCATGCTCATCACAAATCCATCCCTCCGTATTTCTAATTATAGAATCCCCTAGCAGAAGGAGCTTCTCTCCTGCAGCCTGTTCTTCTACATGTACCTGATCCTGCAGCCTGTTCTTCTACATGTACCTGATGATATTCTTATGTCCTTTTTAGTGATAGTCAAGATGCTACTCTACTGGGGAGTAAATATGGAGATCCAGTGGAGGGATGTAGCTTGGATTCTTCCAGGAATGGCTCAGGAAGAACATGAACAGCAAAAGCCAGCATGTCTTGCCATTTGAAGTCAATGGCTGTTGAGGCATTTGGCATGATTTCCACTAAACGAGGCATTCATGAAATCTTCAGCCTGTGTGTCCTCAATGCACCTGGGAGCCTTAACAGTGAGAAATGACCTTGCTGGTTTTTTTTTTAAAGTTGTGGCTGTACAAAGACTGTATGACAACAAGGATGTTATATTGTGCAATCTACTTCTGAGACAGTGAGGAATTATTTTTAATGTAAAAAGATCCCTGTAGGATTCCACTTCAAACACTTGTCCTAATAAAATCTTGTTGTGACCACACATTTCCTCTTTCTGTCATTAATGTAAGAGGATGGGGCATGGAAAGGGGGAAATGGTTCTGTTCCTGGATCTTGGGAAAAAAAAAGAATTTTGTCATCAAAGCCGACCCCTCTTCTGAAATCATCCCCAAACAAACCTCTTAGTAAAATTTCCCTCAATCACCACCATTTCCTCTTCGCTCATGAGCTTCTGAGAATATGTGTGGACACTGTGTAATAATGTAAGGACAACTTTGCCTTATGCAAGGATACTTTACAGGCAGGCAAATCTCCTATTTGTTTTAGTGATATACTGTAACAATGCTAGTGTGGCAACCCTGTAGGGACAAACACCACTGAATTCCTTGGGGTTATTTCTGAGCACGGGATTGAACTAGAATTCAATCCAATGAATTGTGTGTTGTTAATATCATTTAGTACATCTCCCTGTATAATAATCATCATGCTACATCAAGTCAATTCTGACTTACAGAAATCCTTTTCAGGGGTTTCCAGATAGAGAATCCTCATAAGTGGTTTACTCTTTCCTTCTTCTGGGGGTGTCCTGGGACTGTGCAGCTTGCCCAAGGCCACACAGGCTGGCTGTACTCTCAGGAAGCACAGTGGGGAATCACATTCCCTAACTCTGACTCTGCAGCCAGATACCTAAACTAGGCCTTGGTCTCATGACGATTTTGCTGCTCTTTTTGCTGTGAAAGACTGTGCAGCTAAAGATCATGCCTTCACTCCGAAGAGCAGTATTTTGGTACCCCGGCCGACCACGCCCCGGAAGCACACTTTAACCACAGCATTTTGTACCACCGCTAGGGGTTGTGTTAAAATACTTCTGTTACTGGTGCACACTTTTTAACACCTCAAACGAGGTGCGACCCCAGAAAATTCGCACCAATTAGATTCGTACCCCCTTTCCTGCCACTTCCTGTAGTTCTGCCTTGGTAATCGCTTATGCTACTGAGTTGGCGGCATACCGGCATGCCGGCACAATTTTTTCTGCCTTTCCGCCAGCAATTAAAATCGATTTTAAGAAGAAAGACTGCAACACATGTATTCACCACAAGGGGAATCAACTCAAAAAACAGGCAAAAGATGCACAGTAAGCAAGCTGAGGCAGACGCAGAGAAGTAAAATACTCCCCTGTCGTCGGGGCGCTAACTGCACATCAAACGTCACGTGACCACCCGAAAAAATAGTATGAATCATATTAAGATGCTAATATAATGGTAGTGAGACCGGGGCACTTAGCTATCCAGAAAATAACAAAAGGAACAGGTACATCCTCTGAAATACTATATCAAAAGGGGGGGAACTGTTGTCCCATAATGTAGAAAATCTCATGCTCTTTATTCCAGTGTAAAATGCCCAACACATTTTGACCTATCAGCCTTCTTCAAATGAATATTTGGTAAACTCTAATTAGTTCTTTTTCCTGTTTATTCTGCCTTTGACCAGCCCCATTAAATAAATTAGAATGCATTTAACGAGAAGGGCCTACAGTATATATATCTCTCTCTCTCTTTTGACACTGAACAATCCGACCAGCTTTTCCTTATATAAAAAGGTAAAGGTTCCCCCCGCACATGCATGCTAGTCATGTCTGACTCTAGGGGCGGTGTTCATCTCTGTATTCAAGCCGAAGAGCCAGTGTGGTGCAAGTCTGTGACCATGTGGCCAGCAAGGCTGCAATGAAACACTGTTTTGCCTTCCTGCTTTTTACAGCAATACCTATTTATGTACTTGCATTTCCATGCTTTTGAACTGCTAGGTTGGCAGGAGCTGGGGTTAACAGTGGGAGCTCACTCCGTTGTGTGGCACCCGGGATTCAAACTGCTGAGCTGCTGACCTTGTAGCCAACAGTCCCCAATGCTCTAGCCCGCTGAGCCATCACACCCCTTCTCCCTATATAACAGCATGCAAATACTCCTGTTTAAAGTTATTTGTGTATATGTGCGTAAGAGGAGGAGAAATTGGTTACCACATGGAGAAGGGAGTACTGCTGGACAGTTCAGTGGCTTAGGTCTGTGATTGGGTGTTTGATTCCCCACTGTGCCTTCTTGTCAGGTGTTGGACTGGATGATGTAAAGTTCTAAGACTGCTATAACATGACTACAGTCAACACATAATTTATATGCTCAAAGTCTTCAGCATACAAGATACTACCACACACAACCCATGGCACTGGGTTTCCTTTTGTTGAGCAGATCTGTTAAGGATGGGGCACTCGGGAGGCTGCTCATTCGTATGGTCTCCATGGGTCAGAGGATGACCTGATGCACATAAGACATGTGAATGTTTTGCACACTGTATGCTGCTTTCTTTATTGTACAGTGGAACCTTGACTTACATACTGCTTGACTTACATCATATTTGACTTGCAGCAAGAAGGGACCTGTTTGATTTGAGTCGCAGGCTTTGACTTACATCTCGGAGCCCCGGCGCAAGGCACCGGAATCGGGCGGCAGCCACAACCCAGCATCGCGGCTGCCGCCTCCAAACTGCTCCTGCCTTCTTCCCCTCCTCCAGCAGCGGTGGCTTCGCGAGGCCAGCTCAGAGCACCTGGAGCTGGTCCTCGGCCTCACCGAAGCCGATGCTGCTGCCGGAGGAGAAGAAGGGCCGGGAGCTCGGGGCTGGCCTAGCTGGTTAGATAGTCGGCTCAGTCTTGTAAAAAATCTGGCTGCAGAAGTCTGGTCCACAATGGAAGCATTTTAGTTGGGGAGCTGTAAAGTTGTGGGACTCTAATGGTAAGCATAGAGTTGTTCAGAACTTGGAACGTCAGGTTAAAAATCAGTAAAACTTAAATGTTAGACATTGTTGCTATGAACATTAAAAAGTGGAGGCGTATAACTTGTGGACTTTAATTGCACTGCCTCCTCCTCTCTTTGAAGAGACATTTCATTTACATCCCCAGAAGGAATCTCCTATCCCAGTCAAATTTGTGTTAAATTGCTGTTTTTGGGGGTCTTTTTCATCATCTAGAACGGATTAATCTGCTTTCCCATTACTTTCTATGGGAAACGTTCGTTTGACTTAAGTCATGTTTGACTTAAGTCTAGACCACTGGAACGGATTAATGACGTAAGTCAAGGTTCCACTGTATATATACTGAGCAACCAAATGAACAGATCAACAGCAAACAAACAACTCCCACCAACCCAGGAAAGAGAGCGAAGGACAAGCACTCAGCAGAGAGGAAGGATTCTCTTTGAAATCAAAAGCTGGAAGGAACTGTTGGTTAGTACTGGACTGTCTTGCAGCCTAAAAAAGGCCCTTCCAGTTACTCAAACAGATTGTTGCTGGTTGCTTCAATCCTAGCATCCTGATCTAGAGCAGCTGGTTTCCCAAAATTTCTGCTACACTTTCGAGTTGTCTAAAGTCATGAAATGCAATGTTAAAGGTGGCATCCTTTATGCAAAAATGTATACGTTTGTTGTAGCGTTGTCAGAGCTACTGTGACTCAAATAATGTGTGGGACTGACCCCTGCCTATGCCACCCTGTTCAGTGGGATATGAAGGAGAATGATATTGAAAGAAATGAATTACCACATTTTCTGACTCCCAAAAGTGTTAAGGAGGAGGAAGGAGTGGAAATCAAAATGGCCTGAGTCAACCAAGATTTAAGCTTATTTAAGCCTTTTTCACTGTAAATGATGCTGAGTTCAACTCTGAGTGGTTGAAATGCATGGCTGAAATGGCTTAACAAAACCAAGTAATTCCACACAGACGGAAGGACAAACAGACAGATACACCCACACCCACACCCATACCATTGCTAGGCAAATGGAACTTTGGAAGAAACAACAGCTAGGCAGAAACAGATGTATTGACATGCCCAGATATTATATAATACACAAGACATACCTGTTGTGGCATGCAAAATGATGAGGATGAGCCACGGTAAGTAAGACTTGGAGATAAATAAACAGTGTTGTTGTTCCCTTGCCTGCATTTCCTTCAGAACATTGCTGCATCATTTCAATCTGCCCCTCCCTCTAGAACCAACACAGTTCTTCAAACGTCTATTAAAATGGGTGCAAATATATGAGGCCTCCAGCTAAGGAACAATGAATCAGATCATTATCTAGCCCGTGTCAAAATCCAACTGTCTGCCCAGTGATGGTACATCAGGAAAGATACACTTTTGGAATACAGATCATTATCTACACATTATATAATCTCATCTAATTGAGGTACATATGAATCACTGCAATCATGTATGATTTCTGCAGGGCATTAATCTGTATGTAAGTCAAGTAGCTATAGGCGTGTCAATATAGGACATGTTAGTAAAATATGCTAAGTAGAGATGGGCACGACCAGGAAAAATGACGTTTTGAGTTTTCGATTGTCGGGATGGGTCCGTTTCAGCTCGTTTCCGTTTGTCGAGGAAATTTTCAAAAATTTGTCATTTCTGTTTGTCGTTTGTCATTTGGGTTGGGGTTGGGGTTGGGGTAAGTGGGCTCTGGGAGGCACCTCTCTGGGTGCTTCTCTGACGTCTGACCCACTAAAAAGGGAAGCAAGGGAAGCGTTTCACGGAGCCGCCGCGTACCATACATTTACATTACATTATGTTAGGGTGGGGTGGCAGAGGCACCTCTCTGGGTGCCTCTGACTCAGTAAGAAGGGAAGCATAGTAGCGTACTGCTGTACAGGTTAGGGAATGGGATAGGGGATAGTGGGCTCTGCGAGGCACCTCTCTGGGGGCCTCACTTTGACTCACTAAGAAGGGGAGTGTATTAGCGTACTGACGTACAGGTTAGGGAATGGGATAAGGGATAGTGGGCTCTGCGAGGCACCTCTCTGGGTGCCTGGGACCCACTAAGAAGGAAAGTGTACTTGTGTACGGATCTGGGTTAGGGTTGGGGTTAGGGTAAGGGTTAGGCTTAGGGTTACGGTTAAGGTTAGGGTGGGTTAGTGGGTTGCACCTCTGGGTGCCTCTGACCCACTAAGAAGGACAGCGTACTGGCGTATGGGTTAGGGTTGGGTTAGGGTTAGGGTTAGGGTTAGGGTTTGTGGGCTTTTAATGCCCTCTCTGGCACACTCAGAAGTCTCAGTCAAAACCTGGCCATGTGATTGGTGGAATGGGTCCAAAAATTTGCATGGTCCCATCCCATGGCCAGCCCATCATTGCGCATGCGCAGGTGTAAAAAAATAAAAATGAAAATAAAATAAAATAAAATCAATGGAGACGTTTTATTGCATGAAAAACCCACTGCTGCTACTACAAAAATCAGGCATTTAAAATACCTAATTTTCAAATGTTTCTGTGGTGCTTTGGTGGGTTTTTGGACCACGATTTAAAAATAAATATTGCGGTCGCCATTTTGGATCCCCCCCATCGCATGGCAAATGGAGATGACGAGGATGCCCCCCCCAGCCTGGTACCAGCAGCCCAGGACAGGAGGGGGGGCTGGGGACCCCCCCCCAGAAACCACCCCTTGGTAGGTGCCCTCACTGAGGCAGGCATATTTTCGCCTGCTTTTATGGCCGGGAATCGGGTTTTTTTTTTAAAAAAAAACTTTTTTTCTGTGCTGCTTGGCATCGCGCAATCGCCGCGATGCCATGAACGACAACGAAAAATCAGACCCAATTTTTCTTTTTCGGTTCGAGTTCGAGTTGGAGCGGAGTAATTCTCGTTACCGTTACCCGTTATGTAACAATAACGAGAACCGAAAATGGAAACGAGAATTTCGCCTAGTCGTGCCCATGTCTAATGCTAAGTTTGTAAAAGAAAAAACCTGAAGTAGATTCTGAATTTTAGTTTAATTACAAGTAGACCAGTGAAGACTTATATAAAATAACCAAGGTGATAGCAGAGAACAGCACGAGAGAACAGCTCTGATAATTTATTTATTTTATTTATTTATTTGATTTATATACCGCAACCATCTAGCAAAAAGCTACTCTGGGCGGTTTACAAACATATACAAAACCAAATAATCAAATCATAAAAATAAAAGGAACAAATAAACAAATAAGCACAAATACAAAAAATCAAAATGCTTTAACAAATCAAAATAAGAACAAATGGAAAAAAATAACTAATAAGGTACGGTGCCCAGATCAGCTGATCCTGTGAGCACCATTTGTGGGGAAGTCTGCTGCCATCACTGCTCATCTTTTCCTCAGCGACCAATCCTGAGTGGTCACATCACCACCTACCACCTCCAGCTGGCTCCTCGATGTTAAAACTAGCATTCAAGTCTTGCAGTTAGAAATGGAGAAAATGAAGGAAAAACTGAGGGAGATCCTCAAGCGGCAGCGAAGGAGAAAGAGAGTAAGTTCTGTATCTTAGAAATGAATCATCCTGTTGCAACAGCAACAACTAAATCACTGAAGTCTTGTGGCCACCGCATCAGTACAGTGGACCCTCGTATAACAAACACTTTGTATAACATAAAATCTGTACAACATAAAAAATTCTGGAGACAGGGGAAATTTGCTTAACAGAATCACCTATGGGCAGGGCCGGTGCTAGGTTTTTCTATGCACTAGGCGAGGGGCGGGGGGGGCAGTGACGGGCATGGGGGGTGGGCAGCGATGGGCACAGGGGTGGCAGGCAGGCGGCGATGGGCGGTCGGACGGCAGTGGCCAGCGGCGGTGGAGGGGCGGCCGTGGTGCAGCAGACTGGCCAGTGCCCTCTCCATTTTGGCGCCCTAGGCAACTGCCTAGTTCGCCTTAATGGACGCGCCGGCCCTGCCTATGGGACGAATCCCTACAACATAAAAATGGTTGCAATTAGAGATTACTCCATTTTCAATATATTCCTATGGGAAATTTGTATTAAGTAAAAGGAAAATCTGCTTAACAGAATTTCATTTGGAACAAATTAATTCCTTTATACAAGGTACCATTGTATTTCATATCCACAGAAAGGGAAGGCTGGGGAAAGAGAAAGAACAGAATGTAGAGAAGAGTGAGCTTCTTGCATTGCCCTTTTAAGAAAGAATTTTAAAAAGTCTGTGTACATTACCCTTTTAAAGTCCTTCCCTGACTCCTTTCCCTGGGATTGCATTAAGAAGTCGCTCAGGGCATTCCCTTAGTGAGTGGAAGAAACGTGGAAAATAAAAATAAAATGGAGCACCCAGCTCTGTAATTTCTACTGGCCTGGCCAGAAGGCCTTCAGTACCATTTAGTCTACAATGTGGCCTTTCTGTTGGTTTTTACATGTTTGTTTTATGTGAACTGCCCAGAGTTCTCGTTGGGAAATTGGGGCAGTATACAAATATAAAAATAAATAAAAATAAATAAATAAATACAGGAATGGGTTTTTGAATTTTTTACAGAGAAGCAGAAATGTGCCCATACTGTCATAGATCTGAACAAAGATTTGGTCATTTAGTCCATTATTGGTCAAAGTATTCCCCAAAGGGTAATGGCAGATCAAATATCAGTCTTGATGTCCTTATTCAGGCACAGACTGGGTGTGGGGGCCAACGCCCAGCCCTCTTCATTGGCTGAACTCCATTAAGGAGTAAAACCCAGAGCAATATAGATGTCACATTCCAATGGGTGAAATCTTGTTGTTTAGTGTGCTAGAATAAGCCCACTGAATCAGTGAGCGTTGGGTGGGCCTCTAAGTTCCACTGTTTCAACAAGTCTGCTTAGTTGTGGTTGAATACTGGATTTCAGCCTTTATATTCTTCTACTAGTTTGAGTTATTGTCCTTGTCTTTTCCATCAGTGTCAATTCGTGAGAGCCTCATTGACCCACCTGGGGTCAGAAGATGGCCCCTCCTCCATTCCCATATCCATGGAAGCAACATTGCAGTTGGCAACAACAATAGGGCTTATTAAATAAAGAGAAGGGGAATCAACTCTGAACAAATTAACCAACGGTTACTGTTATTTTCAGGGTTGGTTGGCATGACTAGCTCCAGACAAGTCTTTTTTCCTTGTTAACTCTACCAAGGGGGCAGGGCATTAGCGTCGAATGCCCTTCTTAATGTTGGGTGCCAGTTGGCTCTAAAACATACATCCAAGAGAAGTGAGGATTGGTTCTCCCTCAAGAAGGGCAAGGCACACGGTCTATCAATGTTCCTCTAACTAGGCATTTGGTTATCCTCATCTCTTCCTCCTCCTCTTCCTCCTAGAAAGTCAATGATGGGCCTTATGGCCTTGTCACCTCCAGTGCCGCAGCAGAGTCAAAGTCAGCTGCCCATCAGTGACATGGCAAGACAAAAGAGGGATCTGCCTCTCTCTCCCCAGTAGTGGCATTGGGGAGGAGGGATAGAGGAGAGATAGAGGAGGGATAAAGGAGATTTGGGTCCCTCTCCTTTATGACCCTAAAATCCACCAGTTCTCTTCTTCAAGGCTGCTCAACCTTTGCCATATAATCCCATTCTCGAGGGTACTTTGATGAATCTCACTCAACCTCCTTGGCATTTCTCCACTTCTCTTGAGCATTTCCCCATGTTCCTTTGTCCTCCTCCACTACCAAATTGGGATACAGTGGTACCTTGTATAAAGGAATTAATTCATTCCAAATGAAATTATGTTAAGCAAATTTTCCTTTATACAAATTCCCATAGGAATGCATTGAAAATGGAGTAATCCCATTTTTATGATGTACGGATTTTCCCCATAGGCAATTATGTTAAGCAAATTTCCCCTATCTCCATAATTTTTATGTTGTACAGATTTTATGTTATACAAGCTGTTTGTTATACAAGGGTCCACTGTACTTCCTTCTTTTCTTGATGACTTATCCCTTCATTCTTCTGCCTCCCTTATATCCCTCTGGCATTTCTCCCTCCTGCTGAATGTGTCCTGCTGAGATCGAGCCAACTGCAATCCTTGTGGTTTTGGTGGGAAGGTCTGTTTATATTGCCTTATCTTACGGCACTAGGGTATGGCTTGTTGGGTTCTCTTCTGTTTTGGCAGGAGGATCCTCCATTTGATTGGCACCAGCCTTCAAGATGTCCCCGGACTCAGGGAGCTCCTCCTTAACCTCTTGGGGTTGAGCCTTTGTTTGCCTCACCATGTCTAGCAGCTTGTGTGTTTTCTGTACAACTTCCCTTAAAAGCCAAATCACGATCACTCTAGATTAGGGATGGGCATGAAATGGAAAAATTGTGTATCATTTCATTTCATTTCCGCCCCATTTCATTTTGTTTTGTTTCTTATGAATTTTTTTTAAAGGAACAAAACAAAATGCTTACGAAATGGTTTGTAAGTTTAAAAAAATGGCTCCTCTGGCATCAAATATGGCTTCCCTGCATCCTAGAGGCAACAGATTTGGTGCTGGGGAGCCCTTTTTTATAATTACAAGCAGTTTTGTAAGTAACAGAAAAAACTGCCCTTTTGTTTTGTTAGCTAACGAAACAACAAAATGATGTTTCATTTTTCATTTTGTGCCCATCCCTACTCTATATCAATTTCCTCCTCAAGGTCATTTGCCCACAGAAGTTAAGGTATTTCTAAACCACTTAATTTCATTGTGTGTTTGCTTTGTACTGCTGCACACAACCTCAAGGACCTGCCTGACTTTGTAATGATGACTGCTGAGACACTATCTGATGACTGAGTCTTCTTTCAAATTAGGGTGTGATTGAAACATTGAATAGTTTAATGCGTAATAGAGCAAAGGGCTTAGTTGATCCCCACAGAAGAGAGTGACTCTGTGTTTTAGGGCCAAACTGTTTGCCTCTGCATGGTTAATCCTTCTGGAACTAATAAATGGTATAGGGCTGGGCTGGGCTGATCAGGATAATAGCTTTGGAGAAAGGAGGCTTTGGCCCTTCACTGTGATCCCACCTGCACTAGGATGCCATCCACTGCAGTTCTTTGCAACAGCATAAAGAAAGTATAAACACAGCAACAGGCAGGAACACGTGTTCAATTATGACACCGTAAAGCAGTAAAAATCAGTACCACCATAACCCGGTTTATATTAATTCTTGATGTTCCTGCAAAATTTTGAAAGGACAAAATTTTGAAAGGACTTTATAGTCTGCAACGGGGGTTGAAATGAGAGGATGGGGTCATGAGGCATATGTGCCCCAGATCTCAGGGAGTCACACATACCATTTTTATACCATAGCAACACCATCAACAGCTGTTTCTGATGCATTTGTTGCTAAATTGGACTGTACCATGGCATTTGGGAGGAAATCAAGCAGCTGAGTTTGAGCAAAAACATTGGTTGGTTGGTTGGTTGCATTTCTCCTTGTGGGTATCCAAGGTAGTAACAATGAATACTTTGAACTGGTCTGGGAAACATTCTGGCAGCCGGTGATGCTGTGGTGGTAAATGAGTCACATGCATCCTGTAATCAGGACCAGCTAGCAGTTTGACTGCAGTGTTTTGAACCAGATGAAGTTTCCAAACACTTTTCAAAGGCAGCCCCAATGTAGAGTGCATCGCAGTAGTCCAAACAGGGATGTGCCACCATGGCCAGGTCAGGCATTTCAAGGAATTTTATTTATTTATTTATTTATTTGATTTGATTTATATACCGCAACCATCTAGCAAAAAAGCTACTCTGGACGGTTTACAAACATATACAAACTATAAAAACAGATTAAACAACTTAAAATAGTAACTAAAAACTAATCAATCAAACCAAATAATCAAATCATCATAATAAAAAGAACCAATAAACATATAAGCACAAATACAATAAATCAAAATGGTTTGACAATTCAAAATAAGAACAAATGGGAAATAAAAATAACTAGTAGAAAATTATCATAAGGCGGGGGAAATGACAGTGTCCTATTTATATAAGTCCTATTTATATAAGGAAGAGGCACAGCTGGCACATCAGCTTTATCTGTGCAAATGCACTCCTGGCCAGTGCTGAAAACTGTGCATCCAAGCTCAAGGCTGAGTGGAGGAACACACTCACACTGTGTACCTGATTCTTTGGGGGCAGTGTAACCCATCCACTCCAGGTGGATTCTCTATCCTCTGATTTAGCTTTTAACTGACCAGGAGCATCACTATCTTTTATTCAGTCCATTACTGGTCAAAACACAGAACAAATTCTTTGGAATTAGATAGAAAGGAGAGACAGGGCTGGGTACCATCAGCATATTATTATGGATGATCTTTATACCCCTTTACAAAAGAGCAAGCTTCTTTGCATTGAAAAGGCCTAATTTCTGAGTGCACATACAAAGGAGTACACTACAGGGGTGCTACCATAATTGGGTGTTTTGAACACCTGTATGTATCAAGCCGGCCTTCAGCTCCACCCCTCTTGCTTTGCACAGGTATATCTTAGCCTTTGCTGCCAGAGGCAGTGGCTCTGGTGCCCACCTCGTGTGCGCACGCAAAGGCCTCTCTTGATTATCTTAGCACCCGAGCCAGTTCATACTGTGAGATTCAATATTTGAGGTAGCTTGGATGCAGGCCATTTTGTGCTTTGTAGGTTAAGGTCAGCACCTTGAATTGTGCCCAGTATGTGACTGGCAGCCAGTGGAGCTGCTTTAGTATGGGTGTAATGTGATCTGTTACAGAGTGATCTGTGATATCCACCCATGGGTCAGCATGCAGCAGATTTTTGACTATTCTGAAAAGCTGCCCTGGGCAATTTTGTGCCATATCAATGGTGGTTGAGAAAAATGATTTCTTTGCTGCTTCCATTACCTTGGAATAAGTTTTCCAATGGCCTTTCACTGTTTCTTTATCTGTTTCACTCTGGGTATTCCGCCTTTCAGCTCTACAGACCACCCTTTTAATATTTGCCAGTTTTCCAGAAAATCAAGCAGCCAGTTTGCTTGTACTTCGAGGAAGGAGACATTCAGGGGCAATCAGGTCAATGGCTTTGCTCATCTCCCCATTCCAGAGATCAACTAAGTATTCAATGGAATCATCCATCAAAGAGATGGGAAACTCCCCTAGGGCAGCTACAGAAACCACCTTCTTGGACAAATTGCCTTTGTCTGACTTCTACCCCTGCCTAGGCTCTGAATTCCAGTGAGCCTAAAGCGTACCAGATAATGGTCTGTCCATGACAATGGGGACTAGAGAAAGTTCTTTTACCTCTAGGTTCCCAATATTCACACCAGGGCAGAAAACCAGGTCTAAGGTGTGGCCTGCAGAATGTGTAGGGGAAGACACCATTTGAGATATTTATTTATTTATTATTTATTTATTTAAGTACTTATATCCCGCACCATCTTCCCCAACGGGAACTCTGGGCGGCTAACAACGTAAAAAAGCATAAAAGGCTTAAAAGCTGAAAATACCAAAACCTCCAGGCAAGGGCGGCGGAGGGCAAGATGGCGGCAAACGATTAGGACCAGGAAGAAAAAAACTAACTAATAAGGTCACCATATGCTTCTTTGAAGAGGAAGGTCTTCAGAGCCCTCTTAAAGGCGGGAAGGGACTCCAGCAGGCGCAGTTCAGAAGGAAGATGGTTCCAGAGCGAGGGCCCCACCACAGAGAAGGCGCGGTTCCGCGTAAGCGTTTTTTCCGCGCCTCTCTGGGTGTGGCCACTCTCAATGAGCGCACCTGTGACGATCTCGTGGGTCTGGATCCGGATGCCCTCTGGGAGATGCGCTCCGCCAGGTATCCTGGTCCCAAGCCGTGGAGGGCTTTGAAAATCAAAACCAGGACCTTGAACCTGATCCGGAAGACAACGGGAATATAGACCCAAATGGTGAGTCATGAGATCTTCAGAAACCCCTGACAGAGCTGCCTCAGCATGGACGTTAAAGTCCCCCAGCACGATGATCCAGGGGGATTCCAATACAACCCCTATAATCAGTTCGGTTACCTGAGGTAGAGAAGTTGTTGTCCCTGGCTCCTACTTTTAAGGACATACATTCAAAACCAGGGAATTGGGGAATGTGGCAACTAGCAGGAGGGATGGAGTTGTGACAGATTATTGCAACTCCACCACCCCGCCCCCTTGGTCTGGCCTGTTGTTCCACAGAGAAACCCAGAGGACAGAGCTGAGTGAGATTGACACCCCAGCCTCATCCAGCCAAGTCTCTGTAATGCAAGTGAGATCATCACGTTCTTGCAGGATCAGGTCCTGGATGACTGTTGATTTCCCATTCACTGATCTTGCATTCAACAACAATATTTTTAGCCCAGGGATCTTGTCATCAAGGTTTACAGAGCATTCTAAATTTGCAGATACCTTGGGAGTTACCAAAACCCTGTAGTCCCTCCATTTTATAAAGTGTTGTCAAACCAACCTTACGATTCCCATGTCTTTCTGTACCAAGAACAGTAGTAGTAATAGGTTTCCTTTCATTGTCTTGCAAGCAAAATCTCTTTTTCCATAAATTGACATCTTTCCCAGGTAGTTGCACAAAAATCTGCAGTGCTTCCTGCGGTGCTAAGTGCAGTTTCTCGCCATCCCACCACCTTCACAGGTGCATCTCAGAAGAACACATGAAAGGGCCTTCTCTGTTGCTGCTCCCAGACTTTGGAACTCCCTTCCGCTGGAGGCCAGGACTGCCCCGTCTCTGCTGTCTTTCCAGAAACAGGCAAAGACCTTCCTCTTCAAGCAAGCTTTCCCTGAATGAGGGACCACCTATTATGTGACTTTACAGGGATTACCATAGATGATTGCATTGATTGATTTCATAAGAACACTAGTGTTTTCCATGTTACTTTTCGCCCCTCATAATGGATTTTTCTTTTCTTTTTGTGTGCTCTTTGTAGCTCTACTGTTTCTTAAATGTTCTGGGCTATATATTGTCCCTCACTATTGTAAGCCACCTTGGGTCCTTTTCCAAGGAGAAAGGTGGGGTAAAAATATTCAAAATAAATAAATATAATTGCATGGAACAAGCTATGTTTGTGGACCACAACTCATGGCTGAAATCCTGCTGCACAGCTCTTCATATGCAACAGTGATGATGTCATCAGCACTGGCAAATCGCCAGTGATTAAAGACAACCTTTGTCTTGGTCACAATGCATGTGATGCTCATAGGCCCTGAAATTGCCTTTAATGGCTGACGAGTTGCCTTTAAGCAGCAGTCATTTGGCATTGCTGATGATGACATCTGTGTTGTCACACACATGGAGCTGTGTAGCAGGACTTCAGCCACAGAATCCTGTCAACCAGCATAGTCTCTGCTCCAGCTGGCTAATCAATTCTGGGAGCTTCAGACCACAAAGTAACTTATTTAGTCTTTGGAATGTGTAGCGAGGCTGAAAGAATGATGAGTTCCCACAAGCAACGGGGTTATCCTGGGATATCGATGTTGGAAGCCTTTCAGGAAAAATAAAACTTGGAAGCAGGAATAATACTCAAAAATTGGGGGATGGGAGGGTTTATTTGTTTATTTATTGCATTTGTATCCCACCCATCTTCCTGGCGGAACTTCCTGGTGGCCTGAACCAAGAGGTCAATAACATCACTTGAGCTGAGTTTGACCTTGCTTACATGTTGCAATGAGACAGGAAGCTGAGCAACTGATATTAAACAGAACAATAAAGCCAGTTACTTAAAAAACACTATGTAAAATATGCCAACTAAGGTCAGGATAGTCAAAGCTATGGTTTTTCCAGTAGTGATGTATGGAAGTGAAAGCTGGACTATAAAGAAGGCTGATCGCCACAGAATCGATGCTTTTGAGCTGTGGTGCTGGAGGAGAGTCTTGAGAGTCCCCTGGACTGCAAGGAGATCAAACTTATCCATCCTGAAAGAAATCAACCCCAAATGTTCACGGGAATGACAGATTTTGAAGCTGAGGCTCCAGTACTTTGGCCACCTCATGAGGAGAGAGGATTCCTTGGAAAAGTCCCTGATGTTGGGAAAGATTGAAGACAAAAGGAAAAGAGGACGGCAGAGAATGAGATGGTTGGACGGTGTCATCGATGCAACCAATATGGATTTGACAAAACTCCGGGAGGCAGTGGAAGATAGGAAGGCCTGGCGAGCTCTGGTCCATGGGGTCATGAAGAGTCGGACACGACTGAACAACTGAACAACAACAAAATGTGCCCTAAAATGATTGTGATATGGTGTTGTTTATTGGAATTTGGGGTGATGTATTATGTTCAGGCCGAAAGGCCCATGACAAACTGTTAGTCAAGAGCACCCCATTCCCTGAGAATTCCCTGACATCCTTCTTTTGTGATGTCACAAAAGCTGGGCAAGCAAAGCTTGGGAGTATGGTTGCCACTTCAAGGCTGTCAGCTCAGGGCAACAGCCATGCTTCTCTGATTTTCCCAAGTGAGAAGAAGAATCTCAGAGGGAGCAGCGTTTGGAGTGGAGACAGTTTGTTTCTTCCATGTGGCTTTCCAGCTGGGTCGCCATCTCCATCCGCGACAGTGGACACCAGGGCTCACCAGCTCAATAGGAGCACACTGCTCCAAATGCTACAGTTGGTCCAATGACAGGAACCTACTAACTCATTCCACAGGCTCTTCTTCTAGCTCCAATGATCTGAAATCTGAACTTCGTGGTGCAGTGGTTAAATGCCTGTACTGCAGGTAAAACTGTGCTCATGACCTGGGGTTCAATCCCAGGTAGCAGGCTCAAGGTTCACTCAGCCTTCCATCCTTCTGAGGTCGGAAAAATGAGTACCCAGCATACTGGGAGGAGGGCAATGTGTAGCCTGCATACTGTAATGAAACTGTAAACCACCCAGAGACTACTTGAAGTGGTATGGGGAGGTATATAAGCAGAACACTTTGTTTTGCTTTGCCAGAGTCCTAGACTGTTTCTATATCCACAACACCACACTAGCTCTCCAAAAGTACACAGATGACTACAAATTTAAAGAGTTTTTCTAATACAAAGTTGATTTACTGCAATACATCTAATCAGAAATGGGGCAGTCCTGGACATGACATTATCATCTGCCTCAGGGTCTCATTGTTCCAACTGCAAAGTCAACATTTAGCTGAAACAGCCAAATTTATTTCTAAAGAAATGAAGTTATGTCTTATATGTCTAAAACATCTTTTTTTTTTTTTACTAAACCACATGCACATTTAGGTCTAAAGAGGTTCCAGTTATCAAAGCCAGGGCAGATCTCCATTGGTTAAGTTACACAGGACACATCCCAAGTAGACAGGGGAATAAAAAAGGAACTAGGAAGTTCATGGAAAATTTGGGAGTTGAGTCATGGCAACTGGACTTCTTGTGAGACTGAAACGGTTTGCTACTCATCCAAGTAGCTTCTTCAGTCTGAGGAAAGTTGGTGGGAGGCTTCCAATTATAGTTCACTTTGGTTTCACCCACACATACACACACTTGATCTGGATAGGCTTGTTAGGTGGACAAATGTCTTGGCTATGGGTTTTGGGAAGAAGCAATGAAACCATATAATAAGGATTTTACCGAATACTGACATTTGTTTTCGCCAAGGAGCTCATGGGTAGAATTATTTCTGAAATTAATAAAACATGAGAAAATATTAAAAAGAGAAGATAATGAACAATAGAGCATACTGTATACTTGTGTATGTCAAAAAATTGAGGTCTTAAAGTTGATCCTAAAAACCTGGATGGACTTCTACATGAGCGTATGTGTGTGTGTGTGTGTTGTGTCATTACAGTCGTGACCGACTCTTCGTGACTACATGTCCATGAAGTTTTCTTGGCAGGAATACTGGAGTGGCTTGCCAGTTCCTACTCCAGGCACCTACTGCCGCTGGTATTCCCTGGTGGTCTCCCATCCAAGTACTAACCAGGGCCGACCCTGCTTAGCTTCCAAAATCAGGAGAGATCGGATGTGCTTAGGGCATGTACAGTACAGTAAATCTGGTCACAAATTTGCTCTTATAACAAGCAATAAAACAAGGGGCCCAGCAGACCTCTTGCCCCTTACAGGCCAAAGAAACTGAGAGAGGCCCCTGAGGGAGAGAGTGTGCTAACCACCCGCATGTCCCACCTTCTCAGGCCATTTGTCCCACCATGTTCTACTACTGTACTGCCATTTTGACTCACTGTACTTACTCCATACACATGCACAAATGATTACATATAAACCCTCTTGCATTTTCTGAGCTGCACGGAGCATTTTTGAAGCAACACTGACCAGTTTATGTTGAAGGGAAGGAAGCTCAGTATAGAACGGGACATTCCATTATATTGCAGAAGCTTTAAGTGTATTTGCAGCAACGCCAGCCGGGCAGGGACATGCAGGCTGGCAAAGCACAGCCTCACCAGATCCAATGAGTTAAAAAAGAAAAGAAGAAAACAAAGGGCATGACAAATAAAATGAAAACCTATCTTGCTAACTAATCTACACCTCACCTCTCTTCTCCAGCGCAGTCAGTGAGTTAAGCTGCAAACAAGCACACACATTACAATACAGAGAGAAGCAGCTGGCAGCCAATGTATTTCATTCATGGCTGGCTTTCAATAAAAACAGGCAGGGTGTCTGCATCAGCCATAGTTGGGGAAGCAAAAGGCAGATTTGTCTCAGTTGGGTTGCAGTCCTGGCTGGCTCCAAACTGAAAGCAGGCAGGGCAACTGGCTTCCAATGGGTGGGGCAGGGTGCCTGCATCAGGAACCAATAGGGAGGTAGTAGGCAAATTGGCCTCTGCTGTATTCCAGAAAAGCCATGAAAACAGCAGGGAACCTGTGCAAAAGGCTGGGCTCATACTACTTGGGTATTCCACCAATTCATTTACTAGGGCCCCCACAAACTCTTGGAGTTCCCCTCTTCACAGAGGTCTGTGGCCCTCTTCAAATGCACCCGGCCCCCATTGAGAATGGTGGCTTAGATCAGTGCATCCCAAACTTGGGTCCTCAGATGTTCTTAGAGTACACCTCCCAGATATCCTGGCCAACATGGCTAGTGGGGAAGGTTTCTGGAGGTTTAATGTCCAAGAACCTCTGGGGACTCATAGTTGGGAACCATTGGTTTAGATTTCTGAAGTACCAGCTGGCATGTTCCATATTTGGAGATCATGGAATAAGACTATTAATAATATTACAGAATATTACAGAAGAATATTATAGAAGAGACTCATTTCTAAACCTGGCTCTGCCGTTCTCTTGTGGGTTACGCCTATGGGAGGCAGTCTTCCAGGCCATTCTACCCTTTTTTTTAAAGGAAGGGTAACCAGCAGGCTTTTCAGAATCAGCCAACTTGATATCCCTGAGAGCATCAGCTTGTTTCTATTTATTACTGCCTCTTGGGTCTGTTTTCAGGTTGTTTAAATCCTTATTTAATATAAATTAATTTACTTTGGAGCACTTGGTCATATTATATCATGTCTACAGAGGGTATGGGCAGTATTATGTTCAATATTTAGGTTATGGATTTCCAATAGCAGGAGTTGCCATGACTGTCTAATAAGACTGAAGTGCCGGGCATGTGTGCAGCCAAGAGCTCGTTGGATCATCCCAACAGCTTTCCTAACTGGGAGGAGGCACCTAAATGGTGAGCAGGATACTGGTCAGAAGTATGAATCCTCTGAAATTCCAGGTTGGTTCCCGATGTAGTCACCCATTTTAAAATCCTTGTGTTTCAACAATTGAGTGTGTGTGTTGTGTTGTTACAGTCGTGACCGACTCTTCGTGACTCCATGTCCATGGAGTTTTCTTGGCAGGAGTACTGGAGTGGCTTGCCAGTTCCTACTCCAGGTGCCTACAGCACCTGGTATTCCCTGGTGGTCTCCCATCCAAGTACTAGCGAGGGCTGACCCTGCTTAGCTTCCGAAATCAGGTGAGATTGGATGTGCTTAGGGCATCTAGACACATTTCAACAATTACAGGAGGGGAAAACATTTACATGGGAGGGAGTTTGTGATGAGCACTTGCAAAATTTCCCCCTTTTCTGTGATTTTCTGCATCTCATTATGCTGAGAGTCCCCGCCAATACCATCCGCTGCATCCATGAGATTCCATGGATGCCTAAAAAAAAAATAAGATTCTAATCTCGTTTCCCTTTCGCAGTCCCTGCTCCCATTTTCACCCAGGAAACTCCCAAATTCTGTGCAGCTGCATTCCCTTTCTGATGCAGGAAATATGATATTCTGTGCAGAAATTCTAATAATCCCAAACAGTTTGTCATTTCTTCCCATGACAGGGCCAAAAGGAAAGAGGAAAAAGAAAAGAAATCTTCTAAGCTGGCAGTGTCCGGAATCTGGGTGTGGTCCTGGACCCGGCCCTCTCTATGGAGGCCCAGGTGGCTGCCATGTCCAGGACTGCTTTCTTCCATCTCCGACAGATTGCCCAGATTCATCCATACCTTGACGGGGACTCCCTGAGAACTGTTGTGCAAGAGATGGTGATCTCGAGAATATTGTAACACCCTTTACATGGGGTTGGCCTTGACTCTTGTTCGGCGACTTCAGCGGGTTCAAAGACTGGTGGCGGGTGTGCATTGTTACGACCACATCACCCCACTTCTGGCTCACCTGCATTGGCTACCTGTTGTGTCCCGACTAAGATTCAAGGTCATGGTTTTAATTTATAAAACCCTCCATGGCCTGGGACCTGATTACCTGGCAGAGCAGATCCCCCAGTGGTCAACTTCAGCCCGACCAACTAGAATGTCGCGGGAGCAATCACTGTGGGTGGCCATGCCCAGGGAGGCTCAGAAAACAGTCACCCGGAGCCGAGCCTTCTCCGTGTCTGGCCCTGTACTATGGAACCATATCCTGTGTGAGTTGTGTCTTGCAGAGTCCCTGCCAGCCTTCAAAAAAGCTTTAAAGACCTTGCTTTTTCGGGAGGCGTTTGGTGACTGTTAAGAGTTTTTTTTTTCATCCGCCACTTGTCTCCCCACTATTGTTTTTTATCTTTAATGTTTAGTTGATCTTGTTGCTTTTATTACAAAGTAGTATTTAAACTGGTTTTTTGTCCATTTTATTATTGTGAACTGCCCAGAGTTCTGTCCGGAAGACGGGAAGTATATAAGCTCTAAAATAAATAAATAAATAAAAATAAGATATTCTATGACCTTTGCTGTGAAATTTCATAGGGAAATCTCATGCTGATAAATATTATTGTGAGGAGGGGAAAATGGGCTTTTTTGCTCCTCCAATTGTCTCAGGCAGCAAGAGGCTTTTAGATTTGCCTCCCCGCACAAAAGTACATAAATATGAAGGCCTCGGGGTGTTAAAACGGATCCTTCTGAATTGCTCATTCAGGTGTGGGAGACATTTATGAAACTTCAGTGCAGAGTAACAACTTTTTCCCCAAAGAATCCCCTGACAATGTATACCAAATTACAGAAATTGGGTGAGACATTAAGAACTAAATGGGTCTTTGTCATCAGATTCAGAACTACACGTCATATTTCCAAACTGGGACCTTTTATGCCAAATACCTTTCCAAACCAGACATCTGATATCTGGAGGTAGTCATGGGGAATGCCAGAGAAAGTTAACAAACACGGATTAAAACAACTCCATCCATCTGTCTTGAATTTGGAAATACCCATGACTCTGAACTGCTAAAATATGATTTCATTCTGTGAGGCTGGAATTCTAAGGCTCTTGATGCTTGAAGAAGCATCCAAGAAGTTTCAGGGTAGAGACCTCTGCTACTTAAGTCCTGCCAGTACTGTACGGTGAAATTAGATCCTTACCTTCAGTGAGATCTATTTTAACTCTGGTTACCCATCCACAAAGGCAGAACTAAGAACTATTTTGTTATCTCAATGACTCATCCCATAAAGATTGCATGCCCTAACCCTATTAGTAAATACAGTGGACCCTCGTATAACAAACAGTTTGTATAACATAAAATCTGTACAGTATAAAAAATTCAGAGATAGGGGAAATTTGCTTAACAGAATTGCCTATGGGGAGAATCCGTACAATATAAAATGGTGGTGATTAGGGATTACTCTGTTTTCAATTCAGTCCTATGGGAAATTGTATAAAGGAAAAATGTATTTAACATAACTTCATGTGGAACGAATTAATTCCTTTATACAAGGTACCACTGTATATGGGACAGCTCTCATAGAGGAAGGATGGATCATTCTAGATAGAAACACAAGTGGAAGGGGTATTTTTTTCTGTACCAAGCAGCGCTATCAGGGAACTAAATACCATATGTCAGAGGGGACTCCCCATTGAATCAATGGCCTGAAAAGGCTCGTTAGGTGAACAATGAATTTCCTGAATAGGATGATGTTAGTGTATGATATTTGGCCTTGAATCCCCCTCTCTGCCTTTGTGGCAAAGTTGACCCAATACATTTTGTTGCCCAAGGGGTGGAAGGAGCAAAAGGAGTTCTCCACCCACGAGATGTTGATAAATAGGATTTAAAAGAAGCCAAAATATTTTAGAACAAAGTAGAAAATCCTATTAAAATTATCTCTGTCCCCCTCCCACTGCCATTCCATAAAAACAAAACTATGGTAGTTTAAGCAATTTACTTTGTTGTTTGTTGTTTTGGTTCTGGTTGAATTAATATATTGAGTGGACAGAACTTGCTGTGAGTGTTTTTTCCTTTAAAAAACTTTGAAACCAAGATAAGGTAGTAAAAAATTTCTCTGCCCATAGCATAGGGGTGACAAAGAGTGATTGGAATTCTCAGTAATTCAGGAGGTACTGTATATCATGTTTAAATTTAGTCATGAACAAATGTAATCTAGACTTAATCTTTGCCTATATTTAACTTAGACTTTGACCTGAAATCTAACCACAACCCTAATCTCTGCACAAAAGTGCACAAATATGAAGGCCTGGGGGTGTAAAACGGATGTTTCTGAATTGCTCATTCAGGTGTCGGAGACATTTGAACTCATTTGGGGCAAATTTCATTAGTTGCTGTTTCTGCCATGTCATTTTGTTATTTATTTATTTTAATGTCAAAAGGTTTAAGCATCCCACTTTAGCCTGCAAGCTTGTGACGGGTAACACCACCAGGACCATAGTCTGAAATAACCCTGGAAAGCAAAGCATTTCTGATACACTGTAGGATGGTGTCTGTGAAGATTTTCAGTCATCCAGGTGAGTTTATCTGGAAGTTGGGTCATGGCAACTGGAGTTCTCATAGAATCATAGAGTTGGAAGAGACCTCAAGGGCCATCTAGTCCAACCCCCTGCCATGCAGGAACCCCCATCACAATATTTCTGACATATGCCCATCCAGCCTCTGCTTCAAAACCTCCAAAGAAGGAGACTCAACCACCATCCGTGGCAGCATATTCCACTGTCGAACAGCTCTGACTGTCATGAAGTTCTTCCTAATGTTCAAATAAAATCTCTTTTTCTGTAGTTTGAAACCATTGCCCCGAGTCCTAGTCTCTGAAGCCATGGAAAACAAACCTGTTCCCTCTTCAATATGACATCCCTTCAAATATTTAAACATAGCTATCATATCCCCTCTCAGTCTTCTTTTTGAAAGGCTAAACATTCCCAATTCCCTAAGCCGTTCCTCATAAGACATTTCCTCCAGACCCTCAACCATCCTGGTAGCCCTCCTCTGCACCCGCTCGAGGTTGTCAACATCCTTTTTAAATTGAGGCGCATAGAACTTGACACAGTACTCCAGGTGGGGTCTGACAAGAGCAGAATAGATTGGTACTATCACCTCCCTTGATCTAGACACGAAGGTTCTGTTGATGCAACCAAGAATCGCATTGGCTTTCCTGGCCGCCGTATCACACTGCTGACTCATGTTCAATTTGTGGTCCACCAAGACTCCCAGATCCCTTTCACAGGTACTATCCTCCAGCCAAGTATCCCCCATCCTATATTTGTGCAATTCATTTTTTTTACCTAAATGTAGTACCCTACATTTCCCTCTGTTGAAATCCATTTTGTTAGCTTTGGCCCAGCACTCTAATCTGTCAAGGTCTTTTTGGATTTTCATTCGATCCTCTAGGGAATTTGCAGCCCCTCCCAATTTGGTATAATCTGCAAATTTAATTAGCGTACTCTCTATTCCTTCCTCCAAGTCATTAATAAAGATATTGAACAGCACTGGACCCAGAACAGAACCCTGGGACACCCCACTGGTCACGTCTCTCCAAGCTGAAGAGAGGCCATTTATGGTCACCCTTTGGGTGCGATTAGTCAACCAATTACAAATCCACCTGACAGTAGCATTATCTATCCCACTTTCTACTAACTTCTTACCAAGAATACCATGGGGAACCTTATTGAAGGCCTTACTAAAGTCCAGATAAACAATATCCACAGCATTCCCCTCATCCACTAGGCCTGTAATTCTATCAAAGAAAGAGATCAAATTAGTCTGGCATGACTTGTTTTTAAGAAACCTGTGTTGATTTCTTGTAATGACAGCATTGTTTGTTAAATAATTGCAGACTGCCTGTTTAATAATCTGCTCTAGGATCTTTCCAGGAATTGAAGTCAAGCTGACTAGGCAGTAATTATTTGGGTCCTCTTTTTTCCCCTTTTTGAAGATGGGGACAACATTAGCCCTCCTCCAGTCGATGGGGACTTCCCCTGTTCTCCAGGACTTCTCAAAGATTATTGCCAATGGTTCGGAAATTACTTCTGCCAGTTCTTTTAATATCCTTGGGTGTAATTCATCTGGGCCTGGAGACTTAAATTCATTTAATGTTTCCAAGTGTTCCTGCACCGGCTCTCTACCTATTCTGTGTTGCAATTCCCATCCTACCTCATCTACTGTTTGTCCCAGCAGATCTCTTTCTTCCTTTTTGGAGAAAACGGAGGCAAAGAAGGTGTTGAGTAGTAACTGGTTATTATCGCCACGCAGAGAGCCTATCATTTCCTCATTTTTCCTTTTGCTGTGGACATAACTAAAGAAACCCTTTTTACTATCTTTAAGTCTAAGTTCATTTTGCGCTTTAGCTTTTTTTTTTTTACCACCCCCCTGCATATATTAGCTGTTTGCTTATATTCCTCTTTGGTGCATTTCCCATTTTTCCATTCCTTGTACTTGTTTTTCCTTATCGTTAGCTGAGTTGAAAGTTCTTTACTAAACCATTGGGGTTTCTTTAGACCTCTCCCATTTTTCTTCTTGTTGGATGTCAAGCCCCGCACACAGAACACACACACAAACAGAGTTCAGTTCTTTGCCAAGATCTTTAGTGGAAAGCCAGATAGATAACAGAATCCAACTCCCAGCAATTACCAGTCCAAGTCAAAGCCAGAATAACTCATGGAAACCAGATGCCAAACCCAAGGGAACAGATAAAGCCATTGTCCAGGAAGCCGGTCCAAAATCAGGAAACAGCCAAGGTCACAGACAAGAACGTGGTTGCAAGTTCAAATGACGCGTTGCTCCCACAGAGAGCTCAAGGTAAGCTTGCCAGCTTTATCCCAAAACAGGGAACACACCCTTACTTCTGGAAAGGCTCCTGCTAGTACTCAGGGCTTCCAGACCTGATTCCTCGCCTAGCATCAAAGACCCTTTCCCTAGCTCTCCTGGTAGCACGTCTTTGCAGAATCCTGCTCATGGCCCTTCTAGGAGGATGAGATATGCTTTCAGCTGAGTCATCAGACCCAGCTGCCTGCTGAGTTGAGCTGCAAGGCTCCTCCAGCAGCTCTTCACCATTTAACCCCACAGATTCAGGTTCTGTGACAGGCAGGGTCATGGCATTGGAACAGTTTTAAATTGTGCCTTTAATATCTCGCTTTTGAGGAACTCCCATCCATCTTGGACTCCCTTCTCTTTCAGTGTGTCGGTCCATGGAATCACAGCCAATAGAGATGGGCACGACCAGGGAAAATGACGTTTTCGAGTTGTCGTGTGTCGGAGCCGGCCCGTTTCGGCTCGTTTCCATTTTTCGCGAAATTTTCCAAAAATTTGTCGTTTCGTTTGTCGTTTTTTCATCTGTCGTTAGTACCGGTTTGGGGGAGCGGGCTCCTGGAGGCATCTCTCTGGGGTGGGTGCCTCCTCTGGCCCGCTATGAAGGGAAAGCGGGCTCCTGGAGGCACCTCTCTGGGGTGGGTGCCTCCTCTGGCCTGCTATAAAATGGCATGCATAGCCAATTGGATATGCATACCAAGTTGAGACCCGACGCACCTCTTTTTTGGGTGCCTCTCTCTGTTGACCACAGGCCCACTACTAACTGCAGTGTCACAGTGTGCACACTGGGGGAAAGATCCTCCTCAGTCTCGGCGCTCTGTGGTTCACCAAGAAGGGAACTGTACTTGCATGAGTGCAATGCGAGTACAGATTTAGCTTAGGGTTAGGGGGGTTAGCGCAAGGGCTAGGCTTAGGGTTGTTACAGGTAAGGTTAGGGTGAGTTCGTGGGGTGCACCTCTCGGTGCCTCTCTGACCCACTAAGAAGGACAGTGTACTGGCGTATGGGTTAGGGTTAGGGTTCGGGTTCAGGTTCGGGCTACGGTTAGTGGGCTTTGTATGCCCGACAGGCACATCCCAGAAGTCTCGGTCAAAACCTGGTCAAGTGGCCATGCAATTGGTGGAATGGCTCCAAAACTTTGCATGGTCTACTCCCTTGGCCAGCCCATCATTGCGCAGGTGTAAAAAAAATAAAAATAAAAATAAAAATAATAAAATCAATGGAGGCGTTTTGTTGCAAGAAAAACCCACTGCTGCTACTGAAAAAATTCAGGCAGTTTTAAAATAGCTATTTTCGCATGTTTCTGTGGTGCTTTGGTGTGTTTTTGGACCACCACAATTTCAAAATAAATAAATATTGCTTGCGGTTGCCCCATTTTGGATCCCCCGCCCGCACCGCATGGCATGGCGAGTTGGCGAGACGATGAGGATGCGCAGCCCAGGAGAGGAGAGGGGGGGAGGCCGGGGATCCCCCCCCAGAACCCACCCCTCTGGTAGGTGCCCTCACTCAGGCAGGCATATTTTCGCCTGCTTTTTTGGCCAGGAATCGGGGGTTTTTTATTTTTAAAACTTTTTTTTGTGCCGTGCGGCTTGGCGAGTTGGCGAGACGACGAGGATGCGCAGCCCAGGAGAGGATGGGGGGAGGCCGGGGACCCCCCCCCCAGAAACCACCCCTCTGGTAGGTGCCCTCATGCAGGCATATTTTCGCCTGCTTTTTTGGCCGGGAATTGGGTTTTTTTTTAATTTTTAAAACTTTTTTCCTGAGCTGCTTGGCATCGCGCGATCGCTGCGATGCCGCCAGGAACGACGACGACAAATCAGACCCAATTTTTCTTTAGTCGGTTCGATTTTGAGTTCTGGCGGAGTAATTGTCGTTCTTCGTTTCGTTACATAATGGAAACGAGGAACGGAAACGGAAACGAGGATTTCGCTGAGTCCTGCCCATGTCTAACAGCCAATAATTCCCAAGTTTACAAAAATTGGCTTTCTTAAAGTCCAGGATTCTTGTCTGACTATGCTTAACTTCACCTTCCAACTGTATAACAAATTACAAGAGGGTATGGTCACTTTTACCTAATGATCCCACCACTTCGACCCCATTTTCAAGCTCCTCCTTATTGGTTAAGACCAGATCTAAAATGGTTTTGCCTCTTGTTGCCTCCTCTACCTTCTGGACCATGACATTGTCTGCAAGGGCAGTAAGGAATTTGTTAGACCTTGCATTCTTAGCTGAATAGGACTGCCAGCATATATCAGGATAGTTAAAATCTCCCATTAGTACTACATCTCTCCCTTTTGACTGTGTGGCCATCTGCTCAAAGAAGGCATCATCCCACTCCTCCAGCTGGCTTGGGGGTCTATAATATACCCCCACAATGACATCCCTCCTAGTTTTTTCTCCCCCAATTTTCACCCAAACACTCTCAACATGGTTCCTCTGTTTATCTTGTATTTCTTCAGCAGTATAAATGTCCTTAATATATAAAGCTACACCTCCTCCTTTCTTACTCGGCCTGTTCCTTTGAAACAGGTTATACCCTCCAATGACTACATTCCAATCATACGTCTCATCCCACCATGTTTCAGTGATGCCAATTATGTCATATTTATTTTGCTGTATTAGGAGTTCCAGCTCCTCTTGTTTGTTCCCCATGCTCTGTGCATTGGTGTAGACATTTGAGGCTGTGTGTGCTTCTTACATGTCCTTTGTTTAACCTGTTTTTCCTCACACTGATGGTCTGAACTACTTCTTGTCCTGCTCCTATTTCAACATTTGGGCTAATGTCCACAACCCCTTCTGGATCTCTACCATTAATAGAATTTTCTCCCTCCCCCTGCAAACTCAGTTTAAAGCTCTCCTTATTAAGGCTGCAATCCTCTTGGCAAAAAGATTCCTACCAGCATTGGTGAGGTGCACCCCATCCTGGCCCAATATCCCATCTGAATCAAAAAGCAAACCATGGTCCAAGAATCCGAATCGTTCCTGCTGGCACCATCTCCGAAGCCAATTGTTCACTTCCACTATTGTTCTTTCCCTTCGTGGGCCACATCCTTCTACAGGGAGGAGAGATGAGATTACCACCTGCCCACCCAGATCCTTCAGCTTCCTACCCATCTCTTCGTATGCTTATGCGATACCCTGAAAGCTGCGTTTGGAAGTATCATTAGTTCCTACATGGACCAAGAGAAAGGGGTTAATATCAGAGGGCTTGATGAGTCTCGTCAGTCTCTCCGTTACATCCTGAATCTTGGCTCCAGGGAGACAGCAGACATCCCTGTTTATTTTGTCATTCTTTTTCTGGAGAGATCAAAACGTTTTGCTGCTCATCCAAGCAGCTTTGTCAGTCTGAGGAAAGTTAGTGGTGAGGCCTCCAATTTATAGTTCCCCTTGATTTCACATCACCCTGGTCTGAGTAGCTCATAAGATGGACAATGGCCTGAAAAGGCTCATTAGGTGGACAATGAATGGTCTGAATAGGATGATCATAGAATCATAGAATCATAGAATCATAGAATCATAGAGTTGGAAGAGACCTCAAGGGCCACCCAGTCTAACCCCCTGCCATGCAAGAACCCCCATCACAGGACTCCCGAGAGATGGCCATCCAACCTCTGCTTAAAAACCTTCCAAGAAGGAAACTCCACCACCTTCCATGGCAGCATATTCCATTGCCAAACAGCTCAAACTGTCATGAAATTCTTCCTAATGTTTAAATTGAATCTCTTTTCCTGTATTTGGAAACCATTTCCTCATTTCCTAATCTCTGAAGCCATGGAAAACAAACCAGTCACTTCTTCAATGTGACAACCTTTCAAATATTTAAACATAGCTATCATATCCCCTCTCAGTCTTCTTTTTGCAAGGCTAAACATTCCCAACTCCCTAAGCCACTCCTCGTAAGACATTTCTTTCCTGAGTTCTGATTTTAAAAACACACACCATACAACTCTTTTACTCCTGCTCAGTACCATTTACTCTTCTTTAAAAATTTCCCTGACAATTGCTATGTGTTTGGGTAGAAGTGGTTAACGGATGAAAAAAAGAATCCGCATCTGGGACTTTCTCTTGCATGGTGTTAGATTGTGAACAGTAGTGAGAAAAAGAGGGTATCCTAGATAGAGCAGTGGTTTTGGACCACAACTCCTACAGTCCTTGGTCATTGGCAATATAGGCTTGGAATTCTGGGAGTTGTAATCCAAGACATCTGGAGTGCCAAAGGTTCACCACCACTGCTTTGGAGCATCTTGACTGCTCCCATTCGTATAGTCAACATTCATGCCGTGCTTTGCTGTGTAAAGCGAGGGATTGTTTTTCCTGCTGGCAATGTGGGCATGATACTGTCAGCAATTTCTGGCCTTTTAAACTGTGGGTTCAGAAACACAATATTCCACATTCATAAACTAGAGTCTTTTTTTTAAAAAAGTGAATCAAAATATTATTTTCCCACAGAAACAGGAATGGAATTTATGCCCTGTGGAGGGAAAGATGAGGGAAATTCTGCTGATGTTGGCGGGTGGGTTGAGAATGGCACTGAATCAGAGTTTGGAAAACTTATTTCTGGGGACTTTAATTCCTGGTGTTTCCAGCCAGCATGACTAATTCTGGTAATTAATTCTAAAGTTGCATTTCGACATGTACGTTTGGCATATGCACTTTTATGCAAATCTGTGTTCTTTGGTGATATGTTCTCTCTCTCTCTCTCTCTCTCTCTCTCTCTCTCTAAGTGCAAGCACTGTATCTCCTCCCACCTTATTGGTCCATGTTAAGATATCTCCTCCCATCTTATTGGTCCATGTTAAGCCAGGCCTAAAATGACCTAATATTGTAAGGTAAAAGCTTGTAAAATAAGCAGGTTTCTCACCTCTGGCTACAGGACATAAACCACAGGGAAGCCAGGCCTAAAATGACTTAATATTGTAAGGTGAAAGCTTTTAAAATAAGCAGGTTTTTCACCTCTGGCTACAGGACATAAGCAGAGTCCCTCAAATGATCTTAGTTGGGGGAGTATTCCAGAGCTTTGGCTTACTCGTAGACAAGGCTGTCCTTTCGTGCTCATCCAGCAAATTTTCTTAAAAATCAGATCAAAAACTGGAATACTGTACTGAGGCTTATATTTCACGCTCTGGCAGATGTCTGGAGGTGGAGGTAGTCCTTATAATGATCTGCTCCCAGAATTTTGAAGTCCCACATCTCCATTTTGGCTGACCCACAAAGATTAGGTAGGCAACCGAGATGACAAAGGATTGGAGTTATATGTTAGAAGTGGATTCCAGAGAGGAATCTGGATCTTGAAGTTTAGATCAAATTCAAGTTTAGGGATGGTTTGGAGAACACCACTCATAGCCTGACCCTTTACAGAACATCAGACAACAAGGAACTTCTAATGAGCTGAATCCTGAAGTGATAGCCACTAGAAACCACGCAGAGTTCCCAGAGGAGAGAAAAGGAAAGAACGCAATTAAGATTATGGTCTTCAAAGACAGAAGGCACCCTAAAATCCTACAGGATTTGACATGGATTTCCCAATTTGGGGGAAAATCCTGATAATTGAAAGCTCTGGCATAAACTCATGGAATTTTCAACACTCTTTCCCTTTGTTAGTTTCCATGTCATGCGTCATGATAACGCTAACAAACATCGCACATTTGTTTAGTTTGAGCCGAGAGTCACTCAAGTCAATGTTAATTATCCTGGCTTGGAACTTGAGTGTAGATGTTTTCTTTAGCTCAACCTAAGGTTGCAACTGGATGCCATGAGGCCAGGATGAGTTACCCAATCCTGTATTTCCCCCATAGAGAACCTGGAAAGGAGATTTGGGAAAAGTTACAAATGGTTAAAACTGCATGGCAGGGGGTTGGATTGGATGGCCCTTGAGGTCTCTTCTAACTTTAAGATTCTATGATTCTAAAACTTCTCTCAGTTGTCCCTTGCAAAGGCATCCAATTTAGAACCATTTCATCTCACCCTGGTTTTGAAATGGGAACAAAGCTTTGATGTGAATATGTGGTTGGCAGAACAAAGGGGGAGAATAAAATCTAGATCCTTCTTTCTCGTACAGAGATTACAGACTGGAACTGGTTTGAGAGGGTTAAACATCTAAGAAGCACAGAATTGTTACTTGGGGGGGGGAGGCTTGTGACGAACTTAGAAAACTGAACTTTTTACATATATATCCTTTAATCTTTCACTCAGTATGTACACATGGATAAATACAAGCAAATCTGTTAGATTGGCATTTTTCCCAAATACATATCTAAAATATTGTTCTATTGTAGTTAGGAAGAAATTTGTAAATGTTTGTAGAACCCACTTCAAAAGGCACCAAACAAAATTCTCATTCATTTCCACTGATCTGTTTACTATATCCAGTTATTTTCAACATGGTATCGATCATGTTGTACATATTTGCTATGTAGCTACTAAAAGTAATGTTCCTGACTAGGGGTGGTGGCGGTGAATAAGTGTGGTCTAATCCAGCATGAAAAGGATGGTTTAAATACTGAGTGGTCCAAAATCATTTTTTTAATTGCTTGGAGATAGAGATGGGCATGAAACAAAAAAAAATCATTCCGTTATTCATTATTCGTTTCATTATGTAACGAAATGAATAATGAAAATTGTGATTAAATTGGAACGAACTGAACAGAACCACGAAAATTAGGTTCGTTACATTTTGTTTTCATTAATGGCGATGCGCAATGAAATGAGCTGTTTTTAAATGTTAAAAAACATCCTGAATATCCATAAAAACCCAGCAATAATTATTTATTCTTTTCTCATATCGCTGTGTTTTTTTTCCTTTAAGGGAGTTAGGGGATATCGACCCAAAATGGCTCCCAGATGCCTAATATTCATTTCTTGGGTATTAAAATGCCCTGTACATCCGTAAAAACACAGTGATAATTATTTGAAATTATTGCCTACCAGGGTGTTGGGGCCCTTAAAACATTTGTTTTTGTCTTTCTCCCATTGCAATGTATTTTTTTCTTTCCCTTTAAGGATGACACAAAATGGATCCCAGCCACAAAATGGATGCAAGCCATGTGATGAGATCATGTAAATTCTTGGACAATTTCAACCAATAGCATGCCCAGGTTGCAGACTGGGTAGGTGTGGCAGCCACGGAGGGCATAAAAAGCTCTGGCAGCCCCCGTCCTCCTTGCAGTCTGCAATGGGAGTTAGGGTGGGATTGCTGTCTCTGCTAATTGTTACTTTAGGCCAGCCAGGCAGGTGTGTGTCTCTGTGTTCCTGCTGGCTGCAGCCTGGCTCTTAGGGGAGAGAAAGAAGAGATTTCTCTTGCAGCCTCCCTGTGTGCGTGCATACCTCTCAGTGAGTACCCTCCCCTGCCCCACAGTGCAGTCATCCTGGGCAATACCCACCGCTGCCTTTGCAGCCTCCCTGCATACCTAGTCTATACTGTGTCTCTGCCAGCATCATTTTTAAAAATGTTTTCTGGGGTATTGGGGTCGCCCACTCGCGGAAATGCTTTAAATCGCGTAAAAACAGGTAAAAATGAAAAACGAAAAATGAAAAAATGAAACAAATTTTTTTCAAAAAAATCACAAAAAACAAAAATGAACTGAAACAGGAGCCACAACAAAAACTGAAAAACCAAAACATCATTTTTTTATTCATGCCCATCTCTATTTGGAGAGCTTGCCTGGAGTTTGAGGGTTTGATGTCACTATATGAGAATGATACCCAACTACCCTGCTTCTTTCCATCTAAATCTGTATAGTTTTTGGCTCTAGATCAGTGTCTGGTATCAGTGCTGAACAGGATAAGAGTGAATGAACTGAAACTAGAGGTGGACACTCCGTGCTTCATACAAATGTGTATGAAGCACAGCTACAGCTCCTTAGAAGCTGTGGAGACCCTTCCCTGACCAGCTGAGTCAAGTGGATAGAGGGACACTCTTCGCCCTCTCACAAAATACCAAAACTAGGGGATATCCACTCAAACTGTGGGTTGGGAGAGTGAGAACAGACAAAAGATTTTTTTCACCCAGCGTGTTGTTAGTCTGTGGAACTCCCTGCCACAAGAGGTGGTGATGGCATCTAGCCTGGATGCCTTCAAAAGAGGATTAGACAGATTCCTGGAGGAGAAATCTATCACAGGTTACAAACCATGATGGAAAAGTGTAATCTCCAGTCTTAAAACCAGGGTACTTCAAGGGCCAGATGCAGGGGAGTGGTATCAGGAGACAGATATCTAGTCTCATGAGCTCCCATAGGCATTTGGTGGGGCCACTGTGAGATATAGGAAGCTGGACTAGATGGGCCTTTGGCCTGATCCAGCATTGCTCTTCTTATGTTCCTATGTTCTTATGTGTTCCAGTGGGTCTACTTAACAGGCTCTGTGCAACACAAGAGGCTGAAACTCAATCTGGGCAGGAGCCCAGCTGGCCCTTCTCAACCTGCCCCCAACAGCCAACTACTCATTGGCTGCATGGAAAGACTCCCCATCCTGCCTCCTCACCAGAGTGGTCAGCTGCCTGAGGAGGTGAGGAAGGGCCATCCAGGCTCCTCATCGTATTGGAGCACCAGCCCTGAAGAGAGACCCTGGCACCACACAGAGCCCAGGAAATGAACCAGCAAGGGTGGAGCCTGGTCCTCCACAGCACCTGTGATGCCATGGTCATGCTTCATACATATCAGTATGATGCACCGTGCCCATGTATTGAAGCATAATCTATTCTAGACCAAACTGAGCTGCTACCGGTAATTTGAAAGCCATATCAAGGAACATGATGGCAGCCTGTGCTGGACAGAGTTACACACTCTCTGAAAAAAACAGATGTGCATCGTGGGGTGTTCTTAGATTCATCTCTGAGTGTGGATGCCCAAGTTTTAGTGGTGGCCAGGAGTACATATGCACAATTAAAACTAGTGTGTCAGCTGCACCTATTCCTGGAGAGGTCTGTGTGTGTGTGTGTGTGTGTGTGTGTGTGTGTGTGTGTGTGTGTGTGTGTGTGTGTGTGTGTGTGTGTGTGTGTGTGTGTGTGTGTAAAATACAGCATTCAGAATTAGTGATGGGCACAACCAGAATTTTTTTTCAAGTTGTCGTTTTTCGGGACGGGTCCGTTTCGGGTCGTTTCCGTTTTTCACGAAATTTTTCAAAAATTTGTTGTTTCATTGTGTCGTTTGTTGTTTGTCGTTACCGCCGCGATTTAGTGCGACTTGACTTCCCAGAGCATGGGGTTAGGGGGTAAGGGCTAGGCTTAGGGTAACGGTTAAGGTTAGGGTGGGTTAGTGGGCTGTACCTCTGGATGCCTCTGGCCCACTAAGAACACAGTGTACTGGCGTATGGGTTAGGGTTAGGGTTAGGGTTAGGGTTGGTGGGCTTTTTATGCCCTCTCTGGCACATCCAGAAGTCTCAGCAAAACCTGGCCATGCGATTGGTGGAATGGCTCCAAAAATTTGCATGGTCCCATCCCATGGCCAGCCCATCATTGCGCGTGCACAGGTAAAAAAAAAAAATAAAAATAAAATAAAATAAAATAAAATAAATGGAGACGTTTTGTTGCAAGAAAAACCCACTGCTGCTACTGTAAAAATTCAAGCATTTAAAATAGCTAATTTTTGCATGTTTCTGTGGTGCTTTGGTGGGTTTTTGGACCATGATTTCAAAAAAAAATATTGCGGTCGCCATTTTGGATCCCCCCCGCACCGCATGGCAAATGGAGACACCGAGGATGCCCCCTCCCAGCCCGGTACCAGCAGCCCAGGACAGGAGTGGGGGAAGGCTGGAGTGGGGACCCCCCCCAGAAACCACCCCTCTGGTAGGTGCCCTCAGGCAGGCATATTTTTGCCTGCTCTTTTGGCCGGGAATCGGGTTTTTTTTTATTTCTAAAACTTTTTTTCTGTGCCGCTTGGCATCGCGAGATCGCTGCGATGCCAGGAACGACAATGACAAATCAGACCCAATTTTTCTTTTGTCGGTTCGAGTTCGAGTTCTGGGGGAGTAATTGTCGTTACCGTTTCCGATGCATAACAGAAACGAGTAACGGAAACGGAAACGAGAATTTCGCCAAGTCATGCCCATGTCTATTCAGAATCTCTCAGCTACCACGGCCAATTGTCATAATGATTGAGAATTTCTTGAGTTATAAATACAGAGGAGAAACCTCCCCAAGCCCCTAGAAACATGTAATATTTCTCCACTTACCCTAGTTAAGACCCTACCCTTTATTGTTCATTGGTATCACTTGTCCAGATGTTCCTCACAATAACATCTTGAACGGATTAATTTTATGGAAAATATATAGCTGCCTCACTGTCCTTTCACCCAGTTGATGTCCAGTAGGGTCGGTTTGCACAGATTTTCATCTCTACAAGCAGGGACAGCATAAACAGAGTGGGGGGGATTAAAGTTAGATATTAGAGGCAAATCTTCCTCTCTTCCCCACTCATCTTCTTCGCAGTCTTGCAAAAGGCTTTTCTGTGGGTCCAACACAGACCCATGGAGAAAAATCTATAGGACAATGGCCAATAGGCAGGTCGGGAAGGGGATACTGTGTTCAATACAAACAACTTCTTCCCATTGAATGTGGCTTATTTTGTCAGCATTGGCTACCCATTGCCTCCCGGATAAGGTTCAAGCTACTGGTTTTGATTTACAAAACCCTCCATGGCTTGGGACCAGTTTATCTGATGGAAGATATCGTCCCCAAGATCTTCTTTAGCCCAGCCCACTAGATCATCCCAGGTCCTTATGCTAAGAGTCACTACCCCGCGGGAAGCTCATCAGACCTGTACCTGGAACCATGCCTTTTCTGTGGCAAGTCCCATTTGGTGGAATCAGCTTCCCCGCGATATTAGGACCGTGGAGCCCCTCTCAGCCTTTAGGAAGCAGTTGAAAATTTGGCTCTTCCAGGCTGCTTTTGGTGACTAATGGTGGTTCATCCTATTTTTTCCTTCTTTTTTGCCGCCATTGTATATCCCATGTTTTTTAATTGATTTTAATGTTCTGATTGATTGGGTTTGTTTTACATTTGTTTGATAGCTGAACTGCATGGATTCTCTTGTTGCGAACCGCCCAGAGTTCCTTCGGAAAGTTGTGTGGTATATAAGTGCTGCAGGTGGCCACGCCCAGAGAGGCTCGGAAGACTTCCACCCATACCCGAGCCTTCTCTGTGGCTGGCCCTACCCTGTGGAACCACCTTCCCAGCGAAGTGCACCTTGCAGAGTCCCTGCCAGCCTTTTGGAAGGCATTAAAAACTCTGCTTTTCCGAGAGGCGTTTGGTGATTAGTAATTTAATTGTTTTTTTCTCTTTACCCGCCATCTGTTAATTGTTATTTTTATTGTGTTCTGTTTGTTTATTCCTGTTTTTAAATTGTTTATTTGTTGTTTGTTTCTGTTTATATTCCTTTTGTTGTAAACCGCCCGGCGTTCCCCCGGGAAGATGGGAGGTATATAAGCTCAATAAATAAATAAATAAATAAATAAATAAATAAATAAATAAATAAATCTAACAGTGCCAGGCATGGATTAGGATTATTAACTGAATAGCATGAGGGAGAGTCGAGTCTTCTGTTCCACCCAGAAGACTGGAAACAGCTCACTTCCTTCCTCCTTCCTAGCACAGGTGTGCCAAAAGTAACTTTTCACCCTTGGTCTTATCACAACCAACGGAGCTGTCAGAGGGGGCTTTTTCTGAGTCAGTTCCTGCAGAAATCAGCCTGTGTTTACATGCCACTATATGAAGAAATTTACTTAAGGCCACAGCTATGCTTACAGTAAACAAATCTCCTGCATGTGTATTGCTACATGCTGCGTGTCTTTTCATGTAAATGATGGAACAGTTGTGTATACATTGGGGGGATGATGGTTTGAGCAAAATGGATAAAAATAGCAGGAAACGCCGTGGGGCATCAATCATCAGACACAGCTGATGATGAGCTGAATTGCTGTCCAAAGATTTTCATAGTTTCCTGTCAGTTTTTCACCATATGATCATTGGTGGAAATGGACCACAATCAATTTTTAATACATTTATATATCACCTTTCCCCCAATTGGCATAAAGTATGCACGATTCAAGATTTAAAAAATACTGTAGTGGGTTAAATACTCACCACCCATGCTCATACAGAGAGGAAGAGAGAGAGAGAGACTAACCTGAGTCATGACACTGAAATACGGGAATTATTTTTTAAAAAAGGTGTCTGTCTTATAACCTAATTTCCCTGGATCTGGCATCTAGCAGGATTTAAGCTCTGACCCTCCTCTTTTCTCAATTATTTCCTGAACAAATTATCATTCAATCCCAAATGTGAAGGAATTTGCAAAGATAGGTAAATCATATGTATAAATATCTCTGCATTTTTAAATGAACTGAATGAATATTCCCATTTTTCCTATTTCTTAGTATACATATTATATAGGATTGAAGACACGTTTGCTAAGCCTGAAAAGTTTAGCAAATAAAGCTAACAATTAAAAGCAAATTAGGAAGGTGTTCCTGAAAGGCAAAATTAAGGGTATTACAGAGGATGCAATTTCCCAGGAACTGGGATGGGAAAGGATAGAGTGTTCCCAGGGATTCAGCAATAAGCCTTATTTGTGTTTTCAGTTCCTGAAATAAAACAAAAGTCAGCAATCTGGGATGCTGGAGAAGCATTTTTTTCACCCTCCACATTCCCCTTGGGTAGCACCAGGACCAGAAATGCCAAAAGATTTGATAGCTTTGTTTTCTGGATTATGAGCTGAAAGGGCTTTAGGATCAACAAAATCACATTCTCAATTTTTCTTCAACTGGATTTTAAAAAGTTGTGATTCTATACCCCCCTACCAGCCCCCACCATACCCCTGCCAAGCCTCTGAGGTGAGAATCTTGACCTGGCAAGACGAACAACACAGGAAACTGATATACCACCTGCACTCTTCCAGCTTCCATCCTGAACACAACAACAACAACCATGCCCCAAGATGCCCCAAGATGCCATCAAATCTGCTCCGACCCACAAGATAGAGACTACAAATTCAAGGATGTACAAAAGTGCCCACCTTATTTGCTTAACGAACTAATCAACAAAGCAAAACAGATACCCAGAAATAACTTACTGCAAGACAAACCGAGAGTAATGAATTACAAAACACGGCTACTTGTTCATACAGTCCAAAACTGAGACTACTTCCAGGCATCATAAGTGATCTCCAGCCCATCCTTAGTAAGAACACCTCACTCTCTCAAACTCTTGGTGGGAGAGCCATAGACAAACCCCCACAACCTCAAGCAAATACTAACACATAATGGATTACAAAACAGCAACACAGAGAGGGGGACTAAACCTTGCCACACCCACAGGCCAACTTTGCCCACACATCTACTCTGACACTACAATCACACGACCTAACAATGCCACATAGAATACAGCCAATGTGATCTATGCCATCTTTCCCCCCTCTGTACTCTAGATAGGACAAAAACAAGAGAATCTCTTTGGAAACAGGTCATGAGTCACAAATCTAACATCAGAGACTACAATACACAGATACCTGTCTCCAACCATTTCAATCTACAATTCAACTCTGTGGAAGATTTGAAGGTCATTTTAGAACAGAATCTTAGACTACAAACTTTGAGGGAAACAGCTGAGATAAAATGCATATGCATGATGGATACCTATACAAATGGACTGAATAGAAGTCAGGGTTTCTTGAGTCATCATTACCAAAAGTAGTACAGTGGTACCACTATTTACGAGTTTAATCCGTTCCAAATGCATGCTCTTAAGTTGAACAACTCTTAAGTAGAGCAGTCCTATCTAAAAGATAAATAAATTAATTAAAAATTAAAACTTAAAAAAATATTGTAAGTAGAGCAGACCGCATCTAAAATTTGTAAGGCAGCAGTTAAAACAACAAGTTTTTCACTCTTAAGTCAAATTGCTCTTAAGTTGTGCCACTTGTAAGTAGAGGTACCACTGTACTTCTCTTCTGCCACCATTGTTTTCTTCACTACTACCAAGCCCATCTCTCATCATACATCTCAAAGATAAAAATTATCAGTATTTGCTACATTAACAAGGAGTCCTCTGCCATCTCCTCTCACATCTAGATTTAATATTCTCTTTTTCTCTCACTCTTAAGTTTTAAGTGATTCCCCAGTGTTCAAACACCCCACCCCCACACCTCCCACACATATTCCTCTCTCTCTCTTCCCTCTCCCTGCTCATTTTGACCAGGTCTGGTGTCCATTTTGTGTCTCCTCAGTCATTTACCACAGAGCCTTAAAGCAACATCAGCCAAACCCCAGTGCATATAAATATGCCATATACTCAAGACCCTATGAATATTTGGCATGAAACTTGTATTTCATTCAACATTTCATTCTGTTGCCATACAGTATATCTGAAGAAGTGGACTTGGTCTAAAAAGCTTACATTAAACTATAATAGTCTTTAAGGTGCCACATGTTTTTGTCTTTTGTTTTGTTTTGTTTCTTTGGATTTTGCCTGATACCCAGAATAGAAATTTATTCAAATTAGACCTGTTGTAATAGATAATTTTAAAAAAAAAAATGTTTCAACTAAAAATGCAATTGTGTCATTCAAATTGGCACAATTTCTAATTTTTACACAAATGTCCAAGGAGACAGTTGTGTTAGTCTGGTGTACCAACAACAACTACAATAACAGCCTAGCAAATTTCATGTGGCATACGTCTTTGCAGACTATTACATTTTAGTTTAGTGAGCTATCCCCACTACATTTCATAGAATCATAGAATCACAAGGCCACTGAGTCTAAACCCCTCCCACCTGCTTAATGCAGGAATACAAATCAAAAGATACCTCCTGAGTGGTTGTCTAAATTTCTCTTGAATACCTCCAGTGTTGAAGCACACACCACCTCTTGAGGTAATTGCTTCCATTGCAATACTGCTCTAATTAGGAAGTTTTTCCTGATATATTCAACCGAAATCTGGCTTCCTTTAGCATGAGCCTGTTGTTGCACAATCTATACAAAAAAGACATAGTGGAACTGGGAAAGGTGCAGAAGAGAGCAACTAAAATGATTACTGGGCTGGGGCACCTCCCTTATGAGGAAAGGTAAAAACATTTGGGGCTCTTTAGTCTGGGAAAAATGGTGCCTGAGGGGGGATATGATTGAGACGTACAAAATAATGCAGGGCATTATTTTAATTTTGTTTCTGGGTATTAGCCATTCTACCCAAGTTTTTTCATCTGCTAATTTGATTAGCATTCCCTGCACCCCCTGGTCCAAGTTATTAATACAAATGTTGACGCGCACTGAGCCAAGGACTGAGCCCTTCCAATATCTGACAGATCCTTGTCTAATTTTCTCTCAGATCATCCATTCTTGGGATGTTCAACACCGCCCAAGTAATTGCTTCCATTGCCATACTTCTCTAACAGCAGAAATCTGGATATGGAGTTTGTGCAAGTTTCTTCTTCTTCTTCTTCTTTTTGGGGGTGGGTGGGTGGAACTGGTTGATTTGTACTTTGTACCACAAAGCACACCTTTCACAGCAGAAATTTCCTAGCGGATAACCATATCTGTTTGTTCCAGCACAAATCTTTTAAAAATCAAGAGTTTTTCATTGGCATAAAGTATCAGGGAGCCTAGCTGCCCTTAGCACATCTGATCTTGCCTGATTTTGGAAGCTAAGGAGGGTCAGCCCTGGTTATTACTTGGATGGGAGACCACCAGGGAATACCAGGTGCTGTACTTGCCTGGAGTAGGAACTGACAAGCCACTCCAGTATTCCTGCCAAGAAAACTCCATGGACATGGAGTCATGGAGAGTCAGCCACAACTGTAACACCACAATACACACACAAAGTATCAGAGACTGCAACCCAGTGCTTCAGAGGCATCCATGCATCTGAAAAAGTTGGCTCACCTCCATGAAGGTTTCTTCCAAATACAACATTTTAGTCTTCAGAGCGTGACCAGATTTTCACAATTTATACAGATGTCTTGTAAAGTAAAAAAGGGGTGGGGTGGGGTGTAAAGTTAATGATTCCAACATAAACTACTGCAATGAATACATTCCCATTAAAAGGGAAACTTGGAAAGGGGGTTCAGAAAGTGCTATTCCTATTGTTTTAAAAGAAAAATATATCATAACTTTTGGTTTTTTTAAAAAAATATCACTTGATGAAGACCAGGTATCTTAATTTCCAAATTAGAGTGTTTTGGGTTGAGTAGAATAAATTGTGTGTCACTCTGCTGAAAGGAGCCTTTTCTGTATTTGACAAGTCAGCGGATGTTGTAATGTTGTGAGTCATGCTTCTGTTGATTTTTTAGGAGAAATGTGAGGTATATATAGAGGGTGCTTGTGGAGTGACTGAGATTAATCCATTGGCAGAGAGTGAAGAAACTTCTACGGCTCCACAGCTGGGCATAACAGAAGAGAAATACATCATGAAGAGCTTGGTACTCATGGTCTTACTCTACGGAGCATTTTCTTCCGCTCTGCCCCTAGCGCGAGAAGCTGAACCAGTTGCAGAAAAGGACTTTGAGCTTGCCAAGGTAAGGCCTGGAGGTAAAAGATGACTGATGTAGGGAAGAATAAAAAAGCAACTAGCAGTCTGTCTAGCAAACAGAGAAGCAGCCAAAGAATATGTTAGGTAAATAAACACTCAATGTGATGCTGCCGCTCTTTAGGAGAGCTGGTGTAGAGCACTTGTTAAGAGTATTGAGGTAGGATTTAGGACAGTAGTTCTCAACCTGTGGGTCCCCAGATTGTCCTGGACTGCAACTTCCAGAAGTCTTCATCATTAGCTGATCTGGCCAGGATTTCTGGGAGTTGCAGTCCAAGAACATCTGGGGACCCACAGGTTGAGAACCACTGATTTAGGAGAACCAGCTTCCCATCTCAGTGAAATTCTTAGAGAACACTTGGGCCAACTGCAGGAGGATTTTAAGCAGAGGCTGGATGGCCATCTGTCGGAAATATTGTGATGGGGTTCCTGCATGGCAGGGGGTGATGGGGTGATGGGGTTCCTGCGTGGCAGGGGGTTGGACTGGATGGCCCTTGAGGTCTCTTCCAACTCTATGATTCTATGATTCTATGAAACCTACCCCACAGGGTTGCTGTGGGGAGGAAAGTTGTGCATGGTTCCTTGAGCTCATTGGCAAGTGACAAAGTCTTTATTGCACAATCAGCAGATCCTTGGAATGATAAAATAAGACTAATATGCCAATTTAGTACATCACTAATATTATACCATAAGTATTTATCAATAAATATACTATGAGATGAAATAATACTGATATTTATATGTAAAGTTAGGCTTATAGAATATGGTAATCCAACGTTGAACCAGAGACCTCAAGTAAGTACAATAATAAAACTTTAAAATTGTTAACATATATCATTTGGCCTATAATTTCTGGGATTGTGTTCATACCTCAATCTTTATGACAATTTATATCAATATTATCCAAATACTTAGCTCTACCTATAGTGGCCTTGACAGGAAATATTATAAGCCTATTTATTACATGTAATTTAGCCATCTGTAATGAATAGCTCATTTTTTTTCTCTTCAGCCCATTGGAAAGTGAGGACAGAAAGATAATAACAAGAAATTGAATTTATTATGCTCAAAGACCAGCACCAAACAAATGGCACTGTACAAAACAAAACTAAACATAACAAAGAAAAAGGCCCTTGTTTACCTGATAGCCTCTTGGCAGGTTTTGAAAAATTAATGCCAGTTGCTGGATCTGAAAAATGAGCGGAAGAGATAAATGAGTTTCTTCCTTTAGAGACAGGAAAGTAAAATGTCCATTTTAAAATGTGAAAATTATGTGTGGAGAAAGGCCTGTAAGCAATGGTTGTGCATGTGTTTTTCCTACCAGAAATACATGGAAAGATACTATCCTGGGTCAGAGTCAGCACCTGTTTTAAGAAGCAAGGGCATTCTTGACAAAGAGAAAATACGTCAAATGCAGTCATTTTTGGGGTTAACTGTGACCGGGAAACTAGATCCAGACACTTTGGATGAAATGAAGAAGCCCAGGTGTGGGCTGCCTGATATAGAAGAATACAACACTTTCCCTGGATCTCCCAAATGGAAAAAGAAAGATCTGACCTACAGGTGAGCTTTCAATATGCCTCCTTGAATTAAAGTTACCACATGGAAGAACAATATGAGATGCTTAAAGGGCAAAGGGTTGGGGGTGAGGGAGAATGAGGGAATCAGAGCTCAGACTCAGTCTTCTGGGTGACTGAAAATGACTACGATGACTGAGGAAGTATTGGCAGGGGGTCTCAGCATGGTGAGACTTGGAGAATCACCAAGAATGCAATATTTTGCAACTGCTTGTCATGTCTCTCTCTGCAGTATTCAAAACTACACGCCGGACATGGACCCCGCTGACGTAGATGATGCAATTGAGAGAGCCTGGAAAATGTGGAGTGATGTGACCCCACTGACCTTCAGAAGGGTTTATGGAACATCTCCTGCAGATATTGAGATCTCTTTTGCTGCGGGATGTACGTAAATCACAACAAAATGAGCATTAACATATCTTCCTAAACATTGTGGTGAGGAGATTTATGTTGTCATCTTCTCTCTCTCTCTCTCTCTCTCTCTCTCTCAACTGTTTAAGCACATGGAGACTTTATCCCCTTCGATGGACCAGGTCAGCAACTAGCTCATGCATTTTCACCCGCATTTGGTGGAAATGCTCATTTTGATGAGGATGAGGCCTGGACAAAGGATCTGAAAGGTATTCCCCATTCATCTTGACATTAACTGTGAAATATTTCAAAAGCAAGAAGAAGTCTTCAGATATAAAGATACAGTTATAATGTATGTATGTTTAGGGGGATTCACCATGAATTTTTGACTAACACTAAAACAATCGTGAAGTTCAGTTCACTGTCTTATTGTCCATTAGTTTATCATGGTATAAAGTGGGGATGGGGGGAGGATGATCTGGTTAGACTACACCTTCCATCATCCCGGGCCACCTGGGCCTAACGGGATGTTCAGTCTAACACTACCTGGAGGCTACCATAAGGCAGTGGAACAAATTACCTCAAGAGGCAATGAGTATTCCAGCACTGGAGGCATTCAAGAGAAAGTTAGAAAATGCTCTGTCAGATATCCTTTGGTTTGGATTTCTCCACTGAGCAGGGGCTTCTATTCAGTGGCCATCTAGGCCCCTTCCAACTCCATTATTCTATGATTTGGTAGTGGCCTCAGTGGGGAAAATTTGGGGGAGGGAGCAGCCAGCTTTCCCCCATAGGAATGCATTGCTTCAATGCATTCCTATGGGAAAACAAAAATCGAAGCAAACAAAACTATAGCTGGCCTCTCCCCGTCTGTGATTTCTCCCCGTCTTCCAGACAGTTTCACAGGCGCTTGTGTTTTTCCTCTCCTGTTCTAGGAGTCAACCTTTTTATTGTTGCCGCTCATGAGTTTGGACACTCCTTGGGTCTCAGGCATTCCAATGTTTTGGAGGCTCTGATGTTCCCAACCTACCAGTCAGTAGACCCCCGCAACCTAAGGCTTCATGTGGATGACATCAATGGCATCCAGTCCCTTTATGGTAAGTACCGACTCCCACCCAAAGGAAGCTAACGGGTCAGAAAGAGATTCTGTCTTTAGTGTTAAGAGAAGTGAGATCATCGGTTCTGCTACAGCCTGAGAAGCCACTTCAGAGAAGTATGCAATGTCCTAAGACAATTTCTCTTGCAATCAGCCGCAGAAATATTCAGTAGTGGAACAGCTTTCTTCTTTCTTCCTGTAATGTGTAAGAGGTTAGTTTCCATCTTATAGGTTCAGCTTCAGATTTGTAAAAATAAATGCAGCGTTTTCATGTCTTCATCAGCAACGAATTTTGAATCCTGCTTTTTTGCAATCCTTCACATAGGTTTATATATTCAATTTTGTTGAACTCAGTCAAGGGTATTTATGAGTAACCATTAGAGATGAGGATGAACTGAAAAATGAACCACGTTTTCTGATGAATTTGGCCAATTAGGCCAAATTCATCTACTTGTATTCATCATAAATAAAGTCCCCCAATGAAAATATGAATTAATGGATTTTAGTTATTTTTGAGTTGTCAATTCTTTGGGTTATAAAAATGCTCCCAATGCACCGTGAGGCACAACTCAGAGGTTCCTCTACAATCCCTCCACATTTTGTAGAGATTGGAGTTTTGGTGACTGAGTTATGATCCCACCAAATTACACTCCTTATGAATGTTCTCCCCAGATAACTGGAGACTAAACTTGCAGATAAGCTTTCTCTGACTCTTAGCTACAATCCCTCTAACTTTGGTGAATACTGGAAACTCATCAATTGATCAATTCATGGATTGATCTGTCCAGAATGAATCAAGGATCATGATGAATCACCATTCTTGATTCATACAGTATTTGTGAGATTGCTTTCAACAAATGTTTGTTTCTTATAAATTTCTTTAATAAAAAACACTTTAAATAAATCCCTGAACCAACAAAAAAGCACCATGTGAGCATCAAACTGTAGCTGGCAGAATTATTGGCAGGAGACACCCCCACCCCCCGGCCACCGGTTCCACCTGAGGTGAGGGCAGCCACAGATTGTGTACTCAGAAACATCTGCCTAAACTATGTTTTTGGAACAGTTAAGAGTTTCTAGCTCTGATGTACACTACAGCTAACATAGTTTGGCTACAAGCTGCAGCTCTTCAAATTCTGCTTATCCTTCGGTATTGTTGCCCTTACTCCAGTAGTGGCCAAACTTTGGCCCTCTAGATGTTTTGGACCACAACTCCCAGTATTCCAAGCCTGTATTGCCAATGACAAAGGACTGTGGGAGTTGTGGTCCAAAACCTCTGTAGGGCTGAAGTTTGGCCACCACTGCCTTACTCTAATCTTCAAGGAACTCCTGGATATGATGATGACTCATCAGGAAACCCCTCATCGCCAACAAACATTCCACCAGAAGACCACTCAACAGACTCGTGTGACCCCCACCTGGCCTTTGATGCAGTTGCTAGTCTACGAGGAGAGACCATATTCTTCAGAGGCCGGTAAATAAAGCCCAAATTGCTCAGCTTTTATTTTTCCACATCTGGCTACCCTTTTGCAATCAAAACATAATACCAAAACATAATACCAAGAGGTATTCCTCCCTCCCCCCCCCATTAAAATATTCATTTCTCTCTTCTCTGCCCAATCTCCATCCAGCATCTTCTGGAGGAAGAACCCTCTGAGAAGGGAGGTTGAGAAAATCCCTATTTCTGCTTTCTGGCCAACTTTGAGCAATGGCATAGACGCTGCTTATGAAAATGAAGACACGGACACTGTCTTTCTGTTTAAAGGTAAATGTTTTAAGCTTCATACGCTTGTGGTTTTTTAAAGTGGGAATTCAATGGAATGCGAAAAGGACATCCAGTATACTGAATAGAAAGGTTTTTACAAAAGCTCATAGATAGGAGCTGTGAAATATGGAATTTTCATATTGAAATATGCACAAAAGTGAGCACACGCCGACACCTTCGGTGACCAAGAAGGAGCCTTTTTTTTGCAATTGTCTGAGGGCCAACTTGCACATTACAAACAGTGTCTTGTTAAAAACAGACATTGCATGCTTGTCCCGGAGACATGGTTTTGGAAAACCTTTGTGCCTGAGCATTCACACTTGGAAACAAAGTTTTTGTTTATATCCTAACTGCAAATGAGAACTTATTTTTAATCTTCTGACTGTCACAAAGGAAAACATGTTGATGTGCAAAATACATGAGGTGCGCTGAGCTCATGCTGTGACAATTAGACATATTCCAGCACTTGAGGAATCCCGCCACATATCAATGTAATGTCTCTAGGGCAGTGGCTTCCAACCTTAGGGTCAGGACCCCTTTGGGGGTCGAATGACCATTTCACAGGGGTCGCCATGAGCCAGTGAAGGAAAAGGCACAAACAGCTTGGGTCTGGGGGAGAGTGAGTTACAACTCGATAGGTTGGAGGGGATGTCAGTCAATGACAGCGGAGGCTGCAATTGGCTGAGGGTGCCTGTAGAGGGAAGCTCTCTATGACACCTACGACAGTGGCCTACCAAAGGGGGCTTATGGCCTCTTCCAAGCAGGGCAAGGGGTCACCACAATATGAGGAACTGTATTAATGGGCCGCACCATTAGGAAGGTTGAGAACCACTGCTCTAGGGTAAAATGGAACCCTCAGTGTCACCATCTTTCCCCATGCATGTTAATGACTTGGGTAAGCAAACACATGCCGCACGCGCATGCGCGCACACACACACAAGGAGAATATAGCAGCTAAGGAACAATAGGATCAAAATCCACAACAGTATGAGAATGGGAAAATAATTAAAGAACATGAGAACATTAGTTGGGACCAGAGACATAGATTTGGAATTTTTATGTTTATAATATAGTCCATATTTTCCTCCTTGAGGGAGTTCAGCATGGAGCACATGGTGTGCCCTGCCACATTCCCCTCCTGAGACTGACCAAGCCAAGGCCTCCTTAGTAAACATGGGCACGACCAGAAAATTTTTTTTCAAGTTGTCGTTTTTCGGGATGGGTCCATTTCGGGTCATTTCCGTTTTTCACGAAATTTTTCAAAAATTTGTCATTTCATCGTGTTGTTTGTCGTTTGTCGTTACCGCCGCAATTTAGCGCGACTTGACTTCCCAGAGCATGGGGTTAGGGGTTAAGGGCTAGGCTTAGGGTAACGGTTAAGGTTAGGGTGGGTTAGTGGGCTGTACCTCTGGATGCCTCTGGCCCACTAAGAACACAGTGTACTGGCGTATGGGTTAGGGTTAGGGTTAGGGTTAGGGTTAGGGTTAGGGTTAGGGTTAGGGTTAGTGTTAGGGTTAGGGTTGGTGGGCTTTTTATGCCCTCTCTGGCACATCCAGAAGTCTCAGCAAAACCTGGCCATGCGATTGGTGGAATGGCTCCAAACATTTGCATGGTCCCATCCCATGGCCAGCCCATCATTGCACGTCCACAGGTGTAAAAAAATAAAAATAAAAATAAAATAAAATAAAATCAATGGGGACGTTTTATTGCAAGAAAAACCCACTGCTGCTACTGTAAAAATTCAAGCATTTTAAATAGCTAATTTTTGCATGTTTCTGTGGTGCTTTGATGGGTTTTTGGACCACGATTTCAAAAAATATATTGCGGTCGCCATTTCGGATCCCCCCGCACCGCATGGCAAATGGAGATGCCGAGGATGCCCCCTCCCAGCCTGGTACCAGCAAGTCTCAGCAAAACCTGGCCATGCAATTGGTGGAATGGCTCCAAACATTTGCATGGTCCCATTCCATGGCCAGCCCATCATTGCGCGTGCACAGGTGTAAAAAAATAAAATAAAATAAAATAAAATAAATGGAGATGTTTTGTTGCAAGAAAAACCCACTGCTGCTACTGTAAAAATTCAAGCATTTAAAATAGCTAATTTTTGCATGTTTCTGTGGTGCTTTGGTGGGGTTTTGGACCACAATTTCAAAAAAAATATTGCGGTCGCCATTTTGGATCCCCCGCATCGCATGGCAAATGGAGACGCCGAGGATGCCCCCTCCCAGCCCGGTACCAGCAGCCCAGGACAGGAGGGGGAAGGAGTGGGCCCCCAGAAACCACCCCTCTGGTAGGTGCCCTCAGGCAGGCATATTTTCGCCTGCTTTTTGGCCGGAATCGGGGTTTTTTAAATTTCTAAAACTTTTTCTGTGGGGCAGTAATCGCTGCGATGCCAGGAACAACAACGATAAATCAGACCCAATTTTTCTTTTGTCGGTTCATGTTTGAGTTCTGGGGGAGTAATTGTCATTACCGTTTCCATTGCGTAACGGAAACGAGTAACGGAAACGGAAACGAGAATTTCGCCAAGTCGTGTCCATGTCTACTCCTTAGCTTCTGTGAAGCCACTGTATCACATGCCCTCAATGTACACTGCCATTGTAGAACCGATCGGATGCCCTTTCTCCGATTCCTACTGCTGCAACAAAGAGGTTCGCAACCCGTAGACCTGCCATTGTTGTCCTTGATACTCCTGCCGATCATGAAAAATTATGGAAGTGGCAATTCCATATTTGAGAGCCACATAAACCTACCCAAAGAGAAGGAACACTCTCCTTTACCATTGATTGTCCTGTGCCTTTTATATTTCTACAGAGAATTCAGAATACAGAAGGCATCCTAATTATAACAAGCATTGGTTCATCCTATGACACAACTCAAGGTTTGTCTGTCTTTTGTTTTACAGGACATAGGTATTGGGCAACCAAGGGAAATACTATTCAACCATATTTCCCTAAGAACATCCACACCCTGGGCTTCCCCAAAAGTGTGAATAAAATTGATGCAGCGGTTTATGACAGAAGCTCAAAGAAAACTTATTTCTTTTCAGGACACCACTATTGGAGGTATGGGGATGTTGGCTAGCTTATGTTTTGCACAGTCCTGAAATTTAATTCCTGAACATTCTGAATTCCTTACAACTGAAACACTTTTAAAAATGTCTTATCGTTAGCTTATCATGTACCCCATATCAATTACATGTCTTGCGGAGATCACATATAATTTTCACTATACCCAAGGTGAAAATCTTGTTCAGAGAGATGTGTGCCCAGCAGCACATCAACTTCCTTTGTTACGCATAGCTCAGCAATCAAAGAAAGCCAGTGTTTATGTTCCAAAAGTGAATTGCATGTCTGTTGCTGATGTACCGTTGTAATCAAATGGCTTTTTCCTCTTGACGGAGCACTGTGTCTAAATACAGCATCAGCATTGTGTCTAAATTTCAGGAGAGTAGTGTGCAAGTTCGAGGGTGACAGTTCTCCCTTCGTTAAAACCTATGGGGACCTCCCAAGAACACTTTTCTTGGAGATCACAACCCACATATTGGGGACACATGTAGGCACTATTCTGTTTGATAGCATAAGCAGGCGTGGTTTGCTTGCCACTCCAGTCAGCTCTTTTATTTCTTTAGATATGATGAAGTGGAAAATTCCATGGAGCAAGGCTATCCAAGGAGAATAAAAGCTGATTTCCATGAAATTGGCCCCAAGGTGGATGCAGCCTTCCTCCGCAATGGTAAGTAGAATATTATTTCCATTGTATTCATTTATAGAATGGTAGTGTTTGAAAGCATCTTGGAGATCTTCTGATCCAACCCAATGCTGGCTCTGTGATGCAGAATTCAGCAACAGCAGCTTTACCAAATGGTTATCCAGCCTCTGCTTGTGGAGAAGTGATTAGATGCTTGCTCGTGCATAGATCCCAAAAGTGAGCCAGAACTCTGATGCTCTCCCCTGAAGATCTGGCACTCCATGTATGTAAAATGTAATACAGTGGACCCTTGTATAACATACAGCTTGTATAACATAAAATTTGTACAACATAAAAAATTCCGGAGATACGGGAAATTTGCTTAACATAATCGCCTATGGGGAGAATCCATACAACATAAAAATGGGATCATTCCATTTTCAATGCATTCCTAAGGGAATTTGTATAAAGGAAAATTTGCTTAACATAATTTCATTTGGAATGAATTAATTCCTTTATACAAGGTACCACTGTAATGGAGAAAGGATGGGGCCCTTATGGGCTATAGATTGAAAATGTTACTGATTTCAAACTTTGTGCAATATTATATAATTCCATATTGGTTTTGTATTTATTTGACATTGGGGGAGGCTGAAGCCAAAGATGTTTGAGAAAGCCCATTGGGTGACCCTGGAGGCATTGTTTGCACATTCCAGTCATTTAACTGTTTTTAAACCAGAATCACTTTGAGAAGATCGATCAGTCAGTGCATTTTATAAATCTCATTTCTGAAACATGCGTCTTGCTCAGCAGTGGTTCTCAACCTGTGGGTCCCCAGATGTTCCTGGACTGCGACTCCCAGAAATCCCTTCCAGCACAGTGAGTGGTGGAGGATTCTGGGGGTTGCAGTCCAGAAACCTCTGAGCACCCACAGGTTGAGAACCACTGCTCTAGAGATATGGAATGTCATCCAGGGTAACGGCCATTTGAAAATGAAAGAGCGGGAGAGAGGGGGGAAGAAGGGGGTAAAATTAAATATTGAAAACATAATTGCAAAGCTTACTAGACCTATAATCGTTACTGTTTCCCTATTGTCCTTTTAGGGCATATGTTTTTATTCAGTGGCTCAAAGGAGTATACATTTGACAGCAGAACCAAAAGATTTCTTGGCATAAAGAAAAGCAATCACTGGCTGGGCTGCTACTGATATGGGGATGAGAAAAAGGGAAGTCGTCGAGAGCAACAAACTCTGCCTGACAACAGTCATTATGTCAGCTGTGCTGATCTGGCCTGTGTTTTTGACCCCAAGGACAAATCCAGACACTGAGGAAGATTTTCCTGAAGAGAAAAGGCTCAAAGTTAATGTTTATTTATTATAAATTATTACCTCATTATTATATTATTACTAATATAAATTAGTACCTGCCAATTCTGTGTGACTAGATAATAAAGTGGTTTATGTTCTGTATACGGTTATCTTGGCTTCTCTTTTTTGCCAGAAAGTGAGTGAATTCCTTGTCCAAAAAGCAAATTCTTTTGTTCAGTGCTGGTCTTACTGCCTCACACAGTCAGGAAACAGCACAGTAATCCCTCAGTCTTCGCTGTGTTTTAGAGATGAGAGTTATGTAGAGACAAGATTATGTATCTATCCTTTCAACTCAGGGCCTTTTCACACGACCCCTAAGATCCGCTGGCCACTTAAATTCGCACCAGAGATCTTAGGGGTTCGTCGCTCTTCCTGTGTCCCCACCCCTCCGCACTTCCTGGCTGCTGGCTGCGTGAGGGGAGGGAGAAAAAGAGAAAGAAATGCATGCCGCTCACCTCTGTTCTGCCTTTTGCTCCTGCCGGCAACATTCCAGTCTCTGTAAAAGTAGCTCTTAAAGGGGCGGGAGCCAAAAAACAACAAACAGAAGCAAGGAGAGCCCCGCATTCACTATCGTTACACCGGATCAAATAATTTTCACCTCCAAAGAGCAGGTACTTTAAAGGTGCGCTGGAACGCGCTAAAGTGGGCGTGGTCGCACTTAATTTCCTGTTAACTCCGGAGCTGGTGGGGAAACATTTTTAAGCTCCGGAGCTGGGAGCCATTTGCCCCGGAGTTTAGGGGTCGTGTATAAACGCCCTCAGAGCTTAAAAGTACAAAGTTACAGGTAAAATACAGTAGTTTCCTGTCCATAACATGCCTCCATATATAAGACGCTCCCCACTTTTCCAACCCAAAATTACAGTTTCACAACCGCTCGGCTCTGTCTCTTCGGCTTAATTCTGTGTATAACGCAAATCTCAATTTTAAGTTTAAAAATTTTAGACCATAATATAGTCTTATATATCGGAAATACTGTACTTATTGTGTAACTATTGTCCTTTTGAGTTGACAAGGGTCTCACTAAGGGCGTTTATACACAACCCCTAAACTCCGGGGCAAATGGCTCCCAGCTCCGGAGATTAAAAATGTTTACCCACCAGCTCCGGAGTTAACAGGAAATTAAGTGCGACCCCACCCACTTTAGCGCGTCCCAGCGCAGCTTTCAGGTACCTGCTTTTTGGATGTGACAAATATTTGATCCGGTGTAAGGATGGTGAGTGTGGGGCTCTCCTGGCTTCTGTTTGTTCTTTTTTTGCGCCCCGCCACTTTAAGAGATCTGAATGCTGCCGGGAACAAAACGGAGGTAAACCGGCATTCTTTTCTTTCTTTTTTCTCCCTCCCTCATGCAGCCACCAAACAGGAAGTGCAGAGGGGGGTGGGGACAGAGGAAGAATGATGAACCCCTAAGATCTCTGGTCCGAATTTAAGTGGCCAGCGGATCTTAGGGGTCGTGTAAAAAGGCCCTAAGTTACATTTCAACCATAGTTTAACTAGCCAGATACACTGGAGCCTTGTATAACAGATGGTTTGTATAACATAAAATCTGTAGAACATAAAAAATTCTGGAGATAGGGGAAATTTGCTTAACAGAATTGCCTATGGGGTGATTTCGTACAACATAAAAATGGTTGCGATTAGGGATTACTCCGTTTTCAATGCATTCCTATGGGAAATTTGTATAAAGGAAAATTTGCTTAACAGAATTTCATTTGGAACGAATTAATTCCTTTATACAAGGTACCACTGTATAAGCAGTTTTACAGGTGTAATGAACAGGGAAGTAAAGTGTACTTGCTAAATTATTTGTTCTGGATTAGTTTGGCTGTCTCATCCTGCCAAGACATCTCTAAGAGGAGTTTTCAAGCCACATAGTTTTCTCACTTTCAAGTTTCAGCGTGATAAGGAGTGCTATTTTGTTTCATCAAGGTCTCAGTGATTTTCACAGATGGTTAATGCACCTGGTGTCTTTTTTCCGCTGTTATGAAGGCACGCATGCAGCTGTGAAGAATGACTAGCTGCAAGTCAGTTTTGAATGTCCTTGCAGCAATGCAGCAGATAGCAACATTTGATAGTCCAAACATGATTTGCCCAGAAGCATTAGTTGAGCAATTTTGCTTAATTTGTGCACACACACAGAGAGAAATACAAAAGCATTTCCATTCCCACTATCTTTCCCCCAACGGATCCACAAACTACCTTGCTGTCTGGTCAGGTGAGAAGAAACATGTCATATTGTCTCATCTTTGCATTCAAAAATGAGACACACAAGGATTCATAACCCTTGTAAAAAGTAACATTTTTTAGTTATTTGCAAAGGTTCCGCTTTAATTTCACAGCCCTTTTGGAAGAGGGCTCATTTTAAGGACAACTTTGAAAGGCATGAGCAATGACAATCAGTTACTTTTCAAACACTATTAACTAGTAGCAGGAATAAAATACTTTACAAAAATAACTTTCTGAGCACTGCTGCAATAGGTAAGCTAGGTCAATGCCCTTAGGTTAAGGATGCTGGATCCTCACCAACATCACAGAAAGGTTCAACCACCAGCCTGGCTTCTGTAAGAATCAATCACTCAGTCAGCATGGTTTCTGTAAGTGTAAGTCTTACCTGACAAACCTTTTAGAATTCTTTGAAAAGGTCAACAGGCATGTGGAGTTTGGTGAGCTGGGGGATATTGTCTATCTTGATTTTCAGAAGGCTTTTGACACTGTCTGTCACCAAAGACTGCTGAGAAAATTGTACTGTTAGGGGATAAGAGGGCAGGTCCTCTTATGGATTGAGAACTGGTTGAGATCCAGGAAACAAAGAGTAGGTGTCAATAGGCGATTTTCATAATGGAGAGAGGTGAAAAGCTGTGTGCCCCAGGGATCTGTCCTGGGACCGGTGCTTTTCAATCTGTTCATAAATGACCTGGAGACAGGGATCAGCAGTGAGGTGGCCAAATTTGCAGATGACACAGAACTTTTCTGGGTGGTAAAAACCAGAGAAGATTGTGAAGAGCTCCAGAACGATCTCTCCAAACTGGGAGAATGGGCTGTGAAATCGCAAATGTGTTTCAATGTAGGAAAATGTAAAGTAATGCGTATTGGAGCAAAAAAAAATTCAAAACTTTATCTATCAACTCATGGGCTCTGAGCTATCTGTGATGGATCAGGAAAGAGATCTTGGTGTGCTGGTGAACAGCTCCATGAAGGTGTCTGCCCTGTGTGTGGCAGCAGTAAAGAAAGCCAATTCCTAGGGGTTATCAAAAAGGGGATTAGAAATAAAATAGCCATTGTACAAAATGATAGTAAGGCTGCACCTGAAGTATTGTGTTCAATTCTGGTCACCACATCTCAAAAAAGGCATAGTGGAACTGGAAAAGGTACAGAAGAAAGTAAATGGTTACTGGGCTGGGGAAACTCCCTTATGAGGAAAGGCTAAAACATTTGGGCCTCTTTAGTCTGGAAAAAAGGCGCCTGAGGGGGGATACGATTGAGACATAGAAAATAATGCAGGGCATGAGTAAAGTGGATAGAGGGACACTCTTCTCCCTCTCACAAAATACCAAAACTAGGGGACATCCACTCAAACTGTGGGTTGGGAGAGTGAGAACAGACAAAAGATTTTTTTTTTTTTTACCCAGCGTGTTGTTAGTCTGTGGAACTCCCTGCCCAAAGAGGTGGTGATGGCATCTAGCCTGGATGCCTTCAAAAGACAATTGGACAGATTCCTGGAGGAGAAGTCCATCACAGGTTACAAACCATGATGGAGAGGTATCATCTCCAGGCTTAAAACCAGGTACTTCAAGGGCCAGATGCAGGGGAGTGGTATCAGGAGACATCTAGTCTCCTGTGCTCCCAGACACATCTGGTGGGGCCACTGTGAAATACAGGAAGCTGGACTAGATGGGCCTTTGGCCTTATCCAGCATGGCTCTTCTTATGATCTTATGTTCTTATATAAAAAAGAGCAGGATTTTTTTTATTATTTTTTTTTTTGATTTTTGATTCATGCCATAAAATATATGGGGTGGACTTTCCCAATAATTCCCAAAGTCATTAGGTGATAGCACCTGCTAGCAAGTCTTAGGAACATAACAACTGCAATGTTCTTGTCCTTAGCTGTTGTGAGTTTTTTCAGGCTGTTTGGCCATGTTCTGGAAGTTTTTCTTGCCTGACTCTGTGACCAGCATCTTCAGAGGGCATAGAGCTCAGGGAACTAGGAGTTCGCTCTGTGAAATGGTCTGGTTCCCTAATGGAAGCTTGAGTCTACAAGAGATGAGCACAAGCTGTTAAGACTGCTCATTCATAAGGTCACCATAAGTCAGAGGTGACTTGATGTCACTTAGATACACATAAGGACAATAAAAAATACTTAAAGCTTGGGCAAATATCCTGACACCTACATGAGTGACAGCTGTAATTCAATGGAAATTCAGGAACTAGGATACCAGACCCAAGAAGGCAACATCAGCACCATAATTAGTCAAAGAAAAAGAGTGAGACACTTTCCTCTCTAGTTCAAAGCATTTAGGGCTTTAAATGAAACATCTTGAACCTGGGCTAGAAGCATTTTAGTAAGCTGGCATAACTGGTGTCCTATGTACCAACTATGGTGTGGTGTGGTGTGTGTGTGTGTGTGTGTGTGTGTGTGTGTGTGTGTGTGTGTTGTGTTGTTAGAGTTGTGACCGACTCTTCGTGACCCCATGTCCATGGAGTTTTCTTGGCAGGAATACTGGAGTGGCTTGCCCGTTCCTACTCCAGGTGCCTACAGCAGCTGGTATTCCCTGGTAGGGATGGGCACGACTCAAAAAAATGGTGTTTCGTTTGTCGTTTAGGGGGTCCGTTTCGGTTTGTTTTCATTTTTCATGAATTTTTTGCAAAAAATTCATTTTTGTTTCATTACGTAACGAAATGAAAAAACAAAAATGAAAACAAAAAATTGCTGTTTCGTTAGCATTCATTACAGTTCAATGTATTTGCCTCAACGAAAATGAAACTCACGACAAAATTTCTGTTGTTTCGGTTCGTTTTGTTTCATTTTGGAAACTAAATTTGTTTTTCATTTCATTACGTAATGAAATGAAAAAATGAAAACAAAAAATTGATCATTTCGTGCCCATCTCTATTCCCTGGTGGTCTCCCATCCAAGTACTAGCCAGGGTTGACCCTGTTTAGCTTTCAAAATCAGGCGAGATTGGATTGGCCGCTCAAAAAGACATCAGGAGTGGGCAACTGTGGCTGCTCCAGAGGGAAATTCTATACCCCAAAAGGGCTATTGAGTTTTCACTTAGCATCACAAAAAGATGGCCATGGGAGGAAGGGGACGTTTTTATCCCTGTTTCTGATTGAAAGCAGCCTGCTCAGGGAGGTCCTGCTGTGGCAGATTTATTCTTAGAGGCTTGTGATAAAGCAGACCAGCTTTGAAAATGGTGCATAATCCTTGTGTTGTAATAAGGAATTCTTTACCCTATCAGGTCCCCCCCCCCCGTGGGATGGTAGAGTCAGGAAAAAAGGGCAGAGGGTCCAGGCAGCCCATAAGGTACAGGTTGTCCACCCCGACTATATATGGGGCTCCTGTCAATCTCCTATATGTCACCATTTTAGATCTCAGTCCTTTTATCCATTAGGCCTCTGTAAGGGAGGGGAATGTTCAGAATGGGGAAATCAGAAATACTGCAGGCACAATTCCAAGTGTTAGTTCTAATTTTTACAGCCCTAAATAGCCCTAAGAACATCTAATCTCGCTTGATTTTGGAAGCTAAGCAGGATCGGCCGTGGTTAGTACTTGGATGGAAGACCAACAGGGAATACCCAGTGCTGTAGGCGCCTGGAGTAGGAACTGGCAAACCACTCCAGTATTCCTGCCAAGAAAACTCCATGGACATGGGGTCACAAAGAGTCGGTCACAACTGTAATGACACAACACACACACAAATAGCTTAAGTCCAACCTATACACAGGACCATGTCTCCATTTATGAGTTTTGCTGGGTGTCAGAATTGTGAGAATTGTCCGGGTCGGTCTTTGCCACCTTCACAGATGTGTTTCATGAGGACGTGGGTTTTCTCTCTTACCGCGTCCAGACTTTGGAACTCCTAGCCACTGGAGGCCAGTCTGACCCCATCTTTCCCATCCTTCTACAGGCAAGCAAAGACCTTTCTTTTCAGGAAGGCTTTCTTAAAGTGACTGGCTGCCTGCATAGTCCCCCCCCCCCGTTAATTGTCGTGCCTTAATGCTTTTAAATGTGTTTTTAGTATTGCTTTTATCTACCATTTTAAATACAGTTTTAAAAATTCTTTTAAAATTTTTGTTCATTTCCTGTTTTTAGCTTTTCATCACTACCTCTTAATGATATAAGCCACTTTGGGTCCTTTTTAAAGAAAAAAGCAGGATAAAAATCAAGCAGAATCATAAGTTAAGTTGGGAAAGGTTTAAAACACTTGTTTGTTTGCTTCATTTGATTTACAATTAATGTGCTTATTATGTAATTTGATTTGGGAAATGGGATATAGAAACCCCTACATTTCATTTCTCTATAGTTGCCTTCCACAGACAGGGTGAGGATAACAAAAAGGTAAAGCTCCCCCCCCCTCCGAAAATGCGTGCAAGTCGTGTCCAACTCTAGGAGCAGTGCTCATCTCCGTATTCAAGCCAAAGAGCCAGTGTTGTGAAAGTCCATGGCAACAAGGCCGGCATGGCTGCAAGGAAACACTGTTTTACCTTCCTGCTTTTTACGGCAGTACCTATTTATCTACTTGCATTCACATGCTTTCGAACTGCTTGGTTGGCAGGAGCTGGGGTTATCAACGGGAGCTCACTCTGCTGCGTGGCACCTGGGATTCGAACCGCCGAGCTGCCAACTTTGCATCCAACAGTTTTTGGAGCCTTAGTCCACTGACTAACCTTATGACAAAAGCACCTCAAAAATGTGCCCTGATCTTGTTCATTACATTGATGAAGGTGGTGTATAATCTGTACAATCTCTTGCTTTAAATCAGGCATGTCCAAACTTTGGTCCCTCCAGATGTTTTGGATCACAACTCCCACAGTCCCTTGCCATTGGAAATACAGGCTCAGAATTCTGGGAGTTGTGGTCCAAAACATCAGGAGGGCCGAAGTTTGGATGTGCCTGCTTTAAATGGTCAACTTCAACCAGTCACATAATTTCCAGAACTGTGGTGTACTGACTTGTAAACTTGAAGTAGTGGTAAAATCCATGTTAGAGTCTAAAATGATGTCTCGGGGTTAAAAATTATGTATGTTTTTTGTCCAAGACAAAGGGCCATGCTTTTGGCTATGGATCCATATGTGATAAATATGTATCTCAATGCAACTCCACAGAGACAGAGAGTGTAATTCTGGAATACAAGGAATGCTTTGTCTGTCAAGATGCTTGGAGTCCAGTCTGTGGTATTTCCAGGTAAATATTGGGAGGGGGAGGGGAATCCCATTTGACCTCTGGTAATTTGTTGCCAGTTAGTGAAAACAACAGTGAATGGAACAATGATCTGACTCCATATAAGGCCATTTCCTGTATTCTCCATATGATAGGGAGATATTTTTTTTTTTGAAAATGTATGTGAGATGTTTTGAGTCATCAGCCTGTGGATTTTATGGAATACCCATGACATATATAGACATATATAGAGAGGAGGACTGGAGAGGCATGAACAGATTCACAGAGAGACGCTGGAGAGGTCTGGAATTCTGCAACCGTGGCACTATGCAGGACTTGCTACTCACAATGGTTGTATGTGGAACACTTTCCTCCACTTTGCCCATCATTCAAGATGGTGAACGGGCTGCAGAGAAGGACATGGAATTCGCCAAGGTAAGGAACTGAGGCAGAACTTGGAATGAAGGGATGGATTTTTTTGGACTCCAACACCCAGAGTTTTCCAGGTGGCTCAGTCTCTGCTTAAAAAATCAATAACTTCTCTGTAACTTTTTTAAAGTAGCATTTGATGGATGTGAGGGAGAAATAAAATTCAACCATTAGATAAGTGGATGGCCAAACACAAAATGTGATAGAAAAATGGATATTCAGAACAGTCCCTGTGTGATGATAGATTTCTGATATTTAACTTCAGCGTTTACAGGTGATCAAATATGTTCATTTTTTAACTCCATTATTTGATTTGTCCCATCTATTCTATTTTTTTTTAAATAAAAGTTCTTGGATTAAAAACAAAGCAACAGGAATGCTTGGACTCAGTTCAATGCAATCCTCAGTTCCACAACAAGGTTTCTGGTTGAGGAAGAACCATGTTCTCCTCTAGTTTAGATCATAACTTAACTTTTCTTACATGACATAGACTACGTTGTTAATGTGTTTGCTTCAGTTGCTGGATCTGTAAAATGGGCTGAATATAAAACATGTATTTCTGAAAAAGAGAGATCATGGTTATCACTTCTGACCAATGTTCCACCTAAGGCACTCACAAACTCATGCATGCCTCACTCCCCATCCCCATAGACCCCAAAAAAAACCACAGTGACACACCCATTCTGGCTGTATTAGTTATGGTCTTGACAGAAGCCACAGGGGGAGTTTCATACACACATAGAGAAAAGAGCCGTGAATAGTGGAGACAAAAATTAGAGGACATATTGCTCCCAACTGTTATCAGCCTAGCATAAATATTATATTATACATTTCTTTACAGGAAGAGCCCCTAGACTGGCCAAAGGAGGGAAGGAAATAATTTTTAACAATTATTTTAGGTCCATAAAGGAAGGATATTAATATTACCACACCCGTATGTAAAAAGAACATCAAAAATAATCCTAAAACAAGTTTCTAATTCTCTTCCCAAAATTAGCTACCCATTTCAACTTATCTTATCAGTCCATGATGCTGAAAGAGGCTATACTGAAAGGAAGCTAGAAACGAGACAACAAGACTTTCTTGGTGGTGGCACCCAATCTCTGGAGTAAATTACCAAAAAAATACAACAAGATCCTTCTTATGTTCAGAAACCTGTTGAAAACAGCACTATTCAAAGTTGTCTTCAATAGTTGTCTCTCCCTTGTGCTGTTAAAATTAAAATTTTACTTGATCGATCCTTGTTCTTTCTTTCCTTTTTGTTTGATTTTTAAAAAAACTTGCCATATTGCCACATGTACTGTTATACAGGGTCTGTAGGATTTTTAAGTTTTAACTTGTAAACTGCTCAGAGCAAGGTGTGGAAACAAATCAAAAAATAATATAATTTAATTATTTATTTTATTTTTATTTTAGAGTATTTTTACAATGCTTTTCTCCTTGGAAAAGGACCCAAGGCAACTTACAGTAATCAGATTCTGACTCTAGTAATCTCATCTTTCCCTCAGAAATTCATAGAACATTACTACCCTGACACGGAGCCAGAATCTATTGTGAGAAACAAATTCAGAAGAAATATACCTGCTGAAAAAATACAACAAATACAGGAATTTGGGGGGTTAGAAGTGACAGGAAAGCTGGATTCAAGCACCTTGGATGCAATGAAGAAGCCCCGATGTGGAGTTTCTGATGTAGGCAAATACAAGACTTTTGCTATGTCTCCAAAGTGGAGGAAGAGAGACTTGACATATCGGTGAGTCTTGAATCAGCTGTTTTTATCCTTAGGACTGCAGTTCCTTCTGGCAGGGCTAATAGTAGATTCAAGCTTGAGAGTCTCTCCCAGGTCTTTTCTGAAGTCACCAGCGGCTCAGGGAAACAGCTCAATGAGCTACTCCCTGTGCCTGTATTACTGACTGTGACTTTCTGAAACTGCATAATACAGTGTATATCAAACTTTCATTTCACTTATAGCTGTATATTTTACAGAATTCAAAACTACACACCAGACATGAGTCCTAAAGAAGTGGACCATGCAATTGAGAGAGCCTGGAAAGTCTGGAGTGATGTGACCCCACTGACCTTCACCAGGGTTAATGGAGATTCTGCCGATATAGAGATCTCCTTCACCTCCGGATGTAAGTAAATCACACCAAAGAAGCAATGGAGCATTTCTCCAGTGTCCTGACTGGGAGACTTATACGGTACATCTTCGTTCCTTCCTTTAAGCCCATGGAGACTGTATTCCCTTCGATGGACCAGGTCAGCAACTAGCTCATGCATTTTCACCTGCTTATGGTGGAAACGTCCATTTTGATGAGGATGAAATCTGGACAAAAGATCTGAAAGGTACTGCTGTATCTTTTATTAATGCAGCTCATTGAAAGTGTGTTTACAGTGGCTAGTAGATGTTACAATATTTGCAACTGTCAAATGTATTTTGGTTTTTCTTTTGGCCACGGACCATGAAAAATGCAAACAAAACATGATGGATAATAGCATCTCAGCTTTATGATGGATGTGTACCATCTCAGTCTTTGTAAATCCCAATAGTCATCTCAGGGGTTTGCAAAAATCACATTACGCAAACAAACCAACTCCCAGGTGTTTTCTGAGGATCTTCCAGCCAAAAGCATTTCATGAGTATTCGTGCTATTCCTTTCTCCTTTTAGGAACTAATCTTTTTCTTGTTGCTGCTCATGAGTTTGGCCACTCCCTGGGTCTTCACCATTCTGATGTTCTGGGGGCTCTCATGTTTTCAATCTACCAACCTGTGGAGCCTCAAAACTTCAAGCTCCATAGAGATGACACAGAAGGCATCCAGCAGCTTTATGGTAAGCACAGAGGCTGAACTTTGGAGTGATTTCAGGTGGAAGGGATTAGAGCTGATGCTTCTGTGTGTAGCATTTTATATGGGAGCAGGAGCTACCCCAGACCCACTTGGAGAACAGTCTTCTTGAGAAGAACATGGTAGTGAAGACATAATGAGGGACCTCCTACTATGTAACTTTATATGGATTACCATATATGATTGCAATGATTGATTTCATAACAACAACACCATGTTACTTTCCACCCCTCATAATGGATTTTTCTTTTCTTTTTGCATGCTCTTTATAGCTCTACAGTTTCATAAATGTTCCGGGCTATATATTGTCCCTCACTATTGTAAGCCACCTTGGCTCCTTTTCCAAGGAGAAAGGTGGGGTAAAATATTCAGAATAATAAATAAAATAAATAATTCTCCTTACATGGAGCTGTGCATAAGGAGCTCCGTTTAAGAATAATAAGTTCATCTTTTGTTTTCTTCCACAAGATACTCTCTTACACAGTGTGTATTCAAACACATATTTACTATATATTTATGAACCAGTCTAGCTGTAATCAAGTGTTAGTGCTTACTTATGAGGAAACCTGTGTGGAGCTGAACTGTGAGCCTCCTCCCTATTTTCTTGTTTGTGAACTGTTCTTGACATGGCTTCTAGTCCCTGTGAAGTCCACCCAAGTGTTGATTAACAGTAAAACTTGGGGAATATGCATTTTGGGTCTAGAATACCCATGCCAGAGTGGCCAATGGGGTTGCTTTCCAAAAAAAGTATCCCTTCCAAGAAGTTTGGAAGAATTTCAATCTTTTTTTTAAAAAAATCCAGCTCCAATTAACTATATGAGATCTGCGGAAGATAAAATTATGTCTTCACACGACCCCTAAAATCCGTGCAAAATGCTTGCAGATGCGGAGCATAAAATTGTTTTCCCATCAGCAGCAGACTTTTTTAAAAAAGGAAGACCATGACCACTTAAGCGCGCCCCAGCACATTTTACAAGTACCTGGTTTCGAAGAGGTAAATTTTTTTCCCAATGCAGATTTTAAAGCTGTGAATGCCTGGCTCTCCTCCACCTTCTGTTTGTTTTTGTTGCCCCCCCTTTAACAGACAGGAGGCCTTAACGGGCTTCCTGTCGTACTACAACTAGCTGGTGCCGACGGCAGGCAGAAGTGAGCCTGCATCCCCCCCTTCTCACAGCAGACAGAAGCAATAGAATCAGAGTGCGGGAGGGTGGAAATGCAAGAAGCAGAACAAAAACCACACGATCTCTGGTTGGGGTGATCCGAATTTAAGTTGCCAACAGATTTTAGGGGTCGTGAGAAAGCAGCCTTAGACTCAATTGCCTTCCAGCTTCTCTCCTCTGTGTCTTTCCATATTTTTTTCTCCTGAGTTCTTCACTTGCCCTCCAAGGAACTCCTGGAGATTACGATAAAGGTGGCGGCGGTGGTGGCGGCAGTGATGATGGTGACAATGGTAACGCATCACCAACAAATATTCCAGAAGTAATACTTTTGACAGATTTGTGTGACCCACACCTGGCTTTTGATGCTGTCACTACTCTTCGAGGAGAAACACTATTCTTCAAAGACAGGTAAGTTCACAGGGCATCCTCACATGGGCATGAGGAGATGCTGTGCTTCTCCAACACCACCCATGCACTACCTTTGGGTAAATTAACTAGCAATGGCTTTACAAAGCAATTATCCCCATTGTGGAAAAAACCTGGGAAAGAAGTATCTTATTGAAAGCCTTTGTGGGTGTGTACAGACAAGGTGGAAGGGAAGCAGGAGCAAGATTTTCCTTTCCCTGTGATTTCCCTCCTATTAGAATCCAGAGGAAGGGGGCATACAGAATTTTCCTGTCAGGGGCATGTCTGGGAACCACTAGTTCAGTAGTTTTCAAACATTCTTGAACTAAAGTTCCCAGAAGCCTTCAGCACTAGCTGTGGTGGCCAGGATTTCTGGGAGATGCAGTCCAAGAACATTTCAGGAACCAAGGTTGAGGAAAAACCACACTAGAAATTTTGGATTCTGCAGCTCCAAAGACTGTCCCAACCTATTCATGGTGTACATCCTGATTCAATCCACATTGCTTCTAGTAATCTCTCCAGTGATGGATTGGAAAGGTAAGCCCCTTGCCTCCGGAACTTTCTGTTTCCATTCAGGAGCAGATCTCTGTATCTGATCATGGAGATCTCATCTACTCTGATGTCCTTGGGTTAATCACTCATCATTGCACCCTGGATGTGCCTGACATTATTTGGTTTCCAGAGATCAGCAATCCTGGGCCTAGTTGGTTATTGGATAAGAACATAAGAAGAGCCATGCTGGATCAGGCCAAAGGCCCATCTAGTCCAGCTTCCTGTATCTCACAGTGGCCCCACCAGATGCATGTGGGAGCACAGGAGACTAGATATCTGTCTCCTGATACCACTCCCTGCATCTGGCCCTTGAAGTCCCCTAGTTTTAAGTCAGAGATTACACATCTCCATCATGGTTTGTAACCTGTGATGGACTTTTCCTCCAGGAATCTGTCTGATCCCCCTTTGAAAGCATCCAGACCAGATGCCAGGGAGTTCCACAGACTAACACGCTGGGTGAAAAAAAAATTCTTTTGTCTGTTCTCAATCTCCCAGCCCTCAATATGAGTGGATGCCCCGTAGTTCTGTGAGAGGGAGAAGAGTGTCCCTCTGTCCACTTTACTCATGCCCTGCACTACAGTATTTTGTACGTCTCAATCATATCCCCCTCAGGCGCCTTTTTTCCAGACTAACATCCCCAAATGCTGTCGCCTTTCCTCATAAGGGAGGTCCCCCAGCCCAGTAATCATTTTAGTCGCTCTCCTTTGCACCTTTTCCAGTTCCACTACTCTTTTATTGAAGGGGGCAAAGGTCATTGCCACAACCTGGACTGAATCTTAGATCAGGAGGAGAAAGAATTCTTAGGGTGCTGGAAAGCTGTAGGCAATCCGAGCAGACAGTTCTGGACCCGATGGATTAATGGTAACCAAGTATAAGGCAGTTTCCAGGTTCTCAAAGAAAACTGGTTTGTAGTCAAATTTTAATTTGCCATTATATCGCCTGCCTTTCTCTATGAAGTAAGGATTTCCAGACTCCCTAGCTGTGCATTTAACCATAAAACAGCTAGAACAAAAAAAAATCATAACAGGAGGGCTGGTGTGTAATGAGGAATTAAATGCTTCTGTTGACTCTTTTCCCAATCAGCCTCATGTGGCGGAAGTTTCCCCATAGGAAAGAGATAGAAAGAAACAGCATTTCTTCTTTCTGGATCCCGTTGAGCAGTGGCATAGATGCTGCCTATGAGGTTGAAGAGGATGACACGGTCTATCTTTTTAAAGGTAAATTTCTCGTGCCTCAACAATATTATTTCAGTCTAAATGGCCCGTTTGGTTGGGTGAAGGAGACGTTCTGCTGTTGAGTCAAAGGAGTTGTGTCAGATGGCACCAGAACAGGGATTAAGAAATAGTAGTGGAAATCTAATAACAAATCATAACTAGATTAGGCCCATTGAATCTGTGGGGTTTTGGTGAGTCAATTCCTCCATAGGTTCCACAAATTCAATAGGCTGATTCAAGCTGCAACTTACTACTAGATTCCAGCCACTGCTGCATGAAGCAGAACCACCACAACTTTTAATAAACACTTCATCCTCTATTTAGCTCCCTTTTAATATTTTTCCTTGCTTTTATTTTTTTCCAAACAGGAACCAAATATTGGGCTGTGAGGGCAAACCTTATTGAACCAGGTTTCCCTGAGAACATCGACAAGCTCGGTTTACCCCAAACGGTCAAGAAAGTAGACGCAGCTCTTTATGATGAAAAGCCAAAGAAAATATATTTCTTTTCAGGCAGCCAATATTGGAGGTAAGGGGAAATGATAAGAATTATTATTGTCGTTGGTAGTATCTATTAGAGATGGGCATGAAACGAACAATTTTTCGTTTCCGTTTTTGATTTTTCATTTCGTTATGCAACGAAATGACAAACGAATTTTGTCTCCAAAATGAAATGAAACGAACAGAAACACCGGAAATTTTGTCGTGCATTTCATTTCCATTACTGCAATACAGTGAACTGCTTTAAATGCTTAAAAAAATCACAAAAAATAAAATAAATGGTAATGAAATGGTAACGAAACGAATGAAAATGAAAACAAATTTTTTGCAAAAATTTGTGGAAAATGGAAACGAACCGAAAGGGACCCTCCAAACGACAAACGACAAACGAAACGTCATTTTTTTTATTTGTGCCCATCTCTAGTATCTATATTTGTGTGCTACAAAGAGGGGGCCCTTTAAAATGCTGGCAATATGTATTTGATGATGATGATGATGATGATGATGATGATGATGATGATGATGATGATGATGATGATGATGATGATGATGATGATAGCATATGTCAAAACTAGTTAATATCTCAGGTTGTAGACTGAACTGGATAACCCTGCAGTTTCGTTTCTACAATATTTGCAGCTGCAACAAAGAAAAGCAGTCTCACATGAGATGTGCATAAGAGTAAGAGTTCTTGCCACCTCGCCACATCCCAGAACCAAAAATGGTTTTGGAATGAACACACAAAATTTGCATTGGATGGATCTAAACATAAGCAATGCTTGCAGCACACTCAATGAAATAGTCTTTAATTTAGTTCTGCCTAACTCATTTCATTCAGTCAAAGAGTTCTATTCTTGAGGAGAGAAGACAAATCATGGAGGTGTCTAAGAGGGACAGGATAGTAGTCATTGGGGACTTCAATTATCCCCACAATGACTGGACCAATGCAACCTTGGTGCAAGAAAGAGAAACCCAGTTTATTAACATGCTGAATGACTGTGCCTTAGAGCAACTTGTCACAGAGCCCACACAAGAACAGGCAACTTTGGATCTAATATTGTGTGATACTCAGGACCTGGTCACAGATGTGAATGTCCACTGGGGAACAGTGACCACACTGCAATCTCCTTTCCCATGCCTGTCAGGGAGAAGAGTGTCAAGCAAATAAGACCGAAACCCCTTGATTTCCGAAGGCCGAACTTCCCTCGAATGAGGAAACTAATTAGAAAGAAATTGAAAGGTAAAAAGAATCCAATGTCTCCAGAGTGCATGGAGCCAATTTAAAACAACAGTAGTAGAGGCCCAGCACAAGTACATACCACAAAGAAGAGCTCCTCTAAGTCCAAGAGGGCACCGGCATGGTTAACGAGTGGCATTAGAGAGGCTCAGAAGCACAAGGAGAGCCTTTCCATAAATGGAAATCCTCCCCAAATGAGGAAAATAAAAAGGAACACAAACTCTGCCAAAAGAAATGTAAGAAAATGATAAGAGAGGCAAAGAAAGACTTTGAGGAACATATGGCTAGCAATATAAACAGAAATAATAAAAGATTCTCTGAATAACCAGTTGGCCCTCTGGTGAGGGAAGAAAAGGAGAGGTTAAGGAGGACTTGAAAATTGCAGAGAAATTAAATTACTTCTTTGCATCTGTCTTTGGAACCTTGGGCAGATTCCGCTGCCCAAATAGTCCCTCTTGACTAAAGAATTAAATGAAATACAGATTAAAAGATAGGATGTTTTAGGTTTAATTGATAAATTGAAGATCAACAAGTCACTGTGGCCAGATGGGATCCACCCAAGGATTATTAAGGAGATGAGAAGGTCTCTTAACGGTAATATGCAACGTTTCTTAAATGGCCACAATGCCGGAGGACTGGAGAATAGTGGATGTCACACTAATTTTTACAAAAAGAAGGAAAGTGGACCCGGGAAACTATAGGCCAGTTAGCCTTACGTCTTTCCCAGAGAAGATGGTGGAAAGCCTCATCCAAGAGAAAATCCTAAAACATATAGAAGAACAAACCTTGCTGAGAGAAAATCAGCATGGCTTCTGTAAGGCGAAGTGTTGCCTGACAAAACTTTTAGAATTCTTTGAAAAGGTCAACAGGCTTGTGGATTTGGGTGAATTGGTAGATATTGCCTATCTTGATTTTCAGAAGGCTTTTGACACAGTCCCTCACCAAAGGCTGCTGAGAAAATTGCACAGTCAGGGGATAAGAGGGCAGGTCCTCTTATGGACTGAGAACTGGTTGAGATCCAGGAAACAAAGAGTAGGTGTCAATGGGCAATTTTCACAATGGAGAAAGGTGAAAAGTGGTGTGCCCTAGGGATCTGTCCTGCGTCCAGTGCTTCAAAAGGGGATTGGACAGATTCTTGGAGAAGTCCATCACAGGTTACACACCATGATGGAGATGTGTAATCTCCAGGCTTAAAACCAGGGTACTTCAAGGGCCAGATGCAGGGGACTGATATCAGGAGACAGATATCTCATCTCATGCACTCAGATACATTTGGTGGGGCCACTGTGAGATACAGGAAGCTGGACTAGATGGGCCTTTGGCCTGATCCAGCATGATTCTTCATATGTTCTTATGTTCTTATTTTCCAAAGTAATGGTCAGTGATTCTCAGTCTTGGGTCCCCAGATGTTTTTGGACTTACCAGAAATCCTGGCCAGCACATATAGTGGTGAAGGCTTTGGGGTGTGAGCCACTTTCCTTGATCCAACTGTGCATATAAAGTTTCCAAAAAAAAAAAGATAACTTTGGAAGTGCCAGTGATTGCTAATTGTCTTGTAAATGCTGATAAACTCTGAAACAGTAGTGGAAATCCAAAATATGCTGGAGGGAATTTCAAATATGCTTTGTGAATAAGGCAGTAGGAAAGAGGTTTTGCACTTAGTCCTTAATATCTGGTGATGTTAGTATTGACAAGGAAAGGCAGCATTTGAGCTATATACAGCCTGAGCCTGTTTCCTTCTATAGATACGATAAAGCCAAGAATTCCATGGAGAAGGGCTATCCAAGGAAGATTGTGATGGATTTTGACAACATGGGCTCTAAAGTGGATGCTGCCTTTCAACATAATGGTAAGCATAATTGTAATCTTCATGACTCTCTGGATATTGAACCAACAATTTCTTCTTCCTTTGCTACCAAAGGTTTGCGTAATCTTTGCCATACTGACTTGGGATGCAGCCACCAACGAGTACATCAACACACATGTCTCCTGAGAGTTGTTCTGGTTATATATTGGAAGATCATTATGACAGATGAGTCATAATGATGCACATTGACAGTTGAAAGATGATGTGCCATTATAGTTGCATAGATCTAACGGCTAAATAATTAATTGGACTGTGTGGTATGTGACTCATAGCCCGATTCATGACTGCCTCCATGTTGCTGCCTTAGCCATGTTAAGGTTTATGCAGAAACAAAATATCTATGAGCAACCCGAGTACTCTTTCACTGGCTGTGCACCACCCAGATGCAGCCCTGAACATGCTGTGCTTGTTGTTCTCTTGGTCGAAGAATGCAGCCAAAAGCATTTGAATATACTGTATCTGTCTAAATCCAATGACCAGTCCCAGGTGGAGAGAACCCAATGAATAAGTGGGAACTTAGTATGTCAATACTGCTCACAGTATTGAGTCAATGAGACTTCCCCATTTCAATTTACAGTATCTATTGGATTTATTCATTTATTTACCATATCCTCATCCCTCATTTCCCAGTGGATAGCATAAACAAAATTTAAAATCAGTTCAATGTAAAGAAAATTTAAAGTTAGTTCAGTTCCCCGTCTTTACCATTTTCACTGAGTGCCAGTGTGATGTAGTGAACAATCCATTAGACAGACTCAAGAGACATGACAAATGTGTTTCATGATTTGAGACATGGGTTCAAATCTCTGCTTGCCCATGGAAATGCAGAGGGGTGAAAACTAATAAAGTCATTCCTTAAGATTTTGCATACTTTGAAAACTCTACTAGGGTCATAATAAGTTGGAAGTAGCTTTGTAGTATGTGACATGATATGCTTTTCATTCTTCTTTTAGGGCATTTGCATTTATTCAGTGGCTCAATGCAACATGAGTTCGATAGCAAAACCAAACAATTTCTTGATCTAAAGAAGTCCAACAGTTGGTTTGGCTGCAAATGAAACCTGGAAAGACTGAAGTCAGCAAAACTGATGGATTTCCTGCATCACCAGACGTTAAGCATTGGGTTGCAACATTATTCAGTCTGCTCTCTAGTTTTGGCCCATGAAAAAGTTATCAGGAAAAAAACATTGGTTGTGATTTTTAATAAGACTGAAAGTTGAAAGTAAATACAATATAATTTAATATCACTGTATATTTAAAATTAATACATAACTGTGCCTTAATATGTGTTTTGCTAAGTAATAAAACAAATTATCTTTCTGTATCAATTGTCTTGGCTTAGTTTAGTATGAATGACTTCCCCTGCAAAACTTAACTCAGGATCTTGTTTACATTGCAGTGCTGCTTTTAACATTGGACATTTAATTTCACCACTACAGTGAATGGCCCGTGACAGACATTTCTTCCTTTTAAAAATAACATCAGCATTTAAGCCAACGAATAACTGGCCCCACCAGACCTTGTAGCACAAGATTTCTACAATTTATCTAAAAGTGAGGCAGAATGTTATTGGTAACATTTTAAAAATAGCATTAAAAGGATCCTGAAAGATAAAATGATTATGTAGAGAATACCCCATCCCAATTGACATTTGGGGCTCTTTAGTCTGGAAAAAAGGTGCCTGAGGGGGGATATGATTGAGACGTACAAAATAATGCAGGGCATGAGTCAAGTGGATAGAGGGATACTCTTCTCCCTCTCACAAAATACCAGAACTAGGGGACATCCACTCAAATTGAGGGCTGGGAGAGTAAGAATAGACAAAAGATTTTTTTTCACCCAGCGCGTTGTTAGTCTGTGGAACTCCCTGCCACAGGATGTGGTGATGGCATCTGGCCTGGATGCCTTCAAAAGGGGATTGGACAGATTCCTGGAGGAGAAGTCCATCACATGTTACAAACCATGATGGAGATGTGTAATCTCCGGGCTTAAAACTGGGGTACTTCAAGGGCCAGATGCAGGGGAGTGGTATCAGGAGACAGCTATCTAGTCTCGTGAACTCCCGGACAAATGGGGGGGGGGCACTGTGAGATACAGGAATCTGGACTAGATGGGCCGTTGTCCTCCTGATCCAGCATGGCTCTTCTTATTTTCTTACATTCTTATGACAGATCTGATAATAAGCAAATTGTACAAGAACAAAAGTATCAAGTCTATGCTTTTTACTGAAATTTATCTTGTTCAATTCTTTGCAAGACTTTCAGAGATAATCTTCCCAACACTAATGTAAGGGGTTCCCATTGGTCTCTAAAATCCCAGGTGGCAGGCTCAAGGTTCACTCAGCCTTCCATCCTTTTGAGGTCGGTAAAATGAGTACCCAGTTCGGGGGGGGGCAATGTGTAGCCTGCACACTGTAATTAAAATTCTAAACCTCCCAGAGACTACTTGTAGTGGTATGCGGCCGTATATAAGCAGAACACTTTGCTTTTTTGCTTTTAAACCAATGCCCCTTGATACTAGCTACTAAAAGTATCCTTCCAGGTAGGGCTACCGTACATCTAGCCACCAAAGTATGATCCATTACGTTTACTCACAATTAGTTCAGGTTCACAATGGACATATAACTTCCCTATTGTTTATAAACTATACAGAACTACTTCTTTTACTCATGTCATATTTTAAAAACAACATGCTTTCATTCTGGTATCTTGCCAATGACTTCCGTTGACTTAGGTTTTCCTAAGTATAAAGGTAGACGTACCAGTGAAGGCCACAAAATTACAACAGTGGAAGTAATTGATTTCTTTCTTTACCCAGATAAAATTCATGTTTTATATGATCTTGTTTTAAATGGCTGTTCTGTGTCTTGAAGCATGAACTTTCTGTCTTTATCTCAACATCACTAATGAGTCAAAGAAGTAAAGGTAACCCCAGGGCAGTTGCAAAATACAAGGAAGCAGATATTATGACACAATCTAGATCCAATAGCCCCAAGGCTACCTAAATATTAATTAAATCGGAGTGGCTTTTTTTCCAGATTTGCTTTAAACTACTCAGTAGAGATGGGCACGACTCATCGAAATTTTCGTTTTCGTTTTCGTTTTTTTGTTTTGTTTTGCAACGAAAACGAAAACGAAAGCAAAAAATTTTTCAGAAGCAAAACGACAACGGAAACGAAATGAAAAGTTTTGCCGTGTTTTTCGTTTTCGTTACGGCAGACACATTGCATTGAAAAGAATGCTAACGAAACAAAAAATTTTTGTTTTTGTTTTGTTTTTTTGTTTTGTTTCGTAACAAAAACGAAAACGAAAAATGTGCAAAAAACCCTGAAAAATGAAAACGAACCGAAACGGACCCCTAAACGAAAAACGAAAAACGAAAAAAAATTGAGTTGTGCCCATCTCTACTACTCAGTTACATTGCTATGTTTTGGTTTCGATTGATGGAACATTCAGGGTTCACTTGAATCCATAAATAACTTCTGTAGAGATGACTTTGCCATATGCAGCATGGCTGGAGAGTGTTACTATGAAAAGAGACTCAGCGTAAACAACAGCATTATGCAATGCCATGATGAAGAACAGCTGCAGAGGAGAGATTTGCCAATCTCACAGCGGTGCCAGAAGAAGAATCGGCATGAAAATTCTAAATAAATAAACAGAAAGCTTATCTAAATGGAGTAGTGCCAGCAAGGCAGCATCTAAGGCACCGAAAAATCTTCATTTCGGGTCTGAGTCTTGACGCACATCCAAACAAAGCTTGCCTCATCTATGGTCAGGAATGCACATGCACAAACTTCCAAACAGAAACAAAAAGAGATTTTAAAAAAATCACCCAGTCACTGGCAAAAAGATGTGTCCTTTGATGGAGCTCCTTACAAGCAATGCTACTGTACGTAGTCACCTAGAAAATAGCAGACACCACAGCATGACTCTCCATCACTTACTAAATGACATATCTAGATTTTCCATTATGGCAGAATGTACCAGCTACGAATGTTGCTGTTCTACATGGAAGAGATCACCTCCATCCACCTCCTCCTCTTCCGCACAGGGGAATTGTTTCAGTCCCTGATCATGTACTCTTGCCTTTTCTCTGAATTTCTAGATCTCTAGATCTCTTCTTGGAGAGTTTCTAGATCTCTAGATCTCTTCTTGGAGGTGCAGTGACCACAGTATGCCAACTGGGGTTGAACCCGATTTGTAAAACGTCCCTCTCTGAACATGTTCCATTCCACAGGCAAACTCCATCTTTCTCTCTCCTTTATCTCTGTGTTCATCCCTGCCAAAGCAAGAAAACACCAACGTTCAATTTAAGAGAGGAAAGCATCAAAAGGAAATGCAAAATAGCAAAATACTCAGCCCGTTAAACATCCAACATTCTTGTTCCCTCCAGAGGAGGTGTGCCTTTCTGGCAGAGACATCCAAAATTTTCCCTCCGGGAGTTATTCATCTAAAATGCCTAATACTTGTACTTAGGAGCTTTAAGAACATCATAAAAGGGCAGTCCTGTAATTAGGATGTGTGAAGCATCTTCTCCAGGCATCAGATCTGGGATGTCATAAAAGAGCAGCAAATTGTTCATGATGTAATGAGTGGTTATTACATGTTCATAGCTGGGAATTAGGTAGAAATACCTACTGGATTTTCACCATCTTAAGTTTTTGTCTTTTTGTTAACATCTTGTAAGATTCTCACGTCTATGTCCATTGTAAGTGTTTCCCTTAGGAAGCATGACCTGAATTCACACAGAAACTTCTGCTAATAGTAATTAAATATTAACTATTAATTAATTCAGAAAGAAAAACTTCCAGACCACAGCCAAACAGCCCGAAAAACGATTAACACTCAAGTTTGCCAAAGTTTCACAGGGATTTCACAAATTCTTGCCACACATGAGGAGACTGTCCAGGATTTCAACATGCAGAGCAAAATAATAATAATAATAATAATAATAATAATAATAATAATAATAATAATAATAATAATAATAATAATAATAATAATAATAATAATAATAAAGTCCATTTTATTTAAATGTTTTATTGTCTTAATTTTATTGCAATTTTGATGTTTTAATTGTCTGAGTTGTTTATTTTGATTGTGAGCCGCCCAGAGACATTTGGGTAGTGGGTGGCATACAAGGTTTATAAATAAATAAATAAATAAATAAATAAATAAATAAATAAATAAATAAATAGGTCAATTGGAACCAACAAAAGACCACACAGAGCGAACTCTGTTGGTCTTTAAGGTTCCACAGTTTTTTGCTAGACATGCTGAAACTAACCTGGCTACCTCATTGAGAAGTGATCTAATTACAATACTGCTCTACTGCAAGAACAACAAAATAGACCAATTCAGGAATGGCAGTCTCTACCACACTGGGGACAGATGTATTCTGTTTCTTGCCCGGTCTTCAAGTTTCGTTCTTTCCGTGCCTGCCTCTTTTCCTCTGCCTGTTGGACAAACACCTCTTCAAATTTATGTAGAAGACCATGCTGTATCTCTTGCCTCCAGACAGTGTGATCGGAGGTCAGGGTTTCCCATCTGTTGAGGTCCATTCCCAAGGCCTTCAGGTCCCTCTTACAGATATCCTTATACCGCAGCTCTGGTCTCCCTCTGGGGCGCTTTCCCTGCACTAGTTCTCCATATAGAAGATCTTTCGGGATCCGGCCATCATTCATTCTCACAACGTGTCCAAGCCAGCATAGGCGTCGCCAGCAGAACCAATTCTGGGCAGTTTACAACAAGTAAAAGTTAAACAAGTAAAAATAATAATATAAGCAAAAAGAGGGGGAAGCCCTCAGCAAGATGCATCAGGGGGGGGGGAGCTTCTCTTGGTAGCATTCACTACCTAGAAGAATAGATAATGGCAGAATAGTGGGAAGTAATTGGAAGGTAGACTGTTTGAACAAGAATATGCTTAGTCACAGATTCAGTAGAAATGAGACTCACACTTATAAGAGCATTAAAAGAACCATGATGGATCTGACTAAAGGTAGTCTAATATTCAATTCACAGAAGTTAGTCAGTTGCTTACGTGACGTCTGTGAACTGTATACCCACTGCACTACTGATATCCAGCAACTATGGCAATGAAGGCGAACCTTTTAGAGACCGAGTGCCCAAACTGCAATTCAAAACCCAGTATTTTTTTTTTTGCAAAGTGCCAATACAGTAATTTAACCTGTATACAGGCAGCTATGAAGGGGCAATATTGGGTGCCCACAGAAAGGGCTCTGAGTGCCACCTTTGGCACCCATGCCATAGGTTCACCATCACTGAACTATGGCATGCTCTGTGGTACTTATTGAACATAGATTTCAGGCATTGAGGATGTAGCAGTGATAAAATAAACATGCAAGCAAGCAAGCTCTGTGGAGGGGGAAACCATAAATAATGAGAAGCAAGCCAACATTTGTCGATCATCCCTAGTCTACCACCTCCACCAGAAAAATTACTGGGTTAACGAACACAATAGCTTTTATGGCTGAGTAGGAGTTATTGTTAAAGTATATAACCCTATTATGTAGACAGGGATTTGTTATGTTCAAGGAAATATAAACCACTAGCAGAGATTAGCAGCGTTGTTGAAGAATAAATGCATTTAGTCATTATGGAGCTAGAAGACAAATGAACAAGGCAACAGAACTTAGTCCAAAACTTATATTACATATGTACACATGACAAAGAGTAATTATACAATAAAAATACACCAAGCACAGCACAACAGAGCTTGGGGAAAGCTTGGGGAAATCTTAGGCAGTCCCAATATTGCATTGGTTTGCATGATACCTACCTTTATACACAAAGCAATATGGTGTAAGCTAATCACACACTACATGGGATGAGGTGATTTAGCTGCATCACCAGTGGCTAATCATCCTGACCTTCCAGTACTGATGGTTCCTTACACCTGTGTCCTAGACCTAATACACATTCTTGTTAAACTCATGACACAGCATTTTACACAGGATCCATTTTGTAATCTGTTAAATATATATTACAGACATTTTGTCAAAACTACCATCCTTGACAGTTATCAATTCAGCTACCCAGATATTGCTTATCAGATACCTTGCAGATAAAAAGCACTAGATTATGGAATTGGGGGGATTGGGGGATACAGTAGTATAGACACAGCACATCAGGATTGTGCAGGTGAGCTGTGGAAGCCAAGTTTGTCTCTTCATGGCAGCTACTCCTAAACAATAGAAAACATAGGTGGATGAATAGCTCAGTTGTTTAGGTTACTGCCTGTAGAGCCAAATCTTATGACTAGTACTGAATAGAGATGGGCACGACTTAGCGGTATTCCCGTTTCCGTTTCCGTTACTCAGTTCCGTTACTCTACGGAAACGGTAACGGGAATTACTCCACCAGACTTCGAGCTCGAACCGACGAACGAACAATTTTGGTCTTATTTATTGTGCTCGTTCCTTGCATCGCGTGATTGCATGATGCCACGCGGCACAGAAAAAAGTTTTTTAAAGTTAAAAAAAACCCGGTTCCCGGCCAAAAAGCAGGCGGAAAAATGCCTGCCGTGCCTCAGGGCACCTACCAGAGGGGTTGTTTCTGGAGGTCCCCGGCCTCCCCCCCATCCCCCATCCTGGGCTGCTCTGGTGGGACTCGCCGCAGGCTCGCAGCCAGCAAAAAGCCCAGTCTCGCCGCCGGCCACCGCAATTAAAGCGCAAGCAAGCGGCACGGATGGCACAGGAAAAAACTTTTAAACTCTCCCCCCACCCATTCCTGGGCCAAAAAAGCAGGCGGAAAAATGCCTGCTTGACTAAGGGCGCAGGGCACCTACCGGAGGGGTGGTTTCTGGAGGGGGGTCCCGCCTCCCCCCCGTCCTGGGCAGCCGGACTTGCCATGCCATGCGGTGCAGGCGGAGGATCCAAAATGGGGCGGCGAACGCAATATTGTTTTTGAAATCGTGGTCCAAAAACACACAAGCACAACAGAAACACGCGAAAATTTATAAACTGCCAGATTTTTCACAGTAGCAGTGGGTTTTTTCTTGCAACAAAATGTCTCTCCTCTCCTCCTCTGTCCTCCATTTATTTTATTTTATTTTATTTTATTTTATTTTATTTTATTTACACCTGCGCAATGATGGGCTGGCCGAGTGGCCAGCCATGTGGGAGTGGATGACCATGCAAATTTTGGAGCCATCCCACCAATTGCATGGCCACTTGGCCATGGAGACTTCTGGGATGTGCCAAAAAGCCCCCTAAAACCTGCCCTAGCCCCCTAACCCTAACCCTAATCCTTGACTCCAGTCCTTACCCATACGTCACAGACTGTCTTCTTAGTGGGTCAGAGAGGCACCCAGAGGTGCAACCCACTAGCCCACCGTAACCTTACCCGTCACTAGCCTAACCCTAGCCCTTGCACTAACCCACCTTAACCCTAAGCCAGATCTACTTGCATTGCACTACACGCAAGTAAGATTCCCTTCTTTGTGAGACATGGCGGTGCGAGAGCCTTAGGCATCACCTATGGCTCTGGGTTCACTGCCATCACTAGTCTTACTGTCTGCAACTGGTATGCATATCCATATGGCTATTGCATACCATTTTGCAGCAGCAGCAGGTGAGGAGGGGAGACCCCCATGTAGAGGGGTCTCTTGGAGCCTGCTTCCCTTTCCTAGTGGGTGAGGATAGGAGGCACCCACGGGTGCCTCCAGGAGCCCGCTTTCCCTTTATAGCGGGCCAGAGGAGGCACCCACCCCACAGAGGTGCCTCCAGGAGCCCGCTCCCCCCCCAAAAAACCAGTACTAACGAAAACAAAAAAACAAAAAACGAACCGACTAATTTTTGCGAATTTTCGCGAAAACCAGAAACGACCTGAAACGGAACCAGCCCGACTAACGACAACTCGAAAAAAAATTTTTTCAAGTCGTGCCCATCTCTAGTACTGAACTATTTCAAAATGCCAGACACAGGGGAGTGGTATCAAGAGACAGGAATCTACAGTAATTATCTCATGTGCTCGCAGAGGCAATTGGTGGGGCCACTGTGAGATTCAGAAAACTGGACAAGATGGGCCCTTGGCCTGATCCAGCACAGCTCTTCTTATCTTCTTACGTTCTTATGAATTTGATTTCCCACTGTGCCTCTTGTGAGTAAAGGCTTTGACCAACTTGCACAGTGCCAGGGCACCCCTAGAAAAGAAAGTAATAAACAACATCCACTCAGACTATGAGCTGGGAGAGTGAGAACAGACAAAAGAAAATATTTTTTTACCCAGCGTGTTGCTAGTCTGTGGAACTCCCTGCCACAGGATGTGGTGATGGCATCTGGCCTGGATGCCTTCAAAAGGGGATTGAACAAATTCCTGGAGGAGAGGTTACAAACCATGATGGAGATGTGTAATCTCCAAGCTTAAAACCAGGGTACTTCAAGGACCAAATGCAGGGTAGTGGTATGAAGAGACAGACACATCTGGTGGGGCCACTGTGAGATACAGGAAGATGGACTAGATGGGCTTTTGGCCTGATCCAGCATGGCTCTTCTTATGTTCACTTCTGAGTACACTCAAACTAGAAAAATCTGAAAAAGGGTTGCCCTAAATCAGAATCTACTTGATGGCACATTGTTATTATATAGATGGCAGGCCAGAGGATATTAGCTGTGGTGGAGAATGGAATAAGCCCTTCTAACAGATCAGTCACATTTCATAAGAAGAATGCATTTTTCAGTGAAAGGCCAACCCTGATCCAAATTTTGCTGGATCAAGAAACAAGCAGGATCCTGCTCATATGGGTGATTATGGTTTTCTTTCTCTTTTTTGATGTACCAGAAAACAAAGTGCATACTTTCCTCTCCACTCCCACTCTGCATGTGATGGCAGATAAGAATATTTGCATAGACCACACTTGGGATTTGGCAGAAGCAGCATAGAAGTGTCAACCATTCTGAATAAAGCAGAGATCACTGTTGGCATTGCTGGGGTATTGGGTTCTCAGCGACCAATCTCCTCACCCAAAAGTCCACAGTTCAATGCAAGGAGAAGAGAGCTTCTGGTGTAGCGAGCTACAGGATGCTTCATCAACAGTACTGTATCACAAAATGCTGCGTCTTTAGGAGCTATGGGTATAATTTGGGAAAATGGTGATTTTTCACAATATGTAATCCATCAGAGCTGCCTAGATGCCCTAAGCACATCCGATCTCACCTGATTTCAGAAGCTAAACAGGGTTGTCCCTGATTGGTAGTAGGATGGGAGACCACCAGGGAATACCAGGTGCTGTAGGTGCCTGGAGTAGGAACCCAGTATTCCTGCCAAGAAAACTCCACGGACATGGGGTCATGAAGAGTTGGTCATGACTATAACAACACAACACACACATAATTCATCAGGGTTGACAAATAACAAAACAAAAGTATTAATTTTTCCATTGAACCAATAAATATGTGTTGGTGCATCTTGCCTTGAAACCTCTATAAAATTAACTCACACCCAGCACTTAGAGATAACAACATCTTAGAGAAGCTTCCTCTGATTCTCCTCTACAGTCCATGCAAGTTTGGTAAAGTTTGGATTTCAACATCATAGAATATAAGAAGAGCCAAGCTGGATCAGGCCATCACATGCAGATCAGGCCCATCTAGCCTAGTTTCCTGTATCTCACAGTGGCCCCACCAAATGCTTCTGGGAGTGCTCAAGATTAGATATCTGTCTCCTGCTACCACTCCCCTGCATCTGACCTTTGAACTACCCTGTGGTAGTTTTTTAAGCATGGAGATTATACACCCCCATTGTGACTTGTAACCTGTGATGGACTTTTCCTCCAGGAATCTGTCCAATCCCCTTTTGAAGGCATCCAGGCCAGGTGTCATCACCACATCCTGTGTCAGGGAGTTCCACAGACTAACAACATGCTGGGTAAAAAAATGTTTTCTTTTGTCTGTTCTCACTCTGCCAACCCCCAAGATGAGTGGATGTTCCCTAGTTCTGATATTTTGTGACTTTACTCATGTCTGGGATAATTTTGTACATCTCAATCATATCCCCCCCGGGCACGTTTCTTTTAGACTAAAGAGCCCAAAATGCTGTAGCCTTTCCTCATAAGGGAAGTGCCCCAGCCCAATATTCATTTTAGTTGCTGACTTCTGCACCTTTTCCAGTTCCACTATATCTTTTTTGAGACACAGTGACCAGAATTGTATGCAATACTTCAGGTGTGGCCTTACTATCATTTTGTACAATGGCATTATAATGTTGGCTGTTTTATTTTCAGTCCCCTTTTTGATGATCCCTAGCATGGAATTGGCCTTCTTCCCCACTGCCACACTTTCATTGAGCTGTCCACCACCACACCAGCATCTCTTTCCCGATCCATCATGGATAGCTCAGAACACATGAGCTGATAGATAAAAGTTCCCCATTCCAGGAATTTGCCCCCCCCCGGGGCGCCTAGAGACACAAAATCTCAGATAAGCTTCCCCTGACCCTCCTGTACAATTCCTCTTGGTTTCAGACATCCAAGTTATGAACCCCCCAAAAGAGCCCCCCCAGTGAAAGTGATAGAGGTTGCAGATGGCAAGAGGCCCCCAAAAGGGGTTGACAAATCGCTGAAGTCAAATTGCTAATTATTCATTGATTCATATTCATCAAGGGTCATTACGTTTAATGACTGCAAATGGATGAATTAGCAATTGTGAATGAATTTTGCTATTTATTTTTACATTTGTGCCCATTTCTACTCTTTAGTAAACCTTATTGGCTCATGTCCATACAACCCAAATTGTGCAAAGATTTCTTATGTAACATGCCTCCTGGACCTCTCCCAGTTGGGAAATGCTAAATATAATGAATTTGGCCACTGTAAATGGCAAACATTTTCATTGAAAGATTTTTCTGCAGCCTGATCAAACTCTACTAATTAGATGTTCAGTATGGGAACACGTTCTTGTGGGAAAATGTTTAATTTCTGTGACAATAAAATTGAGAGATTCTCCTATCCACGGCTCAGAGGAAATACTAGACTTTATACAAATAAGAAAAAGAAAATAGGGAGATAATCAAAGATTGACCAAAAAAACCCTACTTAATACATATTGGGTTGTCTCCCATATAAACCAGCTTCCTCTGTCACATAGTTTTTCTAAGCCCTAAAGCTGAGAATGGCTAAACTGAGGGAAGCTAGAAAGATAACAAGGAGAAATCAGTCTTTCTCAGAAATAGCCTCCACTTTGTGGAACAAAACATTATAAGCTCCTTCCATTTTAAGATTCAGAACATTACTTAAAAGATTATTGTTTTATATATGAGATTAAAGCTGAATTCAAATACAGTAGTACCTCTGATAACAACGGCAATTCGTTCTCCGAGGTGAGTCGTTATCTGAAACACGTTGTTATCCGAAATGCAGTTTCCCATAGGAATGAATGGAAAACCGTTTAATCCGTTCTGGAGCCTAGGAAAAAGGCACAGACACCTGGTTTTTTGCTCAAAACTCTTTATAAAGTGCACTTTAAAGGTACAGATGCAACGCCATCCAGGAAAACTATTTTTATTGATGCATGCTGGAAACTCGTTATCCGAGGCAGTCCATAGGGAAAATTCATAATCCGAGGTAGAGCTATACTTAGAAATTGAGATTCGTTATTCGAGGCAGCCCATAGGGAAAATTCATTATCTGAGGCAGTCCTATACCCGGAAATTTGCAGTTGTTGTCCGAATTATTCATTATCCGGGGCAGTTGTTATCCGAGGTACCACTGTAATTTAAAGCTGAAATGTAGGGATTTTCTGTAGATTGCCACAGTTGGCTATAAGGCTATTTATGTCGCTTTTCTGAAGCAGCTGGGAGTTGTTTATTTGTGCACTGCCCAGAGAATAGGTTCAAATCACTGACTAAGCAGTAAATTAATTAATTAAATGAGCACTTGACTGCATTTTAAAAATGCTCGTTGGCCACAGAATACTGATGAGAAGGAGGGTGCAGAAAACCAGCATCTGGAACAGAAGAAAGAAAGCCTGACAGGTTGGTTGAAAAAGCACCTATCATTTCTCAGGGGGAATATGGGCAGCCCCCAAATAGGGCTGTTTCCTGAGGTACATATGGAATCACAAGATGTGCAGAAAGGTATGTGGTTCTAAAAGAATATCTAGACTTGTGAAGGATTTGTCTGCCACTCTAAATAATTTTGGGAGGAATTGAGCCTGAAGAAATAAGAACTTTCATGGTAAATCACCTCACTGGCTGGAAATGCACTTTCCAAATTCACAACCATCACAGCTAGGAGCCCATGTCTTGGCTGTTATGTTTTTATGTGAACCACGCTTCATCTATATCAGAATAGACCAGCAGTTCCTGACCTGGGTTCCACCCATGTCCTTATACTCTCCACCACCACAACACCTGAGTGAGAGACACATGGCGATTTCTCGCTAAGCCTCAAGTGGGGAAGCGATATAAGTGTGTTTCATTTATTTACATTGTAGTTGGTGTAATCCCCAGATAGTCTCCCAGGCCTAAATCTACTTAATGTCAACAAAATGTTAGCTTTCCCAAATCTAGCACTCTTCTTTGGATGTTTTAAAGTATAGTTCCAATCAGCCCAAACCAAAGTCTGATCTGCAGTGGTCAAGGAAATAGGAAATCCAACCCCACACATCAGGAAAACACTGGGATAGGGACTAATTAGCAGAGTTACAAAGTACCAGCCTGACTTTTATCATGATGAGTGGAGGAGAGTAAGCCTTACATTATGGCAGTAACTTTTATACAGTAACTTCTCACAACAGATGCACTGAGTTCAATGCACATTAATTTGGAAGTAAGAGTGGTGACACAGCAAAACGTAGCCCCGAGAACAATCTGTACCCACCAGCTGTTGCTTGATTTTGATTTTTAATATATAGTTTAATTGGGGAAATACCAGAAAATAAGAGCCAAACCAGCAGCTGAAAGATGAGTGCTAAATAAGCCATCCAGAAATGTTGTGGCAGGTTTCCACTTGTTTGAAACTCTTATGCATGTACTATTTGGAGCTGCAAGTTCTAGGTTCTGCTGCAGTCCTCATATGTTGCCTTCCACAACTGCCATGAACCAAGACAATAGTGATGGGCTTTTGGGATTTCTTGGAGTACATATCTCATGTGTCTCTCACAGTATTCTGGAATTTCTACTTGATTTGCACACACCTAAATGTCCTGGGGGTGGGGGACTAGATGTCGTTGAGATTTAACAAGGCATAGCTCTTCACAAACTTCCTTTTCCTGTCCCAATACTACTTGGAAACATTTTTGTTTCCTGAACAGGAAGCCAGGTTTAGCTAGGCCTAGCCGAGCCTCAAAACCATCTAGTTTAGGCCTTTTCTCCCAGAAGAGACATATTTAGCTATGTGCAAGTCAAGCAGAATTCTCAGAATGTGGAATTATAGGATTTGTGGTCCAAGATATCTGAAACTTCAATTCCTATTACACCAATATCATAAAATAGCTCATTATGCAACTTTATTCATAAAGTAAGCAACGAGAGCACTATGTCCAGTTCTGTGCACCTCAATTTAAACAGGATGTTGACAACCTCGAACGGAACCAGAGGACAGCAACCAGGATGGTTAAACGTCTGGAAGCAATATCTTATGAGGGGACTTAGGGAGCTGCGAATATTTAGCCTTCCAAAAAGAAGGTTGAGAAGGGATATGCTAGCCATGTATATATATTTGAAAGGATGTCATATCAAAGAGGGGACAGTTTTTTTACCCATGGTTTCAGAGACCAGGACTCAGAGCAATGGTTTCAAACTACAAGAAAAGAGAGTCCATCTGAACATTAGGAAGAACTTTCTGATGGTTAGAGCCGTCCGGCAGTGGAAGATTCTGCCACGGAGGGTGGTTGAGTCTCCTTCTTTGGAGGTTTTTAAGCAGAGGCTGGATGGCCATCTGTCGGAAATACTGTGATGGGGGTTCCTGCATGGCAGGGGGTTGGACAGGATGACCCTCAAGGTCTCTTCCAACTCTGTGATTCTATGTTTCTAGATCTCATCGTCTTAGTCTGATCTTTAAATGATTTGACAAAATAGTTTCTTGGCTATGGTTATCTTTTAAACAAATATTTTGTACAGTATCCATGTGTGTGTTCAGAATAAATCACTGAATATTTAAGCTACAAATCTCGTGCTCTTCAAACGTGAAGAAAAATTTTTGAATAAACATCTGAGGAGTGTAAATACATATTCCACAGCTTCATTGTGTTGCATTCATTAAACCCACGGGAATTCTACAAAGTATTTTAAAAGGTATTGAGTTTAAAGCTCAGAGTTTGATTGGAACTAGGGAAATCATACCACAGAAGAGCCCTCCATATTTGTTTATTTAAGGTGGAAGGTACAAGAAAGGTACAAGAAAGTTGCATCAATGAGCTCATACATTGAAAGATGACATGAATTAAGGATTGATTTGTGGTCTGAATTTCCATTATATATTTTTGGAAGTATGACATCAACTACAACTTTTGGCTGTAAACCAGATGTTATAATTGAAATGAATTGGATTATATCAATTTGTGAACACCACTTTGGCCTCTCGAAGGTCTTTAGTCTTCAAATGGAGACAGCAGTCAAGAAATCATAAAACGGTAGAGATCAGGATTTAGAAAAGTTCATTCAAGTGTAAGGATGTGTCACTGCAGACCAAGACCATCCACACTGAATTGCATCCAATCACCATGCATGGGTGTGAAAGTTGGACAATTAAGTCTGTGAAGATTCTCAGTCATCCAGGTGAGTTTATCTGGAAGCTGAGTCATGGCAACTGGGCAACTTTTCTTGAGAGAGACTGAAACATTTCGCTGCTCATCCAAACAACTTCATCAGTCTGACTGACGAAGCTGTTTGGATGAGCAGTGAAAGGTTTCAATCTCTCAAGAAAAGAAGTCCAGCTTCCAGTTGCATAATTAAGAAAGCTGTTGTCCTTTGGATGCATCCTGAGAAGCAAGATTTTAGAAAAGATATTTCTGGGAAAAATAGAAGGCAGCAGAAAAAGAAGAAGAGATAATATGAGATAGAGATTGACTCCTTAAAGGAACCACAAGCTTGAGTATACAAGGCCTCAGCAGGTCAGTTGGGGACAGGACATTTTGATTGCTCATTCATTGGCTCACCATAAGTCAGGGGTGACGTGATGACACATAGCAACAACATAGTCTACAGCTATATATCACATTGAAGTGAGCTTGCTTCACACTTCCTGACACAGAAGTGACACATGGTACAAGGAGTAGTAGTACCAGAACCCAAACCTATGGTAAGGCCACCCCCTGCTCTGCTGATGGGTGTTCTATGCCCTGACTTGTAAGACAAGTCAACTTTTGAAGGAAATGGAGGAAGGAAAAAGATATTACCCTGAAGCATATTATCTCCATCATTAAGGCTAATTTAGGAAAGAACATAAATGGTTGCTGTTTCCTACTCCTAAAACATGATACAATTGCAACATCTGTCAAGGTGCTAAGAGAAGAAAATATGTCAAGGGTCCCCCCCCCTCCGTTTGCCTTCCATGTCCTCTCCTGAGGATTGGGTAACATTATCTGAGTCAAGCTGCAGCATATTTTATGACACACACACATGCTATATAAGCAGGGGGTAAACATCAGAGTCTAAAACTTACCTTTGGGAACTGAGGACTGAAGACTCAGAATGGCGAGCCTCCACCTCATGCTGTTATTTGCAACGGTATCTTATGCACTGCCAATCAGAAGTGAAAGGGAAAACCTGGACCTTCTTCAGGTAAGGTTGATTGAAACTGGGATCACCTATAAATTATATACAACAAGGTATCTGGGATATCTGGGTTGTGGGTTGTGGGGGTTGTGGGGAGGCAACTGGAAACAAAATAAGCAACCGAGGAAGGTGATTTTCAATTTGAGACACTGATAAGTGTGAGGAAATGATTGTTGGAATTAGAACTTGTGGTACAGCCCTGGATATGAAACTGCAAGACTGTATCATTGCAGAGGTTTTAAACACATTTATAGATTATTGTGATCATAGAAATAACACACTAAGTATATACTTAGTAGTATAGTAGATAGAGTTACGAACTTGGACTCATATTCACTTGGCCACGGAAACTCACAGAGGTGGGAGGGAATGATAAAATTACTATTTTAGTATCTTACCTTGAAAGCCATGTTAGGATCATTCTAAGCCATTGGGGGTTCTTTGGGTGGGAAAAGCGAGATAGAAATGTTTTCATTAAACACAGGTCTGTTCCAACATGATGGCATCCAACACAGAAAGACAGACCAGAGTTTAAGCAATACAAATTCTAAGAGCATGGTTTTGATGAAGCAGTAGGGCAAATAAAAATAATACATAAAAATGTCCTATATTATGTATTTCTGTTCCCCATGACTTAGATCTATTGTTACTACATTATTACCAATTTCTATGGAGAAAGTGCCATTCTCAGATGTTGTGTTGTAAGCAATGAGCAAGGTTTTCTTTAGAATGAGTTTTCTTTCATTTTTAAAAAAATGAGGGAAAGATTGGAAAAGCCTTTCCCCCCAGAAACCATTTTGTTTTTGGTCAGGTGCAATTTCTTCAAAAGACCCAAGACTGATTATTAGCGCTTCCTGGTGGTTTAGTTTTGTTCCTTTGCTGCAGTATATAAACAAACATGGCTGCCTTGGGTGGTGGTGATGAAATGTCTGACAATGATTGTTAGAGCTGCTCTAATATGAGTAAAGGATGCGAGGGAGTCTGGCTTTACTTTTCACAAGCTGAAATTGCTGTTAAGCTGTTGATAACGGGGAAGGCAGAGAGAAAAGCTTCAGAAGGGAAAGGGGTTACAGGTAAGTAATGGGGAAAGGAGGAGAAAACACCACACCACTGGAAAGAGGAATCTCTTGGAAACATCAGAGGGGAAAAGAGGAGGGGTGGGCAACTTGTGGTACTTGCACTGATGCTGAACCGCATCTCCTATCAACCTTAGTCTGTCTAGCCCAAAGGGATGATGGGATGTAAGTAACATCAGGAAGGTCACACATCACCTAGCCCTTATGTAGAGGGAAAGCAAGACTAGGAACAAGAAATGTTAATAAGGAGAGAGCCATGTGTCCCATAGCCCAGTTGACAAACATGATGCCCTCATTTTGATTTGAAATAACCAGACAAACCTTTGGTTTGAGAACCTCCAATAAATCCAAAATCTGCTGAAATATATGTTTGTGCCAATATAAAGTCGATACATGTGTATATACAAGGGTAACAGCCATGTGTATTTTTCTTCTCTTTGTCAGAGGTACTTAAAAAACTATTATAACTTCACAACAGATGGCAAATCAACCTTAAAATGGAAAGTCAACAGCCCAATCATGAAAAAAATCAAAGAAATGCAGGAGTTTATTGGGCTAGAAGTGACAGGCAGTTTGGATTCTAGTACCCTGGAAGCCATTCAGAAACCCAGGTGTGGAAACCCTGATATCGGAGAATATGCCTTCTTCTCAGGACAACCCAAATGGGGGAAGAAAGATCTCACCTACAGGTAATCTTTCAACGCAAGCTCTCTCAAGGGTGACATTTGCGCAACTCAGCCAGGTGGCAACAAAAGCAATGCTACTTCTGCTTTAATCTGTGCCTCATTCTTTTTGAAGGATACTGAATCATACCCCTGACATGAAGGAGCGTGACGTGCAGTATGCTATAGAAAAGGCATTTAAAGTTTGGAGCCGCGTTTCATCATTAACATTCACTCCAACTCAACATGATAATGCAGATATAATGATCTCCTTTGGCTCCAGAGGTAAAAAAAAAAAAGAAGAAGCAGCAGCTATATATATATGTAAAGAGTAGCTGAAAAGACTGCATGCTTATGGCTCTAATTGTAATCAGATGTGCAACAAGGAGATGTGCAGATATTGATGTTGTGTCTTACAGTCCCACTGGTTTATGAACACTGATCTTTCTACTTGGGAAGAAGTGGATATTTTTGCTTGTGTTTTGCATTTCGGTACACATTTGACTGCATTTTCCCTACTCATTGGAGTGTCTTTGTATAAACATGTGCAATCCTATTCTTGTAGACTTTCATGGCCAGGATCCGATAGTTGTTATGAGTTTTCTGGGCTGTTTGGCCATGTTCTGGAAGTTTTTCTTCCTGACATTTCGCCAGACTCTGTGGCTGGCATCTTCAGAGGGCAAGGAGCTCAGGGAACTAGGAGTTCTCCCTGTGCTCTCTGTGCCAGAGGAGTTCTCTCTGTGCTCCTAGTTCCCTGAACTCCTTGCCCTCTGAAGATGCCAGCCACAGAGTTTGGGAAATGTCAGGAAGAAAAACGTCCGGAACATGGCCTAACAGCCTGGAAAACCCACAACAATTTTTAACTGAACGTTTTTGTAAGCTCTGCTTGGGTTAGCTTTCTTCACTGAAATGCATTACAAGCCTCAATAAATGTACAGATTTCTGAGTCAAGGTACTATAGGCTTAATCTCAGCCTTAAGAGGCAAGGTCCATTTTATTTATCTGTCTCAGAAGGTGTGTACTGGATAGCTGGATTTGCTGGATAGCTCAGTGGTTTAGGCACCTGCCTGATGTTAGGTGTTCGATTCCCCGCTGTGCCTCCTTGAGCGTTGACATTCAATGATCCATAGATCATTGGATGATTACTATATAGAAAAGATTACTATGGAAGATTATAGAACACTATAAAATATTACTACTGTATAGAAAAACAACAATATAACCCATTTCTTTCCTCCTTCCACCACACAACCCCAGCCAAATTGTTCTCTAGTCATATGGTTTGGTAGCACCTGGCAGCTAACCTAACATCTCATTTTTGTGGTCTTGAAGATGTGTGAGAGGAGCAAAACTAGAGTAGACTCAAATTTCTGATAAATTGCCATTCATGGCAAACATTGCATTTCGCTTCCTCAGACATAAAAGTTGTGACTGTGTAAGTTCCCGTCGCCAATAACAGCATCATCAGAAACACCAGCAACAGTGCGTGAAAACAGAATGTACAGTATCTCATAAAGAGAAAGAGGACTCCCAAGTTATTAAGGTGAATGAGAAAACAAGCTGGAATGAACCAAAAGGAAGATTCCGAAAATCCACAATCAGACAATTCCATTATTAGGACTGGCCAATACATCACAAAATATAATGGAAATGTCTGAACTTTCCAGAACTCTTTGTCAAACTGGATATTTAAAACAAAATAGGGGCACAGAAAAGAAGTGTGTGTTGGATATAGAAACCAAAAACCTGTATTTAACCACATTTTGTAGATAGCAAATGTATCTTAACTGTACAGGCTTGGCCGGTTGGTGCTACTTTAATTCTCTTGGCTGCATCACAAGGAATCCTGGGATTTGTAGTTTGTAAAGATGTTTTGAATTCTCTTTTAGAGAACTTTTATGTGCTTCCCTGAACTACAGCAGAGAATCCCATGGGTTGAATCCATGCCACATTAAAGTGCCGTCAAACTGCTATAACCGTTTAACACATGTACACACAGAATGTAGGAGGACAAAGCAGAATTAGCCTACCTCAGTTCCATTATGTGCTACATAGATTTCGAGTTGCACTAAGATTTCTGGGATGAAGATGAGAATAACAATTGTTTTTTAAAATATGATGCATTTTATATGGGGGAAGCAGTTATGGATTGTCTAGGCAGAAGTCCATGACCAGAACAGACCTCATACCACTGCGAGTGCAAATGATCCACCTGCCTTTGCTTCTAACTGAGATGACGAATGGGCAGCAAAATGTTGATTTTATATTTCCATTTACTTAGATCACGGAGATTTCAATCCTTTTGATGGCCCTGGAGGCACCGTTGCCCATGCTTATGCTCCTGCTGCCGGTATTGGAGGGGATGCCCATTTTGATGAGGATGAAAACTGGACCCATGGCTTAGAGGGTAAGGTTGGAGAAAAGGGACAAGAAGAATAGAT